>CANTUZ010000002.1:160976009-161576009 GCA_947846985.1 Fratercula arctica
AGCAAATCACTGTAAGAAGGTTTCTGTGAAAAATCTTGTTAAATCCGGGAGAAAACCCAAGGAAATAGGAATTAAAGAATAGACTTGGCAGGAAAATCTGTTCATAGATTCATTTATGAACTCCATTAATGTGCTTTCTTAATTAAACAATGCTGCCTGCCTGTTACTATAGCCAAGGAAAGCGAGAAAAGACACAACAATTCTGGTGAACCAGCTTTTCCTAGAAGCATGTACGCCGGTTGTTAAAGACACATGGGTTCTATCAGTATATGATCAACTTTTTGACCTACGAGCAACTTGCACTGCCTGAAGAAAGGCCTGAAAGGGAATGCCTCACGTGGTTGTGCCAAACTACACATTCCTAGTGCACTTTAAAAATTACCTCTCTTTTGGTGCAATACGGGACAGCGCAGAATGATATATTTCACATTTTATGTTAATGTCACTTTCAGAAATGTTTGGTGAAGGGGCCAAAATGCAATCTGCTGAAAGATGTAAACCAGCTTTCTTTTAAAACAATGGCTGAACTTTAACAAAGAAATACCAGAAAGCAATTGGTTATTGTTGTCGTGCTGTTATCCGCGTGCCTTGGATCAGTGCCCCGCTCTGTGGGATAACTGTACTACACTCGGAGAAACATCTCCTGCCCTGAGGCATTTACAGTCTAAGGTTGCAACGCAGTAATGAGTTGTGTGGGCTTGATCCTGAAGAAGAAACTGAGGGCTGGCTGAAGGCTTAATTTTAGAAAAGATGCAGTAAGTAAACTTGCCAAATACATAACACGTGGATGAGAACAAAACTAATAGGAAAACATAGTTGTTAAGCCTTCGGTCAGCATAACCTGAGAACTCAAAAGAAGTCTTTCTCTTTTAGCTACGACTTAAAAATAAGTGATGTCCTCTGTGGAAGTACTAACAAATTTGTTTCCAAACCTAGCTTGGGCTATATCTATTTTTAGTTTTTCATACAAATGTATTTAATACAAACTCTGAAAATTCTGTATATTTTTATATTACATAATTTACCGTCGGTAGGTGAACAGTTTTGGGGACAATATTACAGAAGCTATGAGCACTGTCTTCTGAGTCACGGCTTCTCTTAAGAGGAAGCTTTCCTAAATCACACGACAAACTCTTTTTCCACTCTAGTATTCAATAATTGCCTTTGGAGTCACAACATGATAAACACAACACGATAAACACAACACAACATGATAAATACAACACAACATGATAAAATAAAAAACCTCCCTTTTTTAACAAGCATGATGAGCACTCCTGTAACATATTATAATAGTACTTGTTAGCTGATCAATCTGAGGTCCTGATGTTGTGTGTGCTTTGCAAACACAGAAAATTAATAGCCACCCTTCAGAAGGATCATCTTATGCTAATGGAAGAAGGCCAGAGTCATCATAAATGGTTTGCTCTTTCTGACACTTGCTAATTGGACATAAGGTTAATCCTTGTGGAGTATGACCCTAGTTTTATAATTTTCAGTCATTTCTGTTTATGGCAGGTTATGCTACTTCACCAAGTTGAACGTTCTATTTTGGTGGTTTTCTCCTACTAGAAGATTTGAAGATTTGAGGTAAATCAACTCTGAAAAATTCTCCACACACCAAAGAAAGATAAATTGAAGTAAGGAAAGACAGCATTAGATTCATCTGTGCCAGAAAAGAAAGCCTAAATTGCTCTAAAAATGATTTCTTAAAATACCTCTGATGAATAATTCACCATTGTAGATGAGAGATTCTCTCTGCTCTTCAAATAACCAGATACCCCACAGAAAACTGAAATAGCTATTATAGAGGAATAAACAAGAACCATAGAAAACAAGACAGTGGGTACACACTGTCAATTAAGTTTTCCAACCCCAAATCTGGCATTTTTTTTTTTAATATTAGGAGACATGCAACATGGAAAACAAGCACAGACTATTGGGTGGTATTTGTACTAATGCAATTTTTTTTTATATAGTCAGCCATGCAGAATCCTCCTTGGCCTTGTGGCAGCACAGCATGCCTGCTCTCACGGTAGAAGTTGCCCTGTGATGTCCTCATGCAAATCAGGGATTTTGAAGCAGTAAACAGGAGCTAATTATTTACGAGAAGTTACGTTCTGTCCAGTTTCAGTCATACATGATACAGCAACATGTGCCTAATTGCCGTATTTGACGTGTCAGGCAATATTTAAATATACTCCTTTTATAGTACTATAGAAGTACACCTAAAAGTATATGGTATGTTTAGCTATGCAAATGGTTGAACTTTGTTCTCTGTCTGCTGCACTTTTAAATCTCTAAGGACCCTTGGATGCAAATAAAACAATACAGGGTTAATTAATTATAGAATCAAGGACAAATGTTGTTTAGAAGGGACCTTTGGAGGTCTCTAATACAACTCTTCGCTCAAAGCAGCAATAACTTCAAAGTTAGATCCAGTTGCCCTGCGGCTCATCCAGCCAAGTTTCAAAAATCTCTGAAGAAAGAGATTACTCTGCCTCCCTGGGGAACCTGCTCAAGTGCTTAATCATGCTCATGGTGAAAACCTTTTTCCGTATATTCAATCAGAATACCCCTTGCTGCAACTTTGAACTGCTGCCTCTTGTCCTCCCACTGTGCGCCTCTCAGAAGAGTTTGTGTTGCTCTTTATAACCCCTCTTCAGGCAGATGGCAATTGGATCTCTCCTTAGCCTTCTCCTATGGCAGCTCTGCCCCTCAACCTTCCCCACAGTGGCATCCACAAGCTTGCTGAGGATGCCTTTCACCCCCCAGTCCACATTCATGACGAAAATGCTAAGTATTATTAGCCCCAGTATCAAACATTGAGGAATGCCACTCATAACCAGCTGTTAGATTTCAAACTGTTCACCCCAAGCCTTTGAAACTGATGGTCCAGCCAATTTTCAGCCACCTTGTGGTCTACCTATCTAGTCCATTTCTTCCTAGCTTAGCTAAAAGGAAGCTATGGAAGATTGTGTCAAAACCTTGTGAGAAGGTAAACGACATCCATTTCTCCTCTCTGCTCCACAGAGTCAGTCACCAAGGAAAGGCACACAGGTTGGTAAGGCGTAATTGCCCTTGGTAAACTCATGCTCACCACTTCTAGGTGCCTCCTGTCCCTTCTGTGCCTAGAAATGGCTTTCATGAGGTCTAGCTCCACAATGTTGCACTGCCAGCTAGAGAATGAGGAGCATCAGCATGAAATGCACTCAAGTCAGAATGGTCTCACTTTATACATAACCATACTGGCTAATGCCCATGGATTCCCTCCTTTTTGTGTTTACATTAGACCGCTATAAAGGATACTTGCTTTATGCTCCCTTATTGCGGTTCTTCTTGATGCATTTTTTTATCTGGGAATAAACTGAGGTGACTTGGAAGCTAGTTATTTTATGTGGAAAATACGACTGCTTGGTATTCTGGTTGGATACAAACCTGAATTAATACTCTTGTAAAGTGAATATTTTAAAATGAACAACCTTACCATATTTAAACAGTTCCCAAGCTTAGAGAAGATTGGTTTATATATAACAATGTTAATTTTATTTATGTATGCCATTTTTTTCATAAAGAGAGTGATGTAGGGGCGGCTACAAAAAGGTCAAGAGGGAAAGTGTTTGGCTTTTAATATGTGTTTCACTAAGCTAATATTAATTACCAGTGAAGTTTACTATATTGTGCTTTTGTCAAGCTATGAGCCACTGATAGATCTTTTCTGAACACAGTGGAGCATCCCCAGAGGTTCTTCAGATTCCAGGGACAAAACAAAGTTTACTTTATTTTTTAAAAAAAGCAGTTCATAGTTATGAATGAAGATATCTGTGTTTATGTATTTTAAGGTTTCTTACATTGATGTATACAAGAAGCTATGATACAAAAACTATTCTACCTGAAATTTTATTTTCTGTATCTGACTTTCTATCTTTGTGCACTAACTGACCTCTCCTCTCTCTTGTCCCACCACTTCAGTAATTCTGGATCTGCACTTCTTTTAGAGCACTGCAGTAAAAGGACAAATGTTACAAAGTCTTAATGCTACTGTAAAAGCAGCTGCAAAACTATCAAAGTCTCTTTGGCTGCCTGAGGTTGTGCCAGACATCATGCCAGAATCATCCTGTGTGGAAGGGACCTCAGGAGATCTCCAGTCCAACCTCCTGCTCAAAGCAGGGTCATCAGTCAGGTCAGACCAGTTTGCTCAGGGCTTTATTCAGTCTCTTCTTGAAAACCTCTGAAGATGGAAACAGCACAATCTCTAGGCCTCTGCTCCAGTGCTCAGCTACTCTCAGAATGAAAACCATTTTTCTTAGATGCAATCAATACTTCCCCTGTTTCAGTTTATGACCACTGTTTCTCCACCTCTGGCTGTGCACCTTGGTAAAGAGTCTTGGAGGTCTTGATGACCTCCCTGTAGGTACTGGGACTGCAATTAGTTCCCCTGAAGCCATCTCTTCTCCAGCCCTGTTGCCTCAGACTCTCCTCACAGGGCAAGTGCTTCAGCCCTGACCATCTTGGCAGCTCTCCGCTTAATTTGTGCTGGTTTATCAATGTCTTTATCCCAGTCTTGCATATGGTTATCCTACAGTCCTCTGCAGAAGCTTTTATTAGGTTATGAGATGACAGTAGGGCTAAGGAGACTTTATTCTTCTCATTATCACTCTGTCCCTCCCTGGTGGGGCACAAACACCACGTCCCATGACATACCTGCACATACGTGGTTATGGCGCCCTTCTCTCCCTCCCATATCCTACCCTTATTCACAGCATGGCTTGACCTATCTTTATGTTTAAAAGGAGATGGCAGGCATTAAAGTAATTAATCACAGACATAATATAAAACCAAAGAGTATTCCACATACAGCATATTAAATCAATCTGATATTTTTGAAGGTTGAAAAGACTGCTATTGACAGTTGTAGGATATGTCTATACTGCAGGCTGTAGCGCAGGGCAGAGGTACTAGCTCAGGTACTTTCAGAACATTCTGAGGGTGAAATGGCAGACTTCACTGCTACCTGTTTTTAGTACTTGCACTACCTTATTCCAAGGTGGCAGAGAAACATGACAAAACCCTTCAGCGTATGTGGACAAATCACAAGGACCTGAGCTTTAAGGGGTGTGTTTCCCTACAAAAGTTGGAACTGGTGGTAACTTTCCATAGCTTGAGAACTGAGGAAACAGCAGACAGTAGATGCTTTCACCAGCACCCAGGCAGGTACAAGCTGTGGAGAATACAAATCCCATCTGGTGATATGTTGTAAGAAGTGGTCTCATGCTGCCATTTTTCTGTAATGTCAGTGAAACATATCTATGTCTTATTGAAGAGATGCATGATAAATGACAGTTAATGTTGCAGAAAACTTGTATTCTGTTATACCATAAACAGTGGCAGCACAAACCAGACAAGCCAAGTAAAAAAGAAAGATGCAAATGGAACTGTTAATAGATGTAGAGATCCCTGCACTGTCCTCCTCTGATAGATTTATGCTGAACCTGGTGACCTTTTACAAAATAATATTGGGGTCAAAGTCATTGTACTCAGTTGGATGATACCTGGGACAATAAAGAATTTTCATAGTAGGTTTTTGTAGCATTATTAAGAAAGGGAATAAATGTCTGAGACTGAGAGAGGAATTTTAAGACTCTGCAAGGTTCTAGTTTGAAAATAATGATTCAATTTGCATAGTCAGTTACCAAGCGGTTGCTTGGTTGCTAATATCAGTATAAATTTAGAAAGTGTATTGTCCTGCAATGAAAGAAATGCATATAAAGAGCTTTCTCTGCAGATTCACAGAATTCTCCTGCTTCGTTATTCTGGAAGAAGGAACATAAAATGAGAAATGCTGAAGTTGAACAGAATACATCAAGCTGACCTCTCCAAGTTTTCATCAATACAAATCCTTCCTCCTATGAATGATCTTGTTAATAAGAACTGAATTTAGAGACAAAGGTTTTAAAATCCTGAGATGCGATGTTTTTTCATGAACTTGTAGACTGCAAAGACTTCTGCTCATATACATTAAGAGCAGCATACATGCTGCACTTCCTGTCTTCTCTTTGGCTAGAGCACACCGTTCTTATCAGACAGAATAAAGACTTCTTATCTATGCAATCTTGCTTAGCATAGACACAGAAATGGGTATTCCTTTAAGCCAGGTAGTGGAAGGAAGCAGTGGTCCGAGTTTCAGTTCTCACCTAAAGATATGGCTGTGCAACAGCCTTAATCATAAGCCAAAGAGAGGATATTGAACTGAGCAATGCATCAATAAACCTGCAGAATACAAATGATGTCTATATTCAGTTTCAAAAGGAAATTCCTGTAGTCCTTATAGACATCATGGTGACACTCTGCAGGAGTTCATGTACAAAGTCCTCACTTAGCCTACGTATAGTTCTCAGCACTATTTGAAAAGATGCACGAGCATGAATAAAAATCAGCATTAAAAGAACACGCCCCATAATCATAATATTTTGAAACTCCTTAAATCACTTAGGCACTTTACAGCTTACAGTCCTAGAGCTTCTGTAGGGCAAACTCCCTTCTCAGCTTTAACACAGAGCTGTTGTTATCAGGTGGTTTCATCATATCCTTTGGGAGGGAACACATAAAGGTTGAGGACTCAGTCCAATATCACGGGTACCAAAGATGACATATATGTGAGTGAATATGTTATGATAAAGATATATTCAATGGCTTTACTATTACATGGGCTAGGATTCATTTAGCTAAACAGAATCACAGAATGGTTTGGGGTGAAAGGGACCTTTAAAGGTCATCTAGTCCAACCTCCCTGCCATGGGCAGGGATGTTTTTCACCATATCAGGTTGCTCAAAGCTCTGACCAGCCTGACTCAGGGCATCCACAACTTCTCTGGACAACCTGTTCCAGTGTCTCACCACCCTCATCATAAAAAAAAATAATCTTCCTTATGTCTAATCTAAACCTACTCTCTTTCAGTTTAAAACCATTGCCCCTTGTCCTGTCACTACAGGCCTTGCTAAAAAGACTCTGTCTTTCTTATAAGCCCCCTTTAGGTAGGGGAAGGGGCTCTAAAGTCTCCTTGGAGCCTTCTCTTCTCCAGGCTGAAGAACCCCAACTCTCTCAGCCTGTCCTCATAGCAGAGGTGCTCCAGCCCTTGGATCATCTTCATGGCGCTGAATTCCCAGTCCTGCCCTCAGCTCTTCTACCCTGGCCCAGTTTGAATTCATTCTCATCTTTGTGGCCTCCTCTGGACCTGCTCCAACAGGTCCATGTCTTTTTTGTGCTGGGATTCCCAGAACTGGATGCAGTACTCCAGGTGGGGTCTCACCAGAGCAGAGTAGAGGGGCAGAATCCCCTCCCTCGACCTGCTGGCCACGCTGCTTTTGATGCAGCCCAGGATGCGGTTGGCTTTCTGGGCTGCTCTCAATCCCTTCATCCTCCAGCCTGTATTGATACCAGGGGTTGCCCCAACCCACATGCAGGACCTTGCACTTGGCCTTGTTGAACCTCATGAGGTTCACACAGGCCCACTTCTCAAGCCTGTCCAGGTCCCTCTGAATGGCATCCCGTCCTTCAGGTGTATCGACCGCACCACTCAGCTTGGTGTCATCGACAAACTTCCTGAGGGGGCACTCGATCCCACTGCCTGTATCATTGATGAAGATATTAAATAGTACTCGTCCTAGTATGGATCTCTGAGGGACATTGCTTGTTACTGATTTCCATTTGGACACTGATCTCTTGATGGCAACTCTTTGGATACAACCATCCAATCAATTCTTTATCTGCCTAACAGCCCATCCCATCAAACCCAGATCTCTCCGATTTAGAGGCAAGAATGCTGTATGGGACCATATTAAAGGCCTTACAGAAGACCAGGTAGATGACATCTGTAGTTCTTCCCTTGCCCATTGATGCAGCCACTCCATTGCGGAAAGTCATCTGATTAGTTAGGCACAATTTGCCTTTGGTGGAACCATGGTGGCTCTAATAACCTCCCTGTCTTCCGTATGTTTTGACATGTCTTCCAGGAGGATCTGCTCCATGATCTTAATGGGCACAGAGGTGAGGCTGACTGGTCGGTAGTTGCCAGGGTCCTCCATTTTAAAAATGGGCATGATGCTTCCCTTTTTCCAGTCACCAGGAGGTCCTTACTGGGTTATGCTGGTCTCCTGCCTTCCTTGCCTGATTTCTTACACATGGGAATCAAGAGCTCTTGCACGCTAAGAATAATGTCCATAAAGAACTGCCAGCTCTTTTCAGCTCCTTGAGAACAGTTTCCCAGGGGGTCCCATTCACTAATTCCTTAAACAACTGAAAGTTTGCTCTTCTAAAATTCAGGGTCCTGACTCTACTCTTCACCTGGCCCATATTCCTCAAGACTGAGGTGGTCACATTATAGAATATATGCATTTGCTACAACTCAACAAGTCACTCAGATCAGGGTTGATGGAGAGCAACTCAACCATTTCCATGCAATCTACAGCATGATTGCCAGGCAAATCCTATTCCCAGTTCCTACTTTACAGCAGTAATTTGAAAAAGGTGAGGGTAGAAGTTTGGAGATTATTTTGGAAGGTATTTCAAATGTAAGGCTGAACACGGAAGGCTGTATTATATCACCCATGAGCATGGAATTTTGAGGGTGGCCTTGTTAAAGCCCGAGCCATTTCAAGGCTTATCTGATTGGGTAGGTTATATTTTATAAGCAAGATTGCATCAAAGAAACACATGACTTACAAATTATTTTCTCCTCTTAACAGAGGCAGCCTAGCTAAAACATAATCACTGTATTTGGAAGCTGAATTTGATTTCTATGTTGAGGGAATCTTTAATTATTCAGATATGGCCATCAGGGTCTGATAAGCCTTACCCATGTTGAGGATATATCAAAATCTGCAGTTCTTTCTGCATATAGCTCTAAGCAGCCGAGAACCACATTAGATAGTTAATAAACAAACAAACAAACATTTACTGTATTTGTGATATTACATAAAGAAAACACATAATAAAAGCTGGCATTTCTTCCTCAGCTGACAATTTTTCTTAGGAAAAAGATGATTTAACTACATTAATCTTTTTGAAGCACAGAGGCATTCTTCTATATGCGAGTTATTTTGTCTCTTACCAGTGACCCAACATAGCAGGCTTCCTACTTCCAGAGTTCTTAAGATTTTATCAGGTTCATGTTAGCACCTTTCATCTTGTAGTTCTGTTTTGATATCAACATCACCGTATCCTTGCTTTGAGGGCTACATTAATTATGAACAAGAATCATCCAGTATTTATCATTGCAGATAGCAGAAAAATCATAAACTAATCATGATACAGATTAATTAACTACAGGGTGACCTGGATTGCTTAATAGCCTTGGCTCATTTGTAATTTTCTTTTAATATAGTTAAATGCTAGGTCATAGTCATAGGTCAATGAATGTAAGATGTAGGACTGTCATGTTGAAAGTAATAACCCTAAGAAAACCATACATGGTTACAGTGGATAACCAATTAAACATTACACCCTTTTTGAATGATTCATATATCAGTCTTTCTCTGTTTTAATTAGGTGGGGATATTCAGTTAGAAATAGCAATATGACTTACCACTGTACATTCAGCAATAGTAAAGATTATTTTTGGTGTTCACAATTCAAAAAGAATATTAGAAAAAATCGAAAAGGTTGAGAAAAGATGCACATGAGTGATTAGGAAAGAAATTTAACTAGCTGAGTTGTATAATCTCTTAAAAATAAATTGAGATTAATAATCTTGAACTCTGCAAGGAGAAATCTTTCGATGGTAAAGAATCTGTTCAAACAGTAGGCAAACTGTATCATGATCGTGTCATGAGAGGCTAACCTAAACAGTGAAACGAAAAATAAGATGCCTAACTTTTAACAGCAATTGTTAGTAATCCCTATTGCAGGAACTCATGGTGTCACCCAGAAGTAACGAATTCAATACAGGAATCACTCTGGCTACACAAGCTAAACAAGAGGATTTTAACAATCTCTTATAACCTAAAGTTCATTAACATAAATCTTTGAGCCTATGATCTTCTTCTATCACTTTGAAGAAGTGATCCCTGAACTTCCAGGTTTTCAAGAATTTCCTTCTCTTAGACAGTGCTATATAAACATAGTTTCCTATATTCTGCATTTGTGACTTCCTCTAAGTAAGTTATTTGAGAACACCACAGGCCATATAATCCTGAGCTTTAATACCACAAAAATTCAGATAATAAAATCCCCATGAAGACCACACCTCGCGTTTCTGACATTTTTTGTACTTTTTGAAGAAGTCTCTTATGTACCCTGCACTGATAACAAACTCATGATAGCCTGGAGACATTTATGTTGGGGTTTTTCTTGCATTTAAAATACGTGAACGCTTGTCCACAAAAAAAGTTTGTGACTGCGATGAAACTACACCTCACACCTTCAGTTTCAGAGAAACTGCTCCCTACAGTTTCAGGTACTTTATGCAGCAGTCCCAGAGGAAACACGTGTCTCTCAGTGAAGATCGACACAGAGCCAACACGCACAGAATGACTCATTGTCTATTTAGATTAAACAGATCAAAAAATAAATCCCGGAGTCCCCTAGGTTGTTTCGCTGCTGCACATGCAGCTCCACTGAGCCTCAGAGGTGAAAACACCACACAGTCTGCCATCAGCTCTGTGCTTACACTTCACTGAAACTATGACCCATGATAAATGTAAGACTGTTATTTAGTGGAAGTCACATACGCCTGCTGAGTCACCTGGAGCAAACAGCAGGGAATGGTACACAAGGCCGCGACTTCACCCACTTCTCTGAAGCGCGGGCCACGAGCAGCCCTGAGGTAGCTTAGCCCCTCTGGACCAACGGCCCCACCGGGAAACCGGCCCGCGGCTGTCTGGGCGAAAAAAAAGCTCCCCTTTGGATCGGGAAGAGTATTCCCGGGGGAGGGAGGGGATTCTCCCGGCGGGGCAAGGAAACGAGATAAACAGAAGAGAACCAACACCACCCAGCAGCCGCCATGCCACAGCACATCAGCCGATACCTCAGCCCCCGAGACCCGCCCCTTGAGCCCGTCAGGCCGCTCTGATTTGCAGCAGCAGTTCAGAGCGGCGGGACAGAGCGCCAATCAGAGCGCGCGTTACCTTGAGGGCGGGAGGGGGGGTGCGGCCCGCCGGGAGGGGCCGAGCGGCCCTGAGGGAAGGAGCTGTCGCCGCCGCCGTCCGCCGTCCCGGCTGCGCCGGCCCCGCTGTGCCATGGAGGACGTGCTGCCCCCGGGCCTGCTGGAGATCTGCCTGGTGGTCGGCGTGCCCCGGGAGCGGGTGAGAGCGCTCCTCCAGGTGAGAGGGGCTGAGGGGAGGTGACGGAGCGCGGTGCCCGCCGGCCCGGTGCCCCGGCTGCTCTGTGGGGCAGCTTCTGTCAGCGGCCCTGGTTCGAGTGAAATTCTGGGGTGGTCTTGTTGCTGTTACCATCGGGTAGAGCCGAAATACTTTAAAGAAAACTTGCTTTTTCAGGAGGTCATCAACCAAGCAGGGATAATTCGGTAGCAGCGTTAAGTAATCGCACTTTTTCAAAGATCTGAGCTTAGGTGAACAATGCAGTGTAGCTTTGTATAAGCAGGAACAGCAAAATGCTTGAACAATGCACATCCTTTACTTGGTGATATCCTGTTTCCTGTCTCCCGTTTGTGATAAAAGCAAAAGATAGGGGAATAAAACTTGGCAACTCGTATCCTTAGGTCTAAATCCCTGTCTTGAGATGAATCTTAGTGCCCTTGGCACAACCTGAGCAATTCAGATAGGGCAGAAGTTGTCAGATTGGTTTCTGCTTTGAATATGTGGTTTCTAATTTGTTTATGACTACAGCCACTTCACATGTGAGTTGACAATTAAAACCCTCTTCCTGATTTTGCTTTGTTAAAACGTGCTGATGGTTTTGTTAAGATACCTGTGTGGGGAGTAGCTGCCGTGCCAGCACGTGCCGAAAAGCCAGGCTGCTCCCAGGGATCTCGGTTGTCTTGCTTGAACTTGAATTTGATTGCGCGCTCTAATAGCATTAGATAAAGAAGCCTTTGTTAAACTTGTTGCTGCTGTCTCGCTCAGGAGACGGCTTTTGCTGATGTCAGCTTCTTAAGTGATAGTGGCTAGGCAGAGGTTCAAATTCCAGGATCTCGTTCGTGTATACGTTCAAACTAAGGAAATAGTTGTGCCATAAATGTTGCCACCGGGCTTTTGAAATCGGTGTGTATGTGTTCTTTCAGCATCTGGGTGAGAAATAAACCCAAAAGAAGGGGAAATTCTTGTTCATTTCGGTGCACTCAGTTTGATCTCATTGCTTCCAAAAGACCTGTAGAACAATAAATAGGAAATTGGCTACAAAAAGTAGAAGCCATTCAGATATTCCGCTTGCACTACAGGTTTTGAATTGTTTCTTTGCTCAGGGTATAAAGCGAAGTGTCAGAAAGGAAAGTAGTCCCTACGCTTGTCAATATTAGCTATAGTAACATCCCTGCAAGCTGTTACACCACAGGGATTTCAGTCAGTGTCTTAGGGCAAGTTTATAGATTTTCTCCACTTCCTTTTCCTTCTGCAGTACCATCTGCGTGAGGAAATGGTGGAATATGTTTTGTGTCTAATTGCAGGGCATGTAGAAAGAAGTGACCTTACTGACAGAAAATAAGAACACTTAAATGGAAAGTAGTGGACCTCCGATGATGTTTACAGATGACACAGCAGGGCAAAAATCTTGATAGTGCTTCAGATCTTCGTCTTGAAAGTGTGTCTGTGCATTCTTAACTTTATTGCAATACGGAGTAATAAAGTCAATGAAGTCAGAGGGAACGTGATACAACCCACTCCCAAAGTAAGAAAAGTTTTATATGACTGACTTGTTATCAGTGGGGATTCCAGGAAAAAAGATATGCAGTGAAGCTCATGAAACTCAAGTTTCTGGGCTGTCATCCATCAATTGTCCTTATTGCATCTTGGCAATTATCTTTAATTGTCACTCTAAGATTTCAATTTGAAGAGATCAAAGGCTGCTGTTTTTAGCCAGAGATTACTTTTTTGTGGAAAGTGTTGGAAGTATGTATTTTGTAAGAATGACATGTACAATAGTGAAGATCCTACAGCCATCTTTGATAAAGACTTCTCTCCCCTAAGTTATCTTCAGCTATAAAGCTGGGGTTTGATATGGCAAGTATGGTCTGTGAGATGTCTCAGATCTTCCTGTCGGCTCCATCCTTGGGTTCTGTATCTACTTATCACAGTCAGTGGTACAGATCTTACCTCTTACAGTATCTGCATCATGCTTTCTGGCCTTGCTAATGCAGACGTAGCCACCAAACCAATTTTCTTCTGTAATGCCGCCCTGCGTATCAGATGTGCAAAAGAAATGAGGTGTGATCAGGTCAGCAGCATGTGCTTGTGGCAGTGAAAAGTAATTGTGTAATGGCCTGCATTGCCAGGACCATAGCTCACAGGTGAAGGGTAGGAATTGTTACTTGTACTGTTATTACTCAACACTCTTGAAGTCACATCTGGAATACTGTCCCACATTTGGGTCCTGGAGAACTGCTGACAAACGGGAGCAAGACCAGAAGAAACTAAGCTATATGAGAGCTGGATCACAAGGCGGGAAGGATCCCCTTCCTAGGAGATTTCTGAAACTTGATTGGATGAAACCCAGAGCAACTTGATCTAACTTCAAAGTTATCATTGCTTTGAGCAAAGGGTTGCACTAGAAAGTCCAGAGGTCCCTCCCAACCTAGTTTTTCGAAGGCTTCATACTTTTCATACTTTCCCCTGCCCAGTTACTCCTTAAAGAAGCCAGTTCTTTTATGACATTCAAAATGAAATTAAATTCTTCAGTGATGGGAAGAGGAGAATGAGATCAAGGACACACCAAATAGCTGAGATCTCAGTCTGATCTGTGGTTTCAACACACTACTTCTTTTCTGTGTCTAAAATAGTGCAGTCATTGTAAAAAGTCTGTCTCTCATCCATGTCCTGTATGGCACTGTTGTTACAGGAACATAATCAGTAAATGGGGATGGAATAAAATTCCTGACTTCTGGAATCTTGCAGAATTACAGGAAAGAAAAGACATCAATGTTTATAAGAAGCTATGTATGATGCAAAGACATTTGATAGTAAAAAGCAACCAGAAGTGAAGCATTTCAAAATGAAGAAGTAACAGTAGAAGCAGAGAATATAAAATGTTCAAAGAATAGTAGAAAGAAGTGAATATTGTTCTGTGGCTGCCTATTCACTATCCCTGAACTGAAAGGGTAAGAAAATATGACTTTGGCCATAGACGTTAATATGAGCTGACTTGAATGCTCTGGGTCAGCGACGGTGCTGACAGTGCTGTTCTGTGGGGAAAAAAAATGACGTTTAATGCCTCTGTTGTAGTTCAAGACATCGAGGACCTGCCATTTTAGAAGTTGTTGCACTGTGAGGCTATTAAATCGCTGGCTGTCATCCAGCACTTTGTAGCACAGAGGTGCCTTCAATGTAAGTCAGGGATTGCCCTGTCAAAGCAACTTTGTATGAAAACCTCTGCAGGGCAAATCTGACAAGTTAAGATTGCTACTGTTTGAGTAGGCCTGTGTTTTTCTTGGATAACAGCCTTGGGGCTGAGCCTTAATTCTTAATTTCCTTCTGAAATGTTTAGCTGCATGTTATTTTCAGAGTGATCATGGTGGATTTATCTGCCTTTCCAGTTTCTTCACTTCAAATGGGTGTCAGCTGCCAGCTAGGGAAAATGACACTTGAAGTTTTTAGCATGGCAGGATATGGCACTCAGTACCCCAATTTGTAACGTGCTTTTTAAAGTCATTACTATCTTTTAAATATCCCAGTGGATACTTATCTGAACTTTTATCTTTTCCACTCTTGATTTCTTTCTAGTTCAGACTCTGTGTGTTCATTAAAAGGGTGTTTTTCAACTTCTTATTTTTATTGAAGTACTTTCTTTCAAGTATCCTATTATAGAATATGGCGAAGCTTAAGATACCGTAACTAATGTATCATGAAGGTAAGTATTTCTTCTCATTTTTCCTATGATGCTCAAATGTGAAGAAAACTATTGGTGCACTCATCTACTGGGACAAATAAGCTGAGACTTTCTGTTCCAAGACTTGGACAGTGGAAGATTGGCTTCAGTAAAGCAACAGAGCTTCGTATGTTGTAGCTCTTTCAAAAAGTAAGAAAGAGGCCAGCATCGGTTCTCAAAGAATATCTTAAATACGAGTAATACTGATGCAACATATCTGAAGGTAAAAGCAGCGAGTATGCTTTATCTATCTTTGAATCAGTTAGCAGAAAGTTGAAAATGAAACAGCTTTTTAGCCACCTTGAGGCTCGCCTTTCCTGTTTCCAAATATCCTTTGACTAAACAAAGCTTTTACTTGCTGTTTTGACCTTTCAGGAAGAATTAAAATTACACTGAAGTAATGGAAAACACAGCTACTTGTCTCTAATATATGGTCCAGAATACAAAAAGTGCTCCCAAGTACAAGGAAATCTCTTCTTATCACTTCCTCCACAGGATTTTCATAGCAAGGCAGCAAGGGCTTTAAGCGCAGTAGTACTTTACAAAGCTGCTTACTAAGAAATGTAATTTCATATGTGCTCTTGGGATGCCTGTTCCACTTAGTCATCAGTATATGGAGACATTTTTATGGCTTCGTGTTGTACAGTGTCTTAAAATTATGTTTATTGTAACAGTGATTGTAGATTTTAATTGTACTTTCTTAATTGCCTTATAAAGTTAAAAGTTGTCTTGTAAAAGCTTGTGTGATTTTTTGGGGGGTTTGGTTTTTTTTTTTTTCTGCTGTAGAGGTTATTCTGAGCTAAAATGTAGCTTTTCCTAAAGCTGAACAAAGGCTTATCTAGGGAGTTCAGCTGTTTTTCTTTGTTTTCATTTCTTTGTTGCCTGGTTTCTCTTACTACCAGTGTTAAATTTAAGTATAGCTTAAGTATATCCTACCACTTCAAAGGAGGAAATGTTGTATTTGATATTTGTTAGGTTTTTTATGCCAAAGGCATAATACTGACATGATGCATTTTGAATGATGAAGAATGATTCTTTGCCTACTGAAAACACCCAGAGTATTCCCCTTGCATTAACATATGTAAAGCAAGAAATTAGAAGGAAAAATTAGTTATTTAGGAAGAAGAAAAAATGCATTCTAAACCCACAGTTTTAGGGATAGAGAGAAAACAGGGATAAAAATGGTTTAAAAAAACCTATCGAGATGAGTGTCAACTTAGCGGTTGTTTGTATTTTTTGTTTTCTTTTCTTTTTATAGGGTACTCAAAGAAAACCCAAAAGTCTTCCTCCCCTTGATCCAGAAGTTCTTTCTGTATTTGTGCCTCCGTTTATCAGCAGAGATGATACTCAGATGATTAATGCTGGTAATAACTTGAATAAAAGTAAACGTCGGTCTTTCCGAAAGAAAAAAGAGAGACCAAAGATTGAAAATGTCAAGAGTCTCAATGGGGAGCAGAAAGCACCGGACACTGAAGATATTACAGTTCCAAAGGACATTGATCTTATTGGTTTGCCACAGCTATGCTTTCCAGGTACGGTAGGGTTCATGCTTCTTAATGAGAACTATTTTAATATATATTTATTGACCAACAGCCAATTTTTTTTTTTATGATCATCTTCTCTATCTCTTTGTATTCCACAGTATAAAAAAAGTGTCTGTTTGTGAGGAGGTCAGTGATGAAAGTAGCTGTTACCTGAATGGGGTGCCCTTGCTCTGTATGGCTATCTCATGTGAAACAGATCCATTAGCAATAGTAGCTGCAATACCTGCAAGCTAGGGAAGCTGAAAGTCAGTTTAGCTCTTATTGGTAAATCTTGGTTTGAGTGAAGTGTGCACACACACACACTTTTCAAATTATTTCCCCCGCCAGAAATGACTCGGTGCTCTTTCACTTTTTATTTGGTATTAAGATACATCTGAAGTAGTGACTGTTTCCTCCAGGTTTAATTGCAGTAATTTTAATATGCATGTCACTGTTGCAGACCTTATACATATCTTGAAGGAAAAAAAAAAAAGGTGAACAAACCCTATCTATTGTATTTTGCCACTTAAAATGCAGAATAATTATATAATATTTTTTCTTCTTCAGTAATTTGCAGTTTAAGCCTTTGTAATAACCCTTAGATCACATGGACTGTATATGTGCATGTTAGTATCTTGAAATGAGACGTTTCTCTTGAAATTAAGTGGAAATGTGCAGTATTTGTCATGAATCCCTTTTCAGGCAGCTGTAGTTAAATACATAGTTAAAAAAATTGGTTTCTGCCTTCATTTCAGGAGGACTTCATATAACCTCTGAATCAAAAGATGACCACATTCATTTCCTGGTCTTCACAGACGTCTGCGGTAACAGAACATACGGTGTTGTTGCACAATACTACCAGCCTATGCAAGTATGTTATTTAACTCATGCTTATATTAAAACATATTAAAAGACATAAAATAAACCAAACCACTTTGAGAATAATGTCATATTTAATTTATAAAATTAGTTAACAGATATATTTTAATGTTAGTAGGAATACAGAATAAATCAGACTTTATATTGACGTTGTAAAATAAGTACACTAGAACAGCATTGCATTAGGATAAACCGTTACAGATTTCAATTAGGAATTTTGAATATTTAGGACCAGACTTTGTCCCTTGGACATTTTTTTTTGGTGAAGATTGTACCCTGTGTTCTTTCTAAATACTTTTTGCACTGAAACTCTTTTTAATGCATGCGTCTGTGTCTTGTTGGCTGATGTTTTTCTGAAGAGCTTAAGGGAGACAGACATCCAAATCCCCTTGAAATTTAGAGGGAATTGGGTATCATATCTCTAGGGTTCTCAAGAAAATATCAGCCATAAATTCATGATTAACATAAACACATTAATCTGTAGTTTTCTTGCAGGATGGCTGTATTTCCTCAAATGGGCAGGCCCATCAGGAATCTGCGCAGACTGGGAAGATGGCTGTCTGTTTTGTACCGTTAGCTATTTGTGTTATATCTAGATACCCATATTTTAATGCCCTCAAGGATTGTCTCTCTTGGTAAGACTTGCTCCCCTCTTTGTGTCTCCTGGAAATAACTGTGAAGGTTTTAGTAAATGAATTTGCATGATGTGATCAGGATAGCTGCATAATGCTAAAACAGGCATTAGTTTTAAGTTATGCTAGAGTGAGAGGTGTGGGAGAGGAGAAGAATTGTAATGTGAATGTTACCTGGATAGTAAGTGCAAGTTCTAAATATCAAGGAAATTAGTTATGATGTTGTCTTCATTTTCTTTGAGGTTTTGGTAAGTCTAGAAAATACTGATTTGCAGGGAACAGAGTTCTCAAAGATTTTGGTTTTTTTGGAAGAGGGTTACCTATAATTTTGCTATGCTGGTGCAAGTCACTTTGAAAGCACAAAGCCCTCTTTATAATGCACCAAATAAATGTTATAAGAACATGAATGTATGTATTAATAAGCAGTTAATGACACTTGATTATTTAACTAATCCAAGTCACTTGAGGGAGTGCAGTGGTTACTTCGCTGTCATAGAACTAGGACAGAATATTTTAGGATACAGAATACTTCACTGGTTAGAAACACTCAAATACTTCGCAGTGGAGATGAGTTAAAAGACTTATTTAACTTATTTAACTTATTTTGAGGTTGTGTGTTGCTTAATTGTTAAAATCTATGTGCTTCTATTCTGATGTGGATTAAAAACTTGCATCGGGGGCCTGCCTCTGCACATTGGACATTACTGGGTAATCTTCACTTGCAGACCCGTAGTCCAAAGATAGAAGAGGGGTTTTTTTTCCCAGTCAATTTCTAGAGTGAAATTTGCAGTCAGGTGTTTTCCTTTTGCAGGTATTTGTTTCTTATACATAAGTTGAAAGATGTTAGAGTTTTAGGTCCAAGCTTCCAGTTTGTTCTGCTGGCAGTCAGTAAGCTGAGCAGATGAGGAAGCAAGGGTGTGCTTCCTGGCTGCTAGCTGAGGCGCATCACTAGCCCCTAACGACTCCATACCAGGGTGAGGCCTGAGCACTCCTTTCCCCACCCCATGCACCTCTTCTTCCCAGAGCTTTGGGCTTGGATCTGGTTGGAGCACTGACTGGCTTCCCTGGTTTAGATGAAGAGAGCCCTGGAGGAACAAAGCAGTGTCTTCCTCCTGGCAGTTCAGATGTTGCCTCCAAAAAAGCTGTGATACCAGAAATGAATCCCTCTGGCAGCCCTTAAATGTAAGCAAACACTGTCATTTTCAAAATATTCGTAAAGGGGTTTAATGTGGACAAGAGACTTCAACGTGATGGAAACTAAGTATTCACAGGTCAGTAGGAAATCAAGATGATCAGTAAAATAAAAAGGGAATGTTTTGTTTCCCTCTCTCCTTTCCTGCCCAGATCACTTTTTCCGCTCCTTACTTTTAAGTCAATTACATCAGTCGTTGGTATTGCAGGAGCTGATTCATTGCTGCCTTTTTATAGTCTCAAATCTCAAGTAAGCTCTGATTTGCATATGTAACTCTTAGAGCTATGTACCTGAGCTGTGGTGCTCTGCTGTTTATATCCACTCTTTATAATAGGATTCATGCTTCTTTTATGCTGTGAACTCAGCCTGTATGAGGGCTCACTACACACTAGCTTTCCGCTGGGTGGAAAATAATATAGATTCAGCTTTTCAGTTATAGTGTTCATCAGTGGTTTATATAGTATATTCATAAATGAGTAATTTTGTCTCTGAAGTGAGACTTCTCTGAGCTGGGAGATGCAGTCAAATTGTGAACAGATTTTTAAAGAGCCCATTAAGGGAGAAATTCAGGAAAACCATGGAAAATTCCAGAGGTTACAAAAGTGTTTCTAGATCTCATATTTGTTTAGAGCAGACAGGAACCAGGTAGAGTTAACTCTCTAGAGGTGCAAGCTTCTGCCTCTGTGTGAGTATTTTAAACATTATAATTAAACATCTCTGCCTTGATCATATATAGGAGGTTTTTGCAGCTATTTAAAGCATTATTAAAGGTATTATGGATGGCTTTTCCCTTTAAGCTGAGTCTGTACTGGTTTCTAAGGGGAGTTCAGATTTATCAGTGACCTACCATCTAAGCTTTAAGTGATTTGTGAATATGTGAATAATTATAGGGGATTTCAACAGGACAACAGCCTTCCACGTTGGTACTGCATGTTGTCCTGGTCACTTAGTAGGGGAATTTGTCATACAGTTGCACAGCTCTTCTCTCTCCTTTTTGCTGCTGCATCTGGATGTAAGATGCAAGTGTGTGCAACTGGCAGGGGAGGGGCAATGCAATTGACAAAGCTGCATTTGGTACTTGTGTTTCCCACTGTAATGGAAACTCAGTGGGAGTTTCCCCATCATATTCCCCAAATTTCCATCATATTTTCTTCTGCGTTTTTTCTTTAAAAATCTCATAATTACCACATATATATTTTTTTTTTTTAGAAAAGGCATTTTACTGTGCCAGAGTATATTTGATAGGGAGGAAAGGGAGGGGTGGAGAGGTACTGTTTTTCTGTATTTTGCTTGTGGTACTGAAATTTTTCCATATGGCGTGGTACAGCTGCTGGGATGTGTAGCTATTCTGAATGGAATATAAGCAATTACAGCAAAGACCTCAATGATATATTTTGAGCGTAGTGTCCTGTACAGCTGGGGATATTTCAGCTTTTTGTAACGTTACAAAACATTGACATTGTTTTCCTGTAAACGAGAAAGGGACTTATTGTCATTTTGGGTGCCTTACCTATAATCAGGTGGCCAATGGGTTAAAAATCTAATTAAATGTTTTCGTTGACTGAGTGTACTCGAGTAGTAGTGCCTCCTATACTTAACAAATAATAACACGTTCAACAGCGCACTTGTGTCCTTGGTATGCTTCAGTGGTGTTTTGCAGGATGCTTCAACTGATTAATCATTCTGTGAGTCTGGGGATTTGAAAACACTTGCTGGTCAACCTCAAACCACCTATTTCTAGTGTGTAGCCCTTTCCTCGTGAGAATTAGTGGAGATATGCTATTTGTTATTGCTAAGGAAGGCCTGATGTTGAAGTAGCATCTGAAGGGGTTCTGCTTCCATTCAGGACCTTTTTCCAGCAAAAGATTTAATTTTCCTCCAGAATTCTGCTGTGCATAGCTTATTTTCTTCAGGACCTGCAGTGCACAGGATTGCTTATAGGTGGGTGGTACTTGTTTTTATTCAGAACAGTCCTCAAAGCTGTTTCATTGTCATAAGCATTCCCAGATAAAACCCGGATTCCTAAACTTTTTCAAATAGCAGAGTATAGTAGAAATCACAATTGAAAACTGAGACCAAACTGAGATACAAAGGCAATGTCAAAGTATAAATCCATGGAGGTGCTTTGAACTGCAAGGGGAACTTGCAAAATTTCATCATAGTAACGAAGGTCTTCATATTCTGTGCAATTAATTTTATAACTAATTCATGTATTACTAGCACGGAGTGCTTCCACATCTGGAACAATTTGAATGGAGTGGAGTGGAGAGGAGTCTGCCTCTCTCCAAAGCAAGCAGATGTGCATTTAGACCGTTTCCCAAGACTGCATCTGTTGATTATTCTACATCACTATTTGAAAAGGTTCAGTTTCAAATTGAGAGGTTTTGGCACTTTGCACAGGTAGTTTTACCTCAATCTGTTACACTACATGAAAAGTGAAATATTCCTGGCAGTAATCTCCTTCTGGATGAACTCCCATCTTGGGTGGATGAATGGGCTCCATTCAAACAGTAAATCTTCCAACCTGTGTATTAGTCCTTTCAGCTGCCTTGAGAAAAGGTGGAAGTGTGCAAATAGCTCACAGCACCGAAGCAGCACAAAGGATCTATTCTTAGATGTTCTTGCTTTCTGAAACATCTGTCTGTGGACAGTTAATAGAGGTAATGGAAGGTTCATAAACTCCTTAGCTCTCTGCTTTAATGTTTCAGAGATTACTTCATTTATTTCAGCAGACATTTGCAGTGCAGAGCTGTCAGCTGCTATTACATTGCATTAATGGGCACAGTCTACTGATTAGGGAGCTCTTACAGTCCATTCTGTACATCTGCTGCTTTTTCAGCATCAGGGTCTGGTGCTTTCTCTTGTAACATTTACTGCATGTGTTGATACGTGATTTTTGTCTCAAAAAAAAAAAGAAAAGTAGGTCTACCTGTGCTGTTAGGCCACATCTAAGGTGTTACTAAGCGTGAACAGCATATTTGCTTAAAATGACGACTGTACTGTCTGCTTTTCTTTGATAATTCTTAAATTCCCCTCCGCCTGCCTCCTCTGTATCCTTGAATAGCTGTTGGGCTTTTTGGGGATATATGTAACTGCCTAGTACTCGGCCCAGGGCAGTTTCCAAATGGGAATTTAATGAACTTAAATGTCTCATGAATCCAAATAAAGCTCAGTAATACATGACAGAATATTTTTATGCTGGAATCCAAATGCTATACGCAAATATGATGTCCTGGACTCTAATATAGTCTCTTGAACTATTCAGTGCTTTCTAGACCGCTTCCTGAAGAGCAAGTATTCTTCTGCAGGAAACTGCAAACTGAAATAAAACCTCAAAGCAGAATAGAACCATATTAAGTTCCTACTTTCTGTATATACAGATTTGCATGCTTAAATTTCTGATTTTGTAAAGGTTTGGGTTTGGGTTTTTTTGCTGTAAACATGCATGTGAATCTTATATTGATCAAAATGCCCTTTCTGTCTACAAATACCTAACTTCTTAATTGTTAAATTTCAGAGATGCTGTTGGTCTTAATCGTTTGCAGTCTTAATAGTGTATATGTTTAAATGTCCATGAATTGATCTGGCATATAATATAAACCACATGACCTTTGTGTCTTTGACACAGCTAGGGTGATACAGTTCTAAAATAGAAACATTTGATAGGTTTGCACAACTGTATTTGATCTTTGTATGGGTAGGAACAATAGCAAAGAGCAGTGTTCATGCAAGCCTAGGCCTTACCCTAAATATGGCTCTTGCTTCACATTCCTCTGCAGTTAAGCCCATGTTTAAACTTCTCTTTTCCTCTGATTTCCATCCCAGAGCTGATGTCTGATGCTTAGGATGGGAGAAACACTATGGCACTATGTTGCAGCTGTGGGTGTTTTGTTCCTCAAGCAATCTCTACAAGACACTACCTTTAGCTGCGTCTCACTTCTAGGTTTTCTTTGCCATCATGAGACCTAGCGTGCCATCTGCATCCTCTGATATATACGATGCAGTAATATGTTATGTGTGGAAGTAAAAAAACCTGCTTCTGACACAGCAGCATCATTAAAATTAAGTGGAACGGCTGAAGTATCTAATAAATTAGAAATTCATTATCTGGAATAATAGCTTCATTGTTCCTAATATTTTTTTTTTTTTTTTTTTTTTTAGTTCTAAGTTAGCAGCAAAAAGGCTTTTCTTTTTCCTGTTTGCATGTTTATAAGTAATTTTCTGTAATTTAATTTCAGTTTACTAGTGCAACTGCGACCTTTCAAGGATTTAGATGTTGAGGAGCACATAAAAGAATTTGCAGCAAAATTACTCTTAATACCCAGCCCGCCACCAGGACCACTCCACTTGGTAATTACTGATGCTGAATTTCATAATTACTTTAACATTATGTCTTACAAAGCACCAAGATGTTGTTTTCTATAAATTGGGGGAATTTCTTCACTGTTAGGTCAGAGATTTTACTTGCTGATACAAAACTGATGTCAATACCTGTACTTTGAAAATAAATAAAATAAAGCTATGCATTATTAGTACATGAAATAATGGTGTGACCAGGGCACAGGCTTGAGCACTGGCATACCAGTTGGTCATGCTCTTTTATTTTTAATACTCTTCTAGGAACGATTTGGCTCATGCCAACTATTTACTGACTGAGGTGATACCTGGGTAGGCCTGGGGACAGCATGATGTAGCTTTTGGTTCCTAGGGGGGCAGCCTACATAATCTCCACAGAAGCAGTTGGAAGCTCCAGTCTGTAACTGCTCCACAAGAATGGAAGCTTGCCTTTCACCCGAATGGTATGCCATTGCCATCTCATTGAAAACACACGTATAAACTCCTGTAAATCATGTTAACTATCATTCAACCAAAGTGTGGGCGTTCCCTATCTTGTGTCTGATACTGACACACGCTGCCAGATGTAGATGCTCATGGCTGTCACCTTGATTGTGTGATGGACCTGGTCTAGAGGAGGGTCACGAAGATGATCAGAGGGCTGGAGCACCTCTGCTGTGAAGACAGGCTGAGAGAGTTGGGGTTGTTCAGCCTGGAGAAGAAAAGGCTTCAGGGAGACCTTAGAGCTCCTTCCAGACTGTATGCAAGTTTAATTCTGTTCATATATTTTTTAAAAAAGTTTTGTCTAAACAACCCATGAAAGTGAAAGGAGACAAAGTCCATGTTAATCTTTCAAACTAGTTATTATGTCTTTTAATATTTCCCTATCTTTCTATTTCAGTTTTCTGCAGTATGCAAATATCTGTCTTCTTACTCTCAATTAATGTTCGTATTTTGTAGTTGGAACTAAAATCCCGAAATAAATGTGTTGTGGGAACATTTTCATTAGGAAGTAAATGAAAAACATCTGTTATTACAGGTATTTAACATGAAACCACTTCAAATAATAATTCCTTCACGAGAGGATCCGGATAGTCCACTTATTGACTTGGATCTTCATCTTCCATTGCTGTGTTTCAAGCCAGAGCAGGTGCTGCAGGTAAAACTAATTGATATTTGAAAATGTATTAAAGGTTGATAGTACTGGTAATTTGTGGTTTAGAAAAATTCAAGATGTTTGGTCACCCAAAAACCATTATAAACCCAGGAATTCAGAACAGTGTTAGTTCTGCATATTAGAGATATGGCACAATACAGTACCCTTTCCACTAAGATACTTTGTTATTTATAGACCAGATTAGATTAATGCATACTGGATTTATTTCACCTGTGATTTAGCAATAGGTGCTAAATTTCTTAAGCATTTTAAAATATAAATGCCCAAGCTGAATGAGAGATTTTATTTTGAATCTTCATTACGTGCATTTTTACAAGATGCATAAGAACCTTTTTCACATGTGAGAAAAGGACCTGTAGGATGGATTGGTAACAGTTGTCACTCTCATATAAATAAAGTGTAAATAGTGTAGATAGATGAGAAAATACAAAAAGCTGTTTGCAAAGAATTTTTTCAGTGCTTCATAGAATTGTACAATAATTTTGATTTGGAGCATCCTTTGTAGGTTTCCTGATTCAGCTCCCTGTTAAAAGGCCTCTTGTGAAGTTAAATTAGGTTGCTCAAGGTCATCAGTATTATTGGTGCCGCGTCCTCTAAAAAGAGCAAATTGGAGGCCTCTTTCCAGGGATGCTTGTCAGCCTCCTCAATCCTGAAAGTAGGCAATGCTGGCTTATTTTTTTGGATATGCCCATTCTTCCACCTATATGGGCTTCTGCCCACGTGTGCATGTTATGAATAAAACTATCTCAAATCCTAAATGGTCCTCTGCAACTGGTGCATCTTGAGAATGGAGTTTTATGTGCTAGCACCTCTGCGAGATGTCCCACTTATGGCATTAGTCTTCTTGGCTTGAATTCATCCTACCTAACTTGCAGCATCCGAGTTTGGTGCTTAGATGCCATTGGGTCCCTCTCCATCAATGGAAAAGGGTGGACATCTCCAGTTAGCTTCCTGAATTGCTCTGTGAAACCACTGCTCTCCAGTGGCACTATAAGGGATGTGACTAGCTAGAGTCTGGAATAGGTGTTTGACTGAGATGTCTGAAACTTAGATAGTCTTTGTGTTCATCATCAAAGACAGGTTTGCTTATATTCTTCATCTGGGTACTTTTTACAGGCATTTTACAGTCTAATACTGTGAAAGAAAGATGACAGGTCTCAGTAATTCCAGCTAAATCCTAGCCTTGTTGACGTTGGTGGCAAAACTCTCATTGACTTCCACTGTCACTTAAATTCTTTCTCATGTTTTCTTCTCTTTTGTAAGAATCCTCAGGTGGGCATTATTTCAATTTATAAATATGTAAGGTAGCTATTAGAAAACAGAACTTGTGAGGCTGAGTTTTGCAAGCAGATGAAATATTTGTGTGCATCTAGTATGTTCTAGATATAACTCTCTGTAAACGTTTAACATCTTGGGTTTTTTCCAGATTATGACCTGCATTTTGACTGAGCAGAGAATAGTTTTCTTCTCTTCTGATTGGGCTCTGCTGACACTCGTTGCTGAATGCTTTATGTTGTACCTTCATCCTCTTCAGTGGCAACACACTTTTGTGCCTATTCTGTCTCGTCAGATGCTGGATTTTGTAATGGCCCCAACATCTTTTCTTATGGGATGTCATATTGATCATTTTGATGAAGTTAGCACGGTATGTTTTAGACTGTTACCACTCTTGCTGTTCGCTTTCAGTGCATTTTTCCCCTTAATTCTTTCATATGCATCTAGAAATTTTTTTTGTTATTTAGGTGTGCGAGAAGTGCAGAAATTAAAAGTAATGGAACCATACTGACGGGGCCACTGGCTTATTGGAAAAAGATTGTTGTTTTATCCCTTACCTTTCTTTTCTTTGCAGTATAATGTCCAGATTTTTTGTGAGTTCACGTTTCATTTGGGGAAAAATTCTACTTAGATGTCATTTGTATAGTACAAATAGTTTCCCTTCAGATCGACGAGGTTACTTTTCTCTCAGAGTTGTGTGGGATGAATTAGGTGCCTTTTCCAGGCATCTGGGTTAAGAATTGAGCATGCATTTGAAAAGACTAATGATGCTGCTGCTCCCCGTGGTGGGGTTAAATATTTAATAAAATAAGAAAGAAAAAAGCAATGTAAAGAATACAATCTCACAATCTTTCTGAGGGTTTTTTGGTCATCTTTTTTCAGAATCTTAACTCAGACACTTCCAATGGGTAACATTAATCTTGGTTAGCTAAAAAGATATACGAAAAAGATAAGAAAAGATACAAGAAAAACTCAGTTTCCTAGGGCAGAGCTAATGTGAATATACTTTTTTGAGGGTGTCGCATAGGTTTTCTGTGAGCGTTTGAAACCAAACACAGAAAAATTGTGTTTATATTAGACTAATGCATCTGATTATAAGACGAAGTGAAACAGGTCCATCTAGTCAAGTCCAAAATGAGCAAAAAATTAAGTTAAGATGAAATAGACAATTTAAATATTATTTTTTTTTAGTTAGCAGTAAGAAGATGTCACTATCAGAAATAAGTACAGATTAGATAACAGATATAATTTGAAAGATTTTATGTTTGTTTATCTATACTTTGTTACAGTCTGATCTTTACGGTTATTAAAATTGCAAACTGAGAGATCAGCATGGGCTTTACCTCCATGTGACATTTTGTCCATTAGCACGTGTTTGAGACTCTAAACACTCCCTCTCCCAGTCACCCCGCAAAGTAAGTACAGGAGCAGATGCTGTAAATGAGCTTTTAGGGAGCTTCTTTGCGTATGTTTATATGGTTTTGTACATATCTTCATATGTATACCTTTTCAAGGATAAGCTTAGAGGTCCAGTATTAATTTAGTACTATATGAAGAGCATATTAGGTTACCAAATGTTTGTGTATGGAGATTAATATCTATTAGTTTAATGGCATTTATTTTTCTTGAAAGTAATTGTTTAGTTATCCATATAATCTTCTAGTTGGGAGGGAAAAAAGTCAATCGTTTTCTGGTTTATCTTCTTGCTGAAATAATTAATTGCCTGAGAACTACATAAAGAAGTACATATTTTTACAATGTAAGTATATTTACAGTCATTGTATTTTTTTTATTAAAAGGAAACTGAAGACTTAATACTTATTAATATTGATAATGGAGATATTACACATTCAAAAACGACTGAAGAGGAAACTGAAATTCCAGATGTTCCAGCACATGCAGCAGAAGCTTTCATAAAAAGGTGAAAAGATGTTGAAGTTGTGTTTATCATAGCACATAAATCACGCTTGACCCGCTAAGTTTTTTATTTTATATTGTTTGTTATATTATTTAATTCTTATAAAAACCATTGTAGTTGGTAAGGGCAAATTGAAAATTTCAATTAATTTATATACAGGTAACTTTAAGAAGTCAAAATCATAACCTTGACTGGTTACATCAAAGAAACATTGCTTGTTTCTTTTTAATTACTGGTTATTCTCTGAAGTTTACTGTTCTTTACACGGAAGACAGGGAGCACTGTGATTTACATGCACTAGTAGGACTTCCAGGAATCTCGTTAGCTTGTCAACACTTGCAAGTCAATCTTGCACTTTCTCTAGCAAGATGTGTGAGGCCTAAATGACTTTTAAAGAAAAAGGGATGAAAAAAATTGTCGGTGGTAGGATGTAACTTGGTAATTTTCTTCTCTGTGTAGAGTGGAGAGTCTTCAGCTGCATTATGATCTAGAGCTCTGCCATCTCCGAGCCAGCACGGATCTTGGTGAACTCCAAATGCGTAGAAGGGCTTGGCAACAGAAACTGAATATGGAAGTTCAGCAAACAACTTTGCAGTTAATTGTTAATATCTTTAGGTGAGTGGATACAGTATTTTTTATTACAAGAGCATATGGTACTGGTTAAGATACTTCCGCTGTCATTGAAAATACTCTTATTTTGTCTTACTTCATAGATATTTTGTAAATCTCTTAAGTTTTATGAGGGGAATATGAGGAGGAGGTGCTGCTAGCCTGCTGGAATATCAATAATTAATGTATTCTGGTATATATACATTGGTAGGACATCTTAGATAAAAGTGTTCTAATTTTGAAATTTTATGTCTCTTGTACAAAGATTCCAGGAAGAGAAGTGCAGCCCCCCTATTTCATAATTAGGAAAAGCTTAAGGCCCAGTAGGGATATTAATTTGTAACTGGACACAGTCCTGGTCACTCATGTTAGAGGAGAATGAATTCAAACTGGGACAGGGTAGAAGAGGTGAGAGCAGGATCGGGAGTTCAGCGCCATGAAGATGATCAGAGGGCTGGATGTCCTCTGCTATGAGGACAGTCTGAGAGAGTTGGGGTTGTTCAGCCTGGAGAAGAGAAGGCTCTGGGGAGACCTTAGAGCACCTTCCAGTACCTAAAGGGGGCCTACAGGAAAGCTGGGGAGGGAACTCTTGATCAGGGAGTGTAATGATAGGACGAGGGGTAATGGTTTCAAACCGAAAGAGGGGAGATTTAGATTAGATATTAGGAAGAAATTCTTTACTGTGAGGGTGATGAGACGCTGGAACAGGTTGCCCAGGGAAGTTGTGGCTGCCTTATCCCTGGAGGTGTTCAAGGCCAGGCTGGATGGGGCTTTGAGCAGCCTGGTCTAGTGGGAGATGTCCCTGCCCAGGGCAGGGGGGTTGGAACTAGATGATCTTTAAGGTCCCTTCCAACCCAGACCATTCTATGACTCTATGATTCAGAACACCTGGGTGTGTTTTGGCTAATGGAACAAATGCTGAGAATGGTGAGATTTCTGGAGACTCCAACCATATGAGAAGGAAGGAGGGAGAGAAGCTGTTTAAGCTGAAGGACAGAGTGATGCCAGAAGAAATGCTGGGAGTTGGGTGTGGTTGGGACTGACATTTTAATAATGATGTGGAGTAAGTTTTGGTGGTTTTTTTTTTCCCCCTCTAGAAAAAGGTCCAGCTATGCTAATTTCCCTTGTTCTTAATCTAATATAATGTGTTGATGCCCACAGCTGCTTTATTTTACCAATCTGGGTACTGGTTGCAAATCCTGCTATTATTTGCTTGTATTTGGAGAGGGAATGGAAGTGTGGTAGGTGATTTGTACAAAAAAGTGCAGCAAATGGATGGTTGGTTTGCATACGCATAGATAGCATATTTGCTATCTATAGCATATTTGACCTTGAAATGAAACTACCTGGCTGGTATTTGTAAAGAATCTGATTTTATGGACAGAGGCCTGCAAATACACGTGCAGATAACCATCCCCAGCTATTCCTTGCTGCTTCTTGCTGGAAATGGTGCTTGCTTTGGATTAGCTACCAAATTGCTCACATGAATGGTCCCTAACACTTTCAGTCAGAAGGTGCTGGGTTAATTTCTATAATCCAAATACCAGGTCTCTGTTAACCTGCTTGTTGGTTTTGGATCAGTTTAGGGAGTGTTCATGCAAGTGGCTGGGCCCTCCAGGGGCTGGGTATGGAGGATAGAACAGACTGTACAGCTAGCACAGCTGGATATGGAAAATGAAATGCATTTACAACCTGATGTGCTGCCACTGTGGGATTTGGTGGATTTCAGTGTTTGGCAACAATATGTTCCAGATAAAGATGAGGAGAAATGCATTTTACTGCTAACAGCTTGAAATCTTTAACGCACTAAACGCTTGGCTACAAAAAATGAACAGATGCTTTACTCTTTAAGAGATAATAAGTTCTTGAAAGGAGTTGATTCTTCTCTTGCTTCCTTTCTCTTTTCCTTCAAACTTTCTTTCTTTGTTCTTTTTTTCAGCCTTGTTTCTTCTGTCTTCTAATGCTGTATCTACCAGCGTCCAGGAGTGAAGGAAAGTAAATCTCTGATGCAGTTGTGCTGCCAGTTGATACTGTCTTCAGCAAAGCACTGTAGTATTTTTGCGTGCATGGAGGTTCTGTGTTTAAAGCAAACAATGCTAAATTATGTCAAATTACATAGAACTACATACTTTTACTAACCATCATTTTTTCTGAACCCATATGGCCTGATAAACTGTTAATAGGCTTTTATCACGGATCTATGAAAGACAAGGGATGTGTAGACCTATCAGATCTCTGCAGGGGTATGGGATTCCCCTTTTGTGCTTACACTCAAATTTTAGCTTACCAACTTATTTTCTTCATTCATGTGTTTTCATGGGAATTTGTTATTCCTCAATATCCAGCGTGAGTAGATGAATTAAGATGTAATAATAAAAGGAGCCCTGATTTTAGCCATTTGCACATATCTAGCTTAAATAACATCATTTCTTACTCACAGACTTCAGAGAACAGCTTTTTTCCAAAAAACTCCCACTTTCTGCTCCTGAAACAACTTTTTCTGGCTCACCTTTAAGGCACAGAAGTTACTATTGATGTCTGTTTTTCCAGGGGTAATACAGGGCTTCGGCTGCCTGCTCTGACCCTGCATATACTGAAACATGCATCAGTTCTTTATCTCGCTTCCTCTTCTATTTCAATAGATCTGTCTCTAGCTTAACACAATTTCCAGTTATTGCTGGCTTTATGAGCAGAGTTTGAGAGTGCAGCAAAAAATAATGTAATCTATAATATTTTGGGTGCATGTTACAGATGCAATGTAATGGGGCAGTGTGAGGTCAGATCACATCTTTCAAATTGCCTATGTGAATAGGTAAACTTGTCTTTTCAGTGCTCCAGATGGGTTGTATGTAATTCAAGAACTGTGTATGTAAATGTAATTCCAGGATTGGAGCCGAAGTCATGACATACAAAATCTTCTCTGTAGATTACTAAAATTGATCCCACAGACTCTTCAGTGAATTTGCTGATTTGAAATGGCAGTGGCAGCAGGTAGCCTGTCTTACTCCTTATAAGAGTTTGCATTCTTTTTCTATGATTCAGTAACTCAGACTTGTTCGTTAAAACTGAGTTTGCCTTCCGATACTGCAGCATATTTCTAGTTTGCCTTCTGATGCTGCAGCATAGTTCTAGTAGTACCAGTGGGCTGCTGCTACAGCAAAAGTGCAGCTTGTTTACAAATCTCCAAGCATATTTATCTGTTTATTTATTTTTGTCTCCAGGGAGGTAAAAGACCATCTAAATTATGAACACAGAGTGTTTAACAGTGAAGAATTTCTGAAAACAAGGGCAATCGGAGACCAGCCATTTTACAAAAAGGTAAATTCAGTGTTAAACATGTTGTGATTCTCTGTTATTAATCTGTATTTTAGGATTAATGCCAAAAATCAATAGAATGGTCACAGTTTGGTCTGTGGTGGTGTTGAACCACCAACTTTCACAGAATGCTTAACCAAATATTTTTCCTTTACTATGAACAGATAAAATAGTAGACAGCATTTTGGAAAGCAAGGTACTATGTAATTCCAGAGCAAATTAAATGTAATTCCTTGGGGGTGAGATCCACCTATGGCAGATGGTCAGTAAAGCTATACCTAAACTGTATTTTAAGTACAGGCACCTGTCCAAACTGTTTGGACCAAAGCCCGTCTGTAGACAGGAGTTTTCAGCAAGCCTGTGAGCACAGCAGAAGGGAGCTGAAATGACACAAATCGAAGTACCTGCTTTATCCGCAGCCTGAGTGACAGGGCATGGAGTAGAGGATGCCTGCTTGGCTCCAAGCCACCGCATGCTGCTGACTCTGAGCGCATGAGTGGCACTGATGTCGCTAGGGCCTGCAGTGTGACAGGGCATGTGTGACGTAGATTGATTTTTAGCTTCCATGTGCTTTACCAGGTAATATAACCCTAATTTACTTTTCTGTGCTGGTGAAGCCCATGAAGAAATATGCAAATAATGCATAGCCTCAGGCCAGGCCCAATAGTGCCGGATGCTAAAGGACAACCTGAAACCCCCACTTAGTTTTTCTTAGCCCTCCTACTAACCCAGCTTGTTAAACACTTACCTGGGTTTGAAAACCTGTAGGGGTGTGGAGTTTTTCCATACAAGCCCTGAGTCCCTTTTGCACCTGCCCTGATCAGCTTGATCCTCCCGTTAGCATCAGCTTGATCTGCTGAAGTTCCAAAATGACTCACTTTTCACCCAGTGTATCCAGTGAACCAGGTTTTTATGAAGGATGCAGGTCTGTTTTCCTCTAGAGCAAAGACAGTACTGGCACATCAGTCTGCCTTTTCTGTAATGGCTTTGCATATCTTAAGGAAATGGAGTAGTTTTAATTTCCTCATTAAAAGGAGAGTGTCTTGGTCACCACGCTGTAGGACTTAGAGCAGTTGTCCATGCCTTTGATGTTCAACTGTCACCGACCATTGGAGGTTGGAGATCCTTTGAGTGAGAAGGAAGAAGAAGGGGGAACAGAGGGAAAGGAGCAGGGACAGAAGGAGAGATTAAGAGTGCACAGGTTCCTGCGAGAGTATCTTGCAGTGTTAGGGTACTTTGCCCAGAAGTGGGAAGGTTGAGAGTTTCATCCTTGCTATTATTTTACATTAAACTGTTTGCACCTGATTAAGTTAATATTTGCCATTAAAGAATTAAACTAAACTGTTGTGTATGTGAGAAACAGAATTTATATGTTTTAAGGGTTTGTGTCTAGCCATGTATAGTATTCTAGGAGAATTCGATCTTGACATGGCAAGACAAAATCCAAAGTTGTAAACACTTGTGGGTTTGTTTTGTTTCTTAAGTGTCATGATTATTAATCAAATAAAAAGTTTACCTTAGTTAAATGAAAAAATAATCGTTTGGAAGACTGTTACCCTAAACTGAGAGTGTCTCTGGTCAATACCTAATTTCTGAAGGGATGCAAGACATCTTTCTCAGCTTCTTGCACCCTTTGATGCAATATTACCTAGTAGTTTTTAACAGATACTTTAAGTAGCTTCTTATTCTAACTAACTGTGAGACATGTGCTGTTATTTAAGCTTCTCAAAAGTAAAATACTACTGGGTTGTGTCTTCACTTTTTTTGGGTGATACAATGGTTTGTTTAACAGACCTGTGGGTCAAACAAAAGGTTTAACAAGGAATGTGAGAAAGCGCATCTGCCATTTTACGTTTGCTTTTAATTATGTTCTGTGGGTGCATATGAAAGTTAGAGGTTTATTTTGCTGCTAGAATTTGGCAGTTACCTCTTTGGACTAGTTGTTTTATACCTGCCAAAAAGAACTCTTCATTAACATCAACAGGCCGTGGTTGATAACACCTTTTTTGTTTCCTGCTGGGGTTTTTTTTTTCCTACTTCAAGCATATGATAAGAAAAGTTTCTGAACATCCATTTAAAGGAGATGTCAGTGTGTGAAGGAAATGATCAGAAAAGTATCTCGTTTTACTTGAGCGGTAGTTGCCAAACTTGGCAGAATCTCTGGCAATTCAAAGATAACAAACTGATGAATCCCAAATAGGAAATAATGTTTGTTGGATAAAGCTTGCAGCAGCAGCAAACATTCTTAAAAACATACAATCAAAAAGGAAAAATTAAAAAAGACCCTATTAATATATCATCAGGAGAGAAATTAATAGGAAATGTTCTGGCCAGGATTTCAAATGAATAGAAATAATTAAAATATTTTCAGTAACAGTTTCTAATGTTATAAATGAAATAGTGGCGATTTTATGAGTTGAAATTTAAAATTCATTTAAAATTCAGATGTGCAGATTTAAGAAGAGCTTTGAGCGGTTGACTCACTTAAATACTAACTAATCACTTAAATACCAGGTTTGCTTTCAAGTAAATCTTCGGAGATAACACAATACAGAGTAGTTACTAGTGGTAACTAGTGGTATCTAGAATTACGTTAAGAGAACTCCAAAAACCATTAGAAAGGACCCTTTCAGTTCCTGCAGATCGTCATCTCCTGTACATACAATTGCCAACAAAATGTGCCATCTACTGGAGAAATACTTAAAAGCAGGAATCTTAATGCTTTTTTAGATGCCATTTTACAGGATATGTTGCAAATGGATTGATAAGGGGCATCTTGAATAAGAAGATCTATTTGTTGGTGCAATGTTTCCATTAATTTCAGAGTACCTAGATTACTTACGACTCTTAATCATTTGCTTTTTAAAAAGAGCATAGAAATACAATGATGTCTGATCAGTGGGTTTTTTGGGTTGGTTTGGTTGTGTTTTTTTTTGGTCCTGTGATAAAGTCCAGGAATAAGAAGGGTATTTTAGGCAAGCCTCTGGGATATATAATTAATCGAAGTAATTTTTCATAGTTACATTCAAAGATACAACTGTTTTTGCGTTAGTAAGTTTGTAAAGGCCGGAGGTGGTATAAACATAAAGAAAGGATTCCTGGTTATAACAACATTGTCACCTGATGAAGTTTGCATTTGATTTTCTGAACGGAATAGTTTTCTGAGAGCTCGGTGCTAGAACTAACATTTATATAATATGCATGTTGTGTTGCCTCAAACCCTAGCTTTTATCTTATTTTTATTTGAAATGGTGGGAAATGGTAGCTTGCACTTTTCTTTTAATTCACTGTTGGCATTTCTTATGGTGTCCTCTCTCCTAAAAGTAGCAATTTGGCCTTTTTGGATATTATTTCTCAATGACACCATGACAATTACTTTAACAGGGAACAATTTTGGGGGCCTACCGGGAGGAAAGCTGACTATTGCAAACCATAGACAATATTAGCATCACTTAGTTATAGGCAGAAAATATGCTGTTAAACTTCAGTAGCTAAAACTCTCTGTTTTGCTCAGTATTTCTCATTTTTATTTGAAAATACACTCTGAGATTACTGTTTGCAGCTAAGCAAATACGATGGAAATACAGAAAATTAATGGAAACCGAGTTAATTATCCTGTTGTTGAAGCTTTCAAATAAGCTGGTGAGGGGTCTAGAGCACAAGTCTTACAAGGAGTGGCTGGAAAAATTTCTTCCCTGAAAGGGTTGTGAAGCATTGGACAGGCTGCCCAGGGAAGTGGCTGAGTCACCAGCCTTCGAGGTGTAGATGTGGTGTTGAGGGACATGGTTTGGTGGTGGACTTGGCAGTGTTAACGGTTGGCCTTGAGGATCTTAAAGGTCTTTTCCAACCTAGATGATTCTATGATTTTTGGTTTTGTGATCACTGAATTGGAAATTCTCAGCTTTACATATGTAAAGGTAATAAAAATGAGCAAAATATGCTAATAAAAATGTATTTTGTAAATGATCCACAATTAACCAGTTTATGTCTCACAGGTTTTGGAGACCTACATGTTTCACTCTTTCCTTAAAGCTCGTCTGAACAGAAAGATGGATGCTTTTGCTCGACTTGAATTGAGTACCCAGTCTGAAGAGGACAGGTAAAGTTTTCTCTTTCCTTAGTCTGGTTTTGAATCTTCTGTTGATATCAGTAATAAAACTCCTTTGACTGTATCTTTAGAGATCAGGTCACCTACGCATAAGATATAACTAATTGATGGGATGTTTTATTAAGCTTACTGTAAAAGGATGATACGAACATGTCCAGCCATGGCTGCTGAAATTGTAAATTGATACTATAATTGTAATTTAATACTATAATAAAAAAAATCTATTAGTAATTTTGTATGTATGTAAACTGAATTTTAAAACTAGTTATATAATTTTGAAATTATTTTTCCCAGATTAAACTTGATGTTTCATACACCAAGACGACTAACTATGGGGAAAGTGACTTCTAAACAACTTAATCCACAGTACATGGTCAATAGGCGTATGGTAATCAGTATGCCGAACCTGCAAGATATCAAGCTGACAGAGGGTCCTACTAGAAATTCCTCACTTCGAAGAATAGAAACAGGCATTGGTAAGGGAAGAATGTGTTGAACAAATACAGTGTCTTTTCTGTTATCTTTCTGGGTGACATCACTGAATAATTCTCACAGAAACAGTGTCAGATGCTGGAAAGAAATGGTGAGCTGGGTCGTCTTGAGCTGGGGCCTGTCTATGCTGCTTCTTGCACGTTGAAATCAGCCTGTGGTCTGCTGGAAGTTTTGCTGTGTCATAAGAGACTGAACGCTCACAGTAGGATTGCTATGGCAGAACTGCTTCCTGACTCAGTAACCATGTTCGGTCCTTACCCACTTTATGTCTGGTTCTCCACTGCCTTTAAACATATCAGTGTTTAACAAAGCAAGTCCTATAGAAGCTGAGTGCCTTTTTTTTTTCTCCTCCCAGAATTGATATTATCAGATTAGGGAATATTCTGATAATAATGATGATGGACATAGAAATATATTTGTCTCCCTAGCAAAATTGTAATCACACATGAATTTTGTGCGATGTAATTGCTTGTTGCTGTGATGGGGATTCTTTTTGCTGTTTGTAGTATGGCACTTTTACTCGCTGGTTATACTAATCAATGTTCTTCTTTGTTTGTTTGTAGCTGTGAAAATGCCCTCCAAATCAGTCAGTACATTCAAAATCCCAGAAATTCACTTTCCTTTGATGTTCCAGTGCGTTCACTCCTACTATACAGACTTCTTCAACCATCTCAGCAAAGCTATAAATACCTTACCACCTGATAACTCAGCATTGCTGGCAAGGTACTTCTACCTCCGGGGACTTATTAGCTTGATGCAAGGGAAACTACTAAATGCGCTTTCTGACTTTCAGAACCTAGATAAAACAGACTTAAGAATTTTCCCTACTGATCTTGTAAGAAAAATAGTGGAAACTATGCCTCCTTCTGAGCGCTCTCAAGCAGACCGCAAGCCTGAGCTGAAGAAGCTGATAAGTCGAGTGATGGAAAAACAAAGAGAAGTTATGAAAATAGATGACCACGTAAAAAATTTTGAATTGCCAAAAACACACATGCAACTGGATGATTTTGTGAAGCGAATCCAGGAATCTGGGATTGTCAAAGATGTAGACACTATACATCGGTTATTTGATGCCCTAACAGTAGGTGAGTATAAGATACATTTTTAGTGACCATCTGCATTGGTGCAATGACAATTTCAAACCTTCTTTTATTACCTTTTTTATGAACCAAAATAGATTTTTTGTCTCCAGTTGTTTTTCTTTTCAATTATTAGTCAACATTTTCTGGGTCTCTAAAAACTCAGAACATACGAACTTTATGGACAATTGTATTTAGTTCAGATAATTATGGAGAATGCTGTATACAAGAATGTCTATACTTGCATCTACAATAAAGACAAGGAATACACTTACATTTGGGCACACAATTTACAATTTTTCAGGTTGTGTAGGTGAGGTAGTTTTGTGATCTGATGGTGTGCTGTTCTGCTTCGGCTTTGATTGAGTAAAGTGAATACAAGACTGTCCTAGTTGCCAATGGAAAATACCTCTGTGTTGTAAAACCACTCGGTAACATGGCAAGGTGGCAGTCTGTGAAAAACAAACTAACAAAATCCAGAATTCAAGGAGTTACAGTTAAATTCCTCTTGGATGGTCATCATAGCAAAAGGAGAAGTTACATTTATATTTAAGAGAACTTTCTTCTCTCCTGAATGAGATGTGAATCTTTTGATCAGTTTCTAAAAACATAGTTTGTGAGTGCTTTTATAAAATAATATTCAGTTCTCTCTCTGTGCCTAGTTACTTTGATAATTGTTATATTTTTGTGGCCACAAAGGATTAAACATTGGTCGAAATAGCAAGACTATAGCAAGACTTTCTGAAGCCAGGGGCAGCATACATCTCGCAAGAATTTGTGTTTGAGATTCTGCTCTCCAAATCCCTGAATTCTTAGAATAACTAATTACTTAAAATACCTGTTGCTGAAGTCTTTAACTGTTACAACTTTTTGCTTTTCTCCCAGGTTGGTAAGTATGTGATACAGTAGCATTCAATAGAATAAAGAACTGGAAAGTCATAATGAAAACTATTCAGTTCAGTAGGGAAGTACAAATCCTGTCCCACTGTCTGACTGGATTTTTGGCACGAATTTTAGAAAGCAAGACTGGCACGGTGTTTGCTCGCTCCCTCTGTAAAGGGAAGGTGCCAGATGCACGGGACCAATGGCCTAGGCAAACTGCAAAGGAATTGCCTACCTCAAGAGAAGAATTTTGTCTCTCAACTGTTTTCCAGGACTACATTTTTGTAGTTTTCGCACCTTGCTTATCCATAATGCTGTTAAAGACACAATTGGAAACTTAGTATATTTAAAGCTATCTTTCTGTGCAAATCTGTATAACCATTTCTTACATTAAATAAGCTTTAAAATTTTTTTAGGACAGCAGAAACAGATCGATCCTGAAACATTCAGAGATTTCTACAACTACTGGAAAGAAACTGAAGCAGAAGCTCAAGAGGTGAACCTGCCACCGACAGTAATAGAGCATCTAGATAAAAATGAATGTGTCTACAAGTTATCCTGCTCAGTTAAAACTACCTATGGCGTAGGAAAAATAGCTCTGACCCAAAAGCGCTTGTTCTTGCTGACGGAAGGAGGACGTCCTGGTTATGTGCAGATTGCTTCTTTCAGGGACATAGAGGTGAGCATCAAGTAACTTCTTGTTCTCTTGCACGCCCGTGGATATAGGCCATGTTTTGTGCTGCAGAGATCTGTCTCTCAACTTAAAGTTTCAGTAAGGAGTGTAGGGAACACCTTTGAAGTCAGTAACTTAAAAGTGACTAGATAAAATTCTGGGTCTTTGGACCAAGAATTTCAGGGCGGATGTAGGATGGTTTACCAGGTGCTAGGATGACATAGAATAAAAATCTAGAGGTCATCACTTCTAGATGTACAGAAAGCTGCAAAGCACAGCACGTGGGATACAGAGCTCGAGAAGTTTAATAACATAAGTGTGCTTATTTGACTGGTGTCAGCGAGCCAGCCTGTACCCGCTGTGTAGCAAAGTCTGTATGATGTTGTTTGAAACTTATATTTCAGAAAACCAGCTCTGCTTAATGGTGTGTACGGACAATTGAAACCATTAGCTGTAGTTATAGATAGAGAAATTTGCCCTGTAGGATGAGTACTGCACCTTATCTGTGATTGCATGCTGTATCTTCCATGCTTTCTTTGTTTCCCTGCATTCCCAGGATGTTAAGAGCACGACTGTAGCTTTCCTTCTTTTGAGAATACCTACTCTGAGGATTAAAACATTATCTAAAAAAGAAGTCTTTGAAGCTAACCTTAAAACTGAGTGTGATCTCTGGTACCTGATAGTGAAAGAAATGTGGGCTGGAAAGAAAATGGCGGATGACCACAAGGTATAAATATAGGAATTTCTAACCAAATAAGTAGGAAGTATGTGCTTTCTGTCTCTGTTTCAAGTAATTAAAGCCTCAGTCTTAGAATTTTGAGGTTTCAGCAAACAATAACTAAGTAATAAACTTTTATTTTTGTTGTTACTTCTAAGTATAACACTTCTGGAATAATACAAAAAAGAAAAAAAAGATTACATTTAAAAAAATATGATATTTTTTCTCATTCATTGGCATGGAACTTTTAATTTATTCACTAGTTCTGTGAAATAGTTATCTTGAGTTCACAACGTACAAGAATAGCTATCCTAACTAACAAAATTTTCCCCACCTTGCTTCAAAATATAATGCGTAGAAAGAATTTTGCCATTCTGGAACCCTGCCGGCTGTAGATCCTTTCAATGACTAGATGAAGATGTATTCTTCTGCCACAGAAACCTTGAGAAAAAGGATCATATGAGCAGGGTTTCCATTTAAACCACATAATTCTTCACAACTGCTGAAGTTAATAGTGGAAATGTAGCTTGGTGGTTCTTAAGGAAGGATTTGAATCATTTTAGCCAAGATGAAGCATTATGTGTACTTCCCTCCCGTGAAGAAAGATCCATCCTGAAAATGGATATCCATTCTGTGTCCACTGCATGTTTTTTATCAGTGCCATTTATATGATTTCATTTGCACCTCCGGTATCAAGATTGTGCCAGATCTGAAATACTTCTTTCAGTGTAATGAATTAACGCTGGCTCCTGGCTCCATGACCTTGCTTGAGAGTGGAACGTGTGATGTGGGAGTGGGGTTTGACTGCAAGTAGAATGAATTACGCTGTGGGGCAGCAACTGGCTAGTGCTTGTGCTAAGCATGACGTACATTGTGATCGTTGAACGTGGAGACTTGTAAGAATAATGAGCAATAGATAAACTACAGTAAGATTTTTGTCTTTAGGATCCTCAGTATATTCAGCAAGCACTGACAAATGTTCTCCTGATGGATGCTGTAGTTGGTGCCCTGCAGTCTTCCAAGACCATATATGCAGCCTCTAAACTGTCTTATTTTGACAGGATGAAAAATGAAGGTCAGTCACATAGCAAGGCCTTTGTTGCATTATCTGTCTCAGCTCTTTCTGTTTATATTCCGCTTTTCAAACTGATTATCTGTAGAAATATAAAACTATGTTTAGTCTGATTTCACTTTCACGGATGTAGTTTATTCAATAGTATTAACAGAAAGCTTATGGGTTTGGTGTTTTTTTTCTTTTTCGCTTCTGTGCCTCAGAACCTTAGTTGGTATGTCTGTCCCCGCGTCGGATGCTGTATTTTTGTTTTGGTTGTTTGGAGTGCTTGGGTGTTGTATGCCTGCTTCTGCTGACAGAATTCATACCAATGGTGTTTGGGCTCTCCTAGTCAGCTAAGGCTAGAGGGAAAGAAAAGTGAGAAATGTGAATAAATGGTGCAGAAGTCTTATTTCATAAGAATTATAGATCTATGTCTCAGATCTTAGGCATAAGTGTGCACTTCATGGCTGTTTAACATCTATTTTAGTGCCTATGATGGTCCCCAAAACAACTTCAGAGACACTAAAACACAAGATCAACCCCTCAGCTGGTGAGACATTTCCACAGGCAATAGATGTCTTGCTTTATACTCCAGGTAAGGTGATGTATTGCTTTCTTTATGTTGGCCCAGCTTTAATTAGCCTATAAAGCATGCTATCTCATAACACCTGGTATTATGACTGCCTGCTTTTGTTCGCATTCTGACATGCTTTGGTTGTGTGTTGAATACTAAACCAGAAAATCATTAAAAAAGAAAAGTAACATTGCATATTAAGATACTCCAAGGCATAGTTTTCACAGTCTTAATTTGTCTTCCTGTGTGTATATGCCTTATAATAGACTTCAATTATGTGTTAATGTGCTGATTTCCCATTAAGACTTCTGCTTCTTTTATTGAGCAGGGTGGATGAATGATGCTCCACCATTGATCAATATTCATTGCTATTTTTTTATTTTTTCAGTAGAGTCATACGGGGGTGTTTGGTTGATCCACAGTGCAAGGAATAGCGTACCACCTCTTGAAATCCCAGCCAGACCTATATGCCCGTGACTCTCACTGTATAGTATGTGACCTAATGTACTTCATTAATTCGCATGCAATTTTAAGTCGATCCCTGAAGAAAGCATTATAAATTTCCTTGTGAGCTTTTGTGTGATACTTGGCACATTTTTTATCTGACTAATTCAAAAAGCATTGGCAAAAAAAAAAAAAAAGAGAAGTTAAAGGACTGTGTGCAATGGGCATGAAATTTATGTTGCAGATATGTTAGTTCTGGAAGTTTATAACACTCAACTTCATAATCTTACTAGTCCTCTGATGTAAATTCATATATTAATTCCTAGTATTTGGGCAATTTGAGACAAAAGGGGAAAGCTGGTGGAATTCCAATGTTAAGAAAGTGGGCAGGAACAACTGTGGATGTTTGGGTGGGTGGTGGGTTCAGTGGTGCTTTCCTTTCTTTGTAGTGCAGGGCTTCTAAGCGGAGCTCCAATAGAGGAGATTGAGTGGATTTATTAGTTGTATTTCATAGGGCATAAAAGCCTTCCTGCAATCCCAGTTAGCTAAATACTTAGTCATCAATGAAAAAGATTATCTCTGCTCTGAATATCTTTGAAGTGTAAGATTAAACCATAAGGTAAGCACAACAAATAGATGAGAACGAGCACAAATCCTGTGTGAAAAATGTGTCACTCATTAACTGGTGATGCAAGTTGCAGAACACAGATGCGTTTTGTTAGAAAGCTGCTCTGCCTATTAACGTTTTTCCCACTTGTCTCCAAAAGTAGTTTATATTCTTTTACCACTTTCATCTTCCCTACTTCATTTTTAGGGCATCTTGACCCTTCAGAAAGACCTGGCAATGCTCATCCAAAACTATGGTGTGCTTTAAATGAGGGGAAGGTGGTCGTCTTTGACGCATCTACCTGGTCTATTCAACAACACTGTTTCAAAATGGGCCGCTCTAAACTGGTAAGACTGACACACATCCTGCAATTGCTGCTTTAGCTTGGTGTTTTTGTTGCTATAGCCTGGATGACCCTGAATCATAGTCGTTCCTTAGAAGTTGTAGGAAGACATTTTGAGTTGTCTGGGCTTCAGTTAACTTGGAGAAATGGAGATTTTTGAGAAAAATGGAAAGGAGAGAAAATGAATTAATAACGAAACAAATCAGCTGGTGGAAGTGATGGACTGGATATCAGGAGGGCTTGCTGGCCTAACGGCATGGCTTCTTGGGGCAGGAGGGTGGGTTTGAAACAGTTGAGGAGAAAGAATAATGGAGAGAATCAATATAAGAGAAGATGCGATGAGCCCTAAGAATGGATGAAAAGTCACTTGTGCTCTAAAGAACTGGAAATTGGGGAAACCTGTAAGGAAACCAGGTGGATGATACTGAAAGAGAGACCTAAAGGAAGATGACTTGACCAGCAGGTTAAAGAGTTGCTTGTGGAAGACCACCTGAAATGAATAACTCTCTCGATGGAAGGGGAAGTTGAACCAGAGCTGCAGACTGAGTGAAAAACACGCAGTAGAGAGAACACGCAGGAAAAGGGATTGGATAGGTCACTTGTGTGAAAGCTGAGAAACATCACTATGGATGAGTGTGGGAGATGGTCAAAAAGGGAGTGACAAAGCTGATGGTGAAGAGCTGGGTGGAGAGAAGATGGAAATCCAAGAGACGAGTTGAATACCAACCTATTCTAAAGAAGAGAGGAGGAAATTTTGGAACTGATGGGACTCAGGAGGGAGAGAAATAAAGAGCTTCTGAATGGGGGAAGGATGTTCCAGAGACAGTAGAGGAGAAGACAGCGTTTTCTTAGACACTACTTCTAACTGAACTAGGAAGTGTGTTTGTATCAGATGGTTAGGATGACTTCCAATCCAGAAGAGAGAAATACAGTAACTTCTGTGGTTTCCCCAATGCCCCTTGTAACTTTTATTTTGGGCGAGGAAACACAACTTTGAGTCAGTTACCAAGATACATTATTAATCCTATTTACTCAAGGATAAACTCAGCAAGGACATGTTTCCTCTCTCATTATTTATAGAGCAGAGCAAAGGATAGAATACTGGAGCGCTGAGTCTTGATCTCTTACTGTAATCACCAGAAAACTGTAGCATTTTAATATAGCCTTTTCCCATGTTACATTAAAGAGTGATTTTTGTTCTAGATTTTATTTAATCCTGCTTTTTCTCCCCAGACTTGTATGGTCATGGTAGAACAGAGTCAAGTGTGGATTGGTTCTCAAGACTCCATTATTTATATAATCAACACCCACAGTATGTCTTGTAATAAGCAACTAAATGATCATCGTTCGGATGTTACAGACCTCATTGTGGAGAAAAAGAATGGAATACCCAGGTATATTTAATTACATTTTCTTCTTAAAAATACATATACAAGCAAATGTGAAGGACGTCTGTACCACCAGAAGAGTCACAGACATGTGGAGAAGCTTCCCGTGGTTAAATAGAAAGCCATTATATGTAGCTACAACAGTATTCACCAGCCTAGAGAATTTGGCCCGCAATGAGCAGACGACTAGTTAAAGATCCAAATGATACAGTTATTGTGCTTTAATTAGACTGAAACAAAGCCAAAAAGTTAACTTTTGCTCAAGGAAAAGGAGCCCATATAGGAAGCCAGTGCCTGATTTTCCTAGATGTTGGAAAGAATTTATTGTTTTAAATGGAGGGGGTTTATCCTGCTAACATAAGCCTTCATTTAGCCTGTTTTTGTAGCTCCCATATTGTATTTGGTAACCTCAGAATTTCCTTTTTAAAAAAAGAGCATTATGTACTTTGGAACAAAGAGGATAAAGGAATGCTTTTTTGGACAAAGATGAGAGCAGCCAGGAATTGGCAGCATCCAACGATGAAGCAATACAGATGGGAGTTTAAAGACCACTTCAGTTTTGCTTTGAGCACATCATCAACTGGATGTTTACAGCATGGTTCTGGATTTTTCCTGCCTGTTTGTAAAAGACATAAAGCATTTATGGTTTTGTTCAGGCAAAATACTTTGGATCTTTTGGTAGCACTGGGAAGAGTGCTGGCTGGAGGCCTTAACCTGCTGTCTTCCCATGGGAATGGCAACTCCCAGGCCAGACTGGACATCAGCCACAGCCCTGGCAGTGGCGCAGCAGGCGTAACTGGGTTTCAGGGATAATTTGCTTAGGTGGTGTTGGAACCTTCTGAAAAAAGGTTTTGTCATCTGAAGACAATTAAAGGTTAGAAAAAGGGGGATAGTATAATTTGCTTTCTCAGGCGCAGTTGTTGCGGATGGAATCATGCACTTCACTCATAGGAGAGAGAAGCAACAATATACTTTATTGTTGTTAAACAGGGAGTTAACAAATTCAGTGGTAAACGCAACAGTAGTTTAACAAGATTTGATGACAAGGCACACTTGGTTATTTGCTGCAGGGAGGACAGGGTAGGACAGAACTGTCAGGGACACCCTCCCATTGAGTCGCAGTTCAGAAAGGACCCCCTTGCATTCTAAACTCCTTCTAAGCGAGGAGTCTAGGTGCGGCTGGATCCAGTCCTAATCCCAGATTTAGTCAACATTTTATGTGTAAAGGATTATATATGCACAATCAGTCCTTTATATCACTTAGCTAAGATTTCAAAGCTTAGCATGCTATCAGTCACTTCCCAAGAATCTGTTGCGGCAGAGAATCTCTCAGCCTCGAGCAGTAACTTTGAGAGGCGTCCCTACTCAAGGGGAGCCCTGATGCGCAGCCCGCTGCCATGCAGGAGAACCCACAGACCCTGGGCTGTCCACTATTTATAGAGTAAGATGATTGACTTATAGCCATATTTGCATACCAGCAGGACATCTGGGTCACTGTTCCAGACAGCCCTTGGCTACTGTGTTGCCATCTGTCATCCCCCAAAGTCCAGAGTAAACTGGATGCAACCATGGCTAGGGGCACTAGTGGTTATGGCTTAAGTGGGAAGGGAGTGGCGGGGAAGGGTACACTGCCACAGCAGTAGCAAAGAAAAACAGTTTTGAGATATCTTTGTCCTAACTCGAGAGAAAAAGGGAGAAAATCCAACAGGCAACAATGATCAGGAGAATTATGGGGAAAATTGTTGTTGCACTTCAATCCTCATGCACGATGTAATGCGTGTTCTAGTTCACTTAGAACTCTGAATTAGCCCGAAGAGTTTCCAATGATACACAGTTTGTAAAGTGTAATCTTAAGAAGAAGAAAAAAATATCTGTGCTGGAATACTTTGGTTCCAATAGGAGACATAAGCCGCTTGAAAGTTGGATGCCTGTCTGCAACCCGGAGGTGTTGGTTGCTTTAAGTGCACTTTCAGCTGTCTAGAGCCAGCTACAGAGAATATAGCGAGGGGAGAAAAGAAGTTTAGATCCTTCCCTACGCATCTTGGTGGGCACAGGATGGACACGTTCCAGTCCACTCAAGACTCTGGTCACCTTCTTTAAAAGAATTGAAGCAGACTAATTGCTCACTATTAAAATAATGATGGTATCAGGCCTTGAAGCCTTTTGGACTTCGGTCCATTTTCTGTTGGAGACCATTACTGTGCTTTACTCTTCCAGTCTCTGAAATAAGAACATTAATTTGGCTTACTGTAAAATGGGTTATTTTGCAAGTCAGTCTCTTCTGTGTATGCACTCTGTTCTGAACAGGAATGTACACTATAGTATTGTTGTTATTTTTTTAATCTGTACCAACAGTGAAGCGTACTCAAGCAGTTTAGATGGAACAGTGATCGCTTGGAACATCAGCACTCTGAAAGTTAACCGCATCTTTCAGCTGCCGTGCCAAAATCTCACTTCTATCAAGCTTCATAATGACCAGCTGTGGTGCTGTGAGTTCATTCCTCAAATAATTAAAAAAAATAAAATTACATCTTCACATAATACTCTATTTTATTAGACAGAACAGTACATTAACTCAAACTCAGACATCTGTGTACGTGATGTTCTTCCCCCAGTCTCCACTTAGGCTGTTTAAGCAGCCTTCTGTAGGTAAGGCCTCCAAAACACTTACATAAGTGGCTAGCTGGGGCCACTCCTGCAGGTATTGCCCCTGCTGTGACTTCTGGCTACCCTGTATTTTTCTGACCTCCCCTGGCACGATGCCTGTAAATTGTAATGGAAAGCTTTGAGAAAGTAATTTGAAAGTTTAGAGGGGCAATAGCAGTTGTAAATCGCCTCTGGTATTTCAGCTAGACTTTATGGTATTGGTCTGACTTGGTAATCCCCAGACCTGCATTTTGGCCGCTTCCAGAAATGTCATCCCCTCTGTAGGTGTTTAGATGCATGAAGTAAAGCTTTGCGCTGGGGTAACAGATCATCTTGAAGTTGTTTCATAAATGGTGACCAGTTCAAGAATTTTGCGCTGGTTCTTAATACTGCCATACACAAGAACCTGGGTCCAAACATACAATAGAATATAAGCTAATGCCTTGGGAAATTCCTGGTCCTGCGGTGGGCAGTAGGGACGCTACTATTGCTGTGGTGGGTTAAGGATTCAGCCCTGTTAACTTTGGAGCACAGACACTTAGTCTCAGTTCTGTAGATGAAAATAAATGTGTACTTGACAACCTAAGTGTGAGATGCCCTAATTTTAAGGAGTTTGTTCCCTCTCCTCTCATCATTTTTGGACTCTAAACTAACGGCTGTATGTGCTGCAGAATAGCAACCAGTGTTTGGAGAAAGAACAGATCTAAAAGATAGATACTGTGAAAACCAGGAAGAAATATCTCAAAGATTTCACTGTTGATTGAGAAACAAGACAGTTGTTAGGTGCATCCATTTTATTTTGCCTTTTTTCTCCATTGTTTATAGAGGTGGAGGAAGTAGGTGCTCCTGTTACTAATTCTTTATCTTTAATATTGAAGGTACTGGAAGTTGCATACTTGTAATGTCAACTCACGAATTTCGACTACAGATGAAAATTGAGCATCACCTGAAGGATGTGTGTTCCTGTTTTCTCTGCTTCCAGCTCTTTCCTGAGGTATTGTATTCAAACTGTCTAAATGAAGCATGACTAAGTGGCGTTACAAGCCATGGTTACTTACCGCAGTATACTTCCTATCAGCGGTGCTCACGTTAAACATGTTTTTCTCTGCTTTAGAGAGACGAAGTGTGGGCATCTTATTCAGGGAGTAGCGACCTGTATATTTGGAACACCAGAGACGTTACAAATGCACCTCAAAAGATTCATCTTCAAGATTGCTCTGAGATTACTTGTATGATAAGAGTTAAAAATCAGGTGAGAGACATTTGGACTGTTTTTACCTGTCGTGGAATTCTTTACTAAAGTTTTGCTTGTTTGCAGCTCCCGTGGGCTGTCATTGGTTAGCTTCCTTACTGGGTGTTTGCATACGCACTGGTTTGAAACGTTGATTCCTCTTTGAAATCGGAGAAGCTAATGACTGCCCAACACAGCTGGCAGTTAGAGGTCTACCCCACAACGCACGTCAAGCCAAAAGCCTCATCAGTAATTAAATGCGTGATGACTTTTATTAGCCATTGTCATTTTCAGGGAACCGTAGAAACTGAAATTTTAGCTCCCTTGATATTTAATCTCAGGGCTCCTGAGACTAAGCCTTGGAAAAGGTTAATAGACAAACAATAAATGCCAGTTAGCTGGCCTATTTTTGTAGATGACCTTTTTCTTGTTTAGTTACCGCCTTCCTAAGTCTACAGAGACCAAAGGAGCCAATGGCTTCCTACCTCAGCATCTTGTGTCCCTGTCGTTATCGGCCTCATGCTGTGTACCTGCTCTTCCTGCATGGTATCAGTAGCTGTGCAAATGATTGTAGTTGTCATACTAGATGGGCAGGTTTAGGGTTAATTTGCAAATACATACTAATACATATCTGTTGGGAAAGCAACTTTCTGAATCTTTTTCTCAGAGTTTTCCCTCCTTCCTTCCTCAAAAATGACTTTGTGAAGTGCCTCGTGAAATAGGGAAGCTTTCTGTGTATTCAACCCTTGGTTAGACTTGGGAACTGAAATGAAAAAAACATAAAAATGTTTGTGGTTTGGTTTGGTTTTTACTCCAGATGTGGGTTGGCAGCAGTGGAAGATCGCAAGGCAAAAGCAAAGGGAAGATCTACGTGATCAGTGCTGAGAAGAAGACTGTGGAGAAAGAGTTGGTTGGTCATGCCGATACAGTAAAGGCGCTGTGCTCGGCAGAGGACAGATACGTCCTCAGCGGCTCTGGAAAGGACGAAGGGAAGATTGCCATTTGGAAAGCTGAATAGTTAAACTATCCAAAATCTGTCTACTTGGGCTGGAAAAAAGCGAAGAACCTCAGGCTGTATTTACTCCAGCATTTTGCATATATTTCAACCACCTCTCAGTGTTATTTTTTTGGTATTTATTGAATTATTTTAGTACCTACATTGTTGCAGAAGATCGAAATAGAAGTGGATCTCTCCTTGCACATTGTGCTGCTCTTGCGTGTTTGATAAAGAAGCGGAGATGTGAGTAGAGGGGTCGCTGCCTTTAAACTTGACGTGTGTTGCTGTGAAGGCTCAGGGCTACAGCCAGGCTGTGGGTGCAGATTGCCTTGGGAGAGCCAAAACCGGCTCAGTCATTCCACCGGAGCTCTTTCTTGGCATGTGTTGCCTAAAAAATACAATTCGATACCATCTTTACAGCCTATAGTAGCTGGAAAAGGTCACCGAAAAGAAAAATCTTAAGTGCATTTGTTGGCGTTACTGTAAATGCTGGGTATCTTCCTGAACTGGCAGCTGGATTTAGCCGGGAAGACTGTCCGTTACCCCTGCATGGATATTTATGGTGCTGTAGTATTTAACGTGGAGACACAGACAGGCTCTCCCGGATAGCGCTGAAAGCTCCCTGCCGGTGGAACAAGATACTTGGATATTCTTAATGACTGTTTTTAAACTTGTTTTTCCTTTATAAACAATGCACGGCACTTGGCATTTGTAACAGTTTGTGACACTCTTTTTTTTCTTTTTTGCCTTCTGAAGCACTTAATTTATTTAATTTTCGTATCTATTAGCCTTGCTTTTGGAAGCAACCTTTCTGTTACTGCGCAAACAAACCTCTGCCGCTCCTCCCTTGGGTCACCGTTGTAATCACGGGAACTGCTGTTACTTTCTGTAGAAGCTGCTTAATTTTTAAGTATGGCAAAGTCATCAAACTACTCCTTCATTACTGAAGTGAGCGTCACTGGGTTGCAGTCTGAGGGACTCTCTTGAGCAGTGTTCCCTGATCGCTTCCTGATGTCTATTGTTTTTTTCCATTGATGACAATTATCTGTGAGTAAAGCAATAAATCTGCGCAGAACAGTTTTATCTGTATCAGTGCAAAGTGGAACACGATATTTAAAATACTGTAAATAGAAGGAAAAAACGGGCTGCTACTTTTTAAAATAAATATGAACCAGTGTAGAATAGTGTAAACTACTGGAAATACACTCTGTGTAATATTTCTAACTATTTCTGTGTGCTGATGAAAGGTTTTATTATATGACGGTAACTGAAATTTTACCTTTGTAGTATTTTTTTTCCCCATTTAAGAATATTAAACACTATATTGATACTCCGGCCTCTCTTCGTACCTTGTTCTTTTTCCTGTGTAACATGATAACGCAATACGAGACGATGATTTTTAGCATGAACTTGTGTCCTGTCTGTGTGCTATGGAGAATAATTGCCTGGATTTTCCTCGCTACGTACTCTCCTTTCTAAAACAGGCTTCTGCTGGCAACGCGTCCTCCTTTGAGCCCCTCATCTGTAACTTTCGGGTTCCTTATCTCCTCCCCTGGCTGCTGGCGGTAAGTGAAAGGAATTATTTACTGAATTAAAAGATTTCTCTCTGCAGAGACCCACAAGCGCTGTTAGTGACGTTTCACTCGCTGCAGAGACCAGCCCGGCTACGCCAACCTGCTGCCTGCCTGCTGTTGCCTTCATGGATTTTCATTCCTGCCGGACTTCCAAAACCTGCTTTCGCCTTCTCAACTGGTTTGTACCCAGCTTGTGAAAATGTCAGATGACAGAATGAGCAAATGTCGATTTTTATGCTTGTAAATTCTTTTTATTCATAAAAGACTCCAAAGTAATTAATTGAATAGGAATTTAATTTATTGAGATGCCTCCTTTTTAAAAACGCTGCTTTCTTTAATACCAGCTGGTGAACACCGGCATCAGCAGATTGTAAAAACACAACGTGAGAGAATCTCAGAAGACACTGAGGTGCTGGAGCGGGTCCAGAGAAGGGCAACGAAGCTGGTGAGGGGTCTGGAGAACAAGTCTTGTGAGGAGCGGCTGAGGGAGCTGGGGTTGTTCAGCCTGGAGAAAAGGAGGCTGAGGGGAGACCTTCTCGCTCTCTACAACTACCTGAAAGGAGGGTGTAGAGAGGTGGGGGTCGGTCTCTTCTCCCAAGTAACAAGTGATAGGACAAGAGGAAATGGCCTCAAGTTGTGCTAGGGGAGGTTTAGGATGGATATTAGGAAAAATTTCTTCATGCAAAGGGTTATCAAGCATTGGAACAGGCTGCCCAGGGAAGTCACCATCCCTGGAGGTATTTAAAGGACGTGTAGATGTGGTGCTGAGGGACATGATGGACTCGGCGGTGTTAAGTTAATGGTTGGACTCAGTGATCTTAAAGGTCTCTTCCAACCTAAATTATTCTATGATTCGATGATAAGTGAAACCTGGTGGGGTGAGTCCCGTGACCGGGGTGCCGAGATGGACAGTTCTACGCTCTCCAGGAGGGACTGGCAGGGCAGGCGAGGTGGGGGGAGATGCTGTGTTTAAGGGAGGGGTTGGACTGTATGGCACTTGCAGTTGACAATGACATGGTTGAGTCTCTGGGTGATGATGAAGGGAAAGCAAAGTGAATGACGTTGGAGTCTATTCAGCCGGCCGTGAGACCTCCCGCCCAGCCAGGATGACAACATGGATTAATTATCTTCTACAAAGAATTAAGAGGTATCTTTAGGTCAACTGCCCTTGTCCTTACAGGTAACTTTAACTTCCCAGATGTCAACTGGGAAGATCAAACAAGTCCAGGAAACTTCTGAAGCATGCTGAAGAGAACTCCTTGGTGCAGGTACTAAGGGAGCTGAATAGGAAAGGTCTCCTCCTAGATTTGTTTGTAAAGACAGAGGGACTCGTGGGTGAAGCCTGGTGGCTGTCTCGGTCACAGTGACCACGAAGTAATTGAGTTTCAAATCGCTGTTGATGATAGGAGAAAAACTGCCAGTGAAACTTCGACCCCGTGTATCGGGAGAGCAGGTGTTGGGCTGCTGAAGGCGCTGGTTAGCAAATTCTCCTGGGAATCTGCTGTTGAAGGTACTGGTGTCCAGGAATGCTGGTCACTTTATAAGAGCCATCTCTTAAGAGTGCAGGAGCAGGCAATTCCAAAGTGTTGGAAGTCAAGCAAATGGAGCAGAAGGCTGGCTTGACCCAGTGAGGATCTTCCAGAACTTAGGCAGAAAAGGAAAGCGTATGGACACTGGAAGAAGGGACAGGTGACATGAGAGGGCTACAGAGGTCGGCCCCATGGAAAGAGATCTGGGGGTTTGGGTTGGTGGCAAGGTGAATATGAGTCAGCAGTGTGCCCTGGCAGCCAAAGGGGCCAGCCATGTCCTGGGGTACGTCAAGCTCAGCACAGCTAGCCAGGCAAGGGAGGTGATTGTCCCACTCTGCACTGCGCTGGTGTGGCCCCACCTCACATACTGTGTGCAGTTTGGTCGCCTCGATATAATAAGGGCATCAGACTATTAGAGTGTGTCCAGAGGAGGGCGACCAAGATGGTGAAAGGCCTCCAGGGCAAGACTTAGGAGGAGCGGCTGAGGTGACTTGACTTCTTCAGCTTGGAGAAGAGAGGGCTGAGGGGTGATCTCATGGCAGTCTAGAACTTCCTCAAGGGGGGCAGCAGAGGTGGGTGCTGATCTCCTCTCTCTGGTGACCAGAGATAGGACACAAGGGAATGGAATGAAGCTGCATCAGGGCAAGTTCAGATGGGACATTAGGAAAAGGTTCTTCACTGAGAGGGTGGTCGGTCACGGGAACAGGCTCCCCAAGGAAGTGGTCACGGCACCAAGCCTGTCAGAGTTCAAGGAGCATCTGGACGATGCTCTTTTAGTCATTTGGTTCAGTTTTAGGTAGTCCTGCGAGGAGCGGGGAGTTGGACTAGATTATCTTTATGGGTATCTTCCAACTTGAGATGTTCTCTCATTCAGACCAAGGGATGGCAGTGTTGGCTTCTAGAAATAACCCGGCTGTGGAGATGGGAGCTGTTTGGAAACGTCTTATGCTGGCTGTGATCTCCTGATGGGACCATGGTAGGTAGGAGACAGCCCCTTCCTCTGCCTCCCCGCCTGCGTTCATGGGCTGCTGCAGGTCTGTTCGTAGGGCTTGACCCCTTTCTCACCGGTACCTGTTGGAATCCTGCCTTTCGCTGTCAGCTTTTTAGAGTGAATGAAGCAAAAAAGCCACCTTCCCCCCTCTGCCATGAATTACTTACCTCTTTCTGCACCCATTTTGGCTGCCCCACTCCCAGCCCTCTCCCCAGGACTGCCCAAGGACCCAGCACATCCCATGGGTGGCACTGAGGTGGGTCCCGGCTGACATGGGGTCAGCTGCTCTTTGGGGGCCCAGGTAGGATGTAAGCTGCAGAATTCACCCCCCTCCCTGGTGTCTGGCTTCCCCCTCCATCGTGTTTTACCCCACGTCTTGACACGGGTCCCCTGCTCTCGGCAGCGGCTGTGTGGCCTTTGTGCCACCCCAGGTGTTAGGACAGAGAGGGATCTCCACTGGCACCAGTGCAGCCCTCCAGGCCCAGAAAAGGAGGCAAACCTGTTTGGGGCTGGGAGCTGGAGCGGCAGCTGCCCACAACCCCCAGCACCAGGATTTGGGCCACTGTCCTGCTGCGACTCCCCCTTCATCGTGCCCTTGTGGCCAAGAAGGCCAGTGCTCTCCTGGGGTGCATTAAAAAGAGTGTGGCCAGCAGGTGCAGGGAGGCCATCCTCCCCCTCTGCTCTGCCCTGGTGAGGCCACACCTGGAGTAACTGGGTCCAGTTCTGGGCTCCCCAGTTCAAGAAGGACAGGGAACTGCTGGAGAGGGGACAGCAGAGGGTAGAGATGATCAAAGGATCAGTACTGGGACCGGTCTTGTTTAACATCTTCGTCAGCGACATGGACAGTGGCATAGAGTGCACCCTCAGCAAGTTTGCCAGCGACACCAAGCTGTGTGGGGTGGCTGACACGCCGGAGGGAAGGGATGCCATCCAGAGGGACCATGACAGGCTGGAGAGGTGGGCCCATGCCAGCCTCATCAAGTTCAACAAGACCAAGTGCAAGGTCCTCCACCTGGGTCAGGGCAATCCCAAGCACCGATACAGGCTGGGCAGTGACTGGCTTGAGAGCAGCCCTGAAGAAAAGGACTTGGGGGTGCTGGTGGACGAGAGGCTCAACATGAGCCGTCAGTGTGCACTAGCAGCCCAGAAAGCCAGTCGTATCCTGGGCTGCATCAGGAGAAGCGTGGCCAGCAGGTCGAGGGAGGTGATTCTCCCCCTCTACTCCACTCTCGTGAGACCCCACCTGGAGTACTGCATGCAGTTCTGGAGCCCCTACTACAAGAGAGATACGGATGTGCTGGAACATGTCCAGAGAAGGGCCACGAGGATGATCAGAGGGCTGGAGCCCCTCTCCTATGAAAACAGACTGAGAGAGTTGGGGTTGTTCAGTCTGGAGAAAAGACGGCTCTGAGGAGACCTTATAGTGGCCTACCAGTATCTTAAGGGGGCCTGCAAGAAAGCTGGTGAGGGACTTTTTAGGATGTCGGGTAATGGTAGGACTAGAGGAACTGGATCAAAACTAGAGATGGGTCGATTCAGACTGGACGTTAGGAAGAAGTTCTTCACCATGAGGGTGGTGAGACACTGGCCCAGGTTGCCCAGAGAAGCTGTGGCTGCCCCATCCCTGGAGGCGTTCAAGGCCAGGCTGGATGGGGCTTTGAGCAGCCTGGTCTGGTGGGAGGTGTCCCTGCCCATGGCAGGGGGTTGGAACTAGATGATCCTTAAGGTCCCTTCCAACCCAAACCATTCTATGATTCTATAAAGGACTGGAGCACCTCTCTGATGTGGAAAGGCCAAGAGACCATTCAGCCTGGAGAAGAGAAGACTGAGAAGAGATCTCATCAACATTGATGGGGCAGGTGTCAAGAGGATGGGGCCAGACTCTTCTCAGTGATGCCCAGTGACAGGACAAGGGGCAACGGACACAAACTGGAACACAGGAAATCCCATCTCAACGTGAGGAAAAACTTCTTTCCTTTGAGGGTGCCAGAGCACTGGCACAGGCTGCCCAGAGAGGTGGAAACCCACCTGGCTGTGCTCCTGTCCCATGTGCTCTGGCAGGGGGTTGGACTCGATGATCTCCGTAGGTCCCTTCCAACCCCTGCTGTTCTGGGATTCTGTGATCGCAGTGGCTGGTTCCTTTGCAGGTGTCTCCCCCCTCCCCCTTTTCGGTGCGTGAAAGGGCTGCCCAGAGCGTGGGCCCCCAACTTGAGGGTCACCTAGAATGGTGACACCCCACGGGCACATCCCAGGTCGCCTGTGAGCTCCGTGCTCACGAGTGTGTCACACCATGTGGCCAGGGCTGCTGGGGAGGGGGTGGCGGTGGGGGCCTGGATGGGCAGGAGGTCTCAGCTCTGCCTTGGTGCCCGGGTGGGGGCAGCCCCGCAGGGCCCATGGTGGGGCCTGATCCTGCCAGGCCCAGAAGAGCCCATGTCCAGCAGCACCAGCGGTGACACGCAGCCGTTGGGTTTCCTCTGTCATTACTATGTGACAGCCTGTGGCAGCAGGCGCCATCACCTCCCCTTCCAGCGCTGAGGGCTGGCCACGGACACGGGGACCACAATGCCACCAGGATGGGAGAGGAGCCACCCCGGCTGCCCCAACACCGGAGGGCTGAAGGGACCCACCCTACTGTGGCAGACTGGGGCTTGGGGGGGGCAGAACGTCTGCATTCGGCACTTCAGGGCGTGCTCTAGTGACAGAGATTGTAGGGGTTTTTTTGTGTGTGTATGGTTGGACTCGATGATCTCAAAGGTCCTTTCCAACCATGAAAATTCTGTGATACTGGTTTGCTGGTTGTTCCATCCTCGGTCCAGACTGGGAATCGGGGGCGGCGCTGGGACAGGCTCCTCTCCGAGCTGTTCCCAGCCACTCCAAGGCCACCGTGAGCTATTTCCTAAGGGCTGCGTTCAACGGGAACAATAGCTTTGGGCAGTGACGCGGCTCCTCTGTCCTCACCCCTTCCTCTGCATGCTCCAGCCAGCCCTGATCCCACCCCACTGCTCCCGGCCGGGGATGGCAGCGTCCCGCTCCCGGGGGATGAGTCACGTCGTCTCCCGTATCCCGAGCCCAGCGAAGCACCTTCTCCCTGGGGATCAGGATCCCCAGCACCAGGGAGGTTTCTGCCTCCCAGCGCTCTCCCAACTCCGGATCCTGCTGCAGCACCAGGAACGGATGAAGGGCTGCTCCATCCTCCTCCTCTCCTGGCAGGGGATTAGGGCTGATGGATGGATCCCGCAGGTGCCCCACAGAAAGGACCTTGTGTCTCTCACCTCCCCCCCCCACCAGGAACAGGAGCCGCCAACTCGTACTGAAATGTTTATTAAGATCGAACTTCAGAACAACGGATCGGAACACAACGTCTCGTGGAGTAGAATATTTCTAAATTGATTTTTTTCCATTTCTATGCATAAATGAAAAATGAATCAAGGTTATACAAAAAGAACAGAAAGTGCAGAACACAATAAACACAGTTCTCATGCAACAACTCTTTTGTTGTTTGTTTTTTTTAACCTTAAAACAGAAAATAAGCTCAACAGTGTAGAAATAAAAAACCATACATACATTTTGCCGTCTACGCACTCAAACATTCATCTGTGACATTACTTTTCTTTATCCCTTTTTCCTCATAAAACTTAACATTATGTGTTTAACACATGCTTATAAACATTGCTAAACTCAGCAAGAGCTATTATAGTGCCCCAACTTAATAAGTTGATAAAAAAGTAGTTGTCATATGGCCAGTTCACAAAGGAACTAAATATTCTCTTTTTTTTTCTTTTTTCCTTTTTTTTTTTCTTTTTTTTTTTTTTCCACTATGAGATGCCTATATGCAGCTTTCTATTAATACGAGGCATTTAAAAGAAGCTGGTCATTTGGCTACCAAAAGGGCTTAGTGTTCATGTTACATCAGAAAAAATAAATATTAGGAACTGCCAATTTGGTGAGAGAAAAAGTTTTTCTGTTGGTTTTTTTTTTTTGGGGGGTGTGTGGGGTGGGGGGGTGGTGCTATTTACTGCAATTTGGCTGCCACCGAGGAGTGAGTCGGTGCAGACTAAGGGGGGGGGACGCCTCGTCTGGCAAAACGCTCCTCCAGCTTCACCCCCAACTTCACAATTTAAGGAAGAAAACACGTCAGAGCACGTCATATTGAACCATGTCCCGGGGTTTCCCTAAAACTTTACTTAGCAGGTCACGAGGGCATTGAAAGCCTTTTAATTTTACCAGGTGCTCTCTCTTTTCTTGGGGGGGGGGGGGGGGAAGGTATTTGTCCCTCCCGGGCGCCCCCGGGGCGAGGGGAGGCGAGGGGGAGAGGCGGGTGAGCCGCGCTCCCGTGGGTCGAGGAACCACACGAAATCAGTTTTCCGGGAGCTGATCTTAATTTAAATGCCAGGAAAAACTGGACCGTCTCAGTGAGCGGAGCTCGCTGCCCCGGCAGACGTCAGCGCGGCGTTAGGAAAAGGCAATTGAGCCTGTTTGTTATTATCCAAGTCAATTTTTTTAACTGTCTGGGCTGCTCACCCTCGAAAACCAGTTTGATATTCGAGCTTCGGCAGCTCGTCTCTGCCCACGGCACATTCCGGATGCAACATGAGAAACAGAAAACTTTGGGTAGCTCCAACTTTTTCAAAAAATGACCATTTTTTCGATGCACTTTACAAACGTTCAGCTTTGTCGTTTAAGGAAGAATTAACAGCTAGAGGACTCTCTGTAACCATAAAGTTTCCGCAAAGAAAAATAAAATTTGGTATTTCTTCTACACAGTCATCAATAACGTTTCTGTGCAACATTTGGTGTTCGTTACATTTATTTGGCCTACGGAAAGGAAACGAGGACAAAACAGCTGCAAATAAAACCAACTTCTGGTTCACAAATAGATACTTCAGATGCCGAAGCTGCTACATGTGCTTGGAATATCATGCAGGAGTTTACTTATCCATTTAAATAAGATACATATTTATAGCTGAGCTCGTCTCACAGCGGACTCGGATGAGGGAAACCTGGAAGAACTCAGTTGAAGTATTGTCGAGTACAGTGACGACGAGCACACAACCACCAGAGATATTTTGGCCCGAGCAGCGTGTATATAAATGTCTATTATATACACACAGACACACACACGCGCACCCCCAAAAAACCCCCAGCTCGCAGCGGCCGACCTACAATTCGTCACAGGGACTGAACGACGGAGCGTGGCACAACCCGGCGAGGTGGCTACGCAAAGTTATTGAAGAGCAACCACCGAAAACGAACACTGACCCTGCCATATGCCTCCGGGAAGGGAGATCCCCCCAAATTCCCCTCCTGCCCGGACACGGGAGGGAGATCTCCCAGGAAAAAACTGTGATTTTATTCATAAATGTCACCTCGACCCACACGGCCGCAAGACCTCACTGGTAGCCATGAACATCCTGCCGTTAATGGTGGACACTGGAGGAAGGCCATCTCACCGCAAACCAAGGGCGGGCGGACGCGTTTATAACGATGGAACTGAGGTTTTTAATGAGGTACTCATTACTGTCGCTGTCATTCCAAGTGCTGGGGAGGGGGAAGGGACGGGATGGGATTCAGACCAGATGGGAGAGGAATGAGAAAGGCTCAGCCCTACTTCCACGCCTCCGTGGAAAACCTCACGCAAGGCTGTTTCATTGCGGGCGAGAAAAGCGGGAGGCTCCATGCGCAGCTGCCGCGCCGGGAATGTTTCATAGTGCAGAAAAAGGCTCCAAGTGAAAGGGGAAAAGGACACTGTGTGTTTCAAGGAGCACTAATCTCCGCTGGATTTACTGGCTTCCTCCCTTCTGATGACGAACAGCCCTCATCTTCCCATAACTGCTTACTGCCAGCGCTAGCAAACGACCAGATTCATGTTATTAAAAGGCTATTTAGGTAATAAATCTCTATGAAAGTCATCTAACCAGCAGGAAGAAAAACATTCCTAAGAAATTATTGCTTCTGGAGTCTGAAATTGCCATTCAAGAACCGCGCAGATCCGACCGGACACTTGCAATAACCCAAGGGTGCAAAATCCACGCTACGCCTTTCCGAGCGGGTAAAGTTTGAGCTTCTCTGCTCTGATGAGAAATATTTCTAGAGGTGCAGTTTCCCGACTGCAGCACTCGAGAGTCCGAGCACTAAGGGGGTCTCATGTCCGAGGTGTTACACCGCACCAGAACTGCAGCACAATGTGGTAAAATTGATTATGGAGCAACACGGAACGGAACCACTCAACCTCAAGCCAACTGCAGGAAAGGTCCAAAGGGATGGAGCACGCGGGATGAATTTGACCATACAGTGATACCGACCGACACAAAATGATGCTTATTGTCACCCGGAATAAAATAAAGCCCCTTCAAACTCTCTCTTCCCACAACTTCTGCAACAAACACATAAAATCTTACTGCTTCACCTTTCAATCGTGGCCGAAAAAAAAAAATAATTTCTGTATCAAAAAATAAGGGAAGGGAGACGTGAAGAAATAGATCAGTGCCCACTCTACCCTGAGAAGTGCCAGGGCCAGAAATAAAACTCTCTCCAATTCAAGGAAAAGCTCTCGGGAGCCCTCACGGCGAGCGGAGTGGAAGCCAGCGGTGGTTTCCCGGCCTGGCCGAGGTACAGGAGGAGACACTTTGGCAGGGGCTCCCCCAAGTTAATTCTTCTGGCAATACTACAAATACTTCAGCGCGTTTACAATGGATAATTATTTCCTTCGGCTTTACAGGGGAGTGACATAGAGCTTCCTGCTGCAAGGCAGCGTGCATATTCATGCGTTACGAACGGTAATGAAACAGCTCCATAAAGAAATTCCAAATAGGGATTTTAACATCCAATTCTTAGAAATGAGGCTACGCCAAATGCTGGCTGGGACAAAATCGGACCTGCCCTGCTTTTGATTGAAACCCTCCGGGTTCCAAACGTCCTTCCTCACCCTTCCCCCGACTGAGAAAGCTGAATAAATGTGCGGGAGCTCACCCCGAAACGGCTTCACGTTCCCGCTGCTGGGTGCGAAGCGAGAGGGACCTTCAGCTTCTCTTTGCGGCCTGACCTGGGTCAGCTCGATGCCGCTGCGAGAGAAATCTCGGCTTTCGAAGGTGCTACGGGGAGTAAGGGCGATGCGAAACCACACGCATCCATGAAGCTCACGGGGAAAAGGCACCGGCCAGAAGATGGAGATTTTTAAACTGTAGAAGAACCTTTCCAGAAATAAGAGATTAAAAGAAGGAGTATTCGACAGCGTCCGTTTAACCAAAAGCAGGGTCTTCAAGGAGCTTGAAAAATAAAATATTAAAGCCACTTTAAAACGTCTAACTCAGTGTGTGTTTTATACAAATGCCAGTTAGAGGGTGAAATACAACACTCATCTCTGTTATATACGAACATCACCAGAATATATTAAATGTAACTGAGATGATAAGATTCACGGCAGAAGTTCAGTTAAAGTATTTCTGACAACTGATTTCTCCCATAAGGTCTCATGTTCTTCAGTAGTATTATTCCCCTGCCTGAACACAGTTCACAGTATGTGTTCTACATTAAAAAAAAAAAAAAAACCCACAAAAACCCAATGATTCACCTTAAAAGAAAGAAAGAAAAAGACTTTCTCGAGACACTTGGAAAAAAAAACCCAACCCAACTAAGTCCTGTGCGATTACACGTACTTTAGCGCTTGGCGATTTCACCCGCCTGGAAAACAACATCGTCACCCGCGATGGCACAGGACATGGGCACCCACCGAAAGCCTGCAGCTAACACCCGCGTGCGCCCCCAGGAATTCCTCAATGATGCTGGCCAAGACCTGCGCGTTAACTTCAGATATACCAACACATACATTTCTTAAATACGTCGACAATTCAAGTAATTTATTAAAAACTGCTTTTCACTTTGAAATATATATTCTTCTTTTGAATGACTATATTGCAGCATGGGTTTCCACGTGCGTTTTTAAAGTACTGTAGTACGAGAAGTTTGAGGCAGCAGAAATCTGACAACGCGCTGTGATTTGTCTGGTTTAGCGCACGGGTGGACCGCAGCCCGGAGGTTCCACGCGAAAATGAGCAAAAAGCATCACAAACACTTCTTGTGAGATGACAAACGGAAGTTTGGTTTCTAAAGTTTGTTTAAACGGCTGCTGGATCTCTGAGCTTTGGCTGCCCCCGGAGCGGGGCGCACCCCTAGCCATCCAAACAGGATTTTACATCGGGTTAACGCGACTCTTTCAAGCTCTTCACGGAAAAACGTCTTTGCGCTGCAGCTATGCCCTGAACCGTGGCAGGGGGCACGCAGGTTGCGCCGATGACATTGGGACAGCAGCTCGGAAGAGCTCCAGCCTGCGATTTCCTCCAACGCGGGAGCCGGAACAGCAACACGTGCTACTGGATTGAATTTTAAGGCCTAAAAACTGTTTCTGACACAGATTTTTATACACCCAGACTATGCCATAAAGTGACGGAGGTAGGCCTTCGGTTTACCTTGTTGTACTGACGCCGTGCCTTTACCTTGGCTGCCGCGTTGCCAGCCAGGAGGTTAAAGGATCATTAAAAGTGCAATTAATCAACGACTTCCTTTCCCTAACGAAAGAGAATCCGCATGCCCCCCCCCCTCCCATGAAGCTGACCCCCAGAGACGCCTTTTCTCCACGGCAGCTTCATCCAGAGATGATCAGGTTTAAATGCCAAGAAACCACCCCCCCCCCGCCCCCTCCCCCCCCCAAAGTTCACCAGCACGCAAAACTCCCAGCTAAAAATTGTCACAGCGTATTCCAACGACATTCATAAAAATTCAGCACTTGTGATAAAAAAAACCCAACCTGTCAGTGCTGGTCACCTCTCCCAGTTGCTGCTCCTTCCGCCTACAGCTCCCACCCGGCACCCAGCGTCACCCTCTCCCGACACGCAGCAGACTTGGGAGGAGCTGTTGAACAGTACGACTCTAAAAGGATTCACGGCAGTTTCTCAGAAACCGCGGTAATTGCTTTTGTTTTGTTTTTTTGTTTTTTTTTTTTGAAAGTAATTGCAAATGAAACTATTCCGTAGTAATTGCACTAACAAAACCATAAAGTCTAAAATGAACGTTAAAGAACTGTAGCTATCAGACCAAGAATGTCATGCCGCTGAAAAACAAAAAAAATCGATCAAGATGTCTAAGGATTTGATTACACCAGTGGAATCTGAAATGTTCAGACAAAAAAATAGCAAGAGACTATAAGTCGAGATAGCTTCCATTTTCAGTTAGTTCAAAAACAGCCGAAAACTTAATTTTTCTAACTGCTAATTGTATACACTGTGAGTCTCATGCAGATTAATAAAACTTATTCGAAATCTAAATGTATTCTTAATAAAAAAGTGTTCAGAAATGACATTTCTAAGTTGTAGAGCAAGCAATTAGCATCGTAGCTACCTGTTCAAGCCTACATTAAGGACTACAGAATTTCATTTACACTTTTGCAGGAAACTTTTCTTCTGTAATTTTAGCTACAAGTAGTGAAGGTCCTAATTTTCTTTTCCCTGGGGGTGGGGGGGTGGGGTGGGGGGGAGAAAAAAGTCCTTGATCCTGCACCTGCCCTCCCTGGAATGTGGGTGAACAAGCAGCGACGGCCTCACACGGCTGACTCGCTCTCCAGCTCCGCCGCGGCAGCTCCTTTACGCGTGAGCTTCAGCACCGTCGGCTTCTCGGCGCTCGTGCTGTTGCCCTTGGCTGTCTCCGGAGGACCTAGTCCTTTCTGTTCTTCCTTTGGCTCTTCGTTGACTTCGGGGTAAATCACCAAGAAGGTAGCTGTCAAAAAACCCAGGAAGGATCCCACTGAAGCCACCATGGGAATGACTCTGACTGTGCCAACCGCATCCACCACGCCACCGAGCGCAGAGGCCACCAGGATCTGGGAGATGTAAACCTGACATGACAGAATAGCGCAGTCTATGCCAAATCCTCGCTTTGAATTCCCAGGGCTATGGTGAATGTACTGGAAAAAGACAAGAAAAACATGCGTTAGGAGGTAAAACAACAGATGAAATCAAATATTCAAACACTAGTATCTTCCTCTAGTTTCTCAGCCACGTGGTCAACTTCACGCCATCCTTGTGCGTCATGAAGAATGTACAAGTCCAAAGCAACAGCCTCCTTATCACAGAATCCCATAATGGTCGGGGTTGGAAGGGACCTTTGGAGATCGAGTCCAACCCCCTGCCAGAGCAGGGTCACCCAGAGCAGGTGGCACAGGAACGCGTCCAGGCGGGTCTGGAATATCTTCAGAGACGGAGACTCCACCACCTCTCTGGGCAGCCTGTGCCAGGGCTCTGCCACCCTCAAAGGAAAGAAGATTCTCCTCATGTTGAGATGGAATTTCCTGTGTTCCAGTTTGTGCCCGTTACCTCTTGTCCTGTCACTGGGCACCACTGAGAAGAGTCTGGCCCCATCCTCTTGCCACCCGCCCTTTAGATATTGCTCAGCACTGATGAGATCCCCTCTGTCTTCTCTCCTCCAGGCTGAACAGCCCCAGCTCTCTCAGCCTTTCCTCATCAGAGAGGTGCTCCAGTCCCTTGATCATCTTCGTAGCCCTCCACTGGACTCTCTCCAGTAGTTCCCTGTCCCTCTTGAACTGGGGAGCCCAGAACTGGACCCAGTACTCCAGACATCTACTTATCTACTTATCAAGTGCCTCCTCATCTTCCACCAAGAGGCAGGTGTTTACTGGGGCACTCTCAAATATGCATTGGCTCCAAGATTAGGTTTTGTAAAACAAATTTACATGAAGGGTGGAAATTATTTTTATGATTATAAAAAGGAATCTCCCTCCCAATCCCAATGCAGAAACATGCTAAAATAAATGATCCTCCTGTAATCTGTAATCCGAATGGAACAGTACTAAAAAGGGGAGAGTAAATCTGTCCTTGTTTCCAGCAGAATCGGTTTGCCTTTCGTCTCCCCGAAGTTCTAGCTGCGTTTCCAGACTCACCTCAATATCTAAGACTGTGAAGAACCTGAGTAATGCTAACATAACACGTCAGAAACAGTAGTAACAACTAGGTATATAATAAATACTCCAATAATTATTTCATCTCTCTTCATCTACCATATGCACCCAAATCGTTTTATACCTCAGCACAGGGTAAAGCAATCGCGACCCCACTGAGCCAACTTGATGCTAATACCGTCTGATTTAAGCGGCAGCTCTTGCTATTTACTATCAAGGATGAATCTGTGCTTTGGCACGCATCCCAGCAAAGCAGGTATCTCAAATAATGGGATTTAATAAATCCATTTTGCCACTGTGATCTTCAGAGAAATCATAGGATCGTAGAATGGTTTGGGTTGGAAGGGACCTTAAACATCATCTTGTTCCAACGCCATGGGCAGGGACACCTCCCACTAGACCAGGTGACAAATGTGAATGCTCTGCCTTGATTAAAATATTCAAAACATTCCACGTACCTGTTTAATATCATGGTATTGTCCCAAAAGTGCGTAGGGGCAGTAGGAGATACTCATAGAGACTATTCCCATAGTGCTGATCATTATCATGGTGACGTAGACGTTGGGGAACATAGCCATCACTGCAGTGCCAAGGGAAAAACCCAGGGTGCCCAGGATGTAGATCACTTTTATACTAAGGTCATAGTTGTCCAAGTATTTCTGCAACAAGGCTGCAGAGGTGAAGAATAAAACATAAATATCAGTTTACTTGGTGAAGTTTTTGACGTGGCCATGACAGCTCGATACGCTATCGAGGACATTCACTGCATATTTGGCTTGTCTTAGCGGCACAGCTCATTGGGAAAAAGATGTATCTCTACTGCAGAAACCAGGGAACACATGAGCTCAGAGACTTGCCTAAACCATGCTACAAGCTTGAGGCAGAACTCAACGCTTTGAGACTCAAACACATCATGGTCCACTCATTCCATTCATTAATTTTATCTGTTTATTAACTTTATCGATGCAGGTACACTCTGAGCAGAGAGGAGATTCTGTTTCTAATGCAAGCCCGTTTGCTAAACAAAGTGATGAGATAATTGATGTTTATACCCACATTGCAGCTTGTGTTCAGAAACAAGCTGCCCACCTGAACTTCAACTGGACATGTCTCAACAAAGAGGCAGTTCCCATCCCACCACACTGACGGGTGCAGACGTGCCTGCACGCGTGCTGCAAAAGGCAGAATTCAAGCTTGGCAAAAGCTCTCAATTTCAGAGTCTATATGCCAAAACTAAATTGTCTGCAGTCAGTTTATTTGTTATTAGAAAGCACGCAAGAGACTTTCAGAAATACATATTTATAATTTTGATTTTAAAAATAGTCTTTGCAAAAGCCCTCTTACATATGCTTGAAACTTCTAACAAGCTTAATTTAGTTTCCTGATGGCTAAATGCCATCCAATATCCTTTGGTATCATTTTGTGCTTTATGCCACTTAACCGATCTGTTCATATTTCCACCTCTACATTTGGAGGAATTTTTTAATATTTATTCTTAAAGAAGCCTCTCTCCTTACGACCACGTGAAATGCTTTTCCAAAATATCCTTCACCCCAAACAAGGAGGTGGTTGCTAACAGAAGCAAAACTATTTTTACCTTGCAAATACGTATATGAGGTGTCTGGTCGTGCAGAGTCTCTTACCTGAACAAACGGCAGCAGTAGCAGCATAAATTACCAGTCCCCAGCATCCCATCTGAACTCCAGCATTATAGGCATGTAACTCAGTTGAGTTAGAAGGGGCCTGCAACAAACACAAACGCAAAGCCGTTTTCTTGTAACGAGCACATCTCAGGAACGAGTAACTAGAAGCAGGTCTGGCAATGAAACCGTTCTCTCACCTTTGGATCGCCCTGAAAGATGACCTGGCCCATGAAATCCGTGTAGAACACAGCTTCAGCAATGATGGAAAACCAAGTTAAGAGGTGACAGACGCACAGTCTCAGCAGCTCCTTTGGCATCTTTAGCATCGACAACCACAAAAGTCTGACAGTGGTTTCAGTTTCCCCCTCTTCGCTCTCTGTGTCTCCACTTGAATTTGTCGTCCCACTCTGATTCCTGTGTCTGTACCTCTGTCGCTGCCGCTTCTGCATGTCGTAGATATCGTTCATGCTGCGCGAGGACTTTATCAAGACGATGGCATTGGCCCGGCGAAAGCGATAGCGGTGAGAGCCTATTTTGCCATAGTACGAGAAGGTGTACGACGGCTGACGGTAGAACATGTGCCTCCGCCTTCGCATGGAGTTTGAAGTACTAGATTGCTTCATGCCTATTCTAGCGTGTCCATTGAGGAACTCTTTTGGTAGAGAGCCATTCACGTTTGGGACTTTATCTTCATTTAAGCGATTATCGAGCAACATTTCTTCCTCTTTCTCATTGTCCCTGAGGAAAGCAGACAGGTGGTTGAGTTTGGACTTCATGATCTCTTGGCTTGTGTTGTGGGGAGTGTTTGGATACGAAGCATCCTGAAAAATGGAGGGTTCGATGTCATGCAGAAAAAGCAGCTCCGATTCAATTTCCAACGTAGCATCGGGCATGTGCAGAACCGAGTCACTCTTGCTTCTTACAATGTTCACCTCAAGGAACTCCATATTGAGATCATGCTCTGACTGAACCTCGTCGTGGAACATAGAGGCTCCATACGGCTCTTCCTCACTAATTACATTGAGTCGATTCAGAGGGGGGAGACTACCGCTTAATTTGACACTGGAAAGTGTGTCTCCTTCGTCATCAATCCTGTCCTGCTGAGGGTTATATTGCTCTTCTTCAATGCTAAAAAGGTGGAGAGCAACGGAGACAGAGAAAATAATGGCTGCAAAGAAGAAAAGGACTTGCTCTTGAGATTTAAAAATACTACCCAAGAAGGTCTGTGTCCAGTCCAGCCCTCCTAACATATAACCGATTGCTCCTCCAAGACCTGCGAAAGAGAAAGACCAAGAGAAAAAACGAGAAGTGAGTTCAGGAAAAATCAATTCAGTCACAACTTGGTCATCAGGAAGACTTGACAGCTGTCAAAAACGTAACAACTAATTCCGTACCAGCTGAAAATGCGTGGATGTTAAGGGCCATGTCTTGTTCTTCACTGTCCACCACATCCAACAAGTAGGCCCGAATCGGCCCTTCTGTTGCATCAGCGCAAAAGTCCAACACCACAACACCAAGCACCGTGAGAACTATACCAATGGGCTGCTTGTTTGGGACGTCGCCAATAGCCAGACCTGAGGAAAAAGGGAAGAGGAATCTGAGCACGTCATTCAAGAAGGGAAAACTACTAAGAGCAAGCTTAACTCCTTAAGAGAAAGGTGGGCAAAGCACTCACTGGAAACATTCCTTTGCAGAGTAAAATGGCAATTTCAACTCATTCGCACAGATTCATGGAAGGTCTGGGACGAAAATTACGTTTTTACATTTGTAAGATTGACACTTATTTTACAAAATGTTATTTTTAAAGTATCTCTTAAAGTATCTCTTAAACCTTTGAGAGCATTGGGTATTATCTCGTGTTCCTTGCATGCATTTTCCTTCAAATGCTGAAGGCTGTTTTTATAAGACAGCCATGGTGAGAGAGGAGAGCATCCAAAACCGAACTGCCATACCTCATCTATCAGTCACAAACACAGGTACGTGCACTGCTGACAGCACTCCTGACATGTAATGCCTAACACACAATGGTCGCAGCACAACAGGATAAAGTGAAATTTAACCCTCTCACCTCTCTCTCTGCTTTTCTTAAACACTGATATTTTCTAGATGGCTTTTACAAGCAGAACTTTTAAGGATGAAGCAACATGAAGGTATTTTGCACTGCAAAAACCATCAGTCAGCTTCTGGTGGTAGCATGGCATGAAATGCTTTTTGTCTACAGAGCCGAAAGGCGGCGTTAGTATATAGCTGAGAATTTGTCATGAAATGGACCATTGATAAAAGCATGAATTACTTGAATCAGAGAGATTTTAACATTACACATGCAAGAGACTGATAAAACCATTAGCGTAACTGATGAAAATCAACTGTGGAAAGAGATGAACTGCCTAAGCCAGCAAAATCATCTAAATCTCAAGGTCTATGATTCTTGCATTTTCAATCCTCATTTATACCAAGTCCTCTGAATGCTAAAGAAGTTTATATGTGTTCTACGCTCGGCTGAATCTCACAGTGTAAAACACCAACAGTGTCAGCGCTTTCGATCTGTTGGAAACCTGAAGAGTGCATACAGTGGAGAGAACAAGGGAATAAGATCCCCCGGGACACGGCTGTATTACTATTAGGATTACAACCCCTCTTTTTTAGTATGCTCTCGTGCTCCTTGTTCCCCTCCCGATGACTCCTATTGCCAAAGGCCAGGTTATGAAAAAGGGTATGATACAACGACCACCTCAGGTTTTTTGCGGTATCTCCTGTAGCCCCAAACTGAAATTAGGATTGCAAGTAACTGGAGACTAAGGATAGGAAAGTGTGAATGTAAAATGGGAAGAAGACAGACCGTGAGAGCATACAGGGTCCACCTAGAAGAAAATCTGGTTACAAATGAGGCCTTTTCCTGCAAACTGCTAGACACCTCCTTTTGCGAGAGACTGGCAAGTAATGCCTTTTCTCCTTTTCTCCATTTCTCCATGCCACCATTTCAAAAAGTTCAATTAATGAGAGACTAATATTGCTTTATCATATTGTGCATCTCCTCTAAATAGATCAAGTGCTGTCTGATGCTGATGTAAATTGAATGTTAGTGGCAAATCTCTATCTTCTAATATGGAATGGGTCTACAGAAGACAATGGAATGGCTCTCACTTCAGTTGAGCTCGCTCCAGGCTCCCTCGGGAGAGGCACAGATGCGTTTATAGCCCATTCCAGAAGAGGGTATTCGTTCAAAATTTACCACATCCACGTCCCAGGAACGGATGCATAACGAATACAGCTCACTTGCACAGTGCATTGCAGTAACTTCTGTGTTTTAAAGAAGTTCCATTGCACTGGAATATCTGGAAAGCAGCACTGGGGTATCTGGAAAGCGCAGGTTTTCTAGAAAGCTACGCAACAGACTCTATTGCCGTGTAACAAAGAATAAGAGAAAAATCAAAGATAATATTTTCTGCTGATTTATTAGAAGGTGAGGCACTTCAAAATAAACCTATACCCTGCGTATGAGCTTTGCTTGCCAGTGTCAATGGCTACTGACCTAAACCACAGTGTGGAAGTAAGAGCTTCCTATCAATTAAAATCTTGTAATAGGGCTGCAGTCTAACATCTTGCATGCATCTGGACAACAAGAAGTAAGTCTTGGAGACACAACTACAAAATACAATTGAAACCATATGACAGCAATTCAAATAATTAATATTTATCGCTTTAAATTGAAAAACCATAAGCTAACCATCATTCATCTGAACAGTTTATCCACTGCAGCTTCAAGAAAATTGAAAACCATCATATGGCACCCCAATCTGGCTTTAAAAAGCTCACATGCTGAGCCAAGGTAATGTTCCACTCGTTTCCCTCAATTAGTAAAACTTTTTCACAATAGAGCTGCATCTAACCCAAAAAAAAGAAAAAAAAAAAGAGAGCCAAGAGGATATTATTAGGTGCTAAGTTCCTTTCGTTTGCATCAGCCCAACCATGATGTAAACATTTCCCCAAACGTACTTGCTGTCACCTCTCCTACACTAAATTTACAAAGAGATTGTAGATTGCAGATTAAGTTCGGTAGTAAACTATGTTCAAGGGAAACTATTTTTACCAGCTTTGATGGGGGCTCAGGAAAAATTATTTTCCCACGTAGTTTTTGATAAACAAATATTAACTGTGTTCTGGACTTTTTCAATACCAGGTCTAAGAAAAGCACCAGAAAAAGTGAAAAGATAATTTTTGAAATAATGCTGGAAACAGGATGTGTTGCCAGATATGCATTAAAGGGAAAATGGATCACAACAGGAAACATTTCCCTGTGAACAGGTTGCTACAATTTTCCCATGTCGAGGATCGACCAAATTGGTCTCAGCGACTGCAAACATTATGCTGGCAACCATTGTATTAATAACACTGTATTACCAGTTACAGCTACGATTGCACAATACTCAGCACAGTGCCGTAACCTTCAAATAAAGCCATGCAAGATGGATAGCTCAAATGCAGCGTTGCAGAGATTTCTACCGATTTTAACACTAAACATAAGTTAAAGCAACCGCACATCATTATCTTTACTTCCTAGATAAAAGTCTTACGGCAAGTATGTTAGCAGGAGATACAGGCAGGTGATTTCCTCTTTATTTACCTATAACAGAGCCATTAAGGAAAAGTGCAACTCCAAAGAGGGCACCAATGCAGAGAGCAAGAATAAAAGGCCGCCGGCGGCCCCAGCTGAGTGTGCAGCGGTCACTAGCCGAACCTATAAGCGGAGTGAAGATCAAGCCCAGGATAGGGCTAAGGAACCAAGTGAGGCTGTAGTATTGTTCAGGAAGACCTAAAACAAAGACAAAAAAGATTGAAAGGTTATGTGGTACACACATAAAATGTCACTTTATACATGAAATTTTGTTATACCTTTGAAAACTGTAAACTGATCAGTAATTTACCTACAGCAAATTCCCTCCCAAATGGAACACTTCAGTTAAGATTTCTTATCAATGGTTAAAAAAGCAGCCAAGGAAAGCACAGATCATTTAAGTTTCAAATACCTGGCTAATAACAAGGTAACAATAGGTATATTTAAGCTACTGAAATAAAAATAAAAAAAGAAATAAAAATCATCTAACAGTGGAATCACTAGTCTAGATGAGTTACTACTGTCCAAAAAAATCACACTTTTGCTGAATTTTGCCGAGTATGCCGAATTTTTTTTGATGGGTGTGTTGGTGGGGACGACCACTGTGAAGAAGTAGCAGCCAAGGTCTGCTGTGTAGAAGCCTGATATCTTTGTTGCATCCTCTATCCATCTGTGGACTATAAATCCAAAGATCTTTGGGATGCTCGGAAAGCTGCCTGGTTGTCGGATACACATATCCCCTTCTCAGCAAAACTTTTAACATTCAACAGGAGTTGAACGTTATAGCGGTGCTGTTCTTCTAATACCACCACCGTAAGGAGCTACTCAAGATTTAATGGACAGGGAACGATGGGCACAATTCGACAGTCACATGAAATGTCGCATTTGTAAGCACAAAAATGTTTACTTATAAAATTGAACAGACAATAAAAGAAAAAGCAATTATTCATTAACCTTTAGAGAGCAGCTAAAGAGGCTTGCTTATCTCTAGCATCTTTGCTTTTTTTTTTTTTTTTTCAGAACTCAGGTGACTATTCATAGGATCAAATGAAAGAAAAATTTGATTTATTATGTAATATTTAACTAGAAGAAAAACTTGTTAAGAATAATAATTTCTGGAGAAGGAAAGCAAGCCCCAAAGCCCTGCTCTCCACCTCTCCAGCATGGAGAGCAATGGCCTGCAGATGGCAGACTGGCCCAGAAGAGCGGCTACGCCGGAGTCCTTTGGAGTCCTTTGAGATCCGTCTCCCTCTCGGTTTATCAGCACAGGTCAGGTAACCACTTTTTACACGTTTCTTAGCAAAGCATTAAAACCAAAACCATCAATTTCTTGCAGTCCAACTGATGTCAAGACTGCAAAACTCAATGTCTTTACCCTAGGAAGGAAAAGCATTTATTATTCAAAATCACATTCTGTGAGTGTGAGTAGTATTTGACCTTTGCTGCTGAGATCAACCTGTACCTTGTGCTCCCAGGGCAGCCCGCTGAGGCACCCATTTCGAAGCAGGATTATACCAATCCCTGCCCAAAATAGCCTATGCTGCAAATTTGGAAGTCTAATCTCCTGCTGTTTAAAGTGCCATCAAATCTTAGCTAACGATGCTGACTCCTTCCATGAGATAAACCATATTTTCCCGAGACTGGCGTGCTCTGCAGTGATGCAGAAATATTCTAGGAAAAGAAGACATTTTTTGCCCACAACTTACTATAAATAACTGAATTCACCATTAGGATCCCAAATCCAGGTCTGAGGCAGATGTTATGTGATTTGACTCAACTCATTTGGCTAATGAAAAAGTTAACGGTAACAAGTTAACGGTGACAATTTAACGGTGACAATCGCCTTGACGAGTACAGAGTTATTGGAAGAGCCTTGCCTCTTCTCAGACTGCCCAACCTGTGTTTTGGGACCACACATGCCCATGAGCACCCTGCCCCCAGGGAACGGGGAAAGCATCATGTTTTAGCCATCTTTTCTTGCTATGAACCTGTACCCGAGGCCAACGCTCCGCATGAGCACTTACCCTACAACTATTGACTCCTTTTGCGGCAGGTTTTAGATGTCTAGGAAAGGGTTGTGTTTGTACGGATGGCATCTTGTTCACATCATGGTTCAAACCCCTACCTCTCGCGTAGCTTTTCCAACTGTTTGGCAATGTCTTGGCTGACACTAAAGTTTTAGCTGGGACATACTTAGAGGAGGAATATATTAGGTTTAAAGCTCTTGTTCAAGAAGCTGTGGTTGTTCGCACCATTCCTCCACACCCCAACATTCATTTGCACCACTCGGCTTCTCTTAATGAGTGCTACCCTATGCAAAGGTGCAAGTCAGCAAGCCAGTAATCCAAACAAAAGTGCAGAGAAAACCTCCATCTCCCTGTGGTTTAACCATCCTTTTTAGCTTTAACGAGTTCAACAGCCTTCCCAAGCAAGGAGGTTCAGGCACCGTGCGTTTAACTGGCACCTCACCTGCTCCAGGACGGTAACACCTATCACTGCCTGAGCTGGCATACAGATGGGGGGGGGGGCTCTGCTTCAAAATGATGGGAAAGAGGAAAACATTTAGTTCAAGGCAAGCAAATCTAAACGGTAGGCAGGTTATGATTCATTTAGGGTGAATGATTTTTCTGCAGGACACGGAAGAAACAGCAATGTGTAAACAGTCATGCCATTTTGCCTCCGCAGAGCCATCCTGTTGAGCCGCAGAGGCTGCTATGGTGTGATGCCAACTCACGCAGCGAGACCGGTTTACACAAAGTCAGAAGCTGTAGCTTAACTAATGTCACTGATCTTTGTCATAGCGATCACCAACAGCTGATGTAATTTGATGTCATATCGCTGCAAGAGGGCTGTATGTTGAGAACAGACATTTCTTTTCTGAATTATGTTGTGACTTGTGAATGATGAGCTGGAACATCTCAATCGAGCTCCTCCATCAGTCAACACTTGAGACATGGGGAAGGTTTTGCAATAAATCATACAGTTGCTTTAAATAAACACAGGGGATGAAAGCTAGCAAGAGCTTCATTACTAGCGTTACAAGCATCATCCTATCTCACATGAATAAACAACCTTAAATAGATAGATATAAGTGAAATGGATACAACTAAGAGACTCTCTTTTAATACTCCAATGTCCATTGAGACAACCAACTCATTTTAATGGAGACTAAGAGCAGAAAACAACAAGGAAAGGCTAACACAGCAGGGACAAGAAGTAGGAGTGTACATCCAGGGACACCGGGGGCTTCCACAGCTCACTGTCCCTCTGTCCTTGTGGCCACCACTTTGTCTGTCTCCAATCTACAATGGCACTTCTCTGTCGTGTCATACAAATTTTAACAAAAAAAGTTAATCCATTCGAAATGATGACTTCTGCAGAGAATTAAAACCTTTTCATAAATGTATTCTGGTTGGACTCGATCTCAAAGGTCCTTTCCAACCATGAAGATTCTATGATTCCACGATTTTTCTTTCAACTGTAAAAACTGCACATTTCTAAATGGGAAAGATAGGTATTTTTTTATGCTTTATAGCCACACTTAACCAACTGTCATAAAAATGTCCTAAGATTATTAAAAAACACAGTGATTTTTACTGCCAGCAGGACTTTGACTTCAGTACTTTGAAGGTCAACTTTGGATGTAATCACTCGCAATCAGATTAAGGCCTGCATTCTGGTTTGATTTTACAGACCAGTAAAAGAAAGGATAAAAAGGGTTTTTTACCCAACCTCTGGTACAAGCCTACAATTAGGGAGCCTTATCTTTCCATGCCTGAGTCAGAGGAGAGAGACTCAAATGCTTTCTTGAGAAGGCTTTATATTCACGGATTGAAAAGGATGATCTTCCTAACATCGAAGTATTATAAATAAAAGCCTAAATCCAAATATTTACATTGAAAATGGCTTACTTTGAAGTTTCAGAATGGAGCTCGGGATGTAGCTTTTATGGAAGGGTAAAAAGGACACTTGAAAAACCACGAACATTATGTTTGGAGATCCTGCTTTAGACAAACCACTTTGACCTTTTTCTTTTTTTCTTTTATTGAACTACTCTTTAGCAGCCAAAATATCTATCTTTAGAAAAAGAGGCCATGATAAAAATCTATACAAGAATTAATAGCCCCATGCCAAGAAAAATGGAAGAATTTCTAAAAAGTTTTCAGTGCTCCTCCAAGTAAACAGGAAAGGGATAACCTTCAAGTGAAACACCAGCAATTCCCACAGATTGTATAATGGTAGGAACCATCAACACCAGCACAACCTGCTGCTTCTCTTGCTGGAGAAGTCATGCTATAGGACTATTTCTGTAATCTAAGTGCCAGACCTCTTATAAATTACATTCCCAGTGTAAGCTAGCAGTTTATAAAATCATCGTATATGTTTTATATACAGTTACGCAGAATTCAAACTAGTTATAATTTATTAAGTGAAGTGTATGACTTTTCTTTATCATAAGTATGTAAACAGTGATATCGTCACATTAGAATTTAGTTGGTTACTCAAGTGGAAAACTACTGAGTGGGGTTAGAGAAGATTCCTGATGGGAAGCTGGTACATGTGCAAGTCAAAATAAAACAGCACAGGAAAAATTCATTTGCTGGTGGGAGAATTCCCTCCTGAACCTGTCTGACAGACGGCAGACTCCTCACCTGAACAGTGTACGGGCAGGCAAACCAAGCAATCGTTTCAGCAATGGGTAGTAAAGTTAGTTACCCAAAACTTCCTTTCGCATTTGCTTGCTATATCTTAAAGCTGAGATGTGTTATTGATAAGCCGTAGTCTACCAAGTGAACCAAAACGCTCTGAGACAACAGCTCTGGTGCCTAGAAGAGCCTTCTCTCCCTGTAGAGATTCAGTGGTCACCTCTGATGACTGCACTGTTGGTGTAAAGTCAGGCTTTGGTAAAGCTCACAGCCATGTTCTACCATGGGTCTTCCAGGAAAGAGCTTTCCAAGGCACTGAGCACCACCTCCACTGTCCCATGAAGCAAGACTTCAAAACATGTTCTTCATAAAATTCATGCCTCGTACTAGCAGAATCTACAGGTGCTTTACCATTGCAATCGTAGGTTTGCTTTAGCGCTAGACATATTGATATAAATGAGAAAGTTCCAGACAGACAAGGACAACTCCAACCCCAAAATACTTTTTTCCCTTAAAAGAGGCTATTCTGGTTTTAGTATCTTGAATGTCTGCATACGTGATACGCATATTTAGGTTGGCGTGCGTGATTTGGCAGTAGAAGCAAAATAAATAGAAGACTGAAAATGGAAATACTTAAGAGATAATGTGCATATGTGTGTGTGTATATATAAAACTTCCAAAAGTTTGATGCCTCACAACAAGAATGAGCTCCAATAATAAAACTTTATGGAAATTCTGTCTGTGAAGGGCACCATGCAGTCAGGGAAGATAATTACACAGTCTAATGGTTCCTTTTTCCATATATATATGCTGCTATACCTATGCAACTTGACCATATTTTAAAATAGGAAGACAGTTAAGAAGGCATCGAAGCCAGGACAGGATGAAAATGAGCAGAAACGAAGAGATAAAGGGAGTATTTTGACACCACGAAGTTCCTTCTGATACCCCCATCTAGTGGCAAGGACTCAGACACAGCACGTATTTTAAATCATCTTGGCTACGGCGATGTGCCCGGCCAGCAGCCCTGCAGCATCCAGTCTCTGATGTGCAGAACAGATGTACGGATGCCGGCTTTGACTAGATTTCAAGGCAGTACCGCACAGCAAGCTTGTCATCCACATGACCGCCTCGCCACAACCTCTTACTGCCAAACGTAAAATGTCCCAACCACCGAGAGCTGCCATATCCACCTCGAACAGGCTACAACTAGGCTGGGAGTGATTTTGTATGGCCAAGAGAAGTATCACGCAGCAAATGCTTTACCAGAAGCTGCTGGGACTCACATGCGGACTTGAAGGCCAAAGCAGCTGCGTCCCATTACCAGTTTAATGCTGTTCTTTTATTTTGTCTGTAATTTTCCACCGCCGTGCTTGCCTTGCCAGGTAGCAGCTCTAACAGCGAACCGCCATCCGCCAACTTGGAAAAGTAACCTGGTGGCCTCTTGGGGGAGGAATAATAACTGGAGGATTATTATTTAGCCTTTTACTGACAGCTAATCTGAGGAAACACCGAGGAGGGAAAAAACATATCGGATAAACAAGGTTAGTGTTTGTGCCGTGAACTGAATGTGGAGCAGGTCACAAGGCAGACTCAGAAGTCTCATACAAATCAGTGAGAAAAAGAGCAAAACACAACAACAGCTTCTGTTAGGAGCGACGACTGCCACTGAGACCCTTGTAATATGGCATTTCCCAGCCAGCTACAAACAAACAGGACACTGGCTTCTAGTAAATAAGGGTTTGTTTTTTCCCAGACAAAAAAAGTGCCCAACAATAGTGGGACCAGCACTGCTCACGGTTCACAGGAAATGCTCACTGTGTCACCATCAGTCGAAGGGCTGCGTGAGGTCACGAGTTACATGGAAGAAAGATTAAGCCACATGCAGCAGTTTCTATTCAAAACCTCTTTTTGATAAGTTCTATTGGGGGAAAAATAGTTCTTTATAAGCTTAACAATAAGATCTGATATGGGAATAGGATGCTAAGCTCCTATTTTCATTTGTCAGAAATCATCACCTAGAGACTTGTTTATACTCTTAAAGTAAACACCATACAAATTTCTGAACTAACAGAAGAAGCTGTCATGCCCTGCAAATACTTTGTATTCTGCAATCTCATCCCTGTATAAAACACTGCGTGCTGCTAAAAATGTTTTGCATTGATCTGTTTAAAATGCATTGCTTATACAAGCTGCTTTGTTTAGACTATGCTTTTAAAGATTGTAGCAAGCAAAACCAATGCTTGTCAAAAAGCCGTGAAAAAGTTAGGACCCCAGTATCTGCTCTTCATCTTGGTACAACAGAATCATTGAAACCACCGCAAACTCAAGCATTTTAGCTTTGGTGTGTCTATATGAGGAACAGGGATTTCAGAATGCAGCTCCAAGCATTTCATAAATGCACCCCGATATCCACTCCCTTATATTTAAAATAAAAATACAGAGTTGCCCCACATTTGGGTCCCCAAGAGAAACTCCAAACAAGGCTGCTTGCCTATTTTGACAGCTGTATCGTCATGAAACTTCAACCACAAATCCTTTCGCTTCTTGCTATCTCCCCTCAGATTTTAGGATTTCCAATGGCTTAGAGCTCCTGCGGGACTCCAAGCTGCCAAAAAACCCAAACCTGAGCGAATATATGTCAAACCAATGCGCTGGAATAGGCTTGACTGGTGATCTGAGTACTACTGGAGTACAGTCAGCACTTGTACGTTGAGTTTATTCCACCCGTGAGAAACCACCTTCCTAACTTCTGGATTGAAATAGGAGCTCTGACTAACAGGGAAGGGATATGAAAAAGCACAGGAATTTCTCCTGGTGCCCATTACCATGATCTGAGCAGCTTCCAAATGTGGGAGTGCAAGCTTTTAAGAAGGAAGTAATTCAAAGTACTACTTGACGTGAGAGTGTGACACCATATGAGACGAGAGAGCCTCTAATTTGCACCCCTAATGCTACAGTATCTTACGGCTGCTGGCGTGAGAAGAAACGAAGCCCTATACTGCACTTCATTTTTATGTGAAAATTTGGCTCTTCGTTAAATTAAGCCTTCCCAGCCTGTACGATAAGACAACGCTTGCTCAAGCCAAGTGCTTGTTCAGAAGCCACTCTTAACAAGCTGCAAATTGCACAACAATACTGGAGGAAAATTATACTGACCAGTATGCGTGATCATTTTGCTTGCAGGCACGCAGGTGGAAGAACTCAGAAGAAAATCGGTACCATGAGGTTTTTAATTGCTGCTAGGCTTTCTACATAAAAATGATCGCCTATCAAGTTGTCAGGCATCTTTATTCCCTCAGTGTCTCAGGAATGACCTACTGCAATAAACACCACATAAAACAGGAGCGATATCAAAACTGTGGCTTAAGTCTTCCCAGTGGTAAAATTCACATCCTGAAATTCTTCTTGTGCCTGTCAAATAAGAGCTCTTCTGCTTAGCCTGCAACATTCACAAGCTGTCAGCACGTTATATACATCTTATAGGCAGGACGACGTGCACTCTGCAATGTGAACACACTTTTCTGGAACACAAACTATTACCCAGTTGCAAAAGGTCCATCCTTTCCTTCCCCCTCCTGTTTAGCTCTCGTCAGCAGGGATGTCCGCACAACAGCTGGGAGCGCTGGGCTCTCACTCAGCCATTGCTCGGGATGATACGGAGCGAGGATAAAGCTGTCCCTTCAATCAGTTGTGGGACACGAGAGTGGAAGGAAAAAAGCACGATTCCCCCATTTGGATGGGGTGATTAGCAATGAGGAGAGCGATAATCAAGAGAACAAATAATTAATAGGAATATTACAAGGGCATAAAAAGCACAGTACTTCAAAGGACTGATATCCAAGGGCAAAGTGTAGAAAATTCTTTCCAAAGCTACCTGCAAAAGTCAGCTGCAGCCCGCAGTGAATGCATTGCGAAAGATCCACAGGACCAAGGAGACACTTCGCATGGCAGAGGGCTGGAGCACCGTCTGTCTGCCTCTTCCAGGACATCCAAAACTTTCACAGCTGATTCCTGCCTTTAAAATGCACCTACATTTCTGCTCTAGTCACTCCCTGCCTTAAGGACAAGATTACAGATGAAAGCTGGATCTAGATTTGTGATATTTGAACAAATAATTAATAGGAATAATAAAAGGATGAAATTAGGTTAGAGATGCCGGAAAACCTGTCCAACGTTTCCTTAAAACTTGGATTTCAGATTTTAAATTTCCTTAGTAGTTGGATGCAAACAAGCCACACTTTCATAGCAGAAACAAATTCCAAAAATTTGGAAACTATTACAACTATTACGTGCCATGCCTACAACTAGACTGGAGCCACCCATTTTGAAAGAACAACAGCTAAACTGGTAGTAAAACAATGCTCTTGATCTCCAACGGCTTCAGTACAGAAATATTAGTGCAGTGTTTCGTGTACAGAGTGCTGGAGGTGTTTTTAAGCTGCAGAAGAGTAATATCCCTTTCTGGCAAAGCTATTCTGCCTTTTGGTACAGCAATAGCTTTTGAGATGATCCATGCAATAGCGTGCCAGCAGCAACCATGGTGGGTTAAATAACACTTCTGAAAAAGGGAATTAAGGAAATATGCGATAGGCCTCTTAAAGGATTTCATCATCCAGTTTTCCCATTTTCTGTCTCGGCTCAATTATTGCTTCTCAGCCTCCTACAACTGTCCTCCCCTTCTCATATTTGGCAACCGTGGGAGTCATCAGTGTTTCATTAAGCTCTGCTGCTATGCTGCCATTCTGCCAAAGTTGTAGAAAGGTTTATGTGGCTTCCCTGACAATTTCTAGTTTATAATCCAGTTTTACGGTGCTGTGTCAGGAAAGAGAAGCATATGTTAAGAGAAGTGAGCCAAAGGTACGTGCGGAAGGGGGAGAGGGGAAGCAAAAGCCTGAGACCAGCTGAGGCATTGGGGAAAGAACACGTGCCGATCTACAGGCAGGCAAATATGGTTTTCCTTTTAGCGTGATCACAAATGCTGTCAAGTCAAGCTTTTAAAGCTTTAATTATTTAAAGTTTCTAACCCTCCTACTAACCTACTTCCACAGGAGTAACCTGGAGTAATTCAGGTAGAACATTATTTGTAGTTTACTGCCCTTCTAGCAATTCAGCTTTCTACTTCTGTACCCGATATATCAAGCAATTGCTAATAGACAAATATGTCAATATTGGCTACTCCTGCTGGAATCAAAGGCGACGCATATGACGTGCTCTGCTTAAGGAAAGACCAAAGAATCAGTTCCTGTTGTAGATTATTTACTATAGTAAAAATGCTTAGCGATTCCTCTAGTTTGCACAAAACTATATCCTCCCCCAAACGACAGTATTTATTTTTGCCGGGGTACATTCAGACCAGTGAGAAGCGCCAGGTTGACTTAAGCCAGAAGCCGAACCTTTTACACTCCAACACAGAGTGCCAAACGAGCTTTCTCCATGCTGCAGCAGGTAATGAAGATCCAGAGAGGGCAAGGAAACGCAACATTGCCAAGAGCTCCCATCGACTGCCGAAACTGAGTCACTGGAGTTTTCTAGATCGTCTATGCCATCCTTTTTGGCTCTTGGGACACTTGTTTTTAACTTTTCTTCCTCTCTCACTTATTAAGCAAAATTTAGAGATGTATCACATTGACACTAATAATAAATTTGGATCACGGTGCTTAATGAGCTGAAATTGAATATAGATTAAACCTGATGCAACTTCCAGGGTGCTGAACCAGCAGTAATAAAAAAAAAATAAAATTCTTTTAACCTCCACTGATGAGCAGTTTTAGGGACATAACAAAGGTGTTTACATCAAATAAAAAGCTGTGAACGTTATTCACGGTCCCAGAAAAATGTGGGTAGTATTCAGCTAGACATATACATCGGTATAACCACCCGAGGCTAACTTCACAATGTCAGAGTATTTATTCCCAGGCTGCGAACGCTGTCTCCTGTTGCTGGCCAGTTTAGCAAGCTGCAGATACAGAAAGGCTCAAACGTCACACACACACACACACACATTTCCCATCACTCACGGGTGTCTAAACGTACGCAGACACATATCTGAACGCAGCAATCAATAAATTGTTTTGCCACACTAATCCTTCCCTCGCCTTGACGGGATGTAATTAAAATGCATCAGCTGTACATGATGCCCCACTTCGACTCCCTGCATTACGCAACGCTGCAGCACTTCGCTCCGTCTCCCCGCGAGATTAGACATCAATTACACTGACATGTGTTGCCTGAAGATACGCAGCATCCCAGTTTATCCAAAGCTCAATAGGGTTTTTCGTCACCACTTCCAGAATATTGGCAAATTTATAAACAAAGGGAGTTTGGCTCAAATGCACTTTAAAATTCCCAAACTCAAGAGACTCTCACATATACAATAGAAAATCTTTCAGCACCAACTCGCAAGCCTGTTCTGTTAATCAACAGTGGAGCCTTTGTTGCAGCGATTAACACATTAATACCCCGGAATATGACCATCTACTTACACAGCTGAAACAAATCCTAACCAAAACCTGGTGTTAACACCTGTTTTTTCCTCCAAGTAGAGCTAAACCTGAACTGTCAAACTCTGAAATCCATGCTCAACCCAGATTGAACTGACCCTCTCCCACCCCCTAAAAAAATCTGGTAAGCGAACATTTTCCTGTTCTGCTTAAGAATCAGTTTTCAATTAAAATCATACTTGCTTAATGGGGACCAATTCAATATGGGGGTGCCCAGCAGCATCACGAGGCAGCAGTAGGTGCTGCCTGAGCCCTTCCTTGGGTGCTCTGGTCCTGTGCTGCTCTGTGGGACGAGGGTTTTGTGTCTAAGGGAAGCTTTGACAACCCTTCTGCACTGCTCTAACCAGACCTCAAGGGGAGGCAGAAGCATGATTAACATAATTAAGCAAAGGCAAGATGAAGAGCATGGCCAACACATCCCAAATTTTATGAGACTTGCTCAAGGTTAAGACTTAAAATAGCATTCTAGCAAACACTGGGCTAGAAGGCATCACCTAGGTATTAAATTCCCATTCACTGCAGCAAAAGTTTACTCCCGATGTGTCTGTTCTACCCCACCAAGCCCTAGGAAACCATAAAGGATCTGGGTGATGCTGCCAAACAAATGACTGGCAGATAACTTAGCCCAGCATGGCATCTGGTCAGCGTACCCAGGAACAGAAGTTGAAAAAGGAAAGCAAACAGACTTGAAGGTAGCCAAAAAAGTATTTGCTGTCGAGCAGGCAGCCAGGCAGAGTATGGTCAGCGTAACATTTGCGCCTTTGAATTGCAAGCAGCAAAAAACCCACTTCATTTCCAGCCTCAGATTGTGTGTATTAGCAAATACATACAGTAAGCGTACAGCAGAGTAAACCACAAAGTGCTCGTCTTTGCACATTGATAAAAATCATCCTCCTCTTCCTCAATTTTTAGTCTTGACTACATGCTTGGAAGCCACGTGAAAACAGTGACTCGAGAAGGTGTTTTTTGGTCTATTGCCCCTGCAGATACCATCTGAGAACCTTCATCTTCCCAGGGATTACTGACCGGACGGTTGGTCTTGACAGCCGGGCTCACATTTGCACAGTCTTTTATAGGGTTAGTAACTGGTGCAGGCAGCTCCTTCTATAATTACCCTAGCTGACCTAAAGTAAAATAAATACAACAACTAATAAACATTATAGGTACCTTATATAAACCTCATATTCTAAAAGCCATTCTCCCAGCTAGAAACGCCCAAACTATTCGGGGTGGGGGGGAAGAGCTGAATTGATCCTACCAATGCTCCTTAGGCCATTCGTGTCATGCAGTCTCAAAGTGCTTTACTCCCCTTCTTTTCCATAGGGAAAGCCTCCCAAAAAGCCACCCTTCCCACAACAGGCTTATACAAAGTGTATTGTTAATTGTTACTACACTGCAAAAGCAATTCTGGCCTTTCTAAGCCTGTTAGGACTATAGGTTTGTTTATGATAGGAATAAACACTCTGCCTGTGATCATTTTTGTCACAACTGTGCTATTAGGAAGCCACACCAGCTAAAAGTCAGCAAAGAACAGTAACACTGCATTCACTTTTAAATTATTTGCTATTTTTGAAAGTGATGCTGAATTACACATAAATAAATGCACCGATTCTTCTAACTCATTATTCATTGCCTACTCAAAAAAAAACAACCACAGAGGAATTTTGAAAAGAACTCATACTAAGCTCCTAAAGAGAAGCTGCATTCCTCTGCGCGGTTGCCTTTATTGAGGTTAATTCCTCGTGTGGCTGTATCAAGCGAACCATAAATCCTATTAGTGCTTTTCCTATTTGCTTCGACAAATGAGGTGCAGCTTGTAGTTTGCAGGCATGGTTTTCCACGTAGACCATCGCTCCAGGAAAAACACTGCAGTTCAGCAGTTGTTTTCACAATCTCTAGACGTACAAGTATCAGTGACGGGACTAGCAAACAGAGAATTTTAATCCTCCCCCCCTAAAAAAGTGGTCTTCCTCTATAGCTATTCATGCCACCACCTGCCTGCCTTGTGGGTAAAGCATTACAGAAAACCACCCTCCCAGATGAAATCATGGGGGCTGATTAAAAAGACGGTGTCGGTGTTTATGTAGCCTGCCTCAAACTTTCCAACATTCCTACACGCCGCCTTCTATAAACTTCTATGTTTTGGCTTCAACATTGACTTACATGAAACATGTTCTACACGTGTACCGGAGAGATTTAAAAGCAGAGCTGCTTTCATATTGCAGCCTTCTAAACTCCAGCTATATTAAAAACTTGTTCTTAGTATTTTCGGCTTGCAGGGGTTTAATGCGAAGTTGCACACACAGGAAATTTTGGTAACTAGAGCAGAACTTAAGCCCAAGTCTCAGCCACACTCCAACTAACTTACTGCCTCCCGGAGGAGTGGCGTATAAATAAAACTTATACTGCTTGCATTTCTACGTGAAGGATAAGGAGATCCATGGAGGCGCTTTGCACCAAATAACTGGAGTTGATAGTTTGGAATGAAATGAAATCACACAAGATGAAAAAGACTTCTTACCCCAGACTCTTTTATATGCAATCCTTACTTGCACGTGTTACGTTTCACAATCAGTGAGGCTATGCATGGAAGGATAAATTTACCAATAAAATCTAAAGTTAAACAAGTGGAGCACACCAGCAACCAAACCAGTAAACACTTCCTTTCCAAATGTGCAAATTGTGAGAATTAGGCCCTAATAGGGACAAAGTAGAACAGAACTCTTTTCCAAACAACCAGACAAATGTTTTTATCATATTGTGAAAAGCAGTTTTACTTTACATCACTCCGCTTGTACCCTTTTTTTTTGCCATTTGAACTTATAAAGGAATGGAACGAGTTACATATATATATATATGTATGAGTTACAAGTGTAGTCAGCAATGCAGCATTATTCAGTCATCCAACAAAGGAAACCTAAATAATGTTTAAGATTGAAACCTAAATAATTTTCAAGATGGAATTTGGCAATCCTTTCATATCTGACAGACAGAAAGTTGTACCAGACCCGTCTCCTGAAGGTTACAGCTTAAAACCATTTGAAAACTTATTTTAAACACATTTGCCATGTCAACAGGGTAGGAATCCGTAGTGCAGAAAAATAACCTTCCCCGTCATTTATCTCCGTAACCTCTCGCACACGCTGACTGCTATCCAAACCGACGGAGTCCCTGGCACAAGACTGATGAGCCATGACTTTGATCACCTCAGAGAAGGAGGGAGCACTTGTTAAGACTACTCCCTAATTAAATTACAGAGAAAGAGCCACCCTCAGCCTTTTAACTGATTGCATCACCTTATTTTCTCATTCCGTCCCCCAATATCCTGAAAGCTCCCCCATGAGCTTCACCACTGCTTTACTGCGTGTCTGAATGTGGGGGGACCCAGCAAATCGCTAGGGAAGGGGTATCAGCGCTGCTGCTCACCACAGGGCGCTAGCGGTGACCTCTGAGACACTGGCCTGTTTGGGTTTGTAAACTCTGTTTCTTGCATACTTCTATTTGTTGAACCAAAAAGGAGAGAAAAAAAAACGTTAAACTCAATTTTAATTTCAGACAAAGTTTCCTTCTGCTCTCATTTAAAGTCACTATAAAATAATTTACGTTGCAAAGGCGTTAATATTAGGAATACATCCCTTAGTGAAAAAAACAAACCCTTTCAATAAGCAGTTTTTCTAAAGAGGCAGAACCACTACTGAGGTGACAAACTGACACCAAAGCCAAGCAACCAGAAACTTATGTTTGTAAAGTTTTACGGAATAACAACTCAAGGGGAAAAAGAAGGAGCAGAGCACAGTGTATCTGGTCTTTATTTCGCTTGCAGCTGGCAACAAAACACAAGATCAGATGTTTCCAAGGCTGCAGCAGCATCCCATCGCTACATAAATTGTCTAATTTGCACCCGAGTATGATAAACAATCATTTTGAAGTCACCTGACGTGGTCCGTGTCAGGCAGCAGGTATGCCTGAAATGAGTCTTCCTTGCCAGAAAATGCCTGGCTTGGTAAAAGACGCTGCTTGACTTTCCAAATCAGGCAAGGAAAACACAGCGAATGCTGCAACAGTATCCACTACAACTAACCGACCCTGGTAAACAATCCTTTATCTCAATACGCGAGGCATTCTGTTGGGTTTAGATCCCTGAAGATTTCTCCTAGAGCGTCAAAGCTGAATCCTAATTTTAGCATATGTAATTTAATATGAATTTTCCTGCCACCTACATGAACTCTGAAGTCTGTGAACTTGATCTCCAGCTTCCAAAGAAATGCTTTAATTTCCAGAAGTGTCCAGATATGACATTTGTAAGAGGTATTAAACATCTCCAGATCAAGAGCTCATTTAAAGCCAGAAGGATATTTTTGGAATTTGCAAATTATCCTGGAGGGGCCTCAATTCTGATAGACTCAATTATTGAAAGACCATTGTTTACAGAGCAGCACAACTGATAAAAGGAGGAAATTCATGTTTTTAAACAGCCTATACATGAGAACACATAGAAAATGATCCAGCTCAGTTTACCACTTGAGCCAGAGAACATAAATTGTGATCCAGAGGATAGAAATTCAAGGTTAAGATGTGAACAGCAGCTATACAAAATTTATCAGCGTATTAAAAGAGACTGCACTGCCTCATGGCGGGACACTTGCCAAAGACAAAACTGACACTGAGGACAGAACCAGGCCACCGTAGGGACTGATCCTTTCTCCTCACCGTTCTCTGTGTCAGCACTTCTGTGGGTAAAAGCGTTCCTGCTCTGGAAGTGCGCTAAGGCTTCTTGAGCCATGTGTGGAAGCTGTTTCTGAAGACTTACCGCTCTCTACAACTACCTGAAAGGAGGGTGTTGAGAGATGGAGGTCGGTCTCTTCTCCCACATAACAAGCGATAGGACAAGAGGAAATGGCCTCGAGTTGTGCCAGGGGAGGTTTAGATTGGATATTAGGAAAAAATTTTACACTGAAAGGGTTATTAAGCATTGGAACAGGCTGCCCAGGGAAGTGGTTGAGGCACCACCCCTGGAGATATTTAAAAGACAGGTAGATGTGGTGCTCAGAGATACGGTTTAGTGATGGCTTTTGTCAGAGCTAAGTTGATGGTTGGACTAGATGATCTGAAAGGTCCCTTCCAACCTAGACAACTCTAAGATTCTATGACTGCCTGTTACAGGAACGTCTGTGTTTTGACATTACATGGCCCCAGTTCCAGCTTCCAGGTAATTCATTTATTTGCAGAACGTTTGCTTCACTAAGATTTTACTTACTAAAGTAATCTGGAGGTAGACAATGAACTTGTGATTTTGGCATTCAACTGCCAATCTCCTGCTCTGCCTCTGAAGTTTAACCTCATCTGACTTTCTCCGAAGTCTCCCCCCAGCTCCTGTGTAAAACGCTGGGGGGGTGACATGCAGGAGTGTCCGAGTGTCTGCCCAGGACCTGTGTCTATGCAAAAATACCATCTCTGTCCTCACACAGAGCACTCCTCACAGCCTGGTAAGATGCCATCTAACTTTGCTGTAGAGCAGTGTAAGGCAGCAGTCGCCATTCCCTACATACAATAGAAACTCAGACTCAAATCCTTCTGGCTTACCCGATCCCAAGAAGGTATTCGCATCCAAGTCTTTACTTTACAGAATGCCACATGGACATGGGGAATTTCAAGGCTGAAAAAACTTCATAAAGCACCTACTTTACAAAGGGATTCAATGTAAATAGGAACAGTTGAGAGAGTTGCTACAGTGACAGCCCAGTTATTTAGAAGACCTGCTTTCATGAACTTTAATGCTATTTTATACAAAGTGCAACAGCTTCCAAAGACTGCAACTGGGAGGGGGAGACCTCGTTTGCTAGACGTTGTCCCCAGCAGTGGGAATATGTATTACACACTTTTCTCCAAATCAGGAGCAACAAGAAATCAAGGACTTAAATTCTCTTCTGAGTTTCAAAGCACAAGTAGAACCACCTACCAGGTCTAGCAGTGCTTGCTAAATACTTCAGTGCTCTTGCCAGCCACTGCCCGTCCATCACCGCCCCCAGCTAAATGTCTCCCTCCTCTTTGCTACCTACTCATCCTATTCTTCTTTGCAGAGTTTAAGGCTTTCAGGTCATTCCCATTGTGGGCAAGTTATGCTTGCTTGTCTGATGAAACCCTTTAAATCCAGTTTATTTCTATAGACAAATAGGTCATATCCAGTTTACGTGCTCTGCATCTACTACACTGCAAAAAATCCACCATGAGGCTCCAACTGAATATCACCAAATGTTAATGCAAGTATATTAGTGGGTTTATCTATTTATGGAAAAATCTGCATCTGTGCTGCTTTGTACCCACTCTTACTCAAGACTTCAGAGAGAGGAATATGTTTATGGAGCGACATGAGCTATTGGGGATTTATCCAAACCAACATAAATAACATCTATGACCTGGTTTTTCCCTGTTTAGTTAAATGGACTTGTATTAAATTTTATCATTGAACTCAACCAGCAGCTCAAAACTTTTCCAATAATTTCTTGCAAAATAGCCTGCAGGAAGCATATCTGAAACCTTCTCAACTGTTGTTTGGTTAAAAGAGGATGATTAAAATGGAATCCCAGAGGGTGCATCACAACAGAAATACTGTTGCAACAAGCACACAGGAGACTCAGAGGAGAATAGAGCTTAAGGGGCTGCAGCTTTGACAATCCTCTTGAAGCAAGTTTTATTAAAGCATTACGTGATTTGGCAACAGCCTGTTGACATTCTTTTAATTTCAAACGTGGCCTTAATTTTGATTTCCTTGAAAAGTAAGACTCCTGTTCAGTAAGCCATTCCCTTTTCACAACCTGTTTCACAATCCACGTTCAATAGAAAAGCACTGATTTGAGCCTCAGTGTTGCAAGTTTCAAAAGCTGGGTGCTCGAATCTCGGTTCTGCATCTGCAAGTCTCCACCACCAGAACCCCATCCAAAGAGCTGAAAGGTTTCTTTTTACAGTAAAGAACAGGCAATCGCCTGTTGGAAAATTGCCCTGGTGGCAATTACTTCGTAATAAAGAGCATGGAAGCGCTATCCTGTTTCATCTGTTATCGCTGTGGCAAAATCACCTCTCCGTCAGAGGTGAGGGTCAAACTCAAATTCTGAACAGAAAACTGAAACTCAGACGGCCATTGTGCATTCACAGCTTCACCTGATGACTTGCTCTCCTAAAGGGTGTTTAGACAGAAGTATAAAAAGATGTGAGCTTTGTAAATTTGGCTGAGAGTGTACGTGGGTGGAAGGCAGATTAAGAGGAAGGGTTTAGGCTAGGAAAGAGACTGGGTAAATGTGTGTGTTTAAAACCACTCAATTTTAGCACATTTTCAGGAGGCCAATGTCTGCCCCTTCTTCTCCCATCCCTTCCCCACTACCCACAGGAAATATTAGCGAGGGAGCACTAAGAATAGAGGGATCCTGCAGCTCCTTGAGTCCTATATGTGTCCCTTTACTCCAGAGCTGCCCTTGAAAGCAGAAGAAAACCTATGGGCTTGTCTCAGCTATAGCAACAAGCAGGGTCCAATACGTGTGGGAGGGAAGAATTGCAAGACAATTCAGTCACCCAACGTAAAAGAGAAGTACAAAGCACATTTACAATAGACTGAAGAACATTTTAAAGCTATTGGCTGATATGCAAATTAAAAACATAAAAAAAATCTGTTTATAATTTAATATAGTCCCATAACCAGTTCAGCACCATTAGCCTGTAGCAGCGTTATTAACTGGTCCTTCTTTCTGCTGCTTTACTAGATCTCCTTGGAGCGGGAGAGAACAAGAGATTCAGGAAAGAAGGGGAACAGAGATGTCAAGGTACTCCTAAGTCATTCCAAAAAGTTCATTCTCTCTTAAACCTTGACTACTCAAGATAAAAAAGGAGGCAGTATGCTGGACAGGAAAGATTTACTGGTAAAAAGAAGCATCTACAGAAGGGCAGAGATGTCCGTTTCCTTCTTAGGGAGTGATTATTTTTGGAGGCCTCAAGTTTTTTCCACAAATCACAGACAAAAATATCTATCATTGCAGATAAAAAAAAAAAGGATTTGAAGAGCAGAGATGACAACGATATTAAAAATTGCTTTTCAACTTCCATCCTTATAAAAATGCAGACTGTCAGCTCTTATATACAGTTTGCTTTGTCTTCCAGCATGTTTTTTCTATTGGTCCACAGTTCTCAGACCTGTTGGTGTTTCTTGCATGTCATATATGGTCACTCACACTAACCTCAGATCACAGAAGCTCTCAAAAGGAAAACTTGCAAGAATTCAAAGAAGTGTTTTCACATGGAATTTTACTGTGAACACTCTTTATGCTAGGGAAAAAAAAAAAAAAGTACTAACATTCCCACAGTACATAATTAAAATATCAAGGACTTTTGTTAAAGATTTGGAATTGGAGAAAACAGCACTGGAGCAAGTATGAGACTTATTTTAGAAGCAGATTCTTTGGCAGACCTTATTCAGCCAAAAAAAAAAAAAGGGGGGGGGGGACACAAAAAGTTACCTACTGCTAAATAATAGGAAACATGTTTCATGTCTATGGGAGAAGCCTCTGAATTCCTTCGCATTCAACTTCCCTTCCCTAGTAAGGCTATTCATCCAAAGTCACACAGTCTGTACAGTCCTAAAGCCAGCACAAATCCTCACGTTACCCCAGCTGAAAATCTGCCATGTGTTATCAGTTGCGCCTCCGAAGGCCAGATTCAGTGTTACTTAAAGAAAAACAGAACATTGATATAAAAAAAGCTCTCCAAGTAACAGTTATTGCACAACTGCCAGACCGCGTGGCATTTGCCTTGATATGAAAATAAAGCATGTGCCCCTGCTGCCCCCAGGATTAAAATTCTTAATAGTTGCATAGCATCTTTCTCTTAAAGGTGCCTGAAACGTTCCTTAACTAAACCTCCCACTAAGCACTACATGTATTCAAAAACCATGCTGCTCAATCAATATTTGAGCTCCAAAGATACTTCACGTAAGACAACGGTGATACATGATACAAAAGCCTTACTGACTTGCTTGTTGGTTAAAAAAAAAAAGTACAGTAAAATTAGTCTTATACAACCCCTTAGTGGGCATAAAATTAGTCAATAAGTAAAAAATGATAGGTGGGGAGGTTTTATAGGGCAATTAACATGTGCCTCAGGCACTATATCTGCAGTTTTATACATTCCACCACTTGAGCTCTGAATACAAACTTTACATGATCTTAAAGACTAACTTCAAAGCTAAAAAGGCTGAAAAATGTATTTAATTAAGTGTTTATTATTCTAGGTTTTCTGGATCCATTGAAAATTCAATTCTTGTCCTTAGATTAGCTGTGTTACGGTCCCCTCTTGGGACAGGTCAGCTCTGAAGCCATTAATTCTTCCCAGGAGGAATTCAGATCCTGCAATTCACTCTCAGCATCAAATGGAGCTGTGCCTGGGAGCACAGATGCAGCTGGATCGTACAAGAATTTAACTTTGAGAGTTAAAGAGCAACTCAGACAGTTTGTTCCTGGTAAGACAAGGTCAGGTAAGGCATACGTCAAGAGGTAAGATGCAGCTTTGCAGGAAGACAGTTATAAATACATGTAACCTTAACATAAATGCAACCTTTGGCAGAGATGAGGAATAAACTCGACTACTCGAGCTGAGCTGAAATAAAGAGTCAGTGCTGCTTTATGTCGAAGAGTTTCCTCCATCTGTGAGAGTTTTTCCAGCTAGTCAGCCTTTTGGTTTTTTTCACTTGAATTATAGGCAGCCTCTAAAAGCTCATCCAACCCCTTTGTTCCCTTCTCCCCCACCAGATCTTTAAGGTTTTTAGACTTCCTTTGATCTCGGGCTTAGCCTTAGGAAGACCATCCCCTTCCACACTGAATTGAGTCAGCCATTTTGATACCTTAATTCTTTTGAAGAAACATACCTAAAAGCTAATTTATCTGTCATATTTCACGCTTGGTTTTTAAATAAACCTCCATAATCTCCTCTTTACCTACGTGCATTCTTCTCAGGTATCAATTCACTACTACTTCATACTGAAAGTTCCCTCTGTAATATTAAATCGCTTCAGCATAATGACTTCTCAGCTACCATTTTGAGATTTCTCAGAATCAGCAGTTTTGAGTTATTGCTTAACACACTTTTTCCGTACTGGCAATTCCACATGAACTAGATTTCAAGACCCTTTAAGCATGGTCTGCTAAGCTTCAGGCTGGAAGAATTTTGAATGTTAGATAATTCTTTTTTTTTTTTTCTTGAGATATTATGTCTAAATGCTTTAACTGAGCCCAAACCCCCGAAGAGCTTTTCTACATGTATGAGACACGTAGGAAACACGTCTCGTGTCTCCTATGAGACATAAGCGACTACAGTATTTTGCTGATTCGAAAGCATATAATGAGAGAAATAATTTCTTTTCCAAACAAAAATAACGTGTGGTATTCTGCTCTGCTTAGCTCAGCCTTTCTCTGTATTAAAATCTATTAATTAGCACTGAAATACGCAGTTTCCAGAAATTCTATTCCTTGGTGTTATTGCCTAAAAAGAACACCATGCTCAGGGTTAAGCTTAATACAACCGGCTTCAATATTTAATGCTAGAGTAGCTGATGTTTACTACAGGAGCCCATTAACTCTCACAGCAAAACAAAGCGATGCCATCACAGATAAGCACTCAGATATGAAACTCATAAAAATCAAGACTATTCCTGTACCGTACCAGAGAAACATCCCTAAATTTAAGTGACATTGTAAAGACAAGCAGCACATGTAAACTGTTCATGTTTTTCCTTACATAAATGTACATCGTTTCTTTTTAAAAGCACCAGTGTAATATATTTAATTTATGCAGGGGAATGAGGAACAGTTTGGTGCTGACAGTCACTTCTGTGCCTATTAACTATTCATAAAACACTCAATAGCATGGGAAAGATCCTTTGAAGCAACAGTAAAGGCTTGGCAAAGCTTTTATCATATTAAATATAAAACGTGAAACTTCATGTTTACAGCTACCACTACTCATTAGTCAGTCAGCAAGTTTTTCATGCTGAAAGCAGCAGCCACCCCAAGTCATAGAATACAGATTTCTTTTTTTTTTTTTCTTCCGCAGTCCTCATGAAGCAGGCACATGGACCCCACTTGTCAGAAGAAATGGCTTTAGTGCTTGCATTACCACCCAAACTGTGCTTGAATTACAACTGAAATAATCTGAAATTACCAAATCACGTTATTGATTACTGGTTTTAAGCGTTGTTAACAGAAGCCATGCATTGTGATTTTACTGAACAAGTTTCTTCAAAAAGCTGACAGTTTCTTTAAGTTTTCACCATACCAGTCATTAGCTTCTCCCCACTTTTATTCCCTTAAAATCCCTTGCAAAAATTTTTTTTAAATGCATCCAAATTTTCCAGGAACTGTTTTGAACTGGAAGTAGTTTGAGAGATTTAATCCTCTAGAAGCCAAGTTTAATGATGGAAGAAAATACACTGTCATTTATGAACAATAGCAGGGATTTTAATTCCCTCTCACAGATAAGCAGCATTAAGTACTAGATGTTTCAGAAGACAAAGGCCTCATCCTGCTCCTATGGAGTTTATAATACATAGCTGAAATGCGAGAGGGGAAGCAAACAGTAGTGTCAATGCACGGAACACACTCAGGAGTAATATGAAATCAGTTTCTCAAAAACCTTGGACCGATGAACAAGTAAACCCAGAGCTCTGACAGTTTATTTTCTAGTAAAGTTTTAATGTTGGCTGGGAGGAACTGCCGGTTGAACGGGTCTCAAAAAAAGGTTAATGAAGATTTCTAGAGATAAAAACTTGTGAAAGTGACAACTAATATAATTTCATCTGCAGTCAGCCTGCCACTTTTCATATTTGGCATATTTTTATGTCCTCCAAATCCTTCTAAACACGTTAGCTGCTTCACTTTGAATTCTTAAGCTGCAGATAGCAAGAAATCAAAGAGCAAGTCAGAATTAAAAAAAAAAGCGTAACATATATTTGGCTTGTTCTTGTTGCTAAGCTACTAAAGCCCAGTTATGACTACATGGCTGTTACAAATTTGTAGCTGCATTCTGACAAGGCAATGTAACATCAATCTAAGCATAGCAATAAAGATAAAGATTAAAGTCGCAAATCAGAATTTCCTTCCGTACGGGTACAGCAACTCGGGCACTTCCAGACCTTTCCAATTCACAGGATCCATCGATCCAAGCAGCTCTCACTGCTACCTTCAGTTCTTTAGTTAAGAATTCAAAACTGTAGGCAATTTTAAACACATCGAGAATTTTAACCACTGTTGAATTGGAAAAGGACCATCCAAAGGACCATCTCCTTCAGTTGCTGAAATCTGGTGGCTTACAGAGCAAGTAGGACAGGTCGTTGATCTGCCAAATCAGAACTACACCTCTGATCCAGGGCACACGAACAGCCGGGAAAGTCAAATACCTGCGAGCAAAAAGTATGTAACACCATACTAACATGCCTAAGGTTTAATGGTGGTATCAGATAAGAATCTCAGATTACTGCAGTGACCAAAGTTTTCTCTGAGAACACAAGCACACACTGTAAAGCTTAATTGTTAATACTCAGCATATATCTGTAAGGAAGAATCTTTTTTGCACACCCAAAAGGCTTCTGGTTCTTCAATTTGTTATTAGCAAAGTTAGTTGGTAGAGTCACCACACTTCCCCAGGTGTTGCTTCTCAAAAATAGTTTCTCCAGCCAATTTAATCTCACAGAAAAAACCTGAATGTTGCTTTTACCAAAACAAGAAGCAAAGGCAATATTACAGCAGTTCGACAGCTACGTGCAACCCCCTCCAGTGAGGAATAAATATAGTTCATGTTGAGGCAGACAGATGTTGAGGTTGATAAAGGTAAACAGAACCATGTAAGAGGTAATTACCAAACAGGCTAGATAAGTCACCCGTGAATAACTTAACCCTTCAGTGAATCCAACACTGGTTATTCCCCTGCTGAGGGAACATGAGCCAGAGCAGGAAAGACTACAATTAGTTCCCAAAGTGCTAACATTTGTAACCAGCTCCCTCCATTTCTCATCTCTGTGGCATGGAACATCATCACCCCCAGCCTTTGGCACCACTTTGTCGATTTGCCAGCTTTTCTACAAGTGAGAGCTCTTTTCTTCCCTTCCCCCAAATCCCAATGTTATTTTGATCACTGGGGTTAGGGAAGGAAGGGAAGAGATATTTCTCAATTATCTGGAGGAAACAGATCTGCTAGAAGAGCTCACAAAAGAAATGTAAGCTAGTAGACTGGTCAGTAATTAAGAGGATGGTTTATTTATACTGTCTGACCTTACTCTATGGCAAGGTAAAGCCAGCTTAGCCAGCTCTACATTTTAAACACCCAAGTGCTAGCACGAAACAAGAATGCAAACAAAAAAGTACAGGACAGTTACAAAACTGGGGGTCTTCTCTGTGCAAAGCAGGATGCAAGTTTTTGCCCTCATGGCAGGCAGTAATTGAACCAAAGCTGCTAGCACAAATTAATTAAGTCTCTAAAACTCAACTTACCCAAAAGACAAAACGTCAAAACAAGTTATGGACATTATAAACATTCCTAGATGAAGTTGTACATGTTTTATTCAGCTAGGCAGGTTGATCAGAAAGCTCCTATTTGGGGAACACAATCTATTTTAACTATGGCAGCAACAGATCCAAAAAGGATGTCTGATGAGCTCTGAAAATTAAGATTTTCAGGAAAACTTGGAGGCATAACCCATCAGCATCTCTCATGGCGCTAATTGCCCTGATTATTGACCCTTCTGTTGATTTAAAATAAACTATTAATTTCATACGAAAACACATTTTTAACTGCAAGAAGACTGCATGAAAGAATTTGTACATTGCATGCTCACAAGTTCACATCAAATATAAAAATGCAGGTGTTTCATTTGAGATGTTAACCTTGAAATTTTTAAACAATATTGTAAACAGTATTCAATGAACACTATTTTAAGGAGTTGGCTGAGAGCTTCTGTTTGGCCAGTAAGGCTGTAAGGTACAACTGCATGTATAAGCCAAAGCAAACATTAGCAAACATATAAGATGCATGTATTATATATACACTTATGCTATGCACGCACATCGCTGATTTATTCACTCATGGAAGCACGCTCAGTCTGGTACTTCTATTCGGTTTCATGTAATATTTTCTGGTATCTGACAGAGAACATGATTTTCTGGGTTTGATAAAGGTAATACCAGATGCTGTTAATATTGTAAGCAGTTTATTGGAGACCTAATTACAGTACTCACCACGAAATTTAACACTGTCTACTCCTATTCTAAACCCCTTTATCCCCCCATTATTATCTAAAGCTATTGGTATTATGGTTTATTCATAGGTATACATGTGTTACAAACTAGACAGATTAATCACATAAGACTCACTAGTGGTTTGAAATAAAGGCAATATTTCACTACTAGTTCAAAAAGCCAATTTATCTGTTTATTCTAAAGTACTGTAACCTGAAGCATGTCTCCGTAAATGAAAAAAAAAAAGCTTCACTGCAATCCTTTATAGTCTAATGTTGTTTCTAGGACATTTACCTTTTAGTAAAGAATTTTAGACTTAAATCAGGTTAAAATTTTTACAGAGGGAAGCAATATTAGACAGAAGATGAATGCGTATAGAAATCCTTCCCACTTAAACATGGTCACACAGAATCTGTGGCACAGCCAATAACAAAAAAAAAAAAAAAACAAAAAAACCCCAAACCCTAATCCATTTTACCTTGCACATTTTCAGTTGGCAGAGCCCACTTCCCTCTTCCTCTGACTTCAATCAATGCAAAAGGATATATAAAGTTTCAATTAACAGGAATGAGAATTTACTTACCAATTTGTAATAATACGGGTGTTACCAAAGCTGTTTCCATGGCATAACAAAATTCCCTGCCAAACATTACTGCACCATGCATCACCCACAGGCGTATTGGTATCCGGTCTATGGATCCTTCACTAATGGTCTCCTCCCTACTTTCATTCTCCTTGTTTTCTGGTTTCTGGAGCTGTGCTACAGGTAGATCTTGAACTTGCATAGATTCCGAGTCAGCATTCTGGGGAGCCATTTTCATTACCATAAAAATATATATATATTTTTGTTATATATCTATATAAATAATACTACCATAACTCCACAAACAAGTTAGGGTGTCTTCTCTTTCAGCTTCTGTTCCTCTGGCAAGTAATGCTTATATTCCTCTTGTACAAACAGGTATCTTGAAACTTCTTGTATAGATATGAGACATAAAGAACGAAAAGCTATTTGGTAGGAATTTCAACATATGGCTTGCTAATTTACTGTGAGTTAGAGTTAAAAATCCATAATTGCCATTCAGTTAATACCAGTTTCATAATTATTATTGAAGAAGTGCTGAAGTTGTTATTCTTGCTACAGAGAGGTGGAAAGGCGACACAAAGAGGTGCTCCACTGTTAATCCCCATCGAGTGGCTGATTAATCTGCAACAAAAAGCAAGCATTTAAAAATTTCAATAGCATTTTTCAGGATATTGTGCCCCCCCGCCCCCTTAACCATATACCCTATTTCCTGCTTAATGCTTTCCATTGTCCTTGCCTAGTGTAGGATCTTTTATTCCATGGTCCCTCCTACCCCTGGACTTTCCACTGAAATGCAGTTATTCCTCATGTTTAAATGGTGCTTAACCGTATGCTCCTGAGATCCTCCAGTTTGTGGTCTTATATGAAGCCACAGAAGAATATATCAGTGCATTTGTCTGAGATCCTCAGAACATCAGCACAAGACTAACAAATTCTGGGAAATTTAATGTGGATTCCATTTCAGAAACAGCATAGGATATTCCAGTACTATGCCAGGAAGATGATTCATCGGTTGCCATTTACTCACTGGCCACACAGACGTCCCCATTTAGGCTTTTGGAAGTTGCCAGTTACTTTGCAGTAACCATCACACCATCTTATAACAAAGATATTCCTCAAGCAAATGTGAGCAAAAATAAGCCATTAGGAATATAGCTTTGAGGATTGGTATTTAAATATTTAAACTTCTAATAAAGATATATACAGCATATGCATCCATCTTCATTTTCTGCATACAAAACCAGAGCATCTTACTCCCAACATCCTTTTGCAGTCCATGAAGGCAGAATGGCACAGTATCTTCCACCATAGATTAAAATTATTAAAATATATTCCAACCAGGTACGACAAGCTGCTCCTGTATTTCCCCGTCCTTTGTGCCACAAAGTCTAAGCAGATGTACATACCGTACCACATCAATCAAAATGTGTTTAAGCACTTCGGAGAAAAAAGAAAGCATTTTATAAAAAGTCAGATTGCATCATGTTTGCACCAGAAGGATGCACGGTAACTTCTATGCACACAGTGTGACCGAACTCGGATCCCAGTACAAAACCCCTCCGGGGTATGGTTCCATGATTTGCTGGCTTTGGCACAGCAAAGCTGGCCTAAGAAGTCCCCATGCAGCAGTTCACTGCCCCTTCAGTTGTGGCAACAAAAACTCTTTGTGGGCTAGAGCATAAACCAGATCATTAAGCAGTGAACCTAAAAATGAGCCTTAAGAAAAAGATGACATGTTTGGGGCTTAAAGCACATCACAACAGCGACACTGTTTCAGCGTGACCCGACGCACTGTTCTACTAAAAGTGCGGCACGGGAACATCATCTTGAGTGCTCCCTCCCCCTGATACCCTCCTTCGAGCTGTACCCCCAGTGGGTTTATTGCATGATTTTGTTCTTCCAGTCAAAAGCAACTTTTCTGGTCTGGGCTTTTTCTCCTCCCAGGCTCCCCAAGATTCCTGGAGTTCTCAGATCTGATCACCTCAGTAACAACTTAATACTCTAATTTGCTTTAGAGGTAGTCAAACCTTTAAATCACATACGAGAAGTTAAAATAACTTACTGCCTACGAGTGCTATAAGGAGAGTTTGAAGTTCCCAGTTTTAATATATAAGCATTAAATAGCTCAGAACAAAAAGGACTCAAGACAACATTTCTCCACCCACTCAAATTACCAGCAGGAGTTGAGATGCGGTGCCTAACGTTACTGAATTATGGCACAGACAGGTACTTATTATTCAAGTGCTTCATAAGCACCTTGTTTCTGTAACGCTTTTTCTTTCCACTAATTGGTATTTGGATTCATTTCCCTCCTTCCAGTAGTTAACACAGTGTTGGAACTTGCATCAGAAGGGAAATGGATGATTCTCTTCCCTTACTTACTGTCCAAGCTTTCAACTCAATCCTTGAAGGGCTATTAGTTTATCATAAATATGAAGTTAAGTACTGTGTGTTTTAAAAAGACACACATTCACATTTCATAACACAAGTTCTGGGTGAGTAAAACCTACAAAATACGGGTTCCAGAGCAGGAGCAATAATTTTAATTACAGACTAGTAATAAAATGTTTAATTGCTGGCAGACTCAGGCAGAATTGCATTCAGTAGAATCTAAAAGTTTACATATCAGGTCTTACTATTCAAAATCATTCAGAACATGTGTGTTGTATTACAGACTAAGGGTCATGGCTAACACCCCCGTACAAGATGGCTTTGAAGTCTCTAGTGTTTTCTTATGCTTAATTTCCCCTCCTGTCACTGTCTATGAAGGATTTAACTCCACTTCCCTAAACACCTCGCTTAATACACTGTTATGGGGTAGGAGAATGAAGCACGGAGAGGAAGGCAGTTCATCACACCAGAATGTTTTATGCCATGCAGGGGCAGCCTGCATACGCAAGCAGGACGACACCAGCCAGGGAGCATTTGTCACTGGAAAGGATAAAGAGGCAGGACAAAAGCGGGTATCTGAGATTTATCCCATTTGAGGGAGACTCTTAAGGGATGACTGAAGAAGTTATTCTTGAAGTGGGAGATGATGGGGAGTGATGAGATAATTTAAGAGACAGGAATAATGGATGATAGATGGAGGTAGACTTTGAAGTTGTAATTGACACAGATAAGAACAGTATATTTTAAACATGCCAGAAAAAGCAGCTACAGTATTCAAGTGCAATAGCAAGAGGCACAATGGACAGGTTTTATCTAAAGGAACAGAGAATTACTGTTCCATTATGCCAATTTTGTGGTAAGCATAATGCTAGTCTTCCTGCTGCACTTTCATCTGACTCCAAGTGCATGTCTAATACAAGAGCCAGAGAACAACAAGTGCCTCTCAGAAAGGTCTTCCAGTTCTTTTGTAATTCCTGCTAGGTTGTGTTCCTACCCATTTTAGTCCGATCCAGATTCTGCTGCTGCTTTTTCTAAGTTCATTTTGAATTTGGCAAGTTTGAATAGTGGCATTCTTCCTTATCGAAAAGGGAGACATTCATTTACCTGCTGGAAGTAAATATTACAGAAGCTTTTACGCAGCAAAGGACTCCAAAGTAAATCGCATCTAAAGAGGAGGTGGGTTAAAATATCAAAGTGCGCATGCTCCCATGTCTGCATCTATAAAACCAAACCTTAATTGACAATAATTTTTTAAAATTGTAGTACTGAATATCCACGGTGATTTCCAATACAGTCCCTTTACTCATGCAGTTCAAAAGCTTTACTGCATGGAGTCCACCTAAGAAACAGGCCAGCATTATTATTGTAATTTTTTAACAAGTGATGAATTAAGCTTACATTTTACTTGTCATTCAAGCAGTCTAGGTATTAAGAGGGACCCTTTATCAGGGAGTGTAATGATAGGATGAGGGGTAATGGTTTCAAACCATGAAGGGGTAAATTCAGATTGGATATTAGGAAGAAATTCTTTACTGTGATGGTGGAACTGGAACAGGTTGCCCGGGTATGTTGTGGATGCCCCATCCCTAGAGGTGTTCAAGGCCAGGCTGGATGGGGCTTTGAGCAACCTGGTCTGGTGGGAGGTGTCCCTGCCCATGGCAGGGGGTTGGAACTAGATGATCTTTAAGGTCCCTTCCAACCCAAACCATTCTATGATTCTATGATTTTAAGAGAGCAGGCATCCCTTCCTCAAACAGATGTCGAGAGGCACAGTGGCAAAAGATTTCAGGAAGATCTCTGTACCTTTCCATGTAGCAGCTAAACAAAATAGTTTTAAAATGTAAACTGGCACATGAGACAGCATTTATCTCAGGAAGGTGCCTCCATTCTGCCATGCACCTTCACTATACCATCCATAAAGTTTTAAAAGGCATTTTCATGACTAACAAAGAATGAGGAAGTAGAATGAAGAACTTCAGTCACGGAGAAAGGCTTCATGTTGGGTATGGAGAGAAGTTTAGATACAAAAATATTCCTAATCTTGCACAGTGTATGTGGGAGGAGGGGACTGATTACACTTGCTCTTCTTCAACCTAATTGCACACGTTTTTCTTCAACCTTTGGCCACATTGCGATGACAAAACCTATAAAGTGGCAGTTAGTAGTTTAACAAAACAGGCAAGTAATATATTCTGACAAGTAATCTGTAAGCAAAATTTCATAAAAGCTTCTCAAATTGCTAGTAATCTTATATGTTATACTTTTACTTCTATCTAGGCATAAGTCTTAACATGACTATATGAAGCACAAAACATGTTCCAGGCTTGACAACGCTATATCACAATAATCCTATGCCTCAAATGGGTAGCGTTCACAGATGAAAGCACATGAATCACTGAAGAACCAGAGGAAAATTACTGCCTTTCTCTAGGGTTTTCCAAAGAAGAGGAAGAGTTAGATAGGTCATATTTGTGGCCCACAAAATTCAGTGGTTTTCTTTTCCCTAGTGAGCACTGAGATGCTAGAGGTGCACAAAAAGCTCACACTAGACAATTATGCAAGAGAATGCCTTGGGCAAATGACTTTTATCACACTTCTCAGGGTGTTTTGTAAGTTTACAACTTAGAGGTTGGCAAGCAGCGTTTTTGCATTTGTGATACAATCATCTGGAGGTCAGAAGATTGGTAGTACACCCATCAATCCCAAAATAAATGGGATCAACAGTGATCCTGCTCAAATCTTTTAAGACTGAGCTATTTTTAATGCATGTTTCCACATATCTCTTGCTAACAAGGAATAGGAATGTACTGTTTGACAAGCAACTAGATTTCCTGAACCAGTGCCAAAGCATATGACTTTAATTAAGCTCTGGACTATTCATCAAGTTTCAGGTAATCACACACATACTTTATTAAGCAGTAATAAAGCCTGGCAAGTAGATAGTTAAACGGGCCCAACTGGATACCATGAGAAAATTTCAACTCTTGAGGAGGGCTTTCTTCCTCTGAACCCATTAGGCAATCCTTAAGACATTTATTGATGTAAGAAACAATCCATTTCAACAGGGTAGGTGTGCACTAGTTACAAAATCCTAAGTCCCCAAGGGAAAAATAAGCATGGCCTAAGAAAAACTGGAATGAACAAACTGAAAAGGATGCAAACAGTTCTGTCCAAACACGATTGAATATCTAAGGGAACAAGGGGGTGACTGAGCAGAGGCAAACTACCCCCCTTCTCTCATCCTTCTCTTTAAAGTTTAACTTACAGTCACTTAATCAAGCCATCTCTTGTCTTCAAGATCTGCCTCTTCCAATGCCATTACTTTTTTTTTTTTTTACATGCAAGACCACAGATTGATCAAAATCTCCCCAAATCATAGTGAAGAGCTGCATTCAGTTTTTCTCTGCAGGGATTGTTTTCTAGCAATGGAGGAAATACTGTAGCTCAAACGAAGATTCCACAGTTTAAAAGAATTCCACCTTCTTGACGCTGAAAGGAAAGATGAAGAGACGCCTTGAGCCATCATGGCATGTGAATGTCTTCTCATTGTTTACCACTAACTTCATAAGGGAAAATAGCTAAGAATCAGTTCTTACAGAATTTGACTAGGCTTTAATGAGTCTGGTCACAGTTATTGCAAGAGTCCAGAAGCTGCCAATCTAATAGGACATGACTTTTTTCCTCCTGAAGTCTTAGACGTCACCCTCCTTCAGTTCCTCAATGAGTACATCTCAGACATACACACTAGTAACCACATTATTTCACCTGTGAATCATGTTAGGCTGGCAAGCCTATAATTGCCCAGTCATTCCATTTATTTGTCAGATACTTAACTTTTCTGCCAAGTTGGTTTATATTAAGGTTTTCAAGTAATCTGGTGATCTCTTGAAAAGTCACCTAGACTGATTTAAATACAGCTTTAATATTAGCATTGGATAGAAAGGCATTCTGAGTTTGCCTGTCTTTTCCTCAGACTAAATAAATGTTTGGCTGGACACTTGTACCTCTATGTTGCAGACAAACATCATTTATTATTCCTTCTATGACTAGATGCAAAATGGACACTGGGTTCTGTTTCAGCATCTGACTGACCGGCTTGCAAAATGATACATCGTTTGGACTCTGGCCTTTTTCAAGAGTAAAACGGCATTTGTCCAAGCATAATTACTAATGTTTTGAGTTCAAATCCTCTGATGCTTCACCATGCCAATAGAGCAACATTGCTGTGAGCAGCCCTTAAAGGCAAGGCTGCCCCTTCATCCCTCTGCCAGCGTGGCTACATCGCCTCACCAAAACGTCGATTCTCAAAATATGTTAAAAATGATTCCATAAGATGCTAATCCAACCGATTTTGTACAGATGACTCCCCGAGGATTAATTTTGTTCGACCGATCTGTCATAGGGGCGGTACCTTCCACTACAGAGGTAGCAACAGATGAAACCAGCTAAAACTCCCTGTAGTACAAAGCTGATTGCAGCTTCAAATTATAACAGCAAATTATACTTTTGCTAGGACAGCCTGTTTTGCAAGCAAGGCCAGTTTTGTTTTACAGTCAGCTACTTGCATCGGAATATCGCGTACAATATGTTACTACCTTATTGTACTGCTTACACTATAGGTTTCTCAATCACTTTAAGCTGGCATAAACAAGTACTTCCTCTAAACCCAGCAGTCTGTTCTTCCTTTTCTTTGCCTTGGGTTCCTTACTCCCACCCCTTCCTGCACAGCCACATAAGCGTCTAAGTCACAAGCCAGACAGTGTAACTGATCTAGGTGGAAAACTAAGCTGACAAAAAACCACAAAAAAAAAAATCCTTTATAAAGTCAGGTTGGTTTTAACTGACTGCATGGCTGCGTGGGTCCATACCGACAGAACGGGGGAAGGGAAGAATAAGGGCAGCTCTTAGGGGTAGCAATACACAAAGCCAACGTGAAATTGCGGCTCATATGAAAGAAGTTGGTAGTGGATCCCTATGGCTACAAGGTGAAAAAGCAGCCTCAACTGCCAAGCTCAAGACACCTCCTTGTCAGAAGGCAGAAGAAGGATCTTCAGTCATGCTGTGAGAGCTATCATGTATTCTGCCTCCTAGGACTTGCCAGATGCAAGGCAGAATACCACCCACTTAGCCAACAGGCAGCTATTTTCTCCCCGGTTGTTTTGCAGCTCTGTTACTAATTATTAGCAGCTGTTTATAGTAACAGAACTGACCAGAGGGGAAGTTTCTTTGGTCCATGTCAAGACTCAAATGTTCAGTCACCGCAGTAGGAAGAAAAGCATCTAGAAAACATACCTGGAGCTTCTGGTCCAGCTGGACAAATGCATGCAACTACTTCGCTTGAAGTTCAGCAAAGGGGCTGTATCCTTCTGTGATCTGATTAAGTTGTTCCTTCATAAAAGTTTAGACTCAAAAAAATTCTGTGACTTTCTAGAAGCACCATCTTATAATTGAGTTGTGAGGCCTTTGGTTCAAAAACGCAGCAATTATAGGCAGGTGGTTGTTTAAATTCCCATTAAGACTTCTCACATAGTTAAATGCAAACACAGATTTTTAGCTACTGCTTTCTAAAAACAGAACTGTATTAACCCTACCAGAGAGGGAAGACTACACTTGTTCAGGAATAATTTATTTTAAAAAAATGCAACTATACCACATATTACTTAACAACAGTCCCATATGTGAGCAATATTACTCCAGATCCTGAGAGGAAAGTTAACCTCTAATTTTAAAATGGTCTTACATTAAACTGGACTAACCTGTTTTGAATCACTAAAAGCCTGCCAAAGGAAAAACGTTAAAGCTAACTGGGTGCAATAAAGAACCACATTTGACATGTCCTAACATTTAATTCATCATTCAGGTAATCAAAGGCATTGAAACGCAACAGCATGAACCACCTTGTTCTACAAGGCTGCAACGCCTAAGCAACCCTACGACTGACACCGAATAAAGGCTTAGATGAGATTTTTAAGAGGTTCATTTTGAAACCTGAGATTTAAAAACATTAAAAAAAAAGAAAGAAAAAGAAAAAGCCACTGGAACCAGCACAGCGCTTTTGCATCATGACCTACTTTTGAGGCTACCACACAATTTAGGCCACTGAAGCAAGGTCTGGGAGGGGGGAATCATTCTGCAGCACGTTGTGAATGAAGACGATATGGAGCAATCCACCTCACGCAGAGAAGCGGCATTCTTTTCCACTTCTTGCAAGGCAAACTTTCGCCTGCCGTTGGGACTCTTCGCACACTGTAATCCAGTTGACATCTTTTACAACCTCTGCCTTGCTGTTGTTTAAGCTGAGGCATAACTTTTCAAAAATATACTCATCTGAGAGAAGTGATTCTGGCAGCTCTCCTACTACTAAGGCTGAACATCTGACATCCTCGACTCCCCCAATAAATCCATAAAAATATGCAAACAACCATCTCCCACAAAATGTAAGAGCAAGGGTGTGTGCTGCTTAATTTTGAAAGGGTTAATGAAGAGCTGTTGTACCCTTTCCTTGGTATGTATACAAAATTCCAGAAATTATTAAAACCCGACATAAACAGCCTTCCAATTCCAGCCTTGCTAGCATTAAATCTTCCATTGGGTGTCCTGCCTACTTCTTTCTGTAAAGCGTGGCCTTGACTAGAAGCCCCCTCGCTTTCTTCGCACCCTCTTTCTACCCCCTTCCAGCTTACTCGGAAAATGACCAAGGTAAGATTTTGGCTCATGCTTGAAGACGTGGCGATGCAGTCACAGATGGCAATCTGCGCATGACAAACTCCCATGATGGGCTTTCTCCTGCCCCAACATGCAAGGAGGAATAGAAAGCTTAAAATGAAAGGTGGAGAGGATGAAGGTCCTCATGACATCAGGGAGAACATCTTTGTAAGACAGCACTATTTCCTCATTCTTTATATTTGGGGGGCCAATGTAATTTCCCCAGCCTGATTATATTACTGGGAAAGAGACGTAGGAAACCATGGGTCTTTATGAAATTACAGAAACAATTCTGGGAAGCCATCTTTTTCAAAGGGATTCAGAATTTAATGGTAGACAGACTTTATTCAGTGGATTGGATATTATACTGCTCCCTAAAGGCACAGGCTGTTACTAATATTAGATTAGATTACATTGTTAAATCACTGCTGCTCCTGTTTTTAGTAGGAAATACTTAATTTACTTAAACTGGAGAGGTAGCATTATCTGATTAAACTTATTTTTTGTTTTACTGATAGGTAAAAAACATCATTATGTTCCTGTTACCCTCATGGTTATTAATACAGATACATTAAACAAGTAAACAGCTAGGGTGGTATGGGTATAAATAGTCACAGAGAAGCCTTCCCAGCTAGCACAAAGCATTACAGCCGGGACCAGTGATGCTGGTAAGACAGGCACCAAGAAGCAGTTCCTCACTATAGCAGAGACACAGACATGCCTTATTCATGACAGCTGAACGTCCAAGTAGCAGGTTCTACTCACAAAATTAAACAAACATTAAGGGCAAGACAGCAAATGCTAAATACTTTCAAAAACAAAAAATTACAGCCTAGTCACCACATAAGCACAAAGAACTCAAAACCTCACGGGGATAGAGATCACTCAGGCCAGTGTGCAAATATGCTGTTATGGTCTGACACTGCTGCAAATAACTTTTCACTAAGAAAATGCACTAATTTGGGCAGATAAGCACAGTCAAACTTCAGTCTGGCACAAGCTAAGTCTGGCGCAGCTTAGGCATGCCCTACTAAAAGATCCTCAAGTTTTTAAACCATGTTGAACATGAGAGTTATCTCCCATCAGAATTAAATTGATTCATTCCCTCTGTCTCAGTGAAGTAGGACAACAGAGGAAAACAAAATTAAGGCTATCATCAGGGAACATCTTAATACATTACCACGTGGATTAACTGGAACAATCTTACCTTCCTGCAGGAGGAAGGACAACGTTTAACCCAGTGGTGGTGCAAGAAGAATCCTAACTATCAGTACATCGTTGCCACTAGCATTTTTTTTGCAAGTTCTTTTACCAAGGCTGTCCTCCCAATTGCAGCGTGGGAAATGAAGTATACCAGTGCAACCATTTGCAAATTACTCTTCAGAATGAGCAATACTTTCTCCAATAGGTTGAGACTAGTGTCTTGCATGAATATTCGTCCATAAAAGACAGTCAAGCCAGGACCAATTACTTTGTATATGCAAAGTTAGATATTCCTTGCAGATGTTACTGTACCTACAATGAAGAGCGCAATACTTTACTGAAGTAATTACATTTGAACTAATCATATTCACTGCTCTGAAAATTTGCAGGCTGGTTTCTTCAGGCTGTAAATGCTTAAGAAACCCAAATACTGCCAGAATATGTATTAGACAATTACAGAAGCTATTCGATAGATCAAGACAAAAAAGAGCACAACATAGATCTTCATAAGCTGCCTTCCTCTAGCATGTCATTAATGTCTGCAAAGTCTAATTCATTGGAATTATATCCAATTACCAGTCCCTAAATGCATTACCATCATTCTATCTCAGAAAACTCTGTTGAAGTAAGCTTTTGAAAGCATCCACAGAATTTTGTTCACCCTCCAACAAAGATGAAGAAGTTAGTCTTTGGCCGGATTTTACTAACTCTGAGGAAATAATTACTCCCTCAGAGAAAAACCAAAACAAGGCAGAAGAGGGTTTCTCACATTTCAGATTCTCCGAAGGGTTTGTAAACAACTATATATAACTGATTATATCATCTTGCACAAAATATTCTCGTTTTGCTGCCTCTGAGTGGACTCGCAGATCAACTGGTCCATCATCACTGTGACAGCTTGGTAATAAGCAACTGTTTCCAGCCTAACCTGCAGTTTGAGCCTGCACTGATTCAGCACGATCGCTGGAAACTGTCTCTTGTTGGCGTAAAGGAGAGAGATCCCTTCTCTTCTGCCTCTTCCCCACCCCAGCTTCGCGCAGCTTTCCTCTGTCTGGGCCAAGTAAAATATTCTAACATCCCCTAATAAGGTGTTAAAGAGAGCTGACTACTATTGTATTAAAAAAAAAAGAATAAAAGTATTTAAAGAAATTTGTATTTCTTTCTTACTTCCTCCCTGGCATCCAAGGAGGCCTGCCTGTTTCTCTAATGCAACCGTGTTGCAAAAGGCGGGGTAAAATAGCTGCTTCTCAGCCCCTTGACCTCAAGCCTTCCATGCGTTAGGTGGTGCTGATAGAGGAAACAGCTATGGGTTAAAATAGCAGCTTTATGGTGCAGCACCTTTGGTAAACATTTTCAGTCCCTCCCTTTTGAAGCCCAAGTCATTACAAATGGGCATTGAGTAAGCACACTCCATAAAAAGTACAGCTAGAGCACCTGAGCAGATCCCTGCTGTCCCAAATACCAGCATGACTGACATGTTTATGTTCATTGCCATGAAGTATAGCTCTTTGATTTAGTTTCTGAATTATTTAAATAAACATTTGAAAAGACCTAACAGTGATGCATAGCCCATACATTAAGTAAGGTGCAAGATAAAAAAAAAAAAACAAAATGAAGAATCCCCTCGTAACACAAATCACTAATAAAATTTATAAATTTCAAGAATCAGAGGAATACTGTCCAGCCGACAATATGGATGAATCAGGGCTTCGAAGGGTTGCGTCACCACACTGTCTCAGACCTTATCTACAACATTTAGGAAAACTATACAGTAAGAACCTCCACAAACAGTACTTTAAGCAAAGTAGGTGAAACCTAACGTTTAAGAGTTACACCTCCTAGGAGAAAGAAATACAGGTAATGGACAGGCAGCACTTTGGCAAATACACTGTATTTACAAACCATCCGCTTCAGAAATTTTTATCGCAAGTAATATGATTTAGGCAGCTGTTTTAAGAGCAGCCCTGTAGAAAGCTGGTGGCCACATTTAAGAGCAGCTTGATCAGGGCATATTTTGATTTTGGACTATGAACGAATGCTATTTTAGTAATGTGTTTTGCCAAGCTGTAACCCTGTTAGAACTGGCAGGATAAGATATTTACTGACACACTAAAATAATAAGAGGTGGTTGGACTCGATACATAAAGACCTGCTAGCAGGGAAATATTTAGAGGACACAGACCTCTTCCATGTGTGACTGTAGAACTATGAAACAGCTTGGCAAAGTCTTGTCAGATTTTGGCATTTTTACCTAATTTGGGAACATCTGTCAGCCACTCTGCTCTTACAGGATGCACAAGCTCCAGCATCCATGCCATTTTAACAGCATACATCTGGATTGCTATGGGAGAAGACTTGCAGCAGTTCTGTACCAAAGCTGAAGTGGTTTAATACGCTGCTGTTTTATCTGCAATCACTACAGCAGTTCTTACAGCTGTCCGGTGAAAATCAAACACATCTCAGTCTAGGTTTAGTCCTGCCGCATTCAGGCAATTTGAACATGATCTGTCAGTCCCTCAGCTTTTCCTGTATGTTTGCTGCAAAGTATACCACTGCCATCCTTCAAGGGAAGTTTTACATATGACCTAAGGAATCCTTTAGGGACAAAGCTGCACTAGGATATGGGGACAGATCTCATCCATGCAACTGTAAGCATTATTGTATGATCGTATCGTATGGATCTCATGCCCCTCTAAATCCCCAGAGAGACATTTTCCAGGGGCAGAGTGGTTCAGAGGAATCAGCATAACGATTTCGTCAGCTGTACTATAACTATTTGTTATAAGCCAACCAGGGCTACCACTGCAGGCCACAGAGGCAGCAGAGACACTAATCTATATTTAACTAGCTCGAATGTTAGTTGACCTTATGAACCATTATTTTCCCCTCTCCCAAAGACCAGCAAATGCATTTTGAAGAGCATCTAGTATCTCACAAGCATTTTCTGTTGTAGGTTACTATCAGATATGCAGCCTTAGATTACCTAAAACATCCTCAGTGAATCAACGCTAAAGGATCTTTTCTTGAGTGTTCATACGGAAAAAATATTGTAGCAATAGTTTCTACTGGACTAGGCTGGCTTCTTCCAGTATGAGAGCTTATTTGCTTAAAAAGGGTATTTAAAGCAAACATTTATTTAGTTGAATGATTCAAAGCAATTGCACTTGAGCCATTTCTAGGTGCAGGGTTGCTGGCATAAAGAACATGGTAGTGGGAAGTTCAGCCTATACAAGCATGATTGATTGTTTAGAAAACCAAGCTAATCTAGTGGTTGTTTCTTTATGCACAGCTAATTGCATACCAGCTAGAGTACCCTTACAGATCATTCTCAGAGGCAGAATGAATTTGTGGTCAGATAGTATCACAGGTATCTCTGTAGGTAGGTAGAGCTGCATTAATACTTACAGGCGCTGAAAGCAGATATGAGAAGAGCAGGACAATGAGGGAAATGCCAGAATTTCAGTACACAGACTAGCACAATACTGAAGTGCAACAGCTGAGATGGCAGGTTATCCCACTAGGCATCTAGTATCCTGAGAAAGGCATCATCAGATCTTCTACTCAGAAATGCATTCACTGGAGTCAGAGAAGAAGCAATATTTTTTCTTCATTCTATTAACCTAGAGAGATCCTGAAGTCTCAAGCCAAATGGGAAATTCAGTTGGGAGATAGGGACAGAAGCAGCAACCTGAACACCTGACAAAATAGGTTTGGTTTTGTGCCTTTATTGTTTAAAGAGATGCCAACATACACATGCAGTTGGTGTAAGCCATCTTCAGAGGAAGGAAAATAAAAGGGACTCCATAGAGTATATAAGAGTATACTTTAAATATAAGAGTAAACTTTCAATGTAAATCACAGCTACAACTTAAATTCAGGACCCCAGCACTGATCAAGTGAATATAGATGAAGACATCAAGCATCACCTTTACATTTTTTAAAATGCATACCAACTACAGCTTGAAGATCAGCAAGTGAAATATGTTGAGTGCTGATCTGAACAATAAACAGGAACAGCAATGTCTTGCTTGGGGATGTCTTTATGATTAGTCTAACGTGCACCCAACATTATTAAGGGACCTCCTATCTCAGAGGCTGTATGGCTATTCACAGAACGTATCAGAGTAAGAACTGACCAAGTCGAGAGCTGATCTATGAATATTTGAACAGTTTGACAGAAGCCTTCTCTAAACTATTAGACCATTCTTGAATAATAACACAGAGGAATAGCATGGGCTTCATGAAGATAGTTAAATAGCTCTCCATTTATCTTCTGTCATCCATACACCTTTATTATGCTCCGTAAAGATTGCGGTTGCACCACTGGCTTTTCCTCACATTGCTCCACTCACATTCAGTCTGGCTTCACCTCTGCTGCTCTCTTGTATGGTAGAAGACATATTGGTACAAGATCTTTAGCCTCTACTCTTTGGCATTCAGCTCTTTGCTTTAAGCTTTCATTGCTTTCTGTTCTCTGATCCTAAAAGTGTAATGGATACAGAGTCTTCTAGCTGTTCCTCTGGAAAGCTGAGCCTGACCTTACAGTATTCAAGATGTTACCTTTCCAGCTCCCCGATCTGTCACTCCTGATCAACTCTCGGTGGCTTCTGCTTGCTATAATATACTAATTTCTCTGTTTTCAAAACTGACTTGATGTTTGTCTTCCAGGAGATAATGACAACTGCCCACAGCAGCAAGCCAAGCAATAAGCATCACTCATCACATGCAGAGGTCAGATAAAGTATGATGTGAGCACACATGCACCTAGTTGAAGCTGCTAGGTGTTTTTGACTGGATAACTTTCTGAAAGAGATGCTTTATGTTTGTAGTACAGAGGAAATCATGGGCTCACATCTGTGGGGGGAAAAAGGAGGACAGCCATAATTCCCAAAACAAAGGGATGAGTTGCAGTTGCAAAACCAAAGTCAAGTACTTGAATGAATACTGCATAATATTACCTTATCTCATCTTTTCAGAAGAGTTTCATGTCTATTTCTTTAAAGAACCGCTCTACTTCTAACTGAATACTTTCCTCTTATCAGTTTATTCTGGTACAAGATAATGGCTTGGCTTGCAACCCAGTTCCCATGAAGATTGTTAACACTTGGAGGTTTCCTTTCTCTAACATCAGAGCTAGCTAAATCCATTTATCACACAAGGAGTTGATAAGGGATGGCACATTTGCCCCTGAATTATTTTGCTGCTTTGGGCTGGTTCCCTTACTGTTTGCAAGGTGTTTATAGGCAACAGTTTATCAGAATTAACAAACTTGTCATTCAGGTTAAGGAAGAACTTTACCATGTACTTGGCTAAATCCTCAAAGAGCAGACCAAAAACTATTACCTTGATATACTGATGTACATATTAGTCCTAAGTATTTGAAGTGCTATACCTGTTTAAAGGATATGGCTGTTAAGAGCAGGCAAACCAAAAATATCAAGTGAATAAAGCTTTGAGCAACTGGCAGAGTAATCCAGGTCAGACTGGTGAACAGAGGTTTGCGAAGACTGCAAAGGACAGTGAAATAAAAAAAAATATAATAATAAACTGGAAATACTTATTCAAACACTGTTCCTGCTAGCACGGTTAACTGGAAAAGGGATTACACATTTTTCAGAAAAAAACTGTGGATTATAGCAGAGAAGCAAAACCCAAGTCAGTATCCTGTTGAAAGTAAATATTCTTACTTTTGTCCTAGTGTTATAATAGAGGTGAGGATCAGCTCACATGACTAATGATTCCTCATCGAGCACAACGACATTCAACTTGAACACATTTCAGTGAGCAAAGCATGCTGCACGTAAACAGGCTGAGCCAACTAGAAAGAGCTGCAAGAGGAAATAATAGAAAGGACAAGAGCCAGAAAGCATGACTACAAATCTGAAGGGCATGAGATTATTCTACTTATTTAAACAAAGTAAGGCCTGTCAGTAGGTTTCAAACATGATCTCTCCATCAGAGAAGTAATGATTGGGCCAAGCTGTAACCAGGAGGATTACCGCATATTCTCGATGTGTCCTCAGTAACAGAATTATTATTACCCATCGTGAGACAGACGAAAAGCAGGTACACTCCTTCCTTGCCATATTCATTGATGACTTTCTCGTGACATTGGTGACTTTCTCATGGCTTTAGAAGCTTGAGGTTGCTCAATTATTGCATCTTCAATTGTGAGCTCATGCACAATTGCCTTGCTGCAGAGTTGCACAAGGGCACAGACATTTACATGTGCTGCACATGTAGTTTTGCGCCTTCAGTGGTAACACAGGAAGCTGAGGAAGAAAACTATTCTCATAGCATGTGAACAAGAAAGTACATTTAGTATTTGACTAACAAAGATCTTGAAGTTGATGCAAGTTATGGTCAACACATGGAGGTATTTGACATTTTACATTAGAGCAAGGAAGCTCTTAGGGTGAAAAATTTCATGGTTGTTGAAGCCTATTTTAATGAAAAGTGTAGCTTTTCCTTCTGGGCTGTATTTCATTTTGGCAGCTTTACTGAGAATGCTGTGCTTAGTCATTTTACTTTTCCAATTACAGTACCAGCTTATGCAATAAACTAATGTGTTTACTGTTTGAACAATCACCTGCCAGATCCAGATTTTTGGGAGGAATAAGATTTGATTAAAGCAATGAGCAGTTAAGCATAACATACTTAAATGTTTTAGGTTTTAAGAGCCTAAATAGACTTGAAATACGTTAATGTTGCTTTGTGTAGCAGTCAAGATTCAATAGACAAAACAGGGACACCACATCCCTGTTATCACATTTAAGTGAACTGCGTTTATTATCCTGTCAGAGCTTTAAGTTTTTGTTCTTCCAGTAGCAAATTTCTAAGTCTGACATATTTATTCTAAAATAATATTTCCACAAAATAAACGGGCAGTAAACCAGCCATAGTTCAAAAGGTCACTTCCATTTTGTTTTAAACCTTTATTTTTAAGCCAAAAGATACTTAATTTTTTAAGTTGCAATTCCACATTAAAAAAGCCATGATGTGACACATTACTATCCATAACTTCCATTCTGGTTTTCAGTCAAGGTGCAGTGAGCTTCAGTTTACTTAACTGGGGTAGACAGTTAGGGGATAACAAAGTATTGATGTACTAGAGAAAAAAATCCTGCAGGAAAAGAATTCATGTGGTGTCTGTATTCTTCCTACTTATACACCCTGCAGTTTGCACTGACTACAGATAACCCAAAAAAGTTTTGGCTAGGGAAACCTTCTCAGCTCACCTTCGAGGACTTAGTATGCCCTTGCTCATCACTCATCATCCACGAAGTCTGGAGAAACAGGATGACTATAAAATGTGCAACTATATCCTGTATTTTCCCCAATGGAAGATCACTCGTCCTCTAACAATAAGCTTCAACCAGGCTTAAACCTTCACTGGAACAGAGTGCAAACATCTGTAAATAAAGTGTTATCAGCCTTCAAAACATGGAACTGAAATTAGCATAGACACAAGTTGCCCACATTCAGTGTGAAATGTTAATTCCCCCAGAAGAAAATAGTGCAATCAAAACAGACTCATTTACTTTTAGGACACACATGGGGTGACATACCCACATCTGGGTAGAATCGTGAGTGGCCTGATCCCAGATTTCTTTGCTGGACAGCAAATAAACTGAACACACATATGTGCCTTCTCACATGCTTTCTATTAAAGATTTCCTACCATGAGGAGCAGACGTGACTACCATTTGCTGTGATTAAGCTGGTTTCAGAAGCATTGGCAGTTATACACTAAAGCCATACTCCAAATCCCACTAGATTGCAAACAAACAGTGACACTTGGCTGTCACTTTGGATACATCCCCCCACACATGCCATGTAGAGTGAAACTGCACTTAACTAATGAGAAAAGCTACCCAGGCTTTCAGGATTTTTTTTTAAGTCTATGCCCAACCTTCCACTTAGAAGTCTGGGGAATGCAGATCTAACACTGGACTACAAGCCCAGATATGAATAATTTGAGATGCATTCAACAGTCATGTAAGCCTTCTATATTTTCATTCTTTCCTGCAAGGTTGGAAGGGTGGCAGCATTATTACAAGCCTAAACCCTTTCAGAGGCAAAAAGACAGACTTGTGTAGCTTTTAGTCTTAGCTGCTCACATGAAACTACTTACAGGGCTACAGTTTTTCCTGAGAGGCTAAGAAATTAATGAAGGAAAGTTGTGGGCCTTTGCCTGCTTTATCAGATACGATGGAGCCGAGAAGTTTCCACCTCAGCTTCCTCCTTTGCTCTCAGCCTAGTCCAACATTTAAGAAATTTCTCCAGTGAATGCCAAGAATTGGCTAGTATTATTTTTATTTGAAAAGATATCACTATTACCCAGACAATTAAAAAGGAAGTTATTTAATCCCTACATCAACAGGGACCAAGAAAATGAAGCATTATAATGGCACTAGCATAACCACACATGGTAAGAACTAGACAGGATGGTAGACAGTCATTGAAGTAAAAAATAAAGGACCCATTTTTATTTAATATTTGTCACTGGCAGGCTTCCACTCATTTTCCAAGTTACAGGTAGATGCAATATTAATGAACTGAATGCTGCTACTGGAGATAAAGTGTTGCTTTCATTTGCACAGTACTTGCACCCTGACCATGCTAATTTAGATGCAAGATGGATGCTATATTGCATGGTGGAGATGTTACAAATACAGAGATGAAGTATTTAAACACATTAACATTAGACTCTGCCCTTATTAGACCATATACCCTTAGTATTAAAGCTTGGGGAACTACTACCAACACCTCTCCTAGAACACCTCTAGCTCAGACTTTTTTTTCCAAGTACAAAACAATTTTACTGAGAACACTTGAAGCACAGAACTGCAGCAGCTTTCTTATCCCATTTCCTAGAGGCAAGAGCTCCAAATGATTCGGACTGCAGTAATTTCTGCATGTAATGCTGAAGCCTTATTCCCTGCCTGCTTAAAGAGCTTGTCTTTTGTAAGCTATGGTGTATATATTCAGTCTTAATACGGTAATTGCTATTTAGGGAATTAAAGCTTGCTCTAGTAGAGATGTTTGACCACCGGCCACTTACCAGCCTATGGCTTTTTCAGTGAGAAAGGCCCTAAAACTTCAAATATCAGTGAAAGCCGTCACAGACACATCAATTAGTAAATTCCCAGTGGGCAGAATGAGGTTGTGATCCACAATCAAGGCAACTTGTTGTCAAGTTCACTGAAGGATCCTGAAAGTGAGATATTTAGAAATATCTACGCAGACTCCTTACAAATCCACACAGACAGTGAGTCTGTTGACCAAAAGCTTCTCAAAGAGGCTCAAGTTAAGGGAACAGTGTAGCTTTTATTGTACCAATGATAAATTTAGGCATTCTTTACAACCAGTTATTCAGTAACCAGCCCTAACACAGAACTGGAACTGATCTCTTGGAAAAAGTGTTAATTTGGGAGCATAGTTAATGAGGAAGAGAGAGTTAAGTGCAGCTCAGGGAAATACTGTGCAGTGTTGGGCTGCTGGAACGAGCTGAAAGTTTGTAGTCTGATGAAGGTGTATGTTTAGTAGCTTGTAGTTATTGAGCACTGGGGTTTGGTGTTGTGGTTTGGTTTTTTTTTTTTCCCCACTGTAAATGTAGCTTTCCATGAAGTGACTTGTGCAGTGGCAAGAAGATGCAAAGAAATCAGTTCAAGGAGTACAGAGTCAAGTTTATACTGAACATCCCTGAACATCAGGCTTCAGGTGGACAAAGCAATATTAATTAAATCTAGCCATGAACAGGCTAACAACACCCTGAGACAGAGTAGTAAGGCTCTATCTTAAGTTATCACACCAAAGACTATTACTTGCCCACAATATATTCCATCTTCCTAACTAGTAAAAGAATTACTAACGATTTAATATCAAGTCCACTAGATGAACAGGCATCTATGGAAGATGCTAGTACAAGCCTCACTGGATGGGAACCCAAACACTTTCATATACAGCTTAACTGGGGACTGCCACATACTTGAGAGGCCATGGTAGATATAGTTTTATCTAGCACTCCAGTCCAGCTCATATGCATACAGAGAAGATTAGAGATCCCACTAGTAATATAGGGTCAAAAGGCTTATTTTCAAATGGCATCCTGAATTGTCACACAAACTATCCCAGAGTGACCATCTGGAAGAGGACACACGTTATCTGGTTCAATGTCATTTCTCCAGTAGATTCCAGCTGCTGTGCAGCTGCATATTGAGAGTTTTGAACAGGCCATACCTGGGAGATGATGAATGGGAGAGGTGATTTGAAAGCAAAGCAGCAGGAAAAAAGCTCCAACTGTAAGACCAGCAATAATTGTAGGAGCACAAAGGGTATAGCTAAGTGTCAGATCACTCCCCTTTTCATCCCATTGAAGGAGCTAAGTGTTTTGACTTTAAGGATGTGACAACAAATGTGAATGGCTGACAGAGCCACAGAAGCACTACGATGTTGGAAACAATCAGGATAGCTCCTGCTCTGAAAAGTGTAAGCCTTCTCCCTGTCTACACCAAAGTTAGGAGCAGAACAAGAGCCAAGAAAAAGAACAAACCTACATCATGAGCCGATTCCCCCAGATACATTTCAGACAGCAAACAGGACATGTGCACTAGATGTGTTAGTGTTAAAGCAAGTTGTTCATTTGTTTTGGGTTATTTTTTTTGAACTCTTGGGAGTTAGCTGGCCAGCCACACTACTCTAAGGAGCAATAGTTCAGACTGTCAAATCACTCCTCTGGGAGTACCCAGAGCCAGACTGCACAGGCCAGTGTACTTGCTCAGATATTCCCCTTGTAAAAGGGGAGGAGCATTTTTTACCCTGCAGGCATGCCTTCTCCCTCCCCACAAATAAAAAAAACCCAAACACAACCCAAAACCTCTTTTTACCTGGAAGCAAGAGATCCAGCATTAAGACTATTTTAAACAGTTGATTCCTGTTCCTCCTATTTGTACTCCCATAGGATTGATAAGCAAGCTGTAGGTTAAACAGCACTCAGATTAAGTGTATTCTGGAAGACCACTTGCTGTGTATAAGTGATGATAGGAAATTAAGTGGCATAGAAATCTGACTGTTCTGTAGTCATCGCTTGTTGGGTTAAGCCACTGGTTTCTGGATGTGGTCCAGGAAGACTGATCATATATTCAAGGACAGAATGAAGATAAGCGTGACATGCAGTTGTGTTTTCATAAAAACAGTGCTTTGGGTTCAGCCCCCAGTTAGATCATTTATTTATCTGGCACCGAAGGGTGATAATGGCTTGTTTTCAAGTCTCCAAAATAAATGAACTATAGTGCATGGAGAAGTAGTCCAGGCGAGCCAGCAGAGGATTGAAAATATGCAGGGTCAGCATAACACTGGTTTAAATTTCAGTTACAAAAACATTAGAGCTCTCATTTAAAACAAGATGAGGAAACTAGGTTCTCTCTCCACTCTGCTAAGAGCACCAGTCTTGATCTCCCCAGAACACTGATAAAATCCACCTCACATAATTTAGCAAAACAATTCAGAGGTAATGCTTTCCTGCTGCTGTTTACACACTAAGATTTTTTAAAAGCATCTCCAGCCTATTCCCAAGAGCTAAGTTTTGTTTACCTCCTACCTTTTTATGCCTTGCTACACGAAGAGCAGCTATTGACTGACAATTTCAGTCTTGCAAGGAAAGTAGGCCTCTGTCCACTTCCAGAGCACCTCAAGCCCCCAGATTAGCCCGTCTTCATATAACACTACAAGAGAGACTTGCAAGTCTAAACTGTCAAGCCAGCCAGGTGTCCTAAAGCTAAAGAGACTATAGTTTAATAGCCTATACCCTTCACAGATGAGAGTCCTAGAAAGGAAGTCTTCCTCAGCTCTAACTGGGTATTAAGAGTTTTATTAGTTGTCCATGTTGTGGAGACTAACTTCTCATCAACTATATATTGAGATTCGTGTTCAAGCAGACTAAGAGCCAAGCCAAGGTCAGAAGCAGCTCCTAAGCTAAACCAAACCATTACCCAGGGAAAGCCTTGTGTCCTGATGCTTGCCAGAGCCACTGGCCAAGAGCAAGTTTGATGAGAAAACCTGGCTGCTTCTCCTGAGTTGTTATAATGCAGTGTGCCAGTTGCAGTCTAAATGACTTTACAGCACTTGTTGGAAATACCAGTGCTAAGGGGCTTTAGTTAAGCTACTGTGTGCCAGTTTCCCTAAGATGGCAGTTCACAGCACACAAACCGCTCAGTGACTCAGACACCGCAGCGCTCCAAATCCATTGCTGAGATGCCTCAAGTTCAGCTTTTAACTTGAGGCAAATTCAGTCTCCAGCAACTCTATCAGAGTCTAGATTTAATAGCATGAACTCAGCTCTTTTTCATGCAGAGTATCTCATTCCACTCTGAGAGGAGGGAACTGTCATACAGAAGCGTAACAGAATAACCAGTTTATTAAAGATAGCAATAACTATTCAGTGCTAGGATTCAAGAAACCCTCACAGTCCCAGCTGGGGGACATAATATCCTTTACCAGTGGAAGTTTTTGGGTGGTTACTTGGAGTAGGGCTGTGACCCAAATGTAAGATGTGTGGGTAACTGATAAGCTGCTGACCACAAAACAGTCACCTGACCAGCAGCAGCTTACCAAAAGCATGTAGAGTCTTTAGTTCACAGCAGAGCGCTCCACAGCTTAACACTGTCTGCTTCTAGGCTTGGTTTCTGGGATGTCCGGGATCTACCATCTGGGGGGTGACTCTTGGACTGAAGCACCAGTTACTTGTCAAGCCACACACATGGTGTCACTCATCCCAACAGCAGGTATTCTGCTTCAACTTCCTGGCAACTGGATTTGCCAGAATCATTTGTGTTTTCTGCTTCTGTATGGCAAGTTAAATACACAGCTCTGCTAGAAAGTTTATTGGACTCATTAAAGCAGTCATTAGGCAGAAGTAATGTTCTGCTTAGGAAAAGTACTGTTTCAAACACTCATATCAGTTTAGCACTGGTATATTAAGCCAAGTGACAACCATTGCACTCTGTATTCCCCAAGTTAACCACACAGTTGAATGGAAGCTGGTTAATAAGGCTGACAATGTGCTGCAAGTTGAAGGACAGAATAGTTACTGAGTCAGTTAAGCCTTCTCTAACTGAAACAACTGCACACGAGGCATTGCCAACATAGTTTTAATGAATCTTATGCCTATAGCTAGAATAGGTCACAGCCTGGGATCTTGCAAGTATTACTGGTAAAGGTTATGGGAATGACCTTTGCAAAACTAAAATGCAGCACAAACAGTTCTTCATGTCACCAGTAACTGTGCAAGCTGCTAATGCTTCCCCCTCCATCACTCAACAGCCTCAACGCTTCTATAGCGTCTCTCCTGGCAGATCAACTGGAAAGTCCCATTTCAACTCGAGTAGCTTTGCCCCTGTTCAGCATGCTTTTACACTAACCATCACTTTATAGTCAGTCTTAAGTGCAAGTGAAGCTTGTTTTTATCTTAAGCATGCCACCGCTGCACATGCACTGTTGCTCACACACTGCTTGATCATTTGATGCAAGTCTTTTAGGGTGGCTTTTACTATTAGGAGCAACAGCAGAGGTACAGACTGCTAGTTAAGCTCAAAAAACCCCTGCCAGCTGCAGCTTCCTGTGATGGGCAATATGAAAGGATTTCACTGCTTTTGCCTAACACACCAAGTAGAAATGCCCACATAGTGCGGGCAAAACTGGCTGCCTACTCTAGGAATTGAAGCTTGTAGTCATGAGATGTTCAACTAAGAACGACTGCAGTACATCACAGGCAGAGTTTAGAGATTAAGTTAGACATGACCAAATGCTATGGTGTAAATGAACTGTTTATTGCTTAAGTTAGTGTCTGGTGAAAAAACAGAAGTGTTAAATGCAACTGTATTCACAACTGCGGGCATTATCTAGCAGCTAGTAGATCATTTCAGCCATCAGCTTCCCACCTAGGCTTTTATAGGATGCCTCTCAAAGCTTAAGCATCTTTTCTAACCTACTCAGTTGGCAATACATTTTGACTTAAGAAGGTTTTTCAAACAGATGCAGTTTCACTGGTGTCATACTCCACAGGTACCACCCAATGTTAGTACTCTTATAGCTTTTAGGAATGATCCATTTAAAACAAGTTTATACAGGGACAGAGGCAGAGTCCACACATTCCAGCCTTAGCACACAATCAGAGCAATATTAAGTTACCAAGATCTAACTAACTCTCAGCGAATCCAGGACTAGAGTGAGTTTAAAGGTAATTAACCTTTGAGGTCACAGCTTTGTGAGATGGGTCTAAATTCAGCCTGCTTTCTCTAAGCTCCTCAGAGCCTGTATTTCCACATGGCAGAATAAAGGTAGTTGCTTTAGAAAGCTCCTCGAATAGGTTACATTTGCTTCAGCTTGAAAAATTTAGGTCACATGTACTTAGACATACAGGTATGTATATTGTTTTAGTAGAATTACACCATGCTTCATTGGAAGCCACGTAAATATTCCACTTGTACTGCCCCACTGAAAAGGCACATGAATGAAGCTGCACTTCACTAATTTTGTTGTAACATGACACAGAAGGAGCAGCAAGTTCACCAGCTAAGTCAGTCTTCTAACCACCAATGAAGGACACCCCCAGCAGAAGACATCCTCCCTCATCAGCTTAAAGCAGCACAATACAAGTGTATTTAAAACAGACTGAACTGCTAAGACATTTCAGCTTTGAGGGAGAGGCTTGCTTTCAATTACAAGCCATCCTTATAGCATCCAAACAAGATCCCATCAGCAGATATTGCTCATTCCTTTCTCAACGACAAACTCCCAGAGAGCAGCAGGTTCCCGCAGGAGTTTACCCTCTTGCATAATGCATGTTATCTATAGAACCATACGTTTTCAATTTTACTGAAGATACCTCAGTCATACATAACTGAGTGTAAGAACTGCAATTATTTCCTTGCTCAGAGACATGAGCCAACCCATGTAAACTGGCCTCTGATATTACAAATAGCTAACTAAAATGTAATGGATGGGATCAGTGGAACAACTTCCATCACGGAAATTATTTAAGGGAGTTTTCATGACAAAAGAACACTCAATTTAATCTCAATTAATATAGGAATGAAGGTCTCACTTCCAAGACAGCAGCTGCTGCTACCTTTGACAGACATAGGAGTTCATAGATGTTTTTGGATGCCCCAGAGACTACTGGATGCAGTTTTAGGAGCTTAAGGTAGTGTCAGCTTTTCAAGCTTGCAGTAAAAAGTGCTTCTAGAAGCATTTATAGCCACAGTGGCAACTAAATACCTGAATCTGTTATCTGAAGCCCTTTTCCTTATTTAGGAAGGTAAAAATTAGGCCTGTTGAACATTTCATCAATCTGGTATAATCATTAAACAAACCAAGCAAGGGAGACCTTATCTTTTGCAATACGGGTGTGGAGGAAGAAGGCATACACAAGCTAGGTCAGTGCAATCACATCAGCAACCACTTCTGCCAGATATTTACAAAAAAAGCCCAACTGTTGGAAGGAAACAAAGTATTCACCAGCTCTTTCTTGCTTTGAGCTCAAGTGCCTTCTCAAGCCGTATTTCATTAAATATTTTAGCAGCAGTGGATCAAGGCAGTGGAACATGACACAGATCATAGTGGAGCAGTTTTTACAGAGCAGTAAGGATACATGCTGCAACAGTGCAATTTCTTCTCATAAATCCTCATAATGTTGCAGTTATCTGTTTGTGCCTCTGCACTTTGTGCTGCCTAGCCCCTGTAGGTCCATTTCTTGTAACATCTCTCCTTTCCTGAAGGAGAAATCACCTCCTCTATCCAACACTTAACATCCTGCAATATCTTTCCCACCATTTCCCATTTGTAATTCACTATTTAGCCAAGCTCTGTCAACATTGATTCACTTACTACACCCACTGCCAGAGCCTTGGCTACATCTTTTCCTCCCCTCCATACTGGAGGCCAATCACTACAGAACTGCCCCATAGGGACAGTATTTTTCAAGGTCAAATACAGTTTCTGCACCTGCTAAAGGTGCTAAATTAGGGCATCTTAGAGCTGCAAATCACCGATGAGATGATCTTACCGAAAACTGCAGCTTTCATGGGAGATGTGAGAGTTAAGTGCTAAGTAATTTCTTCCCCAGTACTCTCCCACTATCAGATCAAACTAGGTGAGGTGAGACTGAACCATTTTATGGTAAAGCATTGAGATCAGGTTACAGATTAAGTGTGGCATTATTCAAATGGCAGACTAGCAAACTTTAATAGTTTGAAAAGCTGTACCAATTCCCATCTTTAGACCCTTTATCAAGTCCTCTTTCAGCATACTCACCACTCAACATAATCCCAAAGGGACACTGGGACACCTCCTTCTCATCCCATCTTCACCTCATTATGACTCACTATCCCAGACACATCAGTCAAGCCTCTCCAACCCCACTTTACTCATCCTACCATTCATTCCTCATCCCTTCCCAGCCACTGCAGCCCAACATCTCCTTTGGCCCAAGTCCTCACCACAGAGCTCAGCACTTCCCAATTTCCACTTCTGCAGCCCCATGTCTCCCTCACCTCACTCTCATCCCCTTCCCCCCTGCAGCCTCACATCTCCTCCCTCATCTCCTTCCCATCTTGACAGCCCCACATTCCCCTTATCCTAAAGCTCCTCATCCCTTTCTCACCTCTCTAGCTCCATAACTCCTTCACCCAAAAGCTCCTTCCTCACCTCCACCAGCCCCTCCTCTCCCTCACTTCAAACCCTTCCTCGCCTCCACCAGCCTCTCCTCTCCCTCACCCCAAACCCTTCCTCACCTCCACCAGCCCCTCCTCTCCCTCACTTCAAACCCTTCCTTGCCTCCACCAGCCCTTCCTCTCCCTCAGCCCAAACCCTTCCTCGCCTCCACCAGCCCTTCCTCTCCCTCAGCCCAAACCCTTCCTCGCCTCCACCAGTCCTTCCTCTCCCTCAGCCCAAACCCTTCCTCGCCTCCACCAGCCCTTCCTCTCCCTCAGCCCAAACCCTTCCTCGCCTCCACCAGCCCTTCCTCTCCCTCAGCCCAAACCCTTCCTCACCTCCACCAGCCCACCTCCCTCAGCAAAACTCTTCCTCACCTTCATCAGCTCCTCCTCTCCCTCACCAGCCCATCTCCCTCACCCCACAGCTCCCCAACCGCTTCTTACTGACAACCCCCCCGAGGCCCGACAACCCCCGATCCCTCCCCCCCTCGCCCACCCCCTTACCTGCCCCCGGGTCTCCCCCTGCACCCGGGACCTGCTCCGTGCGGCGGGCGGGGGAGGCGGCGGCGGTGCCGGGAGGTGGCCGCGGCGGCCGGGGGAGGGGGGGAGGGAGGGGTTATGTCCCTCAGGGCGGCACGAGCGCAGCGGGCGACACCGGGCACCAGCGGCCGCTTTATACCGGGCTCCTCGGAAACCGTCTCCCGCTTCCGCTTCCGCCCCCTCCCCGCGCGCCGGGGGTCATGAATATGCATGAGGGGGGCGTGGTCACACGGGGAAGGGGGGGCGGGGGGCGTTGCTAGGGCGACGGCCGGGTGGCTACGGGGGCGACCGGGGCATCGCCCCAGGGGCGGGGGGCGCGCGCGGCGGCGCCACCTGAGGGGAGGCGGGCGGCGGCGGCGGGCAGGTGTTGGGGCTCTTCCCGCTGCCCCCGGGGGGCGGGGGGAAGGACGAGCCCGCCGGCACCTCTCCCGGGGCCGAAGGAGGGTTTCTGGCCGGAAAGGCAGCCCGCTGAGTCGACTGGAGGCTGCCACCTGCTCTTCCTCCGCGTTTTCCACAGAAACTCAGCGGCGACATGGCACAGGGCCCCTGTCCCCTGCCTGGAAAAAGTTGTGCCAGGTAGCCTTCCAAACTAACAGGCTTGGGAAGTGCAGGAGCGGACAGCCTTCCCTACTTGAGATACTGCAAACACATTGGCCCCTAATTGTCAAAATTTTCCTTCATCATGAGGGAAAATAACACCTTTTCCTCAGGTTTGGCCAAACGCAAGTTCACGTCCTCACCTCAGCTGCACTACACCCGTCAGAGGCTCCTCTCCACACGCGCAGTCCATTGCCCGCTCTGTGCAAGGAGTTGTGCCAAGTACCCCTCCAAACTTAACAACTTGGAAAGCGCAGGAGTGGATGCCCTTCCCTATTTGAGGTACTGCAAACGTGTCGGCCCCAAATTGTTCAAATTTTCCTTCGTTGTGAGGAAAACCAACACCTTTTCCTCAGGTTCGATTAGATGTGAGGTCCCATCCTGCCTCCCCACCTCGCCTCCACCGTGACCCTCCTCTCCACACGCCCAGTCCATCGCCCGCTCTGTACAAGGGTGCAGTTAACATTCTGCATCTCATTATTTCACATCCACGATATACAACGCTCAATATACAACGCGACCCCCAAGGAAATCGAAATGCTTTGGTCCTGATTGCAGTCCTGCTGCACTGTAAGCACCCCCTGCAAACTTGCCATAAAAGACCACATTTTTTTTAGCGCGGGCTTGTGGTTTTTTCTTCCCAATTATTGACATCTCCTAGCCTTAATTGTGCTGACTGCATTGGGCAGGGTAGTGTAATATTTAATTTTCGTTACTGACATAAACTGGGGATGCATAAAGTAGCGTGAGTGGCATGTAAAAGTGCACGTTATGTTGCATAAGCGTAATTGTTTTCTCTTTCTTGACATGCTCTTAACCATATATTCCAAAACAATTTTTTTTTTTAGTTGTGAACTTCTTTCTCTGCAGCTCATGAATAAATAAACCACGAAGCATACCAGACTTAAGAAAAAGGAAAACCACAGAGGGCAAAATGGAAGAACTGTACACATCTACGCACTATTAAAAAGCAATATGAATCTTGAACCTAACAAAAATACTGCAACTGCAAGCCCTTAAGAAACAAAAAATGCGACATTAGTCTTTTATACTAGAATGCTGTTATCAGTGTGTACTTATTTTTAGGCTGATTCAGACCAAGGACTGAAAAGCGACCACAATCATGCACAACTCGCTAAATTAACCATCCTCTGGTGAGGATTCCCCAAGTCTACTCAAAGAGTGACGGGGTTTTTGACATACTACTGATGTTTATAAATATTGTAATGACATGGCTAGCTTTGTGAAAAAATTTGGCAAAATAGTTCTCTTAATTACCCAAATGGTAACGATAAAGCTACCATACGGACAACAGCCCAGTGTAACACCTACTCTTGACAGTAAACCAACATCCATTATATCACAACTCAATTTATGTAGTATAGCCTAACAAAACATTAAAGTTTATTCCACAGAAGAAACAAAATATACCTATATTTAGAGTAGTAGAAAAGTCTAATGACTCGTGGTAAGAGAAAAGACTTCAGTGGAAATTATATGAGACCCCAACACAACTGAAAACACTGAGGAGGAGTCTCAAGATGTGAGTGTAGTTACAATTTCTAAAATGTTCTTTGTTACCCAAAGATTTGTGGCAGCCTAGACTACCTAATGTTTTGACACCTCACTTTAAAATAACTGAAAAAGCCCACTTTTTGGTCCTTTTGTTGCCTCCTGTTGTGGTGAAGCGTGGTCCTTACCTCACCCTGACATTTTAGAGCTGTTCTGGCAATGTCCAGACATGTCCAGACGTGTCCAGATATTTCTCCATTTTATTTCCTCATGTGATTTTTGCTTGAGAGTTGTTGACTGTCAGCCTTTAGCTAAGCCAAGAGTCAGAAAGGGTAATTTTCCATAAAACAAACATTTTAGTTTTAAAAACACAATTTTCTATAACGAGAGTGAGGGGGTGGGGAAAAAAAATAATAAAATCCAAGGAAGCAGACCCACCTTTTCCCTCTGAGGTTCTTACTCAACTCCAAATATTTAACCCATAATAAATAAACGCATCCTCAAGTCTTGGCAGGGGAGAAGTGAGTGTCAGTCGAGAGCCTGATGTGCTGTCCAGACGTGTGCTCCGTTTGCCCGGGAGAGGGGCTGATGTTTGTGGGACTGGGAGAAAAGCTCCTCAGCTGAGGTTGGAGACACGTTCTCCTTCCCGGCGTTTGTGAGGGTCTACCTTGAGTGGGTCCCTGCTCGGCAGGGTGGTTGGGAGTCCTGTTCCTCAGTGCGTCCCTCAGCAATGTGTAGGGAGCTGAGGCACTTCAGCAAGAGCTTTCCCTCAGAAAGCATCCAGAAGTCACCTTAAAATCTCACTGTGACTCTTATTATGCATGTTTCCATTTTGTGAGTCATATAGTTGGAGAAACCCCCAAGGTACTGGTCCCTCACTTACCCTTGCTTCCACTGGTTTGTTTGGCATGCAGTACCAAAGGACTTTAAAAATAAATAAATCTACGGGACCTCTGAACACTGGAGAGCAATATCCTGCTCTAAAAGCCTTGCCCTCTGTCTTGGCATAAGAATTGGAGCCAGGGGTCTCCCCTACTTAATTAGATATGTTAGTTAACGAGACGGCAGGATCATCAACAAGCTGCCGTGAGTTCTCTCCGCTCTATTTCACAGGTACTTGGCTTACAAAATTGTTATGAAAATTTGCCATCCAGCCAAGCCAAACAAACAACACCCCCAATATTATTTTACATGGGTGTCAAAAGAAATAACTTGCCGCAGGCAAAGCGGGTGAAGGAATTTTACGAGGCTGTGTCTGATCCTCCCTCTCCCCTCCCTCAGACAGTTAAAGAAATGTTTGTATGATGAAAGGGGTAAGGGAGCAGAGGACAGCTGGTTAGGAATTAATGAAATGTTTGAGCATTATCATGCGATAATGGATTTAGCTGACTGTTTGCCAGTGTTCAGATCTAGTGTGAATTGCTTTATATGAAACGCGGGGATTCCTAGATTATCCAAACCTCCTGAGAACCGCTTGCTGCTCCTAAATCCTTTGAAAGCTGTGACTTTAAGAAAAGGTAATTCTTCATCTGGATGGACAAAAGGCCCATGGGATTGTTTTGAACTTGCTTTCAGACTTAATGATGTTTGACACAGCCAACTCCTAGAGGTGTCTCCTAATTGGGAGTGGCCATGGGTTTGGGAAGCCTGAGGGCTAGGGCTTGCAGCGAATCTGAGCGCCCAGAAGCCCAGGTGAGGTCTCCCAGCCAGGACACTTGTAAACAGGACATGAAAAATGAGTCTCAACTTTTGCACATTTGGCCTGTAACTTATCCCCAGGGTATCTCTCGCAAAGGGTGAGATAATCTGATGGGAAACCCGTGCTCTGGCCTTGAAACTGCTGTTTATCCTTCTTCCCAGCCTCCCCCAGCATATGCTGTCATTAAGCTGGAACTTTAATGGCTGTGTAAAATGGCCCGTGTCCCTTGATACATTCTTTTTTTCCCCTCTAAAAGCTTCTGGTTTCTGCCTGTTGGAGAAGGGCTGTAGACTTGCAGCAAGCCAACCAAAGAGATTTTGTCTGGATGCAGACAAGTCACAGACAGCAGGATACTGCGTGCCAGTTTGTGACTGGGAGCCAGACAGGTTGGTCAATTCAGGTTGCCTGTGGTAGCCAAAATTGACTTTGAATTCTGAGAGCCAAATGGCTTCAGACAAGACCTGCAGGTAGAGAGCGTCACCCAGCTCTTTGCCCTGTCTCGTGCCCAAAGTTTACCTGTCCGGAGCCAGCTGGCTCATGTCACCCTACAGCAATGTCAACAGACCTAAGCAAAGGGGGCGGTGCAACTGTAGGGTCTCTTTACCTTTCTCCAGCCTCAAACCTGGAGTAAAAGCCGTAGCGATACCTTCCCACGCCATCCCCATAGGCGAAATAAACGGCTCGTGGCGGAGACTTGAGCTGGTAGCAGTTATGTTGGCAAGATGCTAATACAGGCTGTGAGATGCTGCTGCCACTTGTGAGGTCTCATCATGAGTTTGTGCCTTGAAGAATGAGAGTTCCCTATTATTATTTTTCCGGTTTGCATGACTAAAATGTGGTATTAACGGCGGCAAAAATTATCCTGCCTCTTGAATTTACCTGGTCTGTAATTATCTTCACAATAAAACTGTGAGGAATTAAGCTCCAGTGTGGTTTATAGTTGACAAGGGATGACTTGACAGGCCTTCAAGAACTGTGGCTTTCAGTCCTTGTGTAAGTGCCAAGAGCAGTTAAAATGCTGCTAGAGAGCATCTGAGAACTGCAGGGCTTGTTTGGTTCAGTCACTTCTTCCCTTGCAATGGAGAGACCAGAACCCCCTTTTTTTAATGTTATTTACTCTTTTTCTCTCCGCTTGGGCAATGAGCTGAGATTACTCAGTTTTCCTTCCGAGCTGCCTCATATTAAACCATGACTATGATGTTTATGAGGTTTCCATTGCTGCACAGGGATGTTTGTAGTTTGGTCTCTTTTTTTCACTCAAAGCCAAATTGAAAAACGGATACATTTTCACTGTATTGGATTTGCAGAGAACCAAAACCCTGAACCAAAGTCTGTTTAAGTTTGAGATGATTTTCAAGTGACTTCACTCACGTTAGCCTTACGCTGGTGAAAGCTGGCCAGTATTATTGCCAGTTTACACTGGTGGACACAGAGAAAAAAGACAGTTTTCTGGCTGTACAGGCTCCTGCAGCCTGCTGGAAAGCCAACTTTCACCTGAAAGATCTTGATTCTCTAACGCTTTCTCATAACAACACAATGTTTCATGGATGAATTTATAGATGATAGCCAGTTGGGCTAGTCCAGTGCGGAAAAAAATACTGTATTTTATCTGGTCACAACACAAATGCTTAATCTATAGCTCTAGACACTAAAACATGACCTCTAGTTAACTGAGCATCTGTCCCTACTCACGCTGCCTTCTTGTTTTGCAGCCTTTTAGCTACAGCTGGATTTAAACTGTGCAGGTGTGATTGGGCACGTCTGTTTTCATCACCCAGGTGGGACCTGAAGCCTCTACAGCCTTCCACGAGGACTCGCTTTACTCTTTGCTCTGCTAAGGCCTGTTACAACCACGCGTTGGGATTTATCTCATCTCTCCCCTTGCCTAATCGGTCACATACCTAATTGGTGTTTACAATATTCTGGGTCCCAGCATAGACAGGATTTCAAATTGTTTAGCCCTGTGTCATGAAAACTGCCATCTGCAAAAACCAGCCGTGTTGCCTGTATTTTTGGAAAATCCTAGGAAAAAACTCAAGGAGCTGCACCTAAACTAGTGACTTCTGCAGCCGTGACTCAGTGTTAGCAGAGGTCCACGAGCCGCCGCAAAAATAGACGCTGTTGTGCTGGCTATATTCAGGGTTTTTTTACATTCCCCTGAAAACATGAGTAACGCTCACCTGGGTGATGGAAAAGCGGGTTGGATTGGCACTGGTTGGCAACGGGATGGAAAATTAGTATGTAAAGAACCTAGTGATTAAGATAATAAAAACAATGTTAAGAATCTTAGGTGAAGCCAAGTTTTATAGCCCTCGAGCTTTTAATTGTGAAATTGTTGGCTCTCATTTTGTTTCTGAAATAGAAATCTATTTAAATGACTTAAGCAACCCAAGTTTCAAGAATAACCCCGAGCAGACTGTTGTTGTAGTTGTGACCGAGCAACTGAAATGAATTGGGTGAATACTTTTTATTCTAATTGCTTGAATTTCCAAACACAACCAAACAACTGCAGACCCCAAAGTGTTTCATATGAAAGTAATTTTAAACTTTGAGGAAAAAAATGAAGTGCATTTCCAACGTCCAAAGTTGATTGGTGTGGAAATTAAAATCCCCAGCAAAATACAGAGACTTTTTTAAGGGTTCTTTTAATCACTCAGCCCCCTTAAAAGCTGGGTGAAAACTGACAAATTCACAGTTTTTGGAATTAACTCAAAACAGTTTTGTTCAACAATTTTTTCTTTTTTCTTAGAACTGAGTTATCACCCCAGTCATCCATTTTCAGGCAGTGTTTGATTTGGGGAAGTCCCTTTTCCTGAAGCACAGTGTGGATACTACACGCTGCTGTTCTTGGGGCCTAGTTTCACCTCACAGCTAAAATGATTTAAAAGCTAGTTGGTCCCCAAAGGAGCAACTTTTCCTTGTATTTTAATCTGCTGATCGTATGTGCTTGGGATGAGTCAGTTCATCTAGCTGATTTGGTGGGAAACCCTACATAAAAAATGAATAGTTTTCTGTTGAATGAACGTCGCACATCATTGACTCATGTGACAGTCCTAAACCTTGTCTCAGCTTGCGGAGGCTGGCAGATAAGGTCAGGCCTTTTCGCATAATATTGTCTCTCCCGGGGTAAGTCACCCTCCAGTTCTCACTTCTGATCCCTATAAAAAGAGCCGCACTTTCCAATTCCTTCTCAAGCAATTTCATCGCCTTCCTCAAACACTTCCCGGATCTTCCCAGGGCTACGACACAACCTAGTGGAGGGGGTCCCGGAGGTGGCACTGCTCTTTTGTAGATGTGTGGGGGTGAACTCTGTGCCAACAGCAAAGAGACCAGGAAGGTGACAGAGGCGTGTTTTCCTGATGCTCCTCTTCCTTGGGCAATCCTATCAGTTCAGCAGCTTCTTTTCTTATTTTCAAAGGGAGCCTGGTGACTAAGCTCCTAACTTAACTACCTCAAAGACCCAGGGCTGCTTCAGTAGGACCAAAAGTTTTGTATTCTTGCTTTTTTTTCCCTCCTATTATTAGTGAATAAAACCCAGCAGGGAATATTTTCTGAATATGTCAGAATAGGGATAAAGGTCCTTTCTCCTTGAATCCCATTTTTCTGAACTGGCAATGCATTTATGCTGGGTGCAGACGGATGCTCTCCATAAGGATGTCTTAGCACTCACCTGGGCCAGAGCATGGAAGATGACAGATGCTCGGAAGGTGACTATTTCAATGGAGATTATTTGCAACCTGGAGAGCAGGCTCGAGAGGTTACGGCTCAAGATAAAGAAGTTAATAAAACTGAGAGGAGAGAAAGTTCCTAGCAATGAGGTTATTTGGGAGGTTTAACAAGCTCCCCAGGGAAGCACTGTTGCTGCGGAGATCTTTGAGAAAAGATCAGGAGAAATGTTTTTGAGGGGTTTGGATTTTTCCTGTCAAGTAATCAGTTGCATTTCTGGCAAAAAAAGGCCCTCCCCAGTCCCAATTAAACAAGAACTGGCCTGAATGGATTGCTCCAAATTTGAGCGAAATATTTTTTTTCCAACTGGCAGAAGTTTCATGTATTTTCCTCGCTCTTGTTTTTTTTCCAGTTAGTGGTTTTGGTCAGACCAGAAGCATATGTTGCAGAATCTGCCAGAAAAAATGTTTTCACAATTGATATTTTCTTAAATGCCTTTCAAAAATTGCCAGTTAGTGTCCTTGGAGGCAGAAATCCTCTCTTCAACAATACAACAGGTACAGAACAGATACCAGCCACCTCTCATTTTTTTCTTAACATCTATCAAACTGGAGATCTGCTGGTGCTGGCTCTGTAGTTCACTCTGTCCTTCTCCTCCCTTCTGAGATGCCCAACAAACCCATGACGTTGCCTTTAGAGGTTCATTTTTCAACCTCTGATGAGCAACGCTGTTCCCCACGACCTCTCTGTGTGATCTGGTGAGGCTGTGGCTGGAGCGTGGCTGGAGAATCTTGGAGGAGTATTCAGGGACTATGGGGCACTGAGCTGAAATTTAGATTTTCTCCTGATCGATAGTCCTGAAAATGACCTGTCAGGTGGCCTCGACCTTTCATATTGATCTTCAGTCACCCTGCTGCAGAAACTCTTCCTCTTTTGAGAGGGGCAAGTGTGTTCTCTAGGGGATATCCGCTTTATATCATCCCTTCTGGCTTGTTTTGGACTTCGCTTTCCAGAAATGGTGGGATGCTGCTGTCCTGCTTCCCTTTCGCTCCCTTTCTCCCTCCCTGCTCTGCTTACTGCTAACCAAGTATTCGCCCAAACCATCTCTTCTTACAGGTCTGTGCCTTGCTGTGGACTGCAAACCTGTTCTCCTGAGGGTTAAGCAGATACAAGGTCTCTCTACCACGTGGATTTACTCACATCAAATACCACAAAACCCATATTCCAGGTGAGCCACTTGCAAATCTGCTCTAAGCACTTACTTTAACAAATTTGCAGCATTTCATCCATGCTGTGATTTTGATCTCCCTCTGAAATGCAGCTGAAACCAAGAGGTTTGTAAGTTGTCAGGAAAAGGGAGCATACTGTTGGACCAACATCACATCCTTAGAAAACTGGCGTAAAATTCAGAGACAGCTTCAGGCCTATAAATCAGGAGTCCCCAATATTTCCAGGGCTTGGAGGCGAAGGCTGCATTTGCACACCTGAAGCTGTGTTTTGCCCCAGGCCTCTGAGCTCCATCTGGATTCTGTGCTTGAAGCCAGCCCCTGGAAAACTTACAGCTGTTCAGACCTTTGCTTTCACTATGTACGTGACAAAGAATACAGAGCTGGTTGTAGCAGACCTCTGGCAACCGTGCTGTTAATGACAGGAAGAAAGTGAAGCTGTTCAGCTGATCCATAACCATTTCCAGTTCAGCCCACGATATATTATTTAAGCCACAAAAAACTTCAAAAAGATTTCATGCATTGCAGGGACAGGTATTCCGCCGCTTGTCTCACTGGCGGTTTGCATGATTTACCTTTTTAGAGATCAGAAATAGTGCGCAGGTGCAGAAATTCCCATTATTTTCAGAGTACAAGATTGTTTCTCTGTGTGTGCACACGTGTGTGTTGCATTCATTGACTTTACTTTCCCTCTAATGACCTATGAGTATCTCTTGTCCCATGGAATTGAGTGTTGTTTGCTTGTTCACAGTTTCCTTTCCTTCCGTTATCCAGCAAAGAAAGTTTGCTTAAGTGGCTTTTGTGAACTCTTTCAAGATCCCCAGAAGGATGATACAGGAAACAGAGAGTTTCCTTTCTATACAAACTTCTAGGGTGTTCCCATAATAGCCTGAAATTTATCTGCACTCAACAGCCTGCAATTGCACAAAAAAAATTAATGAACTGTCAAGGGATCAGACAAAACACAATTAACATATCAGAGAGAGGAGAGCCTGCAATAAAAAAGAATCCTCCACTTACATAGCACCTTTTATCCCATGTTGCCAAACACTTTCCTTTCTATGTTTCCAATTACTTTACAAGTTGGCCATGCTTTAACCATTCACCCTGAAATTTTCCATAATTGCTCCCTGCCTCAAGTTGAATACAGTTTTCGGAGAGGAACGAAGCGGGGAAAAGTTACACACACAAAAAAAAAAACCTCTAAAAAAAAGTGCAGTCATATTTCACTGAGATCAAAACTAAAGAATTAAGTTTTATGAATGTTTAAGCTTTCTCTCTCTTTATTTCAAAGAGTGCTTTTGCACCGCAAGAGGCTGGAAGAGGAATGAGACACTTGGCACAGAAGCAGTGCTGGGGATCAGTCTGTCGCCGTCTCCGTGAAAACGCATCTGGATTTGTCCAAACAATAAACCACAGACAAACCTCTCTCCGAATGCAGTAGAGGTAGGCTCGCACCTCGTTTTTTTATGCCTTCTGACTGCCGTGCCTGTAGTTTCTACAGCCCCCTAAAAGCAGCCCCTGTAAGCAGAACATCTGGACAGGGTGCCGAAAAAATGGATTCTCCTCTTTCACGATTTCACCCTGGGTGACCTGGCACAGTGGGTGAGATCTGGGTGGATTGTAGTACTGGGAGGGAGGGCAGGGCCCGTGTTGAAAGCTGACAAAGTAGAAATATGAGTCATTAAAAGGCAAAGAGCAAACTGTAAAGAAACAATTACTTACATATTTAAAAAAAAAAAAAAATCAGATCTGGAAGGCACGTTCACCTGGTGGTTGACACTCCCTACAAAAGCACCGTGTTATTCCGAAAGTCTCCCATGAGATGAATAAACCTTGCCAGGAATAATCATGGATCTGGAATTGTATAATTGCTCGACTAAACGCAGGCAGAAAACAGATAGAGAACCTGTGCTTTTCTTTTCCTGCCCACTTCCTTCATTTCAGGGCTGTGCAGTGCTCAGGAACGCTGGGGCTTATATTGGCCGGAGCAGCCAGGACACCAGAAAAAAAAAAAAAGCTTCTTAGTAACAGCTTTGCAGCATTTGTTGTTTTTAACTCCATTCATAAAAGCAGTTAGCCGTGCTGCAGCGAGGCAGGCCGGTCCCCCTGAGCAAACTCATGTCTGCGAGAAGGAAAAAGCTCTTGACTTGCTCTGAGCCCAGCGCTGGCAGGTTTCATACCCTCCCAGCACTAATCCTGCAATAAAGAAAATGGCTTTAAGCTGCTTCAAGACCCTAGTGCTGCCATTAGTATTCTCCAGTTACGGAGATCAAAGGACTGCAAAGGGCAGCGCAGCGAGGAGGAGATGTAGGCAACAGCTTCGCCTCCCCTCTTAGAGGGATTTGGTCCATTTTCTCAAGCAGCAGAGACCAGGTTTGGGGAGCAGATGCCGCGGCAGCACAGTTTGGACGGTTTGGCAGCACACCGGCACTCCCACATCGCAGGAGTCCGGGCGTTGCATCAGGCAGCGTTAATGGCAGGGCTGTGGTGCCTTTATTTCAGCGATAATTCATGGCTAACCAAAAATCAGATATTTAATCTGCTGCAGCCTGGAATGGCAAAACGACCCATATCTGCATGGCCACAGGCAGGAGCAGATGTGAAAATTGTTTGGGTAACAGCAATTAGCACAGCAATAGTTTTTATTAATTTTCTAAAATGGCTTGGGGAAATTAATCTTTTTTTTTTTTTTTTTTTAATTAAGAAACAATAATTGTCACTTTTAAAATCAAAAGTCTTGCGTGCACTGCGAAAGGGCTGTTTTTAGTGACAGGAGCCTCTATTTTATTCAAGTCAAAAATTTCCTGTGAAAACAGTACTCTTTAAAATAGTCTCTGAGAAAAAGTAAAGAGGTTCTGCTATAAAATGTCACCATGCAGAGAAAGAAACTGAGGAGGACTGTTGATCTGGGACTTCACATACTTGGAAGGTTTCGAAACAAGAGCGTGAGGCAGCTCCGGTATGTTTGCTTTGCAGGGGGGAAGGTTAAAAGGGATTTGATGGGTCCCCAGAAATACCTGCGGCAGAAGAAGGTGCCAGGTTCGAGCAGGCTGCCTAATCTATTAGGCAAAGCGCTACAAGAGCTATTTGCTGGAGACAGAAAGAAGAGATGTTCCTACTGGAAATAAGGATCAGAGGTTAATTAACTGCGGGAATGTCCTACCGAGGAAGCCATCCTGTGAATTCCTATATGGCAGCTCGGGGCCATCGCCATCAGATGTTTTAGGTGTCCGACTAAGCTGCTCACCACGTTGTCGTGGAGACAACCTGCTTTTCTGCTGATTACAGAGGGATGCCAGGGCTCCTGCCTCGGGTACCCAAACCTCGGGGCTGTGAATACCTTCCGAGTGCCTGCTGCAGGACTGTGCCCTAATTTTGTGTTTCTCAGGGAAAGAGCCAGCTCAAGTCTCTGGAAAAAAGCAAAACAAGGACAAATTTGTGCACTTCCACTACTCTGTTATCATTTACAGCCAAATTCTGCCAAACTTTGCGTGTCTATTTAAACCTTTGATTTCCTCCCCACTTGCCTGTTTCCGTGCTGCGGTTCATGTTCCTTTTTTTTTTTTTTCTTTCCCCTCCCCTTTTTTTTTTTAATAACAGTTTTGGGGTTGTTTCACAGTCTATGTGATGACATATACTCATCACACAAGAGGACTCTGAGCTGAGCACAGCCTACATGCAAACACCGCCACCTGAGGTTTTGGAGCCTGCTTTGTGTCCAGGGGAGAAGGAAGAAGACCGCAACAGAGTGGTGGCTCTGGAAAATTATTTGACGGGCCCTGTTTCCAGGGAATGGCTGGCAAGGTCACGGTTTTCAGGCTGTAAGGCCACAGCCTTTTCCTGCTTGCAGCCAGTATGCATGCCAGCTTTGCTCGTCCCCTCTTTGGATGTCACCGGATCGCTGTCACATGAGTGCACCGTGGGTGGGGGAATGCCCTGGCTGCTCTGAGCATGGTGCTCAGCCTGTTCTCCTGCCTGGTAAATCTATGAATACAGCCTGACGATTGCTCGAGGTGTAACTTAAACCTACTGAGGGCTCCTTCTGGGGGACGCAGCTCCTGGCTGAACTCTCCTTGTCCCTTGCAAAGGGGTTTGTTTAAAGCAGCCTTGAAGGCAGCGTTGCCCCGTGTAGGTGGGTGGTGCACAATGCCGTGTCTCTGCTGAGGGTATCAGTTTCTTTAGCTGCTCTTCTGCATCTGCTTAGTGGTCGGCCCAGCTGCGTGGAGACAATTTGGATGCAAAGAAATGAATTTTTCCCAGGCACAGAAGCTAGAGCTGATTCTTTTTGGACATGGATGGCCTGGGCTTGGCGTACATTGAGTCCTGTCCCTGGGCAGTTTATTCTCGCCAGCCAGAAACCTGTGTGGATTTAGACTTCCATATGCAACTGTTTGATAATCACGTTGCCATGGCTACATTTGAATCTTGCAATAAATGTGTAATTTCACACATTTACATCAAAAGGAGCTCCAGGACATAAAACTGCGTAACAAAGCAAGCTGATCTCTCTCCATAAGCACCTTCCATTTTTAACACCATATTATTTTACTCATTGGGGTTTTTTTGGGGTGGGGTGAGGGCTATGGGGTAGGTATGACAGCCTGGAGGTTCAAGTTCTTGAGGTCTTGTCTACACTGAGGCTTCCCCAATGCTGGCATCAGGACAGTTGCCCTGCTGGGGTTTAAGCAGCCATTTCCAGAGCAACGCTGGTTCAGTTGCTACTCCTGCTGCCAGTCTCCTTGGGAGCTGCAGTGTATTGAGATCTTTTGCAATTAAAAAAAGGAGAAAGTTGAACACAAGACCCTGGTGTGCCCAAAATGCAAGACGAAGGACAGAGAAAGGTGAGTGGAGCAGGAGGGATCTGATGCCCACCTCTCTTCACAGCATGGTCCCTTCATCCCCTTTTCAGCCCGGTCCTCTCATATGTTCCTCCCTGGCTCCTTTATTCCTCTGTTCCACCCTCTTCCATCAGGACTCCTTAGCTCACCAGCCACCTTATCCCAGTCTCTTTGCTCCACTTGCCCCCAGGCTACTTGCCCTTCTGCCTCTCAGGTGCCTTCTCCCAAGTGCTCTCCTTTTCCTGATGGCTCCTTGTCCCACAAACACCCTGTCCTAATCCCATGGCAACTCTCATCTTGGTTCATGCCTCCTTCTCTGCCTCTGGCAAGAGGCGATGGGCAGGTGAGTGTTATTTAGAGAGGGGCAGGTAGCAGAGAAGAGGCTGTACCCAGGGTACAACTTCAGCCAGCAGCAGCTGAATGCAGTGGTGGATGGCAGAGATGCGCCCACCGAGCATCAGATCAGGAGAGAAATTTGCATCCAGTCTCTACCCTGCTGATTTAAACAGATTTTTCAGGAGCTCAAAACTTGGACAGTTCTGCCTTATTTTTTTTGTTTTTCCTATAGCAACAGCAGCTGGAACAGCGGCAGGACCAAGGCAGGGCTGCAGCTGGGCTCTTCCTTGCTCAGAAGCAAAGAGGTGCTGGAGAATCTTAAACGCTAACAGAATATGGGCAAAGCAAATGTTTCACCTCACTCTATGAATTTACTGTTGGGTAGAGAGGAAATTTGACTGAGACAAATGCCCAATACTGACAATTTCTGTGTGAGAAATTGGAAAAGTGAAAAAATATTGGAAAAGCTTGAGATCTTTTTTTTCAAAAGTTGTTTATACAATTGGAAAAGTTAAGTAAGCCTAATTATTGAGGTTATTGGTTTTAATGAGTCACCACCTTGCTATTATTATTCCTGGTTTCTGTTGCCATAGGATGAGAAGCTGCAGCTGGGCTAAGCTGTGCTGCGCAACAAACCCTCATGTTTGCTGTTCCAAGATTGAGACATAGGAAAATGGGTGGGCTCAGCCAAGCAGGGGAACACGGGGAAGGAAAGCAATGTTTGCCAGTATGTTGTGTGGCAACCTCAGCATTGTACTGGGGGCAAAGATGGGTTTCCATCAGGGCCTGGGGAGGCTGTTGTGGGTTGATTGGTGGATGTTTCTGAAGAGCCCTTCCAAAGACACATGGTAGAAGGTACGAGGAGGTTGGCCACAGAGGTTGCCATCGTGTGCTTGTTCTTGTTGGGAATCACCATGGTCAGAGAAGTCACAGGGCTTTGAGAGTGAAGACCTGAGTTTGATGTTATGGAAAGGGAAGAGACTGTGGAGGGATATAGGCTGGGAAGCAAGACAAAAAGGGAGGTTAGGAGAAAAATCTCCATGGTGGTATCCTGAATGGGTGAGAGTGAAGCACGATCAAGGCCCATGGAAGGTACTTTAGTAACAGGGCAAGGAAGAGGTATGCAGGAGATTTACGTCCAGGGCTGGAGAAGCTGGGCTTGAAAAAATCCACAGGGTTTAACTGCAGCCTAAATTAATGGACCTTGAAAGAGAGGTGTGAGGTGGCACTCAGGAGCCGTGTCTGCATGGCAGATAACACATCATGTTGCTTGCTGTGTTGTAAGAAGATTCAGAGAGAAGGCATGGGAGGAAAGGGATGTCAAAAACTCTGTTTTATCCAGGCTGAGCTTTAGTTAATAATTAGACATCCATGAGACATCACGTCACCTGGGGTGATTGCTTTGAACTGGCCTTTCCTTACTGAGAGCCAAAACAAGCCAATCCATGGGGATCTCAATGGAGGAGAGTGAGCTTGCGTGTGTGTTAGCGCGTGTGCTAACTCCGATCTGCTGTTCAGATCAGGCGGGACCATGAGCCCGTGGGGTGGAGTCAGGAACATGCTAACCCACAGTGTTTCATCGATTGGTTTCAATTGATCAGTTGTGCAGAAACAAAGCAAACGGAGTTTCCGGTCTCTCAGATGTTGCAGAGGGTGTCAGGTTTGCTCGCTGCAAGTTTATCTCTTTCAGCTGATCCTGCACTTTTAGTTCTCTCTCTGGGATGGCAGAGAAAAGTCTTTTTTGAGATGGACAGCTGGCCTCAGAAACAAAAGGGAAGAGCTGCCAGAAGAATGGAATATCAGACCGATTTTCTTTCCCTCTCAAATGCATACAAGAGCATCTTCTAAAAATGCCACAGGAGCAAGCACAGGAGGGGTATGCCCTGAAGCAAGCTACCCCGTGAGCGTGAAAGTCATCCTCGAGCCATTGTGCTTTCTGCAGTGTGGTCCCTCCCTGTTAGCCCGACAAGAAGTGTGGCACAGTCCTTTGTCTTCAGTCTGCCAGCCCCTGTACCTTAGTGTCCAAAGCCTGGGAGCAGAGGGAAACCCTCACCTTTCTCTCTACAGCATGGGTAAAGTGTGCCTCCCCTTTTCACAGCTACCAAAATCTGGCCTTTCCTGATAAATTTTCCACTTCCCAATACTTCCCAGAGCTTGAATGCTGGACTCCACCAAGGCTCCAGAGAGAGATTAGTGTGGACTTGCCTTGGCCGTGGATGACCTTCATTCTCTTTTGCATTTATTTCTCCTAGAGGATCAAGGAAGAGAAGGAAGGGGAGGGTGAGCTACAGCTAAATCCTGTTCTTGGATCTCCCTTCAGCCAGTGAAGACTAAGCGCTGTACCTAAATGAACCCAAAAGGCACTGTGGCGTCATCCAAGCAGGACGTGGTGGCCTCTTCCCAAGTGCCTGAGCTGCCACACGCTTCGGCCATGCTCCAGCAGGCAACATAGCCCAGGGACCCTGGGGACAGAGTCAGGGCTGCTGCCAAAGCACCGAGCTCCCCTCCGGGCAACTGGAAGATGGCAAAAACTCCGGTCGTGAATGCTGTCTGGAGCGAGTGACCTGGATGTGTCTGCCCAGACTTCATACAAAGAGGCAACGTGGTCCCGGCTCCGTTGCTCACAGGGCTTTGTGCCGGAGGCCGAAGCGGATACTGCACAACGTGTGGAGAGCCACAGCTCTTGCCCAGTCGCAGAAGAGGCCACTGTTTTCCTCAGGACCCAGCGCGGCTGTGCGAACCCGTCTGCACAATACACTTGTCAAAATGGATGCCAAGAGCATCCAGCCTCTCCGCTGTTACTGCCAAAGCTTCCTGATAGCAGGCTGCTCTGCAGCCTAATGCAGCTCACTAAGGGTGAAATTCAGATGCTCAGGATGTTCAGACAAGAACTGCAGAATATATTAGTGGCTGTCAATGTTTTTTCACTCCCGTGGCCACTTAATCTTTGGACTTAAGTGTGCAAATCCCACCTTGTGCAGCACCGCTGCTGTGGTTTTCATATGTTGCTAAAGCAAAGTGAAGCCATTTTTTTCTTGGTGTGTTTATCATTGTTTTCTCTATTGGCTTGTGCGTGTGAGAACTGTTATCTGAAACTCCCTCTCCTCCCTGCCAAAGCACAGTGAATCCTCTGGCAGTGATGAGTGGCCGGTGGACTGCAAACTGAGAAGAACCCGGCTCATCCTTTCTCTCTCCTCAATGTTCATGTATACAGCTTGATGTTCACGTATTTGCTCAATGTTCATGAAGACAGCGGTCAAACACAAAGAGTCCCAGCTAATGACACAGTCATGATCCCAGCCAGAAGCTGGTCCCGTGCCTGACAATTAGCTAAGAATTATGTCAAATTCCCTGGAATAGGTCTGACAGGACAAGTACAGGAGACCCAGCAGGTTACTCAGTTTGCCTCCAGCATTGCACCAGGACAGGGCTCAATCCACCTTTACATGACTATAGGATTTGCTGCTTCTCTCCCGTGTAAAACTGTGTGATAGAAGAGTGTTCCCTCGGCGTTTGCCAATTCTGAGCATTATTTAGTGTGTTGCATTGCAGATAAAGGAAAATACTCAATTTCTACTAATTTTTTATTTGGGGCTGAAGTTTTATATCCCCTGGTCCCTTTTTTTTTGGTGTATTAAAATTAACGGACTTTCCAGGGTGATCAAATTTGATCAAGGAAGAACTTGAATATCAGTTTTTCTACTGAGTGAGACAATGTGGGAAATTTTTGTTAGATTGTCTGGAATAAATACAGTTTTTCCACTGCTTTTCAGGTCAGGCCGATGTACAGGTTACCAAGGGGCAGACTAGCGGGAGAGGCAGCACTGCTTTCGCTTCCTCTTCCCTCCTGCATGCAGAAATAAGGGACCTGATGAGATTGCAAGCTGGGGTCAAAGAGGGGTCTCTGACAAGGAGCAGAGCTCCAGCTCTCCCATGTGGGAAGGGAAGAACTCCGGCCATTTCATTCTCTTAATTAGGAAGAAATAGCACATGTCCCTCACTGAGCACTAACCAAGAAGTGCAATTAATGTATCTGGTGATAGATCTTGGCTGCCCTGAGGTACTCTTGTGCGGTAGAAGTTGATAAATTGGGCCAAATAGGGGCTTAAAAACTCCCTGTTTTCACAGTAGCTCAAGCTCCAGGTCAGAGTGGGCACAGGCTACATTGGGCCAGAAATGTCAGCTATGCCCGTGACTTTACACACACTCTGCGTTTTCCATCCACATCCCTTTTTACCACCAAGAATTTAGCTAATCTAGCAAAATATCACGGACACCAATAGCTAGTGCCAGTGTTGAAGGATCAATGCCGCTTCTGCAGTGCAACCCACTGCATGCAAACTGGGAAGAGTCAGTTTGCCCTTCCTGGGAAGGCTGTTGCGGTGACGAGAAGATGAAGGACATGTTATTAGACCAGTACATGTGCTCCAAGTTGAAGGCCTCAGATTTCTGCGAAAAGGTAGGATCTTGTCTGACTTTGGCAGAACTGGTCACATGAAATGGTTTAGTGCTGGATTTTGTGTCCGTGGGGATACACCACTCAGATTCCGTGCTTGCCAGCACAGAGACACCAAGTGATACGTGAGGGCCCTCCCACCTTTTGAAAGTAGGAAAAAAAAAAAGCTGGCATGAGATGGCAAATGCTGCCGTGCCGTGTTCAAGGAAAACCTGTTTGCGTGGGATGTACTGGAAAAATTGCTCAAGAATGGTGCATTCTCATAAAAAATGATCTGGCTGCCGTTCAGGTCAGTGTTTTTGTATTGGAGCTGCGGGCTATGTGGTTACATCTGCGTATGTGTGCAGCCGCTAGCAAGGTGTTTGCTTTGCATGTGATCTAATTCCCCTTGCTCTGGGATGTTGGAGATCCTGGGCTGCATCAAAAGCAGTGTGGCCAGCAGGGCGAGGGAGGGGATTCTGCCCCTCTGCTCTGCTCTAGTGAGAGCCCACCTGGAGTACTGCATCCAGCTCTGGGGCCCCCAGCAAAAGAAGGACACAGACCTGTTGGAGTGGGTCCAGAGGAGGGCCACGAAGGTGATCAGAGGGCTGGAGCACCTCTGCTTTGAGGACAGGCTGAGAGAGTTGGGGTTGTTCAGCCTGGAGAAGAGAAGGCTCCGGAAAGACCTTAGAGCCCCTTCCAGTGTCTGAAGGGCCCTTACAAAAAAAGCTGGAGAAGGACTTTTTACTAGGGCATGTAGTGATAGGACAAGGGGTAATGGCTTCAAACTGGAAGAAGGGAGATTTAGATTAAATATTATCAAGAAACTCTTTACTGTGAGGGTGGTGTGGCCCTGGCCCAGGTTGCCCAGAGAAGTTGTGGATGCCCCATCCTTGGAAGTGTTCAAGACCTGGCTGGATGGGGATGGGACTTTTAGCAACCTGGTCCACAGAATCACGGAATCACAGAATCACAGAATGGTAGGGGTTGGAAGGGACCTCTGGAGATCATCTAGTTCAACCCTCCTGCCAGAGCAGGGTCACCCAGAGCAGGTGGCACAGGAACGCGTCCAGGGGGGTCTGGAATGTCTCCAGAGACGGAGACTCCACCACCTCTCTGGGCAGCCTGTGCCAGGGCTCTGCCACCCTCGAGTGCCATACCTTCCAGTGGAAGGTGTCCCTGCCCATGGCAGGGTGTTTGGAACTAGGCGATCTTTAAGGTCCCTTCCAACCCGAACCATTCTATGATTCTATGATCTTTGCCCTCATCTAGTTTTGAGTCTTGATCCATCTTCTCAGAGCTGCTCGCGCTGATACATGGCTTCATGACAGAGAGAGGTGCTCAGCCAAGATCAGTTTACTGGTGGTGCTTAGTCCCTCCATGGTGGGAAGGTGGGAGGGCTAAAATGCTACATCCGCTCAATAGCCGATTATAGCGAGGTTTCCGATCCCTGCAAGGCAACGCAGTGACCATGCTTCAGAGATGGGTGAAGGGGTTCCTGGATATCCAGGTTATGAATCGGTGTTAGGTGCTGGAGGAAAAAAATGACATGAACGCTCAGTTGTTCGCTGGAGCCTCCTTCCAACCCCTGCTTCACAAACTAGCAATGAGCTGTGGAGGGACAGCCCTCACTCTGTCTCTTCTCTCTCATTCTTAGGTGAAGGCAACTGGATGGTCTCCTGCAAGCCAGAGATCTGCAGGCCTTTCCTCGTGCACCATTCTTGCTCTCCTACCACCAGACCTCCAGCCTTTCCGACAATAGTGACCTTGTTCTAGGCTTGGTTCCTGCAATCTTCAAGACTAGAAACATCAGCACAACTGCCACCGAAGCCTGCAGCAGCCAGCCCCTCTGCTTTCACAGGGTGAGGTTTAATAGGCATGTTTTAAAATGATTGCTCGGTACAGAGGGCTCTTTGTCCTCAACAGCATTAAACGAAATAATACAGACCATAAATTTAGTGCAAAAACTGTAGCGAAAGAAAATGAAGTAGCAATTCCCAGCAGACTGCTATTTCTGCAGAGGAATTGCCCTTATGCTGCTGAATAGTTTGGTTACAATCAGTCCTGCAGCAGGCACTGGGAATTAGAACAGAGTAAAGTTACGCAGGAGGAAGGTTGTGCTTTAGGTCTCTTGTGCCACCGCTTTTAAAAAAAATCAGCCTTCACAAGCGACTGCTCTTTTCCCTCTGGAAGAAGAGCTGAAGCAGAGTTTGCAATGAGAAGTTTAATAGAGAAGTAGGGAATGAGCAAAAGTCCCCTTTCTTGCAAGCATGCCAGATCTCTCATTTGTGGCTTTGTGCGCTCGCTGGTGAGCACAGACACCGATGATTTAGGGTGGGGAGAGGTCCCTGCCATCACATGTGTGTTGTACTTACACACCCTTTGCCCCCTCCACACCCCAGGAACCGTCCCAGCAGGCACAAATGCCATCTGTCCTTCTCCGGGAGGATTTGCTGCTTTTTGCACTCCTTTCTGATCTGTCTGTCCAAATCAACACTGCCAACTTGTCCTCCTTGGCATTTTTGCTCCGTCACCCCAGCTGAGACCTCCCATCCTTGCCGCACCCATGCGGGAGGTCCCCTGGTAGCACTGGGCATTTGACACCAGCTTTTGAGAAACACGCACCAGTTTTAACTACAAGATGCTCAACACCTGTGAGCACTGAAAGCACCGTGAACGATCGTCTGTGACTTTCCTGTTTAAAGCACAGCCCTGTGTCATACCCATCGTCAAAGCTACAGTAACACAGCCACGGAGTCAGACTCAGGGTACAACGAGCAGTTCATGCCTCCTCCCCCCTGCCAAACACACACACAGAGGTGCACCCACGCACAAAACCAGGGCGTGAAAAAACTCCCCGGCAACTGAACTGTTTTGCTTGCAGAAAACAGGGTTCCTGGAAAGGCCTGGCATTCAAATGGCAGGACAGACGGCTGGTTTCAGCACTGCCCATCATTGTGGTGTCTGGGCTTTGCAAAACAAGCTCCATCTTTGAAAATCTTTTTTTTTTTTTTCTTAATTAAGACAAGAGGAGCCGTCTAAGCTAAGATCTCTCCCCTCCTGGCTATCTCAGAAGATAAAACATACCGAACCACGTTCCCCTGCCTTGAGATTATTATAACATTTACAAACGCTAGCCTGCTCTGGTAATTCTGCATTTTAACCAGTCTCCCAGGCTGCCTCCTTTAGCTGCCAGCAAACATCCTCTCCCCAAATTAACCCGACCAAAATGAGCTGCAGCAGAATCCACCTAATTGCTCTCCTCGCTCCAGACAGCACAATTTACAAAGGGGACTTTTCCTGCAGTCGCCAGACTTGCAACATTCATTATTCTTAAACTAGGAGTTGCTGCGGTATCTTTATTCTCAGATACCACCGTTAATCTCACACGCTGCCGTTCGCAGCACCCGCCGGCTGCAGCAATCCCACACCATGCCCTCTTTCCATCCTCTCCCAGGCAAGCAAGGCAAGAGAGGGCCGGCCGAGCAAGGAGTGGTTTTCGGCAGTCGCCCGGCGAGAGCTGCATCCCCCCTCGGAGACAGGCATGCAACTTCCACTGCTGGAGCACTCACGTTGGCAGCAGCGCGGATCCCTTTGAACAGCTTAGCTCCCGTTCATTTTTAACCGGCGGATCTAAACGGAGGTGCCTGCGTAACACCGAGCCATCATCCGGTTGCCGGCTTGCCGGTTGACATGTCAAAGCAACGTCTTAGCAAATAGATCAACAAACCGAGTGAGAGAGTGAGCAGCCCGGCGCATCAGTGCGAACCGCTGCGGCGTGGGGCATCCCTGCTATACGGGCAGGCAGCTCCTGTCGCTGCCGCTGCTCTTGGTTTTACGCAGCCCTGTCGAATTCAGCGTTGCTAGCTAGCGTTTTCTGCCGGTGTTTAAAATAGCATTGGGAACATTCCCATGCTGATTTCCCCGGCAGCACTTGCTGAGCCGTGTCGGTCGGGTACCACAGCTCCTGCAACCATGCAGCACGTTAAAAACATTTGCTTGCTTTCTCCCTCCAGGGGAGGTGGGGGGGAGGAAAAAGCCCTGCAGACGTTTCTCGCCCAGCTACCAGCAAATCCCGACCTGAGCTAATTCTGCCATGGCTGAAAGCAAGAGGATGTTTGCAGTGCATGAAGCTGATTTGCTGACTTACCCTTCATCTCTCTCAAGAATGCCAGGTGAAGAAGGCGGCCTCTCGCTCAAGAAATAAGCCACAAGAAAGCCGGCGGCAGCCACTGCAGAGCTTGCTCAGAAGTTCGCTCCCTCTGTCACAGCGTATGCAGCTTGCCAGGTATAGCCTGGATGAGAACACCCTGTGCTTTTCCCAAGATGAATGAGATCAGCACATATTCAGGCAAGGAAAAAAAATAATGAAAATTGCCTCCTAATACATGTGATGGTTTACAACCTAGAGGTGAAGTGTTGGTCTACAAGTTCCTCTGCTTTACAACTCAGGATTTTCTGGGGTGAATTTCACAGGGAGAGGAAGTTTCTCTTCTACGTTTGGTGTTGTTAATGTGTTAACGTGTTGTTTGCGTGTTAAAAAGCAAGCAAATGGTATCTCCACGGGGTAGGCAGGAACCTTGTCCTCAGCAGCATGAGATGGAGGGCAGGTGAAGGGTACCATTACGAGCCCCAGAGATGCCTTATAACATGGATGCTGATGCTTTTTGACTCAAGCCACTACCTTGCTGTTACAGACACCACCTGGTTTGAGCAGATCCTGACTCCACTGGTCCTGGCATTTCTGAGCAAGGTTGTTCAGATCAAGCTCTCTTCTGGCTGGCTGCTTCACAGCTCCCCAGCTCGGCAGAGTGCCTTTCTGCTGCCAGGTCCTTCCCATCAACCATTTCTCAAGCCTCATCACCTGCCTGTCAGGGAGGGTGGGGTGTCACTGTGCTTCAGCCCTGGAGTGACAGGGAGGCAAGAGAAAGGGCATGAGCTGCTCGGAAGACTCAGATGGGCCAAAACCTTTTGGTGTCAGGTAGTCAAACAGCGTCATGTACCTCTGGAGTCTGTCCTTGTGCTGGGGGGATCCTGTACTGTTTAGTGCAAGAGGACCATGGCATGACCAGAAGTTTTAATCATAGAATGATAGAATGGTTTGGGTTGGAAGGGACCTTAAAGATCACCTAGTTCTAACCCCCTGCCATGGGCAGGGACACCTCCCACTAGACCAGGTTGCTCAAAGCCCCATCCAGCCTGGCCTTGAACACCTCCAGGGATGGGGCATCCACAACTTCTCTGGGCAATTAATGTCTGCCTTGGCCTTAGCTAACAGTTGTGAACCTGTGTGGCACAAGGACATGGTATTTTTCAGTAGTCTTGGCTAAGTGAAAAGTGGCTGTGTTGGAGAAAAAAGTGAAAAATTAGATGATTGTCTCAGGCTCAGTCACCAAGGCTTGTGTGGCTGGAAGCCCATCTCACCTCTACAAGTCTCTACCCATAGCTATGGCAAACCTCCTCCCTTTCCCTCTCCTGAATCCCAGGGCTGGGAGTCACCTGGGTATTGACTCCTGCCATGGGCTCTCTGCATAACTCTGGGTGCGTCCCCAGGCCACCCATCTGGGCGAAGCTCCGATGCGGCTCAATCATGCAGAGAGCGGGTTCCCTGCCTCCCACGCCTGGCCTCGTTCCCCGCTGACGGCCGAGACGGGGACGTGGGTTTTGATGTGGCTGAGACAGCTTGTGTGAATAGGCTTCATACGGTGGGCTGCGGGGAAAGCCTGGCTCCCTCTGGATGGCACTTGCAGCAGGAGGCAGCAGGGCAGCATGCTGTGCTCTCCTGCCACCATCCTGAAGGCCAGGTTTGTTCTCCTGTGTTGGCAGGGCTTGGGGCTGTCTGCCAGCGGGACCCCAGGGAAAGGTTCTCCCCACCTTCTCTCAAGGTCTGGCAGAGCCTCAAACAGCTCCTTGCTTGTCCGAGCAAGTTGGCTTCAGCTATTTGATGTGGAAGGTGCCCCAATGGTGGTGGGAGAGGGGGACACCAGGGAACAAAGCAACCATGCTGGTTGTGAGAAGATGCAGGAGAAAAGCCCATTCAAGGGCAAGCTTTGCAAGAGTCTTGGGCTAGGGACATGGTCCCCTCGGCTCAGTGACCTCTGAAGTTCCAACAGGTTGTACAACGCAGAGGGGCAGTGTTGCATGGGTCCCATGGAGGTGTGGGCCATGAGGATGGTGGACCTCCTATTATCTCCACAGACCTGCCTCTGCCTTCGACCCGTGGCGAGGCAGCCATGGGCATGTTTGGAAGCTACACGCAAGACTGAACTAACCTACCTCAGATAGGTGCTTGGATTAATTAGTCAATACATGTTAAGTGCTGCAAAGATTTAAGGCTCTGCTTAATTGTTAAGTAACTCAATCATCAGTGGCTGCGTGGGTTGCCTGAGGCAGATAGTGGATGAATCAGCTGGTCTCTGGCAAGTGCAAGGTAAGGAGGGAGAAAAACTTTCCAAGGCTGGGTGACAGGATGATGGGTTGGTTAGAGGACAGCAGCAATTACTGAGGCAGCTGGGACCGAGAGCATTTAGAAACACCTAAAAGAGAGAGGTCAGATCCTGCTGTGAGGGGAGCAGGGCTGTCTTAGGCCATGGAGGTAAGGGGAGAAGGGGAAAGCAATGAATTTACAGCACAAAGAGCTAAAAAGGCCACGGGGAACTTCTTTGAGCTCTTCAAGCTTGTTATGGCCAAGTCACTGTGAAAGAGGTGGGTTTGGGGCTGAACTGAAACGCTTTAGGGGATGCAAGACTGATCTGAGTAAAATAGGGAGCACTTACATGTCATGGACTCACCTGTCCTCCTTGCAGGGACTGGCCCTACATTATAGGCTTGGGTGGCCATCAAGCCACTGAGGAGGGACCAGCTTGCGTCCTGCAGGTCAGTTCTCCACGCAGTGATACAACCCAAGAGGCCCAGGGCTCCCAGCAGGAACATTGGTGCAGTACGGTCCATCCACCAGCCTGAGACATCTCTTCTCCTGCCACCACACAGCGTGTCCCATCACTCAGGGGTGAGTTTCAGACCCAGACCCATGTCCTCATTTCTGTCCTAGTAAATTCCATCTTTCACAGTCCCTCTGTTTGCCTGTACCCTTCCTGCCAAGCTCTGCCCTCTGTGTCTCCCCATGTGGGAACTCCCCACGTATGCCATTGACTCTGCTCCCAGAGACCTCTGCACAGGGGAAGAATGTCCCTCTCAGAGTCAGCTAAGGCTTTCTCCACCTTCCTCTGAATAAGTGCTCCTGTTGAAGGTGAAACTCACTGATATTGAGGCTTTAAACCCAGGGTTAACCCCTGTGTGGAGGTGACTTCCAGCCATCTATGACCATGGGTCCTCCAGCCAGGTAAGATGAGGGACTCCTTGACACCATGCCTCATCCACAGATATGTTCCCAGGGCTTTCTGTAAGGCTAGATCTGGGAGCGACCTACCTGCCTGTCATTTCTCTGGCTGGAAAAAGCCTCTGAGCTCTGCCCTGGTGAAACATTCACATTTTGGGAAGTGGGGAGCGCGCTGGAACAGCCTGCAATGTTGTGACAGAACTGCTTGCCCGAGCTGAACCTCACTGCCAGGGCCGAGACAGTTGCATGTGGCTTGTGCGGGATAAAGGTGCGAGCTCTGGAAGGAGACATGGGAAAACACAAGCCCTGGGAAGGGTCAGTGGAACACCACGGAGACCTCGGAGGAATGCCACAACCATTGCTTGCTTGCTTGCTTACCAGCAGCATAAGTGTTTCCCTGAGGGCTCCTCTACCCCAATCCCATCCTTGCCCTGGAGCTCTCCTTTCAGACCAGCGCTACAAGAGACTGGATAAGTCTCCTGGGTCTCAGATTAGACGTGTTTTAGTCTCGGAGAAGCAGGCGTCACCAGCAGACAGCCCACTGTCCCAGCACCAGCTGCGGGGTTTGGCGTAGGTTTACAAGGCACCCCCTGACCTCAGCCGTCGCCCACGTCCTTACAGCCTGCTTTAATCCTTTTTTAATTAAATGTGGAGGGGTGTGATGGTATCAGAAGGGTGGGAGCGGGGTGGCCTGGGGTGTTTTGGGCTCGGTGTGCGTGCCAGCCAGCTGGGTTTGTTTTGAGCCTGTCAGATCTCACACGCTAGCTTTCCCTCTCTTGTTCCTCTCGAGATCCGGCTGCGGCTCAGGCATTACGTGGATCATCCCTGCGGCTCTTCCATTGCTCAGGGATCCTGCGGCATCCCACCTGGCAGGAGCTGGCATATTGTAGACTTCCAAGAGATTGGTGGCTGAAAGGTGAGGTGGCTTCTCTGACAGCGCTGAACATCTGGGAGGAGGTTTGGCTGAAATCAGAAAACTGCATTGGTGAGGTGAAGTGGCCAAGGAGGTGTGTGAGATGGAAACTGGAGGTGAGGTCTCCAGCTGGTAGGTCACTGAGGTCATGAAAAAGGCTGTTAGTGCGGTTTGGGTTTATTGGAGCTTGGGGGAGGTTATCACAGAGATTTAATGACCCACCTGCCTGGAGTGTGGACTTGAGGACAAGGCAGACCCAGACTCCTTTGGCACAGGGAGTTGCAGATGCCTGGAGTGTTCCCAGGGATCTGATGCTCCTGGGGAGAACAAGCTGCATGCTGGATCTGAATGCAATGAAAATGTCTGTCTCCAGGCTGAAAGCAGTCTCTTGCTGGGAAGATAAGATGCTCTGGGGATAGGTTACCCTCTATCCATGCGGCAGCAAGAAGGCAGGACAGCTGGAACTGAGATCCCAGGCTGCTGGTGCTACCAGCGTCACCGAAAATGCGTGTGCTAGGGGTCACTGGAGGCTCTGACAGAACATGATGTTGAGTTCTAATAAAAGTACACCCAATATTAGCATCCACAGGACCTGTGTGTCCGTCCTGCACCCCGGCTATGATTTCTTTTAGAGAAACCTGCCCAGCAGAGGCAGGATGTTTGGCCTTTCCCAGCCCTGGGGTAGCTCTTCTGTTGTTTGAACATCTGAGAAGATCTTGTGTAACATATGGCCTTGAGGCAAATCAAGGGGAACAGAGCACAGCTCTTCTTAGCCGCTGGGGATGACCAGACAAGCTGTGCACAAAGCAGTGGTGAAGTGCAGCAGCAAAGGAGCTGACCTGGAGGAGGTCGATGCAACGAGATTCTTAGGGGTGAACAAAACTCCAGCCACACTGAGAAACCGAACTGCATCCAGTGATCTGGAGCAGAGGCCAGATAGGTTCAGACTCAGACAGATGCCCTCCTGTTTTTAACCAGGGGAGGCTGCGAACCGCTGTGACCAGCCGCCTGGAGTAGCGGGTGGACAGTAGGTTCTCCATTGCTGGAAATCTCTAAATCAAGAAAGCAAAATTATTGCTCAGAGGGAAATTGTGGGCTTGGCAGAGGCAGTCAGTGCTGGGTTTTGCAAGAGGACAGATTGCTTAGCACTGTACACCCCATCTGCCTTAAACCCTGTGACTGTGAGACAGCAGCTGGTCATGGGTCCTTCTCAATTGGAGTCATTTGAGAAGCCATGTGGGTCCATTACACGGAGAGGGAAGTGCTCTGCCGCATTGTTTACAGAATTATAGAATGGTTTGGGTTGGAAGGGACCTTAAAGATCAAGGGGGGTCCAACCCCCTGCCATGGGCAGGGACACCTCCCACTAGACCAGGCTGCTCAAAGCCCTATCCAGCCTGGCCTTGAACACCTCCAGGGATGGGGCAGCCACAGCTTCTCTGGGCAACCTGGGCCAGTGTCTCACCACCCTCACAGTCAAGAATTTCTTCCTAATATCTAATGTAAATCTCCCCTCTTTCAGTTTAAAACCATTACCCTTTGTCCTATCACTACACTCCCTGATAAAGAGTCCCTCCACATCTTTCCTGTAGCCCCTTTAGGTACTGGAAGGAATTCTAAGGTCTCCCCAGAGCCTTCTATTCTCCAGGCTGAACAACCCCAACTCTCTCAGCATGTCCTCATAGCAGAGGTGCTCCAGCCCTCGGATCATCTTCGTGGCCCTCCTCTGGACCTGCTCCAACAGGTCCATGTCCTTCTTATGTTGGGGGCCCAGAGCTGGATGCAGCACTGGGGGTGGGGTCTCACCAGAGTGGAGTAGAGGGTCAGAACCTCCTCCCTCGACGTGCTGACCATGCTGCTTTTGATGCAGCCCAGGATGCACTTGGCTTTCTGGGCTGCGATCACACTTTGCTGGCTCATGTTGAGCTTTTCATCCACCAAGACCCCCAAGTCCGTCTCCTCAGGGCTGCTTTCAATCCATTCTCCGTCCAGCCTGTATATGGGCTTGGGATTGCCCTGACCCACATGCAGGACCTTGCACTTGGCCTTGATGAACTTCATGAGGTTCTCATGGGCACACCTCTCAGACCTGTTCAGGTCTCTCTGTATGGCATCCCATCTCTCCAGTGTGTCAGCTGCTTCACTCAGCATGGTGTTGTCAGCAAATTTGCTGAGGGTGCACTAAATCTCACTGTCCATGTTGCTGACAAAGATGTTAAACAGCACCGGTCCCAGTACCAACCTCTGAGGAACGTCACTCAGCTCTGGTCGCCAGTTGGACATCGAGCTGTCTACTGGAACTCTTTGAGTGTGGCCATCCATCCAATTCCTTATCCATCCATCCAATCCATGTTTCTCCAATTTAGAGACAAGGATGTTGTGCGGGACAGCGTCAAATGCTTTGCACAAATCCAGGTAGAACATCTCTGCTTCCCATGCAAATAAATGCGGGTAGAACTTGATACTGAGATGAGGTGGCCATCCTTATGCCTTGGCTTTGAGCTGGCCACAAGCTGCTGAGCAAAAGAGGTGCTTGAAAGGAGGGAGACCTGTAGATGTGCAATGTCTCCGTCTGCAATACATCTGTTTTCCTGCATGCAAAGCTTGCAGGGGTCCTGTGTTTAGTGCATCCTGTGTTTGCTGGACCCGTTTTTTGAGCTGCTCCCTTGGCACTCAGACGTGCACACGCAGAGCAGTGCGGGACCCAGCAGAAATGCCCAGAAATGCCCAAGAGGTGCTTGGTGAGGGGAGCCAGGTCTTTGGGAAGCCAATGCTTAATCCTAATCAGCCCAGAAATTTTCGTACTTTGCAGTGCCATGGCAACCGCTCCCATGCTATCCAGCAAGCCGCAGCCAGGCACCACCGTGTGTTGCAGAAACTCTTTTACTTTTAAAAGCAGGAGCCCAATTTACTGCTCAACTCAGCAGCATGACCAGGCTGCAGTGCTTTGCCTGGTGGACAAGCTTGGTCCGTGATGCTCTCCGTTCATGAGAGGTGGATGCATTCTGCATAAATTCTTGATGCCTCATACTGCTGTCCTCTGTCAAAGCTGGAAAGCTTGGCAAGAGCAGAAGCCTTGCCTCAGCAGAAGCTCCAGGATGGAGAGAGGCTGTTCACAGCTGGGTCAGCCTAGCAGGTACCTCATGTGAAAGGTTTCAGGACTGTTTGGAAGCTTGGCTGGATGAAGGTTCTCTCAGCTGCGGAGATTCCTATCTCCTGGCTGCCTTCTTTTTGGTTATGTTAAAGGATAAGGTTTAAAAAAATCCTGTTGGTCGGGGACTTGACAACTGAGACTATGGGAATGCTTCACTTTGGGCTTTTGTTGTTGGGTTGCTTTTTTTTTGATACCATCTGCCTGTTCTCTGGTTGGCAGCAAGTCAAACGCTGTTCACTGAAGTCAGCCTTTAGCTGGAAGCCAGGGCATTTGTTTGTCTCCTCCCTGCTGCAGCCAGATGCGTGTTGCTCTCCTGAAGTGATGCTGCTGTTTTCGTATCCCTGATCCCCCCACTGCTTTTGGGGTGCCCCTGTCCCACAGCTGCTCTGGTTTGTGACCAGAACAGCCTCAGAGATGGGCTCCACACTCAGCATCAGCTGGTTCAGCTGGTAGCAATGTGGATTTTTGCAGGCACTGGGCTTTGTGAGAGAGAGGAGGTAGTTCAGAGCCAACCTGTCTCACCTTCCTGGGGATGAATCCATCGCAACGCCTCCATTCCAGGCAGTGAAGATGGAGTGAGCAGGGCAAATGCAGGGTCATGTAAAATGGGATTCAAATATGGATGTCCCATCCCTGGGGGTGTTCAAGGCCAGCCTGGATGGGGCTTTGAGCAACCTGGTCTAGTGGGAGGTGTCCCTGCCCATGGCAGGTGGGTTGGAACTGGATGATCTTTAAGGTCCCTTCCAACCCAAACCATTCTGTGATTCTATAAATATTAGTTCAGCTGTGCAGACCTGTGATGCTGCTTGGCTGCTGCTTTTCTGCATTCACAGTGGCTTCTGCCCATGGGACTCATTAAAACCGCAATGTTTGCCACTGTGATGGTGTTGGCTTGGAAAAATGGCCACAGCTCTCTTGAGAGGCAGTGTGGAGCAGAGCAGCATGCGGTCTCTTTAGGCTGTGTCTGGAGAAAGGATTAGAGCAAAGAGAAAGGTGAAAGGGTGTCAACTGGGGAGAAGATCAGGACATGGTGGGAAGAAGTGAAGGTCCACCTAGCACAGGACATGGCCACAAATGCAGAGCTCCTGACATGCCCAGCTTCATGGGGCTGCAGGAGTGACCAGCTTGACCACACTTGGTCTGTCTGGTGCTTCCTACAAGCTGTGCGTGTGTCGTACCCTGATCTGTGCCCAGACAGCAGAAAGGACACAGCAGCCCAGCTACAGACTGTCTAGCAGCTTGGACTGGACTTCGAGGCATCAGGAGATGCTCAGTGAATACAGGCAATCCTCAGCATGGAGAATGAAAAACCCAGTGGGACCATAGCTGAAATGAATGGGATGTCCCTGCCAGAGGCAGGTCCTGGCTTGGCTTCCTGCTTTTGATCTAGTGTAGATCTTGGCTGGCCACCCATAGAAGAAAGGCTGCTGCATTGCAGAGTGTGCACGGAGTGACTGGCAGCCAGGCTGATTGGCACACTGTTGCCATGTCACTGTGATGTGCGTCACCTCTGTGGTGGTATGTCACCGATTTCAGTTCCCCCTGCCATCGCAGACAAAGGGACATTGTGCTGCTTGCTTTGTAGAATCATAGAATGGGCTGGGTTGGAAGGGACCTTAAAGATCACCCAATTCCAACCCCCTGCCCTGGGCAGGGACACCTCCCACTAGACCAGGCTGCTCAAAGCCCCATCCAGCCTGGTCTTGAACACCTCCAGGGATAGGGCCTCCACAGCTTCTCTGGGCAACCTGTTCCAGTGTCTTACCGCCCTCATAGTGAAAAACTGCTTCCTGATACCTAATCTAAATCTACCCTTATCCAGTTTGAAGCCAAGTGCAATCTTTAGCTCAAGTCCAGTCTGAGGAAGGCAGCGAGAGCTATGGGGGACACTTGTCATGCTCCAGGGCTGATGGCCAAGTCAGCTTTGGAGATAAGATATTTCCCAGCTTGTCCGGAGTGGAGCTGAGAGGCATGAAAGCAAGGTGTGAGAAAGAAGAGCTTTTTCAGAGCCTTTTAAAGAGCCTTAAGAGATTTTTCCCATGAGAAGGTTCCTGCTGTGCTGGGTGGAGAGCCTGTGCTCTGGGACCTTGGTCTGCAAGGGCTACCAGAAGGGAGGAGGCAAAGGCGAGCACAGGGATCCTGGCAGGGCTTGAAAACATCGTGAGAGAGAATTACATTTGCTCAGTGAGAAGGAAGAGCTGGCAGGGGACCTTTCCCCTCTCCTCGCATCTGTCCAGCGCTGAGCAAACATCAACTAATCTTCCTGACACTTCCATAAGACAAGGAAGCATTACAGTGCCATAATGGTAAGTGCAGTGGAAACCACAGCGGCAGTGACGCATGCTGCATAAAACCACCGCGCAGGCGGGCTCGGCCTCGACATCTGTAAACGTCGCCCATCAGGAGCAGAGCTGAGCTGTGTTTCCCACAGCAGGTCAGGGACAGGCTTCTGAAGGGAACCCAGACATCCTGTCTTACAGCCTTCTGCTCTCGCTTCTGGACCACAATGAGCTCCATCAGCCAGGGAAATAACTTGCCAATGGAGGCTGCAGGGGTGAGGAAATAATTAAAAGCCGATCCGGGCTCCTGCTTTGGAACAAGAAAAAAAACCACCATATTTTCTTAATGATTTAAAAGCACCCTTTCATCTCCAAAATGGCAGGAACCTTCTATTGTTCATTTTTCTCCTAATCAGTTTTTGCTCAGCAGATGTGAAGATGAGGGAGCCAATTTAACAGGCAAAGCAGAGTAGATACACAAAGTGGAGCGGGAAACGTTAGTTCACATCAGCAAATACGTAAAGATTTGCTGACAAAGGTGCAAGAGCTTGTTCTTGCTGCTCATGCAGCCAGATATTTGGCAAGTAACAAGAGGTTATCTGTTGACTCATTCTCACATGAGATTTCTGGAGACATGGTGCAGGGAGGGAAAGCAGGACTATCAGGCTCTTCTGAGATGACTTTGATTCTCCTGTAGCTGAATGTAGTGGGAGTTGGTGTCCTCCTGCAGATGCCTTGCATGTTCCTTGTGTGGCCAGCAGGTTGAGTGCTCTGTTTGGAGGACTGTGTTCGATTTTGGGTCCCCTGGTACAAGGGACTGACCAACAAACTGGACCAGGTCCAGTGGAGAGCACAAGACATGTGAGAAAAGGCTGAGCGAGCTGGATTTGACCAGCCTGGGAAAGAAGGTGCTTAGGGGAATGCAACTGCTGCTTAAGGAGAGACTACAGGGAAGACTGTCAGTCTCTTCTCCGAGGTGCACCGTGAAGGGATGAGGCAACAAACACAAGCTGCAGCTGTAGGAAATGACATTGTGACAATGCAGTAATGCATGATGTGAGACCTTGCAGGGGGGAAGGTGATTTCATTTTTAAACAGAACTGAAACAAAAAATTGTCACTCATTGCGCTCAGACTTTCATACCCACAAGCACCAAGAAGTGTGTACCCACCAGTTCGGCACCAAACCACTTGCGTCCAAGTTGTCTGCCCAGGATTACCTGCAATGCCATGGAGGACACGCAATGCCATCCTGTCCCATGTCTGTGAATCACAGGGATTTACTCACTGTCCTTTGTCTCCCATCCTGGATGTCCTGAAATGGTGCACGGAGATGTGGTGACATCTTGCTGACTTGTTCTGCTAGGTACCATGAGCATGTGCCATTTGTGTAGCTCTTCTGCTGCCATTTGTTCCTTCTGGTGCGTCCACACAAAACATCCCCATTCCACACCAGTCTGAACATTTCTGTTATGGTGCCCGGCACAGCAAGGGAAACATTTTTCACTATGAGAGTGGTTAAGCACTGGGACAGGTGCACAGGGAGGCTGTGCTATCTCCACCCCTGGAGATACTCATAAGTCACATGGGTAAGATCGAACTTTGAAGATAATACTCCTTCGAGCAGATTGGAGATGCCCAGAGGTCCTTTCTGACCTAAACTATTCATAGAATCAGAGAATAGTTAGAGTTGGAAGGGATCTTAAAGATCATCTAGTTCCAACCCATCTAGTTCCATCAAAGATCATCTAGTTCCAATCTAGTTCCACTTGTCACTGGTCTCCATTTGGACATCAAGCTGTTGACCGCAACTCCTTGAGTGCGGCCATCCAGCTAATTCCTTCTCTGTGGTTCACAGCGCAGGAAGGAGAAGATTCTTGTTTTGACAAGGAGAGGAAAGGAAAGAGAAGGGGGAAGCGATGGCTTCGGTGTCCTTCATTAACCTTACTGATATACTTCGAATCAGCAGCAGCTTATTTACATGGCACTGCTAACAGCTGGCTGCAGGAGAAACCCATACACTTCGCCTTTTCAAGGGTCACAAGGAAAGGCTCGTGACGGCTAACGCACATACCCTGCCTCCTTCGGAGCATTTCAGAGCCCAGTGTGGAGACAGATCTGTATCCTAGTTTTTCCCAGAACTGGAGGCAGAAGAGAATGGGCAGCTTGCCCAGCTCTGCAGAAGCCAGACTCCTGTCTCCCAGCCCTCTTTGTCTCCAGTCAGGCTATCTCCTCTGATAGTCCTCTGCCAGACCACAGGCCTGGTGCTCTCCAGGTCCCTCCTCTGCCCACAGCCTCAGGGTGTTCACCAGGGTCTCAGAACAGGTCCAGCCCTGGCTGCAGGCAGGCAGAGATGGTCCCCACCAGATGGGAATGCTCTCCATCTCCTGTCCATCTCCACAACCTGATGTGTGTTTGAGGGTGGGCATCCTCCAGCTTTTCTACAGAGACTGGTCCTCTCCACTGGTTTTACGGAGGGGACAGAATGCTCAAACCCTTTGATCCCAAAGATCTTGCTCTCTGTGCCCACCCATTTTCACAGCATGCGTAGGAAAAACCTTTCTTTGGATTTCTGAGAGCCCTGGGCTGGTGGTGGTGGAGTAAAAGCTGTTGGGCAGGGGGAGAGTTACAGACATACACAGGGATTGCATAAGGGGATTTCTTAGCCACTTAAGAAACTTAAAAAACCTGGCTGAAAAACAAACCCAAGTGAAAAAAAAAAACCTTCTTGAAATAAGCTTCCTCAAAATGCTGAGGGATGTGGGAGCTGGGCAGGATGGACGCTGCCCCTGCCCCTGCCCCAGCTCAGCCACCCAGATTTCCTCAGACGCCCTCGCAGCCTGGCCCACAGCCCCACCTGAGGCTTCGGTTTGCGGCAGTGATTTATCCCCCACCTGCCTCAGAAAGTTTTAGTCATCACCCAGCTGCTGAATAACCCTCTTGTCTGAATTCCCCCTCAAGGCCCAAAAAGACTCTCTGCTTATCTAACGCTCATTTGACCGGATAATTTGAAGGCAGTTTGCAGGCTCTGTGGAAGTGACCTGCTCTAAGTCAGTTCAGCTTTTCAAACCCCTCCGCTGCAACATCAGCAGTTTTCCTTGTATTTTTTCTTCTGCCTGCTGCGGGCTCTGACATTTCCACTGTCCCAACATCGTGTTTACCCTGTTGAGACTCAGAGGACGGAGAGGTGCCCCCGGTTCCCACCACAACCTGTGTGTTACCTTCCCTGCACCCATGGAAACTCCATCGCAGGGGATCATTTGCAAAGACTAATTGATCTTAAAAGCCTTTTCTTGTCTCATCCTAGAGTATTTGAAAGTGGCTTCCTAGAGCAAGCCTGTCCTCTGAGAACAGTATTAACAGCTTGTTCCTCCATTTTCTCTTCTTTGAGCGCTATTGATTAATCCCGCTGCTGTTTTCTGTTTTGCTGGCAGGCTTGGGTTGCTTTCTCGCTGCTGGGGAGATAAGCTGCAGCCTTCCCATGGGCAGAGCACAACAGGTATTTAGTTCCAGTGCTAATGCTTTCCAACAAAAACTTTGTTTTCTGCAACCAATCTCGTGCCTGGCTTTGAAACACACTTTCAATGAGTCTATTCACCGCACAACTGCCTGCATGAACGTATGTCAAAAATTAGTCAGACAATCGCCTTATGTTTACTCTCCTCCTCCGTGTGTGCCCAGCTTTTCCTGAAAATAATAACTGAAAGTGGCAAAATCATCTTGAACCTCTGAAATGACCGAGCCATCTTTTCAGAGCTTTTCAAGGCCAGATCCTGCAACAGCTAATGAATATCACAGTCAATATCTAAGGATGTTGATTTCTGATACGCTAGACATAAAAAGCTAATACTGCCTTGCTTTCTCGTGATGTGCTTTTCCCCCTTCACTCTCCCATACCTTTGCATCCTTCATGCATTTCAGCCAAGTCTGGTGAAGTGCCAAAGATTGTAGATATCAAAATTCCTACCACTTTTGCAAATATTGGTTGCTGGATAGAGAAAAAGTCTCTTTCAGTGCCTCCACTAATGGAAATACAATTCTATGAGTACACATATTACACCATAGCAGAAGTCTCTCAAAATCTCCAGAATCTCTTTCTAAAACCCCCTCCAATCTCTAAAAAAACCAGGTTTCATTGTTCCACTTCTCCAAGGACAGCTTGTCCACTGCAGTAAATGTTTTGCAAGGGTTTGCTAGGCCTTCAAGTTTTCTAGGTCCTGTCCCATATCTTCCTGGGCTTGTAGTTCCCCACTCTGTAAGGAGTGGAGGAGCTGATAAAGCACCGATATTGTGCCATTGCAGGAGGATGGCTTTGTGGCTGGGTCATACTGGTGATAGGAGGGAGGACCACAGCAGTATCCTCCAGCCTTGGTACGTCTCTCTGTGCTGCTTCTCTCAACTCCTTTTGCCAGTCATGAGAACCAGCTGCAGCTTCAGGGGCAGGAATTTATTTGCTGGAGAAAAGTATTGAAGTTGGATGGGTCATGGTGAGGGGGAAATTGCATTGTTATAGCCTTGAAACCGAGGGGCCCTGAATGGAAGCCAGAGAAATGGCAGTGAAATGCCGTTTGGGACTTTTAGACATGGGACTTTTAGATCACAAGGGGATCAGCCTGAATATAAGGTGGGATCTTTTCAGAAATAAAGATTTGAACAAAATCCATCTGGTTTGACATTTTTGCTCTGTAGGGGAGATGGTCTCTTTAGGAAGCCAGGTTACAGCTGTGTTGTAGGTCAGGATGCTTCCAGTTCTGCCCCTGGTGGGAACTCTCTGGGGATGCCCACCTCCTGCCCCTCCTTCCCTGTCCCATTTCTTCCTTGCTCCATGTCTTCCTCTTTGTGCTCGCTTCCCTTCCCTTTCCAGCTCACGACTCTGCCCCTCGCAGACTCTGACCTCCTCCCTAGCGACCTCGCTGTCACGGCCTCCTTCTCTTTGCTTCCCATTTGCCTTCATCCAATTATCACGTTACCTTCTGCTCTCTTAGAGGAACTCTGTCAAAAAATCCCCCCTCTGTGCTGTTTTGCTTGCCAGGTCTGAGCAGGAAAATACTGTTTCCTGCGTTTTCATTAGCAGCAGTCAGGAAGGTCTCTCCTGCTGAGGGAAGGCACTTCAGTGAATTACATCCCTCGCTCAGCTGCCTTAGAGGGGATCGCGTGTGTTAAATCCGGTCCTTTTTGTCCCTTATTTTCCCCTTGCAGATGCAGCATGAGAGGCAATAAGAAGAAAGGTGATGTGAGGCCCATTGCAAATGCAGATGGGCATCCTCAGGGCCCCTACACAATTTGGCCTTATCTCCCTTGAGGACAATATATGTGTCCTAATCTGAGCCACCAACTCAAGGGAAAGCCCCAGTGAGGGCAAGAGGTCCCACGGCTTTCCTGAGAGGCAGCAAACTGTGTCAGAGCCCAGGCTGTCCCAGGGGCTCATGTTAGCAACACAGCAGAGATCTTTTCTAACAGGTTAGTTAGCATAGTTGATGGTTTTATAACTGGACATGGTCCTTCGGGATACGTCTGTGGCTCTTGATGTCAATTTTCCTGAGACAGCTGCTCTCTGTAGCTCTCTACTGATCAGGAGGTGGTGCCAACTGTGCCCATGGCTGTATCTGTTCGCAGAACTGATGCAGAGAAGTAGCTGGGGTGTTGCGGAGTGTGGCAGATTCACCCTTCATAGTCAGTTGAGAGAAACATCTCATCCTAGGCGATGTCTCCCCATGGGTGCTACAGGATCTAGATGACAAGCTCATGTGCAGACACCTGCTCCTATCTGCAGTGACCTTAAGATTCAGGCAGTGATTCCCATAATTTGCAGATCTCATTGGGTCTTAGGATGAATTAGGAACTAAGGGACGCTCTGGCAGGGGAGAAGCAGAACTATTCATCCCTATGGGAGCTTGGATGAGCACGATGGTGTCTATAGTTCTTTAAAGTTTTGGCAAGCATCAGGTGAGGTTTCTTTGGCAGTTCTGCACCTGCAGCTTTTTCAGCCACTAAGTCTTGCTCCGACCCCTTCTCCTTTGCAGGCGCAATCCTTGTCTTTTACAAAGGCAATCCCATGCACAAATACAGGCTGGGCAGAGAATGGATTGAGAGCAGCCCTGAGGAGAAGGACTTGGTGGTGCTGGTGGATGAGAAGCTCAACATGAGCTGGCAATGTGCACTCACAGCCCAGAAAGCCAACCATATCCTGGGCTGCACCAAAAGCAGTGTGGCAGCAGGGCGAGGGGGGGATTCTGCCCCTCTGCTCTGGGGAGACCCCACCTGGAGTACTGTGTATGTAGTGATACGGGGTATGTAGTGATAGGACAAGGGGTAATGGCTTCAAACTGGAAGAGGGTAGATTTAGATGAGATATTAGGAAGAAATTTTTGACTGTGAGGGTGGTGAGACACTGGCACAGGTTGCCCCGAGAAGCTGTGGCTGCCCCATCCCTGGAGGTGTTCAAGGCCAGGCTGGATGGGGCTTTGTGCAGCCTGGTCTGGTGGGAGGTGTCCCTGCCCATGGCAGGGGGTTGGAACTAGATGGTCTTTAAGGTCCCTTCCAACCCAAACTATTCTGTGATTCTATGTGTGACTGTGTAACCACAGTGCCTCACATGTTGGGGACCATGATGCATGAGTCAAAGAGTCTCAGTGCACTCCTTCAAACATGCTCTTAGAACTGGAGCTAGAAATGAAGAAAAGACAATAGCAAGCAGGAATGAGTCATTAAACGGTTAAAAATGCTCTTTCCCGGTCTATCAGGAGATGCCATACAGCTACCTTCCCTTCCTTCCCATTTGATGTGCGCTTGTGCACTTACACCAGAGCATCTTGTTTAACAAAAAGGATTGCTTTTGATAGATGAAGGCTTCTGATTATGTAATTGCCCTTGTAATGCAGCACAGAGGAGAATTTTAGCAATATTGCTGGCTCTTATGCAAGACTGTTGCCAGTGTTTACTCTGCAGAGATGTGAATCTCCTCTGTCATTTGGGCAGAAAATGATGCCTTAATCTTTTAAGACATTTATGAAACATTGGATTATGCCAGGATCAGTGTGCTATCATCTGTAAGAAATTTACTGGCTGATTGAATTGCACAGAACTTTTCAAGGCAGGTTTTATATTTAAACTTTGTATTTCCATGCTGGAAGAACAGCAGATATCAAGCTCTTAAGAGCCTTGGATAAATCACGAGGCCCTAGTTTTCAGCAATTGCTATCAATGGAAAGTTGAGCTTGTGGATCTGTCAAGAATAGAAGCTGTATTGCTGATTGCTGGTCTACTAGATACATTTTCATCGTATTTCGCAGCTAACTGGAATTAAATAGACCTAAATTGCACAGTAGTGCCGAGAGGCCATCCTGAATCTTTACTGTTCCCTGGAGGGCTGTGAGATGATTTGACACAGGTTTAGTGTTCTAAGTCATGATTGGAGAAGCTACTTAAGAGCTAAATTAGGAAAATAATAAGGTATAGGACACCGAACCAACTTCAGCTAAGTTTGCTCTGGTCTTCTGGCAGGTAGCAAAACTATTGCCCAAATTTGTGAAAAAAGCCTACTCATTGTGAAAAAAAGCTCTTTTCCCCTGCTCCTTTGGCAAACTGGAGTCACTGGAGGTTTCTGGGATGTACGTTTGAGTGCTTGTTACAGTGCAGGAGAGCATCTGGACTTAAAAGCCTGGTTTTCAGCCTCGCTTTTTCTGTGTCTCCGCACGTTTTCCAGTGGAGGTGCAGCCCATCGGATGGTGATTTCAGCCAGCTGAAATAGGCTGGTGCCTTTGAATGAGCCCCAGCACCCAAAGGACTCTATGAACCACAGCCCGTGTTGCAGCCTTCACCGCCTCCTGTCTCCACACAGGTTCTCTTCTTGCTTTTAGTTGCATCTAACATAGTTGTTGAGGCACTGGCTCAAGCTGACGGGTTCTGCTGGAGAGATGGTGTCCATTTCCATGTCTCTCACATTGTTGGGTAGGAAATGGTACCTGTGGGAAGCAAGGTAACTGCTTGCTTGCATAGGGATAAGCCATAATGTTTAATACGGGGCACTGGAGAATCACATCAAGAACCTGTAGATCCTGGTCAGATCCTGCAATGTCTCTCTGCAGTGCTCAGGAGGTGCTGGTAGACATCTGTGAGGCTCTATGAGATGTCTGCTGTACGCAGAGCCTGTCTGAGGCCTGCGTTGCTGCAATATTAACCTTCAAGCCCAAACTGGTGGTGTGATTTTGCACAGGACTGAGAATTACTGATTCAGGCAAAGTCTTGATTTGGTCTTGACTAGAGACCTGGACCCACATTAACCAGCTTTGGAAGCTCAGGAAGGCTTCCAAAGCAATAGAGTTCAAAGCTTGAGGTATCACAATTAGTGCCATAAAAATGCTGCCCTTTTTAAACCACCTTTTTGAATGTACTTGCAATTATGTGCTCACACAAGCGCCAGATATGCAGTACTGGACACAAATAGTAATCTTCTTGCCACTCTCTTTACTGAAGTAGAATTCTGGCCCAATCTACAAAACATTGACTTTTTTTAGGAAGTCCAGCCCTGTGATTCCCACACTTTTCCATGCCCAATAAAATAAAAAAGCAAAGCTTGCTGCCAACTATAGTTCAAACGAGATTCCTGGGATCCTTTGGAAGTCTGGTCACAGTCCCTGCACTGGGAAATCCTCTGCGAGGCACATGCCCATCTTATGCTTGGAGGGGCACAAGAAGAACCAAGCATGCACGCGTGCGCACACCTGCACCATCTTGCATAAGACACTGACAGCACTTTGTAGCTCTATCAAACTCACGTCAGGAGGTGTAAACACCCACACGTACACAATGCTCCATGCTTATTCTTGTTTTTCACCAGATGGTTGCAAATCATCAACCATCAGCCAAAGGTTCCCCTCCCCTCTGCCTTCCTCTCCAATAACCCAGCAATGGATCCCCTTGTTCTCATCATTCCTCCTTTTACAGGTAGGGAGACTGAGTCAGGGACTTGGCAGAGCTGGGAGCAACAAATGTTGTGGACCTGGATGTTCCAAAGGCAGGTTAAACCAAGAGCTCTCAGGACTGGTTCAGGCATGCTTGATCTTGCCTTGGGGCAGAGGGAAGGACAAGGTCACCTCTTCATGTCCTTCCCAATCCTGCTCTCAGTGGTTTGAAGATCCACCCAGTTACTTTGGAAACAAGGCCCTCCCATCGGTGACACACAAATTTCTCTTAGTCTTCCTGTTTATGTCTTACTGATGCTCTTGTTCCCAGTGTTTACAGTGCTGGGGGCTCTGGGGCTGTGAGCGGACAATTCAGCGAATGACACGCACAGAGCTCCTTGACCTGCATCAAGAGCACCACAGCACGTGTTGCACAGAGATGCCTAGATGAAGCCCCACTGCTGGTTCTTGCTTCTGCACAAAATACTGACGGGTTAATGTTGTATCACCTCTCTGCCACATCAGGTGTTTCCTCTGCATGAAGTAACGCAGGTACTATCTCTCCTCCTGCAAAGCTCTCCTAAGAGCACAAGGTTCACCCACCAGAAATGTGAACACCCCCAATACATGGCACTGGGGAGTGCAGAGGTGCTTCTGACCCCAGGGGAGGGACCAGGATGCCCACTGGCACCCTTTGGGGCTCAGAGAGAGTGTCAGCATTGTGGCATGGAGATTGTGTTTGTTATCAGGTCACCAGGTAATGGCCGAGGCTCCTTGGGTGTGACTGGGAGTCTCACTGTGGGTGGGAAGGAGTTAATTTCTCCTTGGGTGGGGAGGGCAAGGAACTGGGTGTGGGTGAAGTAGGTACATAGTGTGAAGCACAGGAATGGCATTACCTGGGAGATCTGTGGCTGGATGTGGACTTTAACAGAGGTTTGAAACCCCCTCCAAATAACCCAGCCTTTCAGGAGGACCTGCAGCAGGGGGCGAGTCCCCAGGTCAGCCCAGCACAGGGCTACAGAGGCAGGATGGGCAAGCTGGGCATCCTGGCAATGTGACACCTCCCCAAGCACCCAGGCTGTGGGAACACGGTGTCTGTCCCACCTTGACTTTGCCCTGGTGTAAATGATTAAACAGGGTGCTGAATAGAAAAGAATCCTTCCTGTGGCCCTGGGACAAGAGGAGGAAATGACAGACTCCATCTAACAAGTATCACCAACATTAACAGGGAGGAGCTTTGATTTTTATACCTCTTCTGCATCACTCATGGTCCTGTGGAAAGACATGTCTGTCCGTGGTGTGGGCAGACCAGCCGGGCAGAGGGAGGCTGTCTTATGAGACACAGTGAATGGAGGACCTGGGTGCAGAAAAAGTCAAAGCATCTTCCCTGGAGGTGTTCAAGGCCAGGCTGGATGGGGCTTTGAGCAACCTGGTCTAGTGGGAGGTGTCCCTGCCCATGGCAGGGGGTTGGAACTAGATGATCTTTAAGGTTCTTTCCAACCCAAACCATTCTGTGATTCTGTGATTCTGTCTTGGGATGGTTATGTAGCCACAGCCCAGGGCTCAAAGTCATCATCCTCGTGAAGCACATAAGGAAAGGTGACTGTAATAGCAGCGGGTTAACTGCTTTTATCTGCCTGGCTCATGAATAAATACTGATCATGTGTTCCGTCAGCAAAAGCCCTGTTCAGAAGCGGGAAGGTCAGTCACCTGCTGTGGAGGGACCAAAGATAACTGGGCCGTGCTGTGCTGTTGCCCAAAGTTGGACTGAGGTGGTGGTGTGCCCCAGCTGCCCTGCCTTGGCAGGCTTTCCATGGCTGGGTCTGCCCAGGCCAATCTGGGCTTCGCTGTCAGGGCAGAGACTTACAAAGCCTCCTGGCATGGAGGAGACGTGAGCAAAGGACAAATGGCACAAACGCTGTTAGTGTGGAATCAACAAAAATCTGCCTCTTGAAGTGTCCTTCCTGACATGAGGCCACACCAGTGAGGGCATCTATGCTTTATTGCAGGAGCCTATAATCACAGGACAATTCAGGTTGGAGTGGACCCTGGGAGGTCTCCAGTAGAACCTGCTGCGTACCTGGGGGGAGGACAAGGAGTCCCTTTTCTCATGTGTCACTCCTGGAGAGCGGAGGGTGGCCTGCAGGACCAACATTGATTTCTGCAAAGTTCCTGACTGGTAGGTGGTGGATTACAGTTAGAGATCTGGTCAGCACATGGATCTGAACTGTCTTCATATCCACAAATGTCGTAGGCTTCCAGGATGGGTTGAAGTGTACAAATATATGCAAAACATGTATGTAGTGTAAAGCTCACCTTGAGATCTTACATTCAGACGTGAGATTCATATAGGAGCCCGGCACTGTGAGTTAAATCAGGTGCTAAGTGTCGTGGCTTTACCACAAAACACAACTCTTATGTCATTAGTGATATAATTGTTATCTATCAGTCAAGCGCAGAGCTCTGGACTCCTCTCATCAGGGAGGATGGCATGTCGAAACATGCGGTTGTAGAGGAGTGAGCTGTAACATCTCTGTTTAACCGATGGGGAGCTGCACCATGAAGAGATTCAGTGGGTTTCAGTCAGAGGTATGTCCGAGCATCCCAAATAACGTGGGGTGCTTATGTTTTGGCTTATGTTTAGTGGGTTAGCTGTACGTTCAGTCAGTTAAATTGCTTATTAGTCTCCACTGACAGTGCTGATTAGCTCCTTGGTGGCTGTAAAGTGAGATCAGGCACCTAACGCCCATGGAGACACCTACAATTAAGCACTGTCACCTGCAGCTGCCTCCTGTCCCCAGTGGCTTTCCAAATGCCTGCTTGGACGTCATGCGGGAAGGTTGTGGTGAAAATGGGAAACGCCTCTGGATCTCCTGACTCCCTGACCTGCTAGCACACATTCGCTCGTGCCAAGGTGCTGACACCGACATCTCGTGTCCCCACCTCCTTCACCTCCATTTCAGCATCTCCTCAAGCTCCCTCTTGGCTTGTGTGTTGAGGCTTGGGCCACCATGGCTGGTTTGGCTTATAGAAAGCCTAGAACAGGGTTGTCCTCACCCATGATGAGCACTCTGAGGTGCTTCAGGGTTACAGGTCAATGACAACAGCATATAATAACAGCAATAACATTATTGCTTTTCTAATTGTCAGAGAAATAGCAACAATTACTACTATTAATATTGATAACAATGGCAGTAAAAAAAGGCGTTAATATCTACTGGTAATTACTTTTACTCCTCCATCATATTAATTATCATCTCTGCTATTAGTCCTCCTGAAATTGGAGGGCAGTGATTTGGCATTGTGAGACACGTTACTTTCAAAACACCACAAAGAAAAGGCTCAGCCTGGGTCAGACCATTGAAAAAGAGGTAGGAGTGACCTGCTGCACATCTGTCTGCAAAGGTGCTCATGGATATTCCTGAGAGGAGAAAAAAAACACATGGAATGGGCAAATTCCAGAAGTGGAAGAGATGCACAAATGTGTAATTTCCAGGGTTGGGAATTGCAGCAGGAGTATAAGGAGTGCAGAGGAGCTGGTGGTGTTCAAGGATTGGCTTCTGGCAGTACATCAGAGACTGCTCAGAACTGCAAGGGTGGCACTCGTCATGTTCACCCTGAAGGTTTCCCACCTGAATGTCCAAGCCTGTGTTTGGACCACAGCTTCGTGTGCACCACTGCCTGTAGATCATCCTGATCATGCAGTGATAGATGGACAGGTAGGAGGATGTTCCCTTGGGAGGTCAATGCGCCTCCACTGCAAAGTGGGAGGTTCCTGGAGCTCGGGGGATTTCACCCACTTTCTAATGATAGCGAAAAGCTGAGTTTTAGGATTTCTGAAAGATATTTTTTGAATCTGTGTTTTGAGAAGACTGTTTCCAACTTGTGAAATAATGGTGTTTTAACACAAAGTTAGCACATCAAAACTGAACCCCAATTAGAAAATAAGAAATTCCCCTTCCATTCTCCTCTTTATCACCTGTCACGTAATTTTCTTCTGTGGAAAAAACCCAAACCCAAAACCTTTTGGAATATTGTTGTGATGTGGAGCAAAGCCAGATTCTGAAAACCAAAACCTGGGAGCAAAAGCAGCTTCTGTCCACGTGGTTTTCTGCGATGGCAGGCCCGGCCCGGCCCAGGTCTCTCTGTTTCCATGGTATGCAGTATGGATGATGTTGCTTGTTTTGCAGAGGTAGAGACAGCGGTGGAGAGCTATCAGGGACGTGGGAACAGGGACAACTTTACCCACAGTGGAGGACAAGGGCTCTCTAGGTCTTCATTAGCAGGTAGGTCCTGCAGGTGCAGGGGTGTCACTACTGCGGCCATATACCACCCTGCTTGATGTTCTGTCACCAGTAATTAATATCCTGGGTGCTTCAGAAACAGGGCATTTAAGATCCATTTTTAATTGTTTGGGGATTATGCCAGCTCTGGGATTGTATCAGAAACTTGGCAACATTGCAGCTTGCAAGCTGCCCTACCGACATCTGCCGCTTGCTGCTTTATTTCCCGAATGGGCTTTGGCTAGCGCTGCGGGAAGGATTAGACGTGAAGGGGAACAGTCTCAATTCTGATTACCCTCGTTATTGCCAGGCTGGTTGCTCGCTGTGGCTAATTCATCACTTACAGCCACAGGATGCTCTTACCATGCCCCGGCTGCACGTGCTGATCTCAGCAGATTGCACCAGCGGTGCCACGTGCTGTGAAACTGGTGGACGTGCTGTCTCCTCTGAGGTGGCATGCAGGAGGCCAACATCTATCTCCGGTGATGAAACATAGAAAGAAACTTGCTTCCAAAGGGAACATGGGCTAGTTGGGCTTTTGAGGAGTGGAAGAGATAGTACCCTGCCAGGGCTGCATGTAGCTGCAGGGCTGACATGAGGAGACAGCATGTTACAGACCTCCTAAGGATGGGGGGGAGAGAGCCTGTGCTCTGCTGAGTGGTGCTGGAGGGGAGGAAGGGAGAGCTGCTGTTGTCTTAGCCCTCCCTGAGATAAATCCACACCAATGCACTACCAGCAAAGAGGAACGATCCCCTAGGGACAGCTCGGTGTGAACACATAACTCTGGCTCAGGGTATGTCGCTTGACTGATTACACCATAGTGGCTAAAACTTCACAGCTGTTCATAGCGAAGGGATTTGAAGAGCAATAGCCTGAATTTGCTGATCCTGCAATATTTCCCCCAGGAGCTTGGGTCTGTGTTTGAAATGTCTCAGACGTACTTTGCTACTCAGCATATATGGACATGCCTTCCTAAGCTACCATCAAGCAGTCAGCAATTCTTCGCCTGTCTGGATAGCTGAATAGCCCTGCTCCTGGGCAATGCCATTCTCCTGTGTTTTCCCACATTTTAGTTGGTTGGTGGGAGGCACGGGAGTGTGTGTTGGTCCCAGATTTGCTCTTTGTGGGCTTGAAAAGACAGCAAACAAGGTTCAGACCAGGTTGGTTCAGCTGTTCCCTGTGTGTGCAGATAACATTCTTTACTGTGAGGGTGGTTACCCAGAGAAGCTGTGGCCGCCTCATCCCTGGAGGTGTTCAAGGCCAGGTTGGATGGGGCTTTGAGCAGCCTGGTCTGGTGGGAGGTGTCCCTGCCCAGGGAAGGGGCGTTGGAACTAGGTGATCTTTAAGGTCCCTTCCAAACCAAACCATTTTATGATTCTATGATTCCTGTGAAGGAATCCATTGTGAAGTTGTGCTGTCAATGGGAGAAGGGATTTTGTGTGCGTTAGGGAGTTATAAAGGAAATGTTGAGACTGGCAAGAATGGAGATTGGCTGAAGATTGGTGTAGAAGCACCAGAAGGGGCAAACAGCAGAAGGGCTGCACAAATGGGAGGTGTAAATGGCCCCTAGATGAGCAACTCAGCAAGATCCTCGCATGTCTATGTGCACTGTCTCAGGACATCCAGGCTGGGAGATAAAAGCCCGTGAGTAAATCCTGGTGACTCACAAAGGTAGGACAGAACCGAGAGACCCATCACTGGCAGCTCCTCCAGGGGAAAAAAGGGTACATCCAAACCAACAGACTGTCACCAATCTTGGGAGAAACCTAAGAAATGTCATGAGGACTTGATAGTCATTGTCCCTTGTGCCTGGAGCAGAGAAAAGCTGAAGGGCAATGGGCTACCCATGGCTCAAGATGTGACATTCAACAAGATCCCAAGAGGGTGCTGGGGCAGGAATAAGCCTCATTCGTTCATATTTCTGTAACTAGTGAAAAGCTGTCCTTGGATGTAAAATTGGATGTGAAATTGCCTTTGCCTCTGAGTCATTCCTGAAATCTCTCCCATTGCTATTTGTCAGACGCAATCACTCCACAAATAGCAAGTAGTGGCAGAAGCAGCAGCTGTAGCCCAGGGAATTCACTATAGACTTCAGGAAAATGGTGTCTGTAATGTGCCCAACTGATGCAGAATTAATCAGGTTTGAAAAAAGAACACGGCTCTCGCACCCTGGGGGACTGTAGCTAAAAATTCCTGCCTATGCGATCTTCCCGTCGTGCTCCTTGACATAACTTCTAAGAGAAATAAATGAGTTTATCTCCCACATTGCCCGCAGACCTTTCACATGGAAATAGTGGGATTAAGGAGATTAAGATTTAGCTTCAACTTGGATAAAGAACAACAAAGAAGAATGATTAACACTTGAAATGGTTCCCAGTCATTAGATCTGAAGTCCAGTCTCTGCATATTGCCTCTAGTAAGAGCTTTTCTGTTGTGTTCATTGCTGTCACATCTGATCCCATAAGAGAGCAGGAATAAACCAAATGGTTCCCTACACTGGGATGGGCTGGCTTTAAAACACCCATAGTTTGGACCATGGACGATGTAGAAGGCATGGAAGAGAAAAAGGAGCCGATATAGGTTTATGGGGTGGATGTAGGGAAGGCTCCTCTTGAGGAGGACAGGGAATCAGGGAGAACAGGGCCGAGGAGGTGGAAAGCAGAGGCTAAGGGCCTCTAAGGGCTAAGGGATTTGAGGTAAGCAGGAAGGAGAATGTGGCAGGAGGCCATAGGCTTGGAGAAGATTTGGCTTGGGAGGACCCAGGAGGAGTTTCAAGTCAGCTGCATCTCGGTGGGCAATGCATGGGGGTGAGAAGTGGCCATAGACCATGTACCCTGTTACAGGTCTGGGGAGTTGGAGTTAAGGAGGGGAAGGGTGTGAGTCTGTAGTGATGCAGGTGAGAGGCTGTGTGTTGGGAGAGACAAGGTCTAAGAAGGCTGTGTGAGACTTTGGGCAGCAGTTGTGTGGCAGGGAGGGAAGGAGAGAGGGAAGGACATTTCTCCATGACCCCTGTTTTTTGTTCAAACTCTTTTACCTTGGTCTTGATGTCAGGGGAGCATTTGAACCCTCAAAATTTGATTTAGATTAAAGAATAACTCTTCTGAACTGTTCCCCTCCTCTATGGATCTGAAATCGAACCAGAGAGTTCATGGTGATATCTGAGATATTTGGGTCATTTTCCCACTTTAAGGATATTCTTTCAATACATGTGGCCAGGCGTTTGGACATCCTAGGCTGAAGACTCCAGAGCAAGGTTTTCTGCAGCAGCATCTGTGAGTCGAGGCTGAAAGGCTTTGTTGGGTTTTTGTAAGTCCTTAAGTTCTCCAGGGCCATGAGTCTCAATTTTAAACCCAACCCAGCCTCCAGCAGTCTGGGGAGCTTTCTGCTTTTCTCTCTTGGAGCATCACACATAAACTAGGCCTTGCTAATGCTGGAGAAGTGAATATCACACAGTTCAATGGAAAGATGTTCCTTTCCCCCTCAGTGTGCATCCAGCTGCCTGAGCGAGACCCTTGGCTATGTTCTGCTTGTGCGTATCCATGTTGACCTGCAAGTGAAGGATACCAGCTGCCACGTGACACCCATGTGAGAAAGCAGAAGTGTCCAGTCCCACAGAGACTCCAATACTGCAATCAGAAAGTGGTTTCCCCTTTAGTCCAGGCTGTCTTTTCCCAGCAGAAGTAGTTGAGACAGCTTCCCAGGTAATTTTGAAGGCTGAGGCAATTCACTGCCACCAAGATCCTTCTGCTGCCAGTGTGGAGGCACCATTTGAAGTGGGAGTTTCTGCTCCTGCATTATCCTTCCCTCAAGGCTTGGATCATGAGGCCAAGCCACCAAGAAATGATGTCCTTTGGGATGGCAGTTCTCATTTCATCTGCAGCATTGTGGCTCTGGCTGACTCAAAAAGCAGGTATATCCTCTGCCAAGCAGGGTATTAGACCTCTTGGAAAGGCAGGGGACAGGCGGGCAATGAGCAGAGGCAGCAAGTACAACTGTGGACTATTTTAGCAAGTTCAACAATGGACTTTTAGCATTGTGTATGGTTTGATGTCTCTAGAGCTTTTCCCCATGTCCACAGAGAGGTGTCAGCCTTCCTTGGTCCTGGAGGTGTTACAGGCTCAGATCCAGTGGATGTGCAGGCCCCATGTTCAACACAGTGGGGCTGATGGGAGGAATGAGGTAGAGGGTTGCTCAGTGGGACCCCCAGATCAGGTCTTTGCCTGCATGGACAGGACCAGGCAGGGTTGTGCGGTCTCCGTCCTTTGAGGTTTTCAAGACCAGGCTGAGTAAAGCCCTGAAGAACCTGGTCTGACTCCCATAGAAGACTTCGCTAGGGTTGGGTTGGGCTAGACATGACCTTGGAGGTAACATGCTGGTGACAATGCAGTAGGATACTTCTGGGCTCAGTCTTCCCAAAAGATACCAGTGGCTTTTCGAGGACAGGCCTTCCCAGTGTGACCCATGGCGTCACTTAGCTCTACGGACATGGAGCAGGATCTCAGTGGGCTACGGTAACTCTGCCTGCTCATCCTGCTTTCTCCATCTGAGAGAGCAAACACACCACACACATCCAATACATGTCGCTGCTATTTCTACTGTTAGGTTAAAAATAGAAGACATTGTTCCTGGCAGAATTAGGTGTGTAGAGCTTCCTGGGCTCCTTCCAGGCTTGGTAGAGAGATGGGAATTTTACCTTTCAGATGAGATCTTACTCCTGCCCTGCAGGATTCAATTCTTCCTACTGAATCCAGGCTTGCTTCCCAAGCAGCTGGCTGCTCATAAGTTGTGGTGCTCGGTATCTCTAACTTGGATGCGGCATATGAGGTCAGAAAAGGGCATGTGATCCCCATTCCAGGTCTTGCATATCCTTGTACATTTTAATAGTACTCTAGAGACAGCAGAGCGGTGCAAACCAGCTTGAAGCCTTCCTCTTCTTGGCCTGATTGGCAGGTCATTGTTGGTTTCTTTACAGAATGACTTGGTCCCTTTTTGTGCTGCACCATATGTTAGATGAGACACAGATGTTTGCTCTGACAATGAGTCATTACCACAGTTGTAGCTGTCAAGAAAGCTGGTGGTGTTTGCAGCTGGATAAGGGAAAGTCAAAGCCTTTAGCATACTTAAAAACACAGAAGTTCACATGCTTTTTTGGGAGTCTGGGGTCAGCCAGACCGATCAGTCCCAGCAAAGGAATCCCTCTCTGTGGCCAGGGCCAGATAATAAATTTATAGCCAAGGGGCTTTGAATCCCTTCTTCCCCTGACCAACAGGGGAACACTTTTCCTGTCCCTGCTGTGCCCCCTCTGCCCTGCTTGTTTATCCTAGTTGGGGTCGGGGACTTACCGTGTATCTCCATATGACAGCACAATGGGGCCTTGCTGGCTTCTGAGGTCTCCAGGTGTCACTGCAATAGCAGTTCTAGGTTCACCCTTGATGCATGTGAGTTGTGTTTTCAAATACATCGGGGTGACGTGGTTTAACCCCAGCCAGCAGCTAGGACCACACAGCCACTTGCTCACTCCCCCAGCTGGGTTGAGGAAGAGAATCAGAAGAGTAAAAGTGAGAAAAAACTCGTGGGTTGAGATAAAGACAATTTAATAGGAAGACCAAAAGCCATGCATGCAAGCAAAGCAAAACAAGAAATTCGTTCACTGCTTCCCATTGGCAGGAAAGCGGGGCTCCATCACGTCTAACAGTTACTTGGGAACACAAATGCCATCACTCCAAACGTCCCTCTCTTCCTTCTTCTTCACCCAGCTTTATATACTGAGCATGACGTCATAGGGCATGGAATATTCCTTTGGGCAGCTGGGGCCAGCTGTCCCGGCTGTGTCCCCTCCCAACTTCTTGTGCCCCCCCCCAGCCTGCTCACTGGCGGGGAGGTGTGAGAAGCAGAAAAGGCCTTGACTGCTTAGCAACAACCAAACCCACCAGTGTGCTATCGAGACTATTTCCCATCCCAAATCCAAACCACAGCACTACACCAGATGCTAGTAAGAAAGTTAACTGTATCCCAACTGGAACCATGACATTCTTCACCCCTTATTCCGTACCATTTACGTCATGCTCAGGGAAAAGGACTGGGATTCTCACTAGGAAAACAATTTGTGCTAATTTTCATGTTGGCTGCAGGACCTGACCTTCACAAAGGTCCCTGGATTCACTTCTTGCTCACTCTCAACCTGGCTGGATTCTCATATCCCATTCCTATCTTCTCTGACACTCAGTGCCATTCTGGAGTTTACAGCTGTATGTGGAAACCAAACAGGGTTTACAGACAGATAATTCATGAGCTTTTAAGCAGAGCAGCCTCTGCCAATGCAGAGAGACAGTCTCCACATTCGCCACTCAGAGCCAGAGCCAGGCGAAGGCAGTGACAGACAGCATGGGAAGAAATGGGAAAAGTGGAAGGAAGAAGCAAAAACATCTGGATTGCTTGAGTAGAAGTAATTTTCCTGGTCCACTGTTGTCGTGCTGTCTCGCAGTTGCAGAGGTGGTTACTGTTAGGGAAGAAATGGAGCTCCTGGAGCACTTTCTCCTCTTGCCCTAAAAATGAGCAGGAAAGAGCCTCTGGGACTTTCAGGGGTTGAGTGTATTTTATTTAGAGGAACAACAGAGGACACAAGCAATGTTACTGCTCTCTGCTAAGGGCATGCACTGAGAGCTCGCACTCCCATACAAGTATTAGGAGCCCTATAGTAAGAAGAAAAGGCTGAGGATGTTGAAAAAAAGAAAGAAAGGGAGAAATATTGAGTTAGAGCCGTGTATGCATAAGTAGGAGTCAGAGAAAGTCAGGGAGAGGGATTTTCTGCCCTTGTAAGGAGGGCATGGAGATCTCCAGGGTGAGAGCACTTCTGCAGAGCGCAACGGGAAAACGGCACATGCCCCCAAGGGATATTTGTGTTCAGCTCTCCTGGAGAAATAGCCACCATAAACTTAAAGAAGGGAAGTTATCCATAACCCAGAAAATAGATGGAAATATTTTCCACGCCGCTCTGGGAGACCAGGAAGTTATTTTTGGTTTCTGTAGCACAGTGAGTGTCATCGGGAACATGTGCAACAACAGAGTTTTCAGCAGCTCCCATTGTATTTGCTGCTATTGACCTTATCGCTAATAAGCGCAGGATGTGAATTATAATGGCAAAGATGTAATCGGAGAGGCCTGGAGACAGCTCGTCTGCTAGGGACGAGCAGTTGCCATGACAGAGGCTCTTGCGTTGCTCCTTCTCAAGTGGAACATCAGGTAAAACAAGGACTCTGCCACTTCTGTTGACTTCAGGATAATTTAGGGGATAAGTGACTTCACTGTTTCCCTGGATGTGGGATGTGAGGACATTTTTATGATTGTGAAGGACAGAGAAAGTCATGTTATTGCGCTCCTCGTGAAACACTTTGATATTCTGCACACTCAGGCTGGGGCATTAAATGTTATTCTTAGCTATTGCTTATTAAGTCACAACACATGCAGGGATGCACCAGAGGCAGATGATCCAGATCCTTCCTGATTTACAGCAGCTTAAACAGCTTTGGTGGTGCTATACCCATTTATACCAGCTCAGAATCCAGCCCAGAGTTTCCAAGAGTTGTAGCACCAGGGGTTTAAACCCTACAGATACTATTTCAGCTGATACGATCAGGGGTAAAACAAGCAGCCCGTATGAGTAGTGACACAAAACCTACGTTTTCCCTGTGCTGGGTGAGTGAGGACTGTGTGACACTGACCTCCTTTCTTATCAACATGCCAAGGGAAAAAGATGTGGGGCTTGGCAATGTGTGCTTTATGTCTGTTAGAGAACCAGTACATCAATGCAGCTCCTCGTGGCCCAAGGTGCGACGGGAGAACTCGGCCAGGCAGAGATGTTGCAGAGAGCTTCTGAAGGGCTTGGAGATACAGATGTCTTCCAGATGCCTCTACCTGACTGTTATGCTGGTCATAAGTGCTGTGGGCTGGGAAGGTTAGAGAAAGGAGTCTCTGTAAGTTTCTAAGAGTGTGTCCTTTTCTTCCATCCTCCTGTTTTGTTTCTGCTGTGAAATCATCTTTGAAACAACAGGGACCGCTCCTGGCTTGGGGCCGTACAGCAGGCTGAGGGAACTGCTGGTGGCAGTCTCCGGTCTCCAGAGACAGCTGACGAAGATGGTCTGAAATTTAGCAGCAGCGATGGATGTAGAAATTGTTCTAGGTCATAATGATCTGAAAGGAAAAAAGAGGCAGAAAACATACCTTGCCATGATATGTGTGGGTAACTAACTGTCTGCGGGAGGATTTATCAGAAGATGGGAAAGCAGCATTACATCTGCAAGTGTATGTGTGTCCAGAAGGACAGTGGGAAAGGGGACAGATGGAAGGGGGATGGGACCAGCAGGCAGTAATATTGTTATTGTCAAATGTGTCAATGCCAATGATTCTTGTTTTAAAAGCAAGGGACCCATTGTCATTTAATGGGACAGATTGTTATTCCCTGACGGTATGTGATTCACAGCAGCACACCTGGATCCAGGAGTGAAGACTTTCAGATGGAAATGAGAATCAGCACAAAAGAGGATTTTTCCAAAGTGCTAAAGAAACAGAAATGATGAAAGGAACTGGGGATTTCAAGCCTTGTGCACTTGAAAAAAAACCCCCTAGTCTCTCCTTTTGACCTGAGAAATGCAGTTCAACTACCAGATGATGGGACCAGGTAAGCAAATCCCAGGAATCTCACTGTGTCTTTGCCAAGACCTCACAGCATTTTGCAAGCATCGCAACATCTTGAGGTGGATCGAACTGCTGCTCTGTAAGGGAAGGAACAAAAGAGGATTTTGTCTGGATGGTGTCTGAGCAGACATCTGCTACAGCTCAGCCTGTGCTCTCCTCCGAGCCAGATTTCTGCCACCTCCTCCAGCCATCCTTCAGTTTGTATGAATTTTATGGACTACTCAAATTTGCACAGCGGGTGTTATCCCCAAAAGAGGAGAATGAAGGCTAATATCTCTCAGTGGCACTTCTTCTCTGTGTAAAAAACCTTCCACTTTTGGCCCGTGTCTGAGTTCCTCTAGCCAGATCCCAAGGAGCCTTGCCACTTTTTGAAGTTTTGTAACACATCACTAGTGATAGCAAGGCTATCACTTTCTGCAGAGCTTCGTGGGGGGAAGCACAGTGTGTTGTGTAGAACAACAAAGCAAATTCCTGGAGATATGGGAAGGTACAGGGCGCCTGTCCATCTCTGGCTGCGTTATGGCTCTGTGATTTTCTCTGTGTGTTTTCTTACATGTGCACTTCTCAGCGAAATATTGCTGCCAGTCTTAGGGCACTATGGAAAGAGATTTAGCCATGATACACCCATAGCTGTATTTTGCAAGAATAAAGAGTTGTTGACATTGCTATTTACATAAAAAACCCCTGAACGTTAACCATTAATTCAGTTCTTAGCATGATCTGCCCTCCCCAATGCACCCAGTGCCAGAAACACCATCAGGCCAGTGTTTGTGTTGCTGGATCAAGCTGTTTTATGGCTCTTGATAACACGATGGATAACAGTATAACAGGTGGAATATGAAAGGCCTCATCACGGTCAATTGATGAATACAAGGACGGATGACCTGCTGGATGGGTCCTCACTCCGTTCCCCATTTCCCCTGAGAAGGGATGTTCCTAATGCACACTGGTAACAACCACAGTGACAAAGGAAAAGATTTAATTTGTGGTCTTTAGCACTGGAGGAGCGCTTAAGGAGACCTTTTTTTTTTGCTTTAATGCAGGCAGAGTCCACAGAGCAAACTCCAGTGATCTCCAGCAGACCTCCATCCTTTGCAGCACAGAGCAAGAATTATTCTGTGCTTTGGCTAGTCTTAGCTGTCTCTGTGGACCTGCTGCTGGGTCAAGCTGTGTAACTTAGTGAGGTTTCCACCTGCTAATACAGTGTCTGTGGTCCTCATAGAGCCTAACTCACTCTCAAGCACCAAAAAATACCTTAAAATGGCTTGTGTTGATCTGCATAAAACTCAAGGTCTTTGAAAACTTCAGTGTTTGAGATCTGATATAGCAGTCCACATGGGTCATCAAGCTGTCCTCAACATCATGGTGCAACATGGGACAATCCCAGGAGCAAAGTTTGTATAAACACACTGCGTCGCCAGCTCCTGTCCCCCACCTGGTTGCAATGAGCCAAACTCCCAGGTTTGCTGGAGCACCACTGATTTTTCCATCTGCCTGTTTCTCCCAGTGGGGAAGACAATGGGACTTGGTAGCTGAAGCTAGATCCAGGAATGCGGCCCCAGTGACCTCTGTGCTTCAAATGCTGGGACTGGTGAGGGTGAAGGGGATCATTTGCAAGTATTGTAACTCTTCGCCTATAGTGACCACGTGTCACATGTGAATACAATCTCCATCCACAGATAAGATCTTGTGCCATGTGTGGACGGGCTTGCAAACGGCATGATTTAATGTAGACTGAATTTGAGCTTTGCAGCAAAGCAGCAGACTAGCAGACTCTTATTTTATTCCTATAGCCATAGAAGTCCATAAATACTGTAACTATATATTTTGACCGTTTGTGCTTTAAAAGGCTGTCAGAAACAATCCTCAGCAAGTTGTTGTGGAAATAGGAAGCAGGAAGGGACACTGACCGTAAATGCTCATATATGGCTGTTGTTTGGATAAATTTTATGTGCAGTATGAGCTAAAACTCAAATGCAAATTCATGGTGCTTGATCCAGTGCCAAGGGAAATCTCGAGTTCAATTGCTTCAAGGTGCGTCTGTGTAGACATAGGCAATTTGAGGTTAACTGAGATGAAGCCACTGCTATTTTCACTTATTGGTTATAACCTTGGGCAGACTTGAACCTTCTCCCAGGACCAGAATGTCAGCCAAAACACAGTGGCTGCCTGTACTGCAGCAGAAGGGTGAACTCTCCAAGCAAACTGCCCCAGCCGGGGGGGATTTTGGAGAAATTAGTGACTTGAGTGCACAAAGGCTTCCTTTGAATGATGAAGCACTTGCTTGGTTTAATGAAGACTAGGCTTTTATGAAGATACAGATCAGATTAGATGTTCCTGAGAAAGCAAAGTTTCCAATCCATGGGAAATCTGATCTATAGGTACAAGCAGAGGCATAATTTACACTTAAAAAAATACAGTAGCTCCTTTCATCTTACTGGAGCTTCCCTTCACGTGCTTGATAGTCCTCCTGAAGATGTCCATCATGTTCTCTGTTTTGGTGGTGATCTACATGCAACACAGCCAAGCTTTGCTGGCTCCTGTACTGTCAGCAAGCAAGATTATTTGGGATGCAGTTGGATTTCTTCGCAAAAGCCACTAGTGCCTTTTCCTCTTCCTTGTCTTTGGCTGGGGTCATCCTTGGCTGATGAGGTTGACTTGGGTGGGTGTTGCCTCCTCTGAGAGTGCAGGACTGTTTCTGTGTGTACAAATGATGGGATAAGAGTTCCAAATGGAGTCTGAGCTAGGATGTCCTACGCTATTGCTGAGCTGTTAGCACTCCTCTTTTCTCTTTTCAACCGCCATGGCCTGAGACTTGCCAGCAAGCCCATAGTCTTAGGGGGACACCCTGTCTACCTAACACTCCTGCCCCCTTCATTCTGCTCCTGCCAGCTTCTGCCAGCTCCTCTCCCTGGATGGGTGTAGCTGTATTTGCCCTGCTCCGCATGTCTCTCTGCTTTCCCGTGCTATGGCTTTGATATCAACTCAGATCTAAAGGGTGAGGATCCGCTCACCAGATGGGCGTGACTGGGAAGAGAGAGGATTAGGTAGATCCGATGTTAGCAAATGCAGGGGAGAGTAGATGTAGTCAACGCTTATGTTGAAATCATCTCCAGCTAGGATGTAGATAGCACCCTACAAATATGAGCCAGGTTAATCTTTCCTGCTGAGGTTTTCAGAGCTTCCACTTCCAAAACCAGACTAAAGTGCGGAGAAGCCTGTGATGTGTAACAAAGAAGTAGCACAGAGCAGTTATGGGGGAGCTCGTCTCTGCAGAGACATCTTTGCAAGTTAAAGTGGACTACCCAAAGGGGTGAATTTAAAGTGTGCTCATTAAATCGGGTAAAAGTGAATGAAGGTACACAGAAATAAAGTTACTTTAATTCTCACAGTGTCAACACAGGTTTAATGTGGTCTAAGCAAGAATGTAGAGTTGAATCATAGAATTGCCTAGGTTGGAAGGGACCTTTCAGATTATTGAGTCCAACCATCAACCTAACACTGACAAAAATCATCACCCAACCATATCGCTAAGCACTACACCTACACGTCTTTTAAATACCTACAGGGATGACGATTCCACCACCTCCCTGGGCAGCCTGTTCCAATGCTTGATAACCCCTTCAGTGTAAAAATTTTTCCTAATATCCAATCTAAACCTCTCCTGGCACAATTTGAGGCCATTTCCTCTTGTCCTAATTTGCCGGTATGCTGAGAAAACCGTAAGATCTGTAAAGGCAGGGCAATGTTTTAGGGTAGAGGTTATAAAGGACCCCAGGGCCCTGATGGCCAACAGTGCCAAAGTGGTATCATTTCTCCATATGGTTATTTAGCCAGATGTAGCCACTCAATTGCACTTCCTCCATGGAGTTTACATCTCATCTGCAAGCCTGGGGTGTCCCCTGCCTCTGAAACAGCAACGGCCCCCGGGATACAACACTGCTTTGCTAAAAGGGAAAAGGGGGAAGAGGGCAGTTTCTGGAATCTCCTGGCTGCCGTGCACAACTGTTTCTGACTGTGACCTATCACTACATTTTTCTGCATTGACTTAGAAACAGATCAAATCACCAGCCAGATGACCTCCCCGCCTCTGTAAATTGGGTTGTAAAAGAAGCTGCTTATGTCAGAGCCTTGCTCTCCTCTGGGCCTGTGCGAATTGCTGTGTCACTGTTTCATCGCGGCTCGGTGTTTTGAAACAGGCTCTGCAGCTGCCGGTCCTTCTCCTGTTTTATTTGGAGCAGAGCAGCGGAGAGTCATCGTGGGCCATTTTGAATGTTCTTCCTTTGTGGCAGCTTGCCTGAGAACGAGATGAGTCACGGGCAGGTTACATGCCCTGTCCACGTGAGTGTGAATTAGAGGGAAGGCTCCAGGATTACGGGTGATTGTCTCCCCGGAGCAGCCCACTGAATTGTGCATTTCAACAGGGCTGGAGGCTGCGATGGCCTCCTAGTCCTTTGGGTCCTGCTTAAAGGGGGATGAGCTATTCTGTTCTGCTTCACCAGCTGCTAGCAAAACCTGTTAGGTCTGCCTGACCTGTCAAATTGTTAGGGTTCAAATGGATTAGGAAAGGAACGTCGAAAAATGTTCCCAGCATACGGGTGCCTCATGGCCTTGCAGCAGACTATGTGTCATGGAGAGAGGGATGTGCAATCAGGGGTAGGAAGGAGGTAACAGAAATATTGGCTCCGTTGCCGCATTTTGAGCCATTAAAGTTTCTGTGTCTAAGTAAAACTAAGGAGGAATTAAGCATTGTGAGTTACAAGCCTGGCCCCAGAGTGCTGCACACAGTCTCTGGGAGTTCAGACTGTCCTTTGGATGATCACGGAAAGGGGGGATTATTTTGTGAGAAGATCATATGGATTACTTAGTCAACCAAGGCTGAAAGATGCTCTTTGTAAGCAAAGCAAAAGAAGTTTAGAGGCAAAAGAGGTATTTATGTTAAAAGATAATACTAACGGAGGATCCAATGGGAATAAATTGGACATGGACATCTTTGGCTTGGGAGGGAAAATAATGTTTCTAAGCCTCAGAGACATTTTAGGAAACCTTTCCAAAGAAGGGTATCAAACATGTTTCAGTGTGCAACAGACAGAGGAAAAGACTGCACAGGAGAGGTGCCATCCTGTAGGCAGAGGTGGTAAGTGCCTGGATGAGGGTGTGGGACTTCTTGATATCTTCAAGAGGCCATTGGAAGGGGATGATCATTGCTGTTCTCAGTTTGTTACAAGCCACTCTGACTGCGTTGAGTTATTCCCATGTTTCAGGGTTTCTGCCAGGAGGAAGGAAGCCTTTCCTCCTTGACGCAGAACTTGGCTTTGAGTTTGATTTGTTCTGTGGGCTTTTTTCTCTCCCTTCCCTGTTAGCACTGGACTGGCCCAAGTAAAAATCGGCTTGGGACAGGGTGGGGCAAGCACTTCACTTGTGCTTTTAGAAGGAGAAAGAAATGTTTCAAGTCCCCATCTCATCCACACACCCCAAATTTATCCCATAGTCAGACCTAATGTCAGAGAGGAACTGGGCTGGGTCCTTCCTTCTCTGTAATGCAGAGGGTTGGTGACATCATTTGACATGGACCCATCACCTTGGCAACACACCTGCTCTCTCCTGCCTTTTTGCAATGGCATATTGTCCTTGGAGGCTTTGTATTTGAAGTCTCTCCTTGACTGTGAACTGCTTGGGATGCACATGGAGGGTGGTGGTCAAGCAAGGCTCTGAACAGGGCTTTCTGGGGGCTCTTTCAGACATGCAGCTAATACTTGGTGAAAATGTATAAAGTGACCACGGTGGTATGGTCTGGAGCTCTGCACTCCAAACTAAGTGGTTCACAGGACTGATGTGTGGTAACTTATTTCCATCAGGACCTCTTCCTTCCGCAGTGACTTGGTAACCCAAAGGAAATTCCCGATGCAGGCATTGCCTAACCAGGAACACTTTGTGTTTGAGAATGGAAGGGATAAGTCATAGCTTTTTTTTTTTTCTCCTCTGATTTACTAGCAGTTGAGAAGATGACAAATAAAACACAGTTTCAGACAGGAAACTGTTGGAGTCTAGTGCAGCGTGTAACTGTGCAGGTCTGTACTGGAGCTGAAGCATTCCATGCTGTCTGTGATATGACTGACCCAGAGCATTTCCAAGTGCTGGACCCAGCAGCGCACCCAGGTCAGATACTAGTCGCAGTTCATTTGGAGGCCTGGTCTCGGACCAGTTGTCCCTAGGGTGGATGAGCTGCAGACAATTCCAGCAGCTCTAGCCAGGTGTCTCTAGGACACTGAATACAGCCTGGCAAACAAGTCAAGGCACAGACAGTGACCTGCCCCACGTCTCTACAGGATGAAAGGGGGCATTTAGACCGAACCATGGCTACATCATAGAGAGAAGGACTTGTAGAGGGAAAGGTTGTCCCAGCGTCATCTATGAACCAGTATGCCAAGGCAGGAACAGGGGAACCCTTCTTGAGAAGATGCCAACACCATCCAAGGACAAGCAGGGTCCGTAGCAGGCTGACATCCCTTCCAGGTGCTTAGCTAGAGGAGCTGCCCCTGCACAGTGTCATCCAAAGACAGTTTCCATCCTGACCTTGTCCCATGCCTGGCTGCTGCTGGCTTTGGGAGCATTTGGGCAGTTCAATGCCCAGAGCAGCTGAGCGAATGGGGCCAAACCTCAGCTACATTACGTGCTGGGGTGGGTGAAACAGAGGAGCATGTCCCCGTTCCTTGTCTCACGGACTGAGGGAAGTAGGGGGTGCCTGGAGCAATCTTTGGACTCTCTCCATTGCTGAGCCTGGGCTTCCCAACATAAGAAGGACATGGACCTGTTGTAGCAGGTCCAGAGGAGGCCATGAAGACGATCAGAGGGCTGGAGCCCCTCTGCTGTGAGGACAGGCTGAGAGAGTTGGGGTTGTTCAGCCTGGAGAAGAGAAGGCTCCAGGGAGACCTTAGAGCCCCTTCCAGTACCTAAAGGGGGCCTACAGGAAAAATGTTGAGGGACACTTTATAAGGGAGTGTAGTGATAGGATGAGGCGTAACAGTTTTAAACTGAAAGAGGAGAGATTTACGTTAGATATCAGGAAGAAATTCTTGACTGTGAGGGTGGTGAGACACTGGCCCAGGTTGCCCAGAGAAGCTGTGGCTGCCCCATCCCTGGAGGTGTTCAAGGCCAGGCTGGATGGGGCTTTGAGCAGCCTGGTCTGGTGGGAGGTGTCCCTGCCCAGGGCAGGGGGGTTGGAACTGTGTGATCTTTAAGGTCCCTTCCAACCCAAATCATTCTATAATTCTTTGCTACAACCATGGTCCCAGAGGTCTTCCCCTTGCCCACGGCGGTCAATACCTCGCCTGAGCCCCACTCCCAGCCACAGCAGCAGTTCCTGAAAAGCTCCAACACCCCGGGCCCTATCGTGGAGGGCTGGGAGCGGGGGACAAGCCTCTGGGGGGACGAGGTCTGAGCCCCGCTACCGAGGGCCCGCGGGGGTCCTGCCACTGAGGGACGCTGAGCTCCCCCGGCCCCACCGCCATGGCGCCCCTCGGCCTTTCCCGGAGCGCCATCTAGCGGCGCCCGCGGGGCGCGGGGCGGCCATGGCGGCGGCGGCACTTCTGTCTTCTCTCCCATCTTCCCTCTCCTCTCTCGCTTCTTCCCTCTCCTCTTTTCCCTCTCCCCTCTCCCTTCTCCCCTCAGCCTCCCCTGGGCAGCCGGCCGCGTTGCCCTTTCCACCCGCTGAGGCCCAGAAACCAGACCTGAGCTCACAGCTCGGGCAATGGCTGAGGAGAATGATGAGGGAGAACGGGCCGGCCCGTGTTTGGGGCAGGCCCCAGGGGAGGACACGCAGCTCTCTGCCACCACCCGCCTCCTAGACGAGGTTGAGCATCGATTCCCCCCCCAGGTGCTGCCCCAAGGACGCTTTACTGTTGAGCTGCTCTGGCACAATTTCTTGCTAAAAGCAGCACCAGGGACCGTTTGGTCATAAAAACCTCATGAAGTTCAACGAGGCCAAGTGCAAGGTCCTGCACCTGGGTCAGGGCACATACACAGATACAGGTGGAGGATGGATTGAGAGCAGACCTGAGGAGACCTCCCCGAGGAGAAGGACTTGGGCTGTTGGTGGATGAGAATCTCAACATGAGCCAGCAATTTGCACTGACACCCCAGAAAGCCAGCTGCATCCCCAGCAGGGCGAGGGAGGGGATTCTGCCCCTCTGCTCCGCTCTCGTGAGACCCCCCTGCAGTGCTGCCTCCAGCTCTGGGGGCCTCAGCACAAGAAGGACATGGACCTGTTGGAGAGGGTCCAGAGGAGGCCACGAAGATGCTCAGAGGGCTGGAGCCCCTCTGCTATGAAGACAGGCTGAGAGAGTTGGGGTTGTTCAGCCTGGAGAAGAGAAGGCTCCGGGGAGACCTTAGAGCACCTTCCAGTACCTAAAGGGGGCCTACAGGAAAAATGTTGAGGGACACTTTATAAAGGAGTGTAGCGATAGGATGAGAGGTAGCAGTTTTAAACTGGAAGAGGGTAGATTTACATTAGGTATTAGGAAGAAAATTTTCACTATGAGTGTGGTGAGACACTGGCCCAGGTTGCCCAGAGAAGCTGCGGCTGCCCCATCCCTGGAGGTGTTCAAGTTGTGTTCGTCCTTGGAGGTGTCCAACCCAAGTTGGACAGGGCTTTGAGCAGCCTGGTCTGGTGGGAGGTGTCCCTGCCCATGGCAGGGGGGTTGGAATTAGGTGATCTTTAAGGTCCCTTCCAACTCAAACCATTCCATGATTCTATGATCTGCAGCCATCCTGCAGGGAATATGTGAAGCTCCAGAGCCAGAAGGCCTGAAGCAGAGGCTGCCCTAGAGGCACTGGTGACTGACCCTCAGAGATTTGGGAACAGGTAGACAACAAGTTGGGGAGGGGACAAGAAATCCTTACTGTCCTGGGCCATGCAGAGGCTACGGTGTTCATTGCCAGAAGTGGGCTGGAGCTTAGTGCCAGGAGACCCCACCAGGGATTTCTCTGGAGTCCAGCACACCAAGGTGTGCATGAGGTAACTCTCAAGGCTCCTTGGTCTCTCCCAATGAGGGAAACTGAGTCCAAACCGTGTTATTCAAGAGAGTGATTAATATTCTGAAATTGAAGGAAGTACGTAATTACCTAGCCTGGCCTTCGACCAAACAGGGGCTAGAGACTTCACCTCTTGCCCATGGCTGGATGTTGCTGTGCCTTTGAGGGGGGCGCCAGGCTTGTTTTCTTGTGATGGAGATTCCACGTGGTCCCTTAGAAATCGGTTTCTCTGCGTAATTCCCTTCAAATGTAGTACATTCCCCATGCCTTTGCCTATTTGGATGTGCTCCTGTGAAAATTCTTGTGAGAAACTGTTCTCTCTTTCTTATACATTTGCCAAAATCCTTAACCAAGGTGGCTGGTGGACCAGCCAGATGTAAATGCAAAGTGGGCTTGATGCTTAGCACAAAATAACAGCCTTATGTAGCAATGTATACTTAAACATACAGTAGAGATGCAACGGTGTAGCAGGGCTGAGCCATGGAATCCACAAAATACAGGACTTTGGCAGCTCACCTGAAGGAGAGATTCACGAGCTAAGATAGGGAGGAGTCTGAGTTTCCCCCATCCTCCCAGCAAAATGGGAATTTAACCATAATTTTCTGGACCCTTGGGAGCTCCGTGGGGATTTCGGGCTGTGTTCAGCAGAGGGCAGTGGTTGGTTTGGTCACTACTAGACTGGCAGCGTCAGACCTCTTAAACCGCTGCCGCGGACTTTGCTGTTTGCTGAAATCATTCTGCTGCAGAGTATTCAAAAAAGCTGTTGAAAAGGATGGTGCAAGCAGATCCTCCCTGCCTTGCATCAGTGTGATGCAAGCGTAATGGTGGGTCAGCGAAGTCTCTTGGGGAAATTCAGCAAACCTCCCTCTTCCCACCCTGTGCCAGTTTACAGAACTGAAAAAAGAATTTCCAAGGAAAAAAAAAAAAAAAGATTCCTTGACCTGGTTTAAATCTGCTGATTTACTGCTGGTTTTCAAGAGGTTTGGCATTTTGTGATCCACAAGTGTTTAATTGAAATGAAAAAAAGCCCTTAAACCTACTGTATGTGTTTATAAAATTTCCCTAAACAGTATATGTGACCAGCGCTGCTCATGGGAGCAAAAAATACCATGCAACGTCTCATCATCCGGGCATCCTGTTCCCGTGGGAAGGGAAGAGATGCAGGAAAATCGAAAAATTCCTGCGACAGAAGGATACCAGCCACCTGGACTGACCAGCGTGTCCTAGGTGGCCTTGGGAAAGTTACTTAAACATGGCAAAATTGGCACGGAGCTGCTCTGTGATGCTCCAGAAAGCCTGGGAAGGGAACGCTAGGGGACAACTCCTGTGACAGTCCCCCCTGCGGCTGCTGGCACGCCAGATGCTGCTGCGGGAAGGAGGCCAAGGCCGGGGATTCCTATCCAGTTGCTCCGTACGGGGGCTGATGACAACGATGTGACATCGAACTGGTCAGTGCAGAGCAGCTTCAGGGTTGCTGGAGTAGCCCAGCTTTAGGATCCCACCTCTGTGCAGGAAGAGTTGGATTCCAGTTCACTGATACTGGGTGCACTGGTGTGAGTAAGGGTGGGTGAGAGGAGAGTGGAGAATGACCATAACACAAGTATAAAGGCAGAGCAAAGCTTGTGAGGAACTGGACAGACTGGGAGGTCCGGGAGTGAAGTTCAAAAATAAAACCTTAGCCATGACCTGCCTGCCTAGCTTGGTTCCATCATCTCACCGTGTGCCTGCCATGGCCCTGTACCCTTCCCCACACAGATATATGAGGTTTTTTAGAGTGAAACCTAGGTCAAAATCCTACTCCCCATTCAGTGCTGACTGCTCTGGGGCCAGGCACAGCCCAACCTGGATACCATTAGGGTACAGGGGTGATACATCCTCATAGAACCATAGAATTGTCTAGGTTGCAAGGGACTTTTAAAATCATTGCGTCCAATCATAAACCTGGTGTCAAGCCCACCACTAAACCATGTACCTAAGTGCCGTGTCTACGTGTCTTTTAAATAGCTCTGGGGATGGTGACCCAGGCACAAGTGTCAGTCTTGCTTTGGCCTACAGAAAATAGCAATTGTTTGAGCAATTCCTTGCTCCCGCGCTTCGTCTGGCAGGATTGATCTTCGGAGAGAGGGATCAGGGCTGATGAATGGCTCATGAAAAATTAACCGTGTATGTTAATTATAATTAATATGTTATATATCATATGTATTCCAGCTGGGAAGATCTGTGAAAGCCTGGAAAGATGGAAGAGCCCAGAGCAAGCAGGAGGCCACCCAGAACAGGTGTAATGCCAATCCTGCCTGGTGCTGAGCGTCCTCTGTTCCTGCTGCAGGCAAAAGGGATGAGCCGCTTCCTAGGATGAGGCCCAAGTCTAAAAAGAGACGGTAGGATATTTATGCCTGCGTCCCAGCAGCTTTATCTTCTCTCCAGTTGCTGGAAAGACCTCAGGCAGGCTGTTTCCTGTGATTTTACGCACCACTAGCTGGGCAAAGAGGCCCCCCTGGAAAGCCATTCAAACATATTTAATCTGTGAAAGATTTTTGCTGATGGTGGGTGAAAAAAAATTGCACCTTGCCATGTATGGGAAAAAAATTTTGTCCTGGAGGGGACTGGAGAGAGAATGGAGGGATCCTCTTCCCCTTGGAGCTTGCATTAAAAAGTGAACCTTCCCCCCAGATTGTCTTGTGTTTTTGATCTGCTCATGTCATCTGGTGGTGCCCACGGTGCTGGCAACTCTCCCCCTACAAACACAGGAAGGGGAAACTCCACAGACCCCTTGGATGTGCTGTTGATAGTCTCCTGACATCTTTCACTAGAGACTGCATGCCAAGATTGTGCCTCAGTTTCCCTCTTGCTTCACCACCACCCCCCCCCCCCCCCCCCTCCCCTCCTCTCTTCTCCCTGTCTCTTCGGGGTTTGTACCCTCGTGGTAGGGGTCTGCAAGTCCTCTCCCCAGCCACATGGAAGCCTTCCTTTCTCTCTTCACATGCACCCGTGCATGAACACATCACTGCACAGACTTGTCCCTTTTGGATTTATGGTGCATTTGTTTTCACTGTTTCTCAGGGTGTTTGTCTCCTCGTGTGTTCAGCTCTCTCAGACCCCAGGGCCAGGCATCGAGAGTTCCTTTTCTTGCAAAGTCACCAACTGCCCCACACTCCTGGAGCTGCAGGTGAGAAGGGCTTCCAGGAATAGCACCGAACAGACCCAAAACCCTCCACTGAAACCCTCCCAGGCTGCTGGTGGGTGCTGGATTGGGATGATCTCTGATTTGCATCACATAGCAGGAATTTGCTGGTGTATTTAACAACCCGCAGGCTCCTGCTGCTTGTCATGGATGAGAGGACTTCCCTGCCTGCAGCTGTCTCTGCCAGGCTCCTTGACCTGTTTTTCCATCATGGTTATAACTGGAAATGGACACTCTGCATTGCCACCCACACTTGCTCTGCGTGGCTCTGTGCACCTATGCCCCTGTGCAGGTGTCCTACCCTGCTCTGCGCGGCTCTCCCTTCAGACCCTCCCGCTCCCTCCTTCAGCATTGCTGACAAATGACCCTCCAGGATACTCTTGGCAGAACCAATTGATTTTTCTTGCCCCCGCAGGAGCTCGCAGGACCAACAGCTGCTCTGTTGATTGTGAACATTAAGTTGCAAATAGCACATCCGCATCCTCTGTCCTGGCAGCTGTTGCTGGTGGTGTTAAACGTGGCAGCTGTAGAGACAACGTGCAGAAAACACCCCCCTTCCTCCTCCAATCCTCATGGGCTTGGAAGAGCTACACACATGGCTGCCAAATGCAGAGTATGTGGGCTTTTCTAAGCAGGTCTGGCCAGATAGTGTAGGGGCTGAAAGGAAGCTAAAAATGTTAAGGATACGCATTGGTGCTGGCAGACCTGGAGCTCTGGGTGATGGGCAGAGAAGCACCATGGTCCTATGGTCCTTGAGAGTCAGCTGTGTCTCTCAGTCCATCTGTATCGCCTCCCATCTGCCCTGGTGTAAATAAGGAGTTTAACCTGCATTAAACCAGCTGATGGACTCACACCCCTCTGTCTCCCATCCCCATCTTTCTCTGATGGCCCTACTTGAAAAAGGCAGCTGAAACATCTGAAGCAGCTCAGCAGATAACCACCAGAAAGTCTGACTCTGGAAACATGCCTCATAGGAATAGGCAGAGTAATTTATTTTTTTTCGGAATGCAGGAATGGAGTCTTGTTTACAAATACCTTTGCTGGGAGAGAAAAAACCTGGCATTGGGGGTATAGTAATCTGTTAGACAAAGACAGAGTAAATATCTGTGGCTTGGAATGTAACACTGCAAAGACAAAGAAGGTACTTTATCTTCTCTAAACCTCACAGACACATTAGGGCAAAACTGTAGGCTTTTCTGAAAAAGGGGCTCCAGTTTAAATGGGTTGATTCTGGGATGACTGGGTGAGGCTTTCTCATCTCTGTTAGGCATGCAGTAACCCTAGAAAGAAATCCTGTGGGCTTTCGAGTCCTTCCAGCCTTGGGAGGCAGTAGGGTCGTTGTGCACGGGTTAATGTACTTGCTGAAACCTCTGCAGGCCAGGTAACGCGTTAGCAGTGGCAGAACTGTTAGGATTGTATAGATAAACCATCTGATAGTTTGCTTTAATTATGACAATACCAATCTGTTTGCTTTATGCAGTGTTTGTCATAAGATGAAGCATGGTTACCAAAATTATCGTGTAGACTAGTCTGTATATAATAGCAGGCCAAGAGGTTAGAAGAGGAAGGGTTTCCGGGTTGGGTAGGAGGCACAAAGTAAAGCTACCAGATAAACAAGCCATAACTTCTGTCAAGAACCTATCAACAGATTCCCACCGTGTGCACTGTGAATGGGCAGCTGTGCAGAGAAGTCCGTCTGAACCGGTGTCTTGAGCACCGCTGTGTTTTCCAAGTGATGCTGGCAGGACGGCATTTCCAACTCTAAATAATATCAATCAAGAGAGGCCTGCCCTGGGAAGCCAAGATTTGGGCAGGCTTAGCTATCCAAAACGTCAAGCGGTTGGATACTGGACTTTGGTCTCGGCTTCTCTCTAATGAGCTTCACAAGTGAATTTATTGGGGTCCTTCTCTGGCTGGAGAGATGTTGCCTGTGAGATCAAAGGAAGGATGAGCCAGTGTCTGGGCTGTGGCCCAAGGCTTTCATGCTGTGCCCTACTCTGATATGGATTTCCCCTGGGCAAGACTCTTGGGGAAATCTGTTTAACTGACCTGCAACAACCTCCACTTTTCTCTGTCTATAAAGACAAACAAGCACTTCTAGGCCTGTTTTAGAGGCCTCTTTTGGAGGAGATGGAAGTAAATCTGCTCTGAGTAAAATCTTGGCTGTTATTTTGATCCTGGGTGCTTGAACCAAGTAGAGGGAATTTTGTTTGGTTGCTTTAAGGTCATGTCAGGAAAGTCCACTGAGAGATGAAAGAGAAGCCAGGGGTCTTCTGCAAGGGAGAGAGGCAAGACCTTCAGGGCATCTCCAAGAATACCTCTTCTTGGGCTGGAGCTCAAACTAGTGCTTGCTTTTTGGTTGAGCAAACTCTTCTTTCTCTTACTGAGAAGAGCAAAGGTGACGTGGTTGGAGAAGGTGATATGTTTGGATCAGAGCTCTTGATTGACATTTTGATGAAATAAAAAAGCTATTCTGGCAGATCTACACATTTATAGAGCATTGCTTATCTCTACATGGCTGTCTGAAAGTCAGCTGGTGCTCAAATCTACCTTCCTCCATGACCCACAAGAGAACCAAACTCTGGATCTGGATCTGAACCAGACATTTGCTCAATGAGACATGGCACTGCAGCCCATTCTGTACCCACATTTGTCTTTCAATGAGCAACTTCAAGTCAGGTCTCCAGAAAGCTCTCATGAAGTGACACCTTTCCCTCCTTACAAGAGGCCTAGATGCTGTGCCACACCAACTCCATCACATCTTGTAGTCAAGAGCAGAGCGCTCAAAGAAAATCAGCATTTTGCATCCCATTCAGCCCTTTTAGAGCAGCTGCAAGGCAGATGCGTTACCTGAGGAAACTGGACAGAGTGGGTGACTGGGCCAGAAAGAGGCAGGTAAAGAGATTTCTTTGTGCAGCTCAAACTGAGTCAAAAGGACATAACCCTGAGAGTGATGGGGGACATGCTTGTCCACCTTATCCCTTTGTTTCATCTCTCCTTGTGGTCCTAAGCACGTTTCGGTTTTTTGGTTGGCTGTTGCCAAGATTGCCTTATATTGTCAAGTCAATGAAGAAAGCAGACCAGAAAGGGCTGCCAGTTGTTTGATTTCCTGCTATTAATGGAGCTTAAACTAAACATCTATGGTAAATCTTTCCCTTTACTTTTCTGTGGCCTGGTGTTGACAAGTGATGGACAGCAGTCTGCCCTTCCCAATACGAAGACTTGGGTTTATTAAGGCTGGAGCTGGGAGAGGGCTACTTACCTTCTCATTGGGATGGCAGAAGCTCCTCTCTGTGAGCTTCCACTGGGATTACTGTGAGGTGAACAAGGACTTTCTCCTACGTGCAAACTCAGCTTTATTTCATCTGACAGGCTCTTTCTTTTTGCATGGGCAGACGGAAAGGAGAGCCTCAGTCCTGAGCTGGGCTGTTAGCTCTACATACAGCCGTGAAGGAAAAGCAAAATCACTTGTGTTAGAACTCAAACCCATACCTAAATTAATCAGATCTCTGACGCTATAGTCAAGCATCTTGAAGAAGGATAGTTTCATAAACTAAGACCTTGATATACTTGGCAGATTATAAAAACACTTAGAGAATCTGAGAAGACACTGAGGTGCTGGAGCGTGTCCAACAAAGGGCAATGAAGCTGGTGACGGGTCTAGAGAACAAGTGTTACGAGGAGCAGCTGAGAGAACTGGGGTTGTTCAGCCTGGAGAAAAGGAGGCTGAGGGGAGACCTTCTTGCTCTCTACAACTGCCTGAAAAGAGGGTGTAGAGAGGTGGGGGTCGGTCTCTTCTCCCAGGTAACAAGTGATAGGACAAGAGGAAATGTCCTCAAGTTGCACCAGGGGAGGTTTAGATTGGAAATCAGGAAAAATTTCTTCATCAAAAGGTTTATCAAGCATTGGAACAGGCTGCCCAGGGAAGTGGTTGAGTCTTCATCCCTGGAGGTAATTAAAAGATGTGTATATATAGTGCTAAGGGACACGGTTTAGTGGTGGGCTTGGTAGTGTTAGGTTAATGGTTGGACTTGATGATCTTGAAGGTCTTTTCCAACCTAAATAATTCTATGATTCTATGATTCTAATATCACATCTCTGCCTGGGAAATTCTGGTGGTTTTTGCAGCATCTTCTGCGTACACAGGAGGAATGGAACCAGTTTTTTGCCCAGGGTGAAGGACTCTATTGGTTCAAGGTCCTCTTCTCAGCTTTGTATCGGACCATTGTGTAGATGATTATATGGACAGTCATCAGTCAGCAGAGGAAAATATCAGCTTGCACATCTCAGAGTGCAGCTGACTTGTGGCTATGCACCCTGTGATGGCAAAAAAACCAGGAGGGCAGGACTTGGACCTTCTCTTCAGTTAAGACCTGGAGACCTGGGAACATAAAGGGACAGGGTCTTCCAGCAAAGGGAGCAGGGATGGAGCAGGCTGGGGACATAAGGAAAAGGAATTGCACATGGTAAAGAGGGGATCAGAGAGATGGGAAGTGGTCCAGTATTGCAGTGGATATTCCCCCGTGCATCCCTATTAGGTCCCAATAGCTGAACAGTACCCACCACAAAGCACCAAAATGCTGCGATGAAGTGATCAGTCGTTTCTTGTGCTTGGGGACGTGCCGCAGTCTCCCAGTCTGCCTCTGGCTGGGATGCCCTGCAGACCATGGGACGTGTGCTGTGATGTGACACTTCAGGTGGCATCATCTAACGTAAGCACCACCCAGCACTTCCTGTGACAATCCTGCTCATCACGTAGCCAACATAGACAATGGATGCTGCTACCAGCCCATGAGGACACACACCCCACCCGATCCCCTCTTGCACCCCCTGCACCCTCTTTGTCTTTCCCAGCACACAGGAGACCTTCCTGTCTTCTACCACAAGACCGCAAAAGCTCAGACAGATGTGGGAAGATCGCTCTTGTCCCTTTTCTGGGCCTCACCATGGGAAGGGGATAAAGTGCTCTGCTTTTAGGCTTTTTCTTCCTAAAATGGGAGTCTTCCAGCTCTGATCCAAGCATTGGAATCCTCCCCAGAGCTCCTGTTTTTGGGACTAATGATGCCCAGAAGTCAAAAAGCAAGCCAAGCCCTCGCTTGTTTTCCTGTGTCATCCTTTGCTGGATATCAAGTCCCTGTGTTCCCTGGCCACTTTCCCGTGTATTAGCCTCCTCATCCTTGTTCTCACCAGCCCTCCCCTCCGTGGAGCTCCACTTGTTGTTTAACCCCTTGGCTCCCTCTCCTTTCCTTCCCCCGTTTATTTGTCTGGGGCTCTGGTTCCCCTGCGATGTCTTCTTCATCTTCCCCTGTCCCGGAGCAGCTGTGGGGATCTGACCTGCCTTCTCCTCCTTCCAAATCCTTGCCCAGAGCCGCTCCTGCCCTTACACCTGGAAGGAGGCAGCCGACTGGTACAGAAGAGGCAGGGTGACAGACCCATGTTTCTTCAGTGCTGATGCGGGTGGCCTGTGCTGATAACCCTAACGTGGGCAATTCCACTTTCTTCAGCCTTTCCGTGAGTCGAGCCTACACCTGCTTGCAGTACTTGTTAATGCTGATTAGGCTGACTAATGAGACTCTTGTGCACACATCTAAGGGGCAGCAAACCCCAGAGGGACAAGGAAGGAAGAAATTGCCTTTGCACGTAGCTGTGCTGTTTCCTCTTTGCAGTTCTCAAGACGGTTGTGGAGGGAGGGCAGAGCTTGCTCAGAGCCCAGGAGGAAGCTGGTTTGGCAGATAACCCCATGTGTGGAGCCAGGGGCTCCTTTTCTGGTGCAGAACTGGAATTTTTCAGCTTTGCTGGCCCCAGCTATGACTGAGGGCTGGCTATTCTGCACCTCTGCCTCGCTACATGTTTCTGGGCTGTAATAGGAAATGCCTTGCAAAGACAGACTGCTTTGAAACGTGGGCTGTGCTGGATGCAACGCAGGTGAGACACAGCAGGGAAAGAAAGAGGCCAAACTTTATTCCTGGATACCCATCCCCTGGCACGCCAAAAGACTACGGACATCTGTATGTTGTGACTCAGGCGGGTGAGCTCATGGTTACCAGAGATCTCTTGTCACACAAATGGCTGAGATCCCAAGAAAATGTACGTGAGATTTTTCACAGTCTTTTTTTGCTAGCCTCTGGGCAGCTGGTAGAAGAGGATATTTCTAATTCACTTTATAGGATTTTAGATGCACAAGAGAACCACAGCCCATCAAAGAGGAATGAATGCTGTAATTCCCCTGAAAGGTCGGGGCTTTTACAGAGCTCTTTATTGCTGTTAAGCACTTTAGGGAACGCTGTGTTCAGTCTGTTGCAGACTTGATGGTGGTAGTATGATACTCAATGCCCATCCATCCCTATTACTTTTTCAGCCTCTGGGTAATGGTCCAGATCCTCAAAGGCTGTTAAGTGCCTGATTTAGTTTGAAACCGTTGGGAATTTGGCATCTAAATCTTTAAATACTCTGCATTAAAGACTGCCCTGCAAAAGCTGACTTGTGTGTGCTTTACTTTAACGGTCTCTGCGTGTATTTAATGATGCATGGAGTTACTCACATTGCCCGTGGAGGCTTTTCTATTGTGTCGTGTGTGGCTTTGGTTCTGCTGTTCTCATCCGAGAAAGGGCAGGTTGGGGTAGGAGCAGGACTATTGCAATCCCTGTGTTGGTGGTCACTAAGAGGCAACCCAAGAAGGGATGGTGCAGGTCAAGGGGCAACAAACTTGGCCCCAGTCTCCAGAAACACAGAATAGAATCATAGAATCATAGGATTGTGTAGGTTGGAAGGAACCTTTAAGAACACCAAGTCCAACCATCAAACCAGTGCTGCCAAAACCACCACTAAACCATACCTCTCAGCACCGCATCTACCCATCTTTTAAATACCTCCAGGGATAGTGATTCCACCACTTCTCTGGGCAGCCTGTTCCAATGGTTGATAACCCTTTCAGTGAAGAAATTTTTCCTAATAAAAACTGAGGGAGGCTTCAGCAGCAATGAGAACTGGCAGGTGAAAGGTGCCCACCAAAACTCTGCCATTGGGAAGAGTATTTCTGATGATAGCTGAGTTTCCCATACTGATTTTCAACATTGTGCCCTGTGCAGAAATGGGTGGTTTTAAATAGGATGGATGTTTAGCAAGTCCTGCACCCTGAGGAAAAGCAAGATGTGTAAACAATATGGATTAAACAGAGACCATAAAAAGTCACTGTAAAAATAGGCTAGTTTGGGAATGATTTAGCCTCTTTCCAATTTTTGGAGACCGTGTCCTTGATAAGGGACCAGACCCTGCTTTGGACCTGGTATGTAATGAAGAAGGACAACTGAAAGCTCTGGACAAGGTAATAGGTGTTATCAAATAAAGAGAATTATCCAGTCTCAGGTAGCCTTTATGGGGAGTGAATAATACGTTGTCAGTAAAGGGAATTCAGACTACTACAAGTTAAGTTTACAGCAGACAGAGCTTCAACGGAGACCCTGTTTAGGAACTTAAAAATCTAAGCGAATAATCTTAGAGATTTTATACTGACCTCAAATAAACAACTGCACTGAGAAAGATGTTAAAACATTTCTCTATATGGCAAAAATACTGCCGACAGCAAAATAAAGGGAGGTGTGAAGCTGTAGCTTGTTGGAACACAAAAGCTAAAATAAGCTCTGCACTGATCCTGCACTTTCCCTACTGTTTCTCTGAAGTAGTCTTGGCAAAAGACAGTACTTTTAACAGCGCTGTATACGTGGCATGCATTTTCATTACACACATGACGTGGAAAGGTCTGAGAGCGCGTTGTGGGTTGGTGGGCATGAGTTTTTGGGATTTTCAGGGAAGTGCAGACCTTTGAGGCATAAAATATTTTCTCCAAATGAGGGGCTGGTGGAAAATGGTGGCAGAGATGTGAAGCAGCAAGCCTGGCTGAGAAGTTAAAGCCTAATCCATGTGCGCTGCTGTGTCATTTAACAGAGACCTGCCAAAAAAGTGACATTGGCTGTTAGGTGCCTATGTCAGTGATTTATAGATGAACAAGGAAATACAAGAGGCAGAAGGAAAACACAGTACAATTGGGCCCTGGGAAGACTCACTATGTTCATGGAGATGTCTAGAATGGGAAATGGTGACCAGGACAACAGTCTTTCATCCCTTAGGGTAGTGCCACAGTGTTGGAGGCCCTCATTGAAGCCTCTTGGAAGGAAAATCCTCTTCAAAGGAATAGAGCTCCCAGCAAAAGGGGACTGAGTCAGCTGTATTGCTTAGGAAAGCCTCAAAGAGGTCACATACCCAGCAATGGCAATTGCTCCAGGACAACTCTTGCCCCAGGACAATCAAGAGTCTGAGTTAATGGACCAACTGCAGCTGACAACGTCATCCTAATGTTCTGGGTGAGACCTGCTGGTCCCTGCACTAGCTGATTGAACATCATCCATGTGTAGATTCCAGATGCATCATTTAATTTCAGGCATGGGACTCAGCTGCCGAAACAGAAGTGAACGCTATGAGATACCTGAGGGTAGGGCCATCAGGACAGTGTAGGACTTGCAGGAGAACCACAGTCTTGTGCAGCAGGAGCTGGAGGGGCGGTGACATTCCATCATGGCTACCATAGCATTATGCTCTGGTCTATTGGCAACTGAGTCATTCCTCTGGGGAACTTTGATGCTGGATTAAGATGCATGCAGGTGATGCCTGGGGTCCTGTTGTATCCCTGGAGACCTAGGCAGTGTGGAGGCCAGGGTCACTCAGCTGGGATATCTCTGCTTCCATAGGCTGAATCGCTTTCCATGGACTCCACTGCCTGGAAGAGGAACTGGGACACTCAGTGCTCCTAGGGACAGCTCTACTCATCTCTGGATAGATCCCTGTATTGCAGTGATGTTGACTGCTCAATTTTTATTACCATTGGATTGGTTAGGGGAAACTCTTGCAGACTCAGTTGCAACAGGCATTTTGAAGCATTGGTTACGCTGTGTTCCTGTGAAATGGAGATGGCTGTCCCATGGTCAGACCCCAGGGAAGCAGAGTACTCTAGGATGCCCTAGTTTAGACCAACCATAAAGCCCGCTGTTCTGGATGGTAACGCCAGTGAGTGCCAAGAAAAGCTGTTCACTAGTCTTGATGAATTCATAATAGTCTTCCAGCTGGAAGGGCAACAGGCATGTGAGTGAGGAGACATAGGGCAGTTACACCGGTTATTGCTGTTGATGCTGCAGGTTGGGCTGTTTTTCTAGGGTAATCGGTACAGTGCGATCTAAAACATTTACCCACCGTTGTGGACAGAATTTTCCGGGATCTTTAGCCTCACATACCTTTTAAACATGGCTCTTAAATCATCCTAGAGGCTACACTGGGGTGGATTTCAACCTGGATGCCTGAGATTGATTCTTTTTCTGTCCTTGGAAGCATCAGCATTTAAGTGACTGAGTGGATGGACTGATAGTGGGAATTAGGAGAGCAAGCCCTGATTTCACAACATGCCAGGAAGAAAAATCAAACAAGAGTAGTATAGCATCATAGTCTGGTTCTGCTTTTCATCTTGGCTGTTCTTCAGGGAAAGAGAGCAGAACAGCAGACTTTGCTGGAAAGCATGCTCATTTTCACAGCTTTTTTGTATGCTCATCTGCAGTTTAGGGGATTTTGTGATCCAAATGAAGGTGGAACATATCCTTAACCTCTCCCCAAGCCCAGACAACGTGTATGAGAACATATACGTCCACATGTATTTTTTTTCTTATGGCTGAAATAGTCAGAGGACACTTTACTGCTTGACTTCATCTTCTCTTCCCTGAGAAGGTTCAGACTTTTTAAGAAACAAATGAGTAGTTACTAGTGACAGGTGGGTTGGAATGCTTTCTCTCACACTCCATTGACATCTAAAATCTTTGTAGTGAATAGTTCTGGATTTACTCTGAAGCCCATGCCCAAGACCCAAAGGCTTTCATAGAAAACAGATTGCCTGCTTTCTAAGTCACCCTAGGAATGTTGCATTACGATGTCAAACACACACACACAAAAACACAGTAAAGAATTTGTTGCTAGCAAAATGTCTGTATTAAAATACAAAGAAAAGTTTCCTGTTGGGAACAGTAATTAAGAGACTTTCTTCTGTATTGGTACTAACAAATAGCACTGCAAGTTCCATTTTCCAAACAGACCACAGTGTTCTTGAGGAATAAATTCCACCACCGTCATTCTGAACCTCGGCCTAAAAAACAGAGACGTCAAAGACAACAGTACCATGCATCCTAGTAATATTCCAGCATCATTACACTGGTTTACGGCAGCGTGTTCCATCAGATGTGGGTTATATCTGGACACTGCTTGGTGACGGCAAGCTCACAGGGCTTCCTAATGTGTTTGAGAAGGCGATGATTGCATTGGAGCCCTTGCAGTTCTTGTTCATACCCAGGATGTCCACACTGGTTTGCTGTGGCTCGGTTTTCCTGAAGATGTTTTTCATGGTCAGCTGAAAGTTATTGGTCACAAAGCAGTAGACAATGGGGTCCATGCAGCTGTTGAGGCTACTCAGAGTCACTGTCACATGGTAGACGAGGAGGCTGACATTATGGGGCATGTCTGTGTTGATGGAGATTGCTACCTGGCGCACGTGAAAAGGAGTGAAGCAGATCATGAAGATGATGAGGATGGTGATAAGGAGTTGCACAGCCCTCATTCTCCTCTCCCGACTCTGGTGCATGAGACTGGGCTTGGACAGAGCACACATAATCCTGGTGGTGAAGAAGATGATTATGATGAGGGGGAAGAAGTACTCGCAGACCATCAGGACCAGAATCTTGGAGAGGCAGCACTCAGCAAACTGTATTGCCATGGTCAGGATGGAGAAAGTCACCACAGTGGCAAAGATCCAAATGAAGACGCAGATCCCCTTGGCACAGGTGGGGTTCCTCCATTTACGTGAGGCCTCCACCTGTACAATTGCCAGATAGCGGTCAACGCAGATGCACGTCAAGAAGAGGATGCTGCAGTACATGTTGACAAAGTAGCCAAAGATATGAACCAAGGAACAATTCAGGCAGTCCCCTGCACTATAGAACATGATGATCCGGACAGGCAAGGAAAAGCCCACCAAGAGATCTGTAACAATCAAGTTGATGGTGTAAATAACAGAGGTGGTTTTTGTTTTGGTACGGAAGCAGAAGACGTACAGCGCCAAGCTGTTCAGCACAACACCCACCAGGAAAATGATGGCATTGACTATCATCAGGGCAATCCACAGGCTGTAAAATTCTGTGTACAGTTCTTTGTCAGGGTGGATGAACTTGGAGAACAAGTAGATGCTGGAGTTGGGTTGCTGGGTGGCGTTCATAGAGTCAAGGGCTGTCAGTTGGGTGGAAGAGGTAGGCATGGTCACTGACTTCCCAGCAATCTGGAAGAAAAGGATATATTGATGGTTATGTCAGCATTCCTTAGGGCTCAAAATATTGTCACCTAAGAACATCTTAATCAATATATTTGAACATATTCAGTAGTTATATATACTGCTGTACTCTCTGAGTGTCTCATCTGTCCATATGGAATTACCAATGATTGCTAGGAAAATACCTGGGTTTATAATTACTGCTTCCAGTGGTTGTAGATGTATGTTTTGGAGAAGACTCACAATCCCCACTTCAAGTTTCTCTTCCTCTGCCCTGTGCAAAAATGGTTTTAAGGCCTGAGCAAGAACAGAGAAGTGAACTGTGCCAAGGGGAGCAAAGGAGAAGGGAAAGTCGGGAGGACATACACATGGTCATGTTTGAGCCAGCCATGTGGCAAATGGCCCAGAGAAACAGGCAGGATTGCTGAGTCCAAGCAGGGTGCTTCGATGCTCATGGAAGGCACAGGCCATTTTCTGCTGTGACAGGGAGGGTCAGGCCAATATAAGGCTCCTACTAAGTCTTCTTTGTGACCATGGTGCTTATTCTTTTGAGTCTTTCCTCCACTGGAGCAGCTTCTTCCTGACTGGAGGCTCTTCCTGCCCTGCCATAGGAGCAGGATAGCGCTGGCAGCCAGAAGACATTTGCCCAACCTATTGACACAACCATAGCCCCAGCATCTGACTCCTAAAATATCACATTCCTTCCCTTGTCCAGGTGATCCCATTAGAGATTTACAGGCAGCAGCATTTTCAGGAACTGTAAGACTTTCCTCAAATCAAAGGATGGCTGAATTTTCCAAGAAAACACAAGCAGGTTGTGTGGCATTTTCTAGAGACCTGCACATGCAGCAAGAGCAGCCGGGAGATTTCAAACCAAGGGCGTCAGCCGCTACTCCTGCCAGGGTTTGACAGTTTAATTTGCAAATCATTCCTGACTTACACACTATTTTAAACTGATTTGTATATTAAAAAGATAAAAAAAAAGCCCAATTTATACAGAGACTTGGCTGGTTTCAATAAAAATAAATGGTTGAAAAATGTCTGGAATATCTCAAAGTGGCTGAGCAGGACTTTGAGGTTAAAAAAATCAGCTTGAATCAGCAGAGAATGATGCTGAAAGACTTGAGTTATGAGGGTTTGAAATCCCTGCTACCAAGAGCCAAGTGTGGAAGGGCTAGGAGACAAGGAGCTGCAAACATCTTCCATCCCTCAGAGGAACCGCAGTGTGCCTAGGCTGCGTGTCTCAGTGAGGAAGGCTTGAATTGCTAAGGGAGTCTGAATATCCCCCAAGCATGTCCCACCCTCTGGCAGCTGGCTTTCTGCCTGCGCTAATCCTTTTTACTTCTTACGGGGATCGGGAGGATGGACTGAAGGTGTCCCATTGCCTGTAAGATGCTTCAAGCTGTTGGTGGCTGTGTACGAAGCGGAGGAGGAAGCTACCTAGGTCAGAAGCCTTCCAGTGAAAAGTGGATCCTCAGGAGAGTTCCTGCTGGCCAGAAGCAAATGGTTTGCAGGGACAGTCCTAACTGGGTCCAGAGAGCATCACAGCAGCTCTCAGCCTGCCTGGCAAGTGTCAAAACCTTTTCCTGCCTAGCCACCGAAAGCTTGCTTCTTGGGCTAATGAACTACAAATCCCTGCTGGCCATAACTCTCAAGTTCCTGAACTCCTCCACACCTCCTGACAAAAGCGGAAGGCTTCCAGATCTCTGGAATAAAGAGCTGGGGAACTGAGATTTGGGAGAAGAGATTCCAAAGTCTCTGTGCATTTGCTGGACACAGCACTCCTGGTACATCTCATCAGTGCTGAGCAGAAGAGAACCATCACCTCCCTCAACTTGCTGGCAATCCTCCTCCTAAGTCAACCCAGGAGGCTGTTGGCTGCCTTTCTCACAAGGCTGCATTGCTGGCTCATGTTCAACTTGGTGTCCACCGGGACCCCCAAAGTCCTCTGCAAAGGCTCTTTCCATCTATTTGGTCTCAGGCTGTACTGGTGCATTCCTCCCGTCCTGGTAAAGCCTCTGCTGGACCCTCTTCTGTCTTTCAGCATTCCCCTGAACAGTGTGGTTCCAAACTAGATACCTCATCAGTGAATCCATGGAGGTAATCATTCCCCTCCACCTGCTGACCATGAATCTCCTGATGTAGCACAGTATGTACTTTGCCTTGTCTGCAACGCACACTGCTTGCTGGTTCTTTTTCAGCCTAAGATTCACCATAACACCCATGTCCTTTTCAGTAGAGCAGTTCCCAGCCTGTACTGGTGAATGGGGTCATGGGATATGGCCAGGCAGACTTCTATGGAGGACCGAGTGACCAAAGTGTGGGTGCTTTCCCAACCCTTCTTACTTTGGAGAGGGCTGGGAATGAAATATGTTTGATAAATGGTCAACATTCCAGATCAAGAGTCCATGAGGACTACAGCCTAGTTGTGGTTATTCTGCATGGTTCATTCAAGCCAGGTGAGCATGAAGCAGAATATTTGTTGAGCAAAAGCAGAGATTAGGACTGAGAATTTATAGGACCAGGTGTGAAGTTCCGTCTGGAAATTCTTGGAGAAGTGACTTTGCCATCATGATCAAGCTCAGGTCTGTTGGCCTGGAGTCTGGTGATTGCTCTAGTTTCTTCTTGCCTCTCATCTAGTCTATGGAAGTAGTGTGAAAGAAAAAGCTGGGTTTTAATATCCTTGAACTCAGAAGGATATATGTATTCAAATGGCAATTTTTCCTGTTTAGGTAGCCACTCAAACCCAAGTAGTTTGGAATGGCTGGTGCTCAGCCATAAAGCCCTCCTTAGATCAAACACAGTTTCAGATCATGCTGCAGGATTGAAACCCTGAAGCCTGGGATCAGACCACCTGCGATGTCCCAGAGAACTGCCGGGCAAAGAGGAGCAATCCTAACTTGTCTCCACTTAGGCCATCTCCAGCAGCAACCAGACGTTGGAATGTCTTGTGTTTCAGAAACGACCAGATTACCTCACCCCGCACTGACCTCCGGTGGCAGCCAAAGTAGCACACATGTTCATGTTATTTTGTGGGGGTCTGATTGAGCCTGTAGACTCCTGGGGGAGAGTCTTGACTCTTTACATTTTGCGCTAAGCATGTTCTCAGTGGATAACAGGAAAAACTGGACCTAAGACGGGCTGAAGGTAGTGGAGCTGCAAAGTCTGGCACCTGAGAAAGATGCATGGGGAGAATGCAGAATGCTGGCCCATTTTCTAATATTCTCACCATCTGATCTTCCCTGTTTGTTTGTTTTGCTCTTTAATTACAAAACCAAACTGAAAGGAGCAGATGCCTGGATCTGCTCCCAGATTTCTCTTTGCAGATGCTGTCAAGAAGAGCACCGTGGAAGCCATTGCATCAGTGCAAACCAAGAAATAAAGATTTGTTTGCCCCTTGGGTGCAGTGTAAGCTTGTATATCTGTGTTCATACAGATAGTTGAGCAAGGGGAGAAGACAAAATCACCCATCCCGTCCCTTAGCATGGCCTGAGTGTATTCAGTTGCGTATGCGTTTGTCTTCTTATTGTAATTCTAAGGCATTAGCCATTTGCTCTGATTTTACATAGTGTTAGCAGCTTGCCTCTGCTGGGAGATTTTTTTTCAGGCTCAGATCCTTTATCATGAACACCTGATATTCGTCTTACATTTTTCCTTTCCTGCCTCAGTGAAATCAGTAACTCAAAACGCATTCAGATGTTGCTAATCCTCACAAATGCTATTGAGGTGTGTAGGGCACTTTACAGACTAATGGAAAAAGATCCGCTATGAGTATATGTATCCGCTGTGTCCATACACAGAAATTAAAATCATCAGCACATACAGTGTGATGACTTACGTAGTCGTCTCTTCCACTGAGCCCCACGTGCAGGGAAATAAACTCCAGATATAGTAAACAGCTGAAAAACAGGTAGCATTTTGTTTGCCAAATTCAATATGCAAGGGAGGAGCTAAATTAGAGTTCGTGTCTTTCCCCAGTCCATCGCTGCCCTGTCTGAACTCAAAATCCAAGCAACTACATGAAAGAAGTCCCAACTAATTTAATTAATTCTGAAGATTTCCTGACTGACAGGCTGTGGAAAAGCTGCCTCTTGGGCTGCAGTGGGAAAAGTCTTTCTCTAATCAAATTGTTACGATGGATGTTTGGGTGAACGGCGTTTTCCTTTCTTTGTGGGACTGCCCTCATCTCATGGCTCACAAGCAGAGGGGACAGAGAGCTGTACTGGCAAAGCAACAGCATTCCTCTGGGTGCTTTTAATGTGATGGAGCTGGACCAAACCCCTGGGTAACAGCTACTAAGTATTTTTCCATCGTGGGTCTCCAAGCACTTGACAAAGGTACGTTGCCCCATCTTTCAGCACACTGAACAAGGCCCAGAATGGCAGCGTGACCTCGAGTCTGAGGAAAAGCAAACATTTCCAAAGATTTCCAATTCTGCCCACCCCCTCTAGTCCCCCATCAAAAAATTACACCAACCAAGTCTCTCTCTCTGCCATCAGAAATACTCATGCAGGTGTTAAAGTGAGTCAGTTCAGCTACCCATCACCATGGAGTGATGGCATATAGCAGCCAGTGAGGGTCATGGCTAAAGACATGAGAAACTTTGCAGCCTCTGCAAACCTTTATTTTGCTATTTTTTGTACTATTTATTGCTTGCAGTTGTGGCATGAGCTCAGGCAGAGCTATAAGAAGCGCAATCACCTTTGCTTACAGAGTAAAGAGCCCTTGTGCTAACCCCCTTCCTAAAATCTTCAAAGAGTTTGGAGCTCAGCCTTCTTCTTGCCTAATTTAGCTCTCAGACCCCCAGATTTCCATGCAATCCCTGTTTCTTGGAGCTGCCAGTCTGCAAAGCCCAAGTTGGGTAAACACGCATCCTTCTGAGCGCCGTCTGACTGCGCCAGTTGGCCTATGCTGTTATATTATACCTCTCCGGCTGGATTTTGTCTGTCTGTCTGGGAGACTGTGGGTAGCATTTCCTTAAAAGTACAGCAGGCATCTGGGTAGAAATGGGATAAGGGGAGGGACGGAGACTGGAAGTTGACCTGGTTTCCCTCGTTCTGATAAAGGTCCCTGCTCAGCACTGGGAGAGGGGAACTTGCTCCGAAATACTTTCTCGTTGTTGCGTGACACAACCAATTCCGTCATTCTTGGGCCAAATAGGAAACAGATGGTCGCTGTGCTGAAACCAGGTCTTGCAGCCTCTTCCCTCCCTCACTCGCTGCTTGGCATCACACTTGTTCATGTAGAATGGGCAGCTCAATGCTACGTCTGCCCCAGGAGGATGTCCTTGACCATCCTGTGTTTTGTTCCACCCAACTTTTTGCTTGCCTTAAGCCTCACCCTCCACTCGCTGAAGTTAACGGGGTTCACTTCTTTGACCCAGGGGACTTTTGGATCTGGCTCAGCAATTCAAGTAATGGGATACAAAAGAAAAGGCAGGTCAGGCAACCGAGCTTTGTCCTAACTGCTCTCCAAAAGGATTATTTATTGGTGTGTGCAGATAGGATCTCTGCATGCAGACCTAGAGACAGAGAACAAGAGCGATGCCCTGAAATCGGAAAGATGAAAAGGACATTAACAAATGTGAGCCAGTGTTATTTAGTATAAACAACTTTTCTCATCTCCCTGTCCTTAATCATTCCACCTAACATGGCAAACTGGCTCCTCTATCATTCCCCTGTCCCACTCAACCTGTCCTGTCTGCTAGTGTTACTCTGCTGCCTGGGATGGCAGCAGCGTGTGTTTAGCTTTGCAGCCTTTCCGTGTTTAAAGTTCCCTGGGTGATTTATCATCGTATTTATAAATGAAGGGTTAAACTCACTCTCTTTCAGTTTAAATTGTATGATTCTCCTTCTGGCAAGCTCTCGCTCAACTCTGGCTCAAACTGGCCAAATATGGTGTTTTTGTGCATGTCGAGGACCTTGCCCTATACGTGGTAGAGCTTGTTCTGCATGCCTCATGCTCAGCCTGGGGAGGGTGGGTTTGCTGACAGTGGGAACTGAGGGAGAAAAGGAGAGAAAGGGAATGAATCCAGCTGCTGAGAGGGAGAAGCTGGTGCCCATCTAGCCCTCAGGCTGTGAGAAGGGAACTAATGTCCATGGGAGAAACATCCGGCCCTAAAGCAGAAATAGGGCTTTAGGGTCACTGGGGGGCTATTCCCAGGACAGGGAAGATCCTATGCTTGAGGGCATCGGATCTCTGCTCTCACTTGATTCCTGGGCATTGATGTCTCCTAGAAGCCTGCAGGTCTGAGGGTGGCTGGACAGAGTGTGTGGTACACCCAACTGCTGGGAAATTGCAGTTGGAAATGGTCAAACCAACTGCAGAGTTGCATTATTCCTTTCCCTCCAGTGCTGTGCAAATTAAAGGTGCTTTGGAGACACAAACCACGTAGTCCCGTGAGTGTCAGAGTAAATGACACCTGCTTTCTTATGGTTTCATGTCTTGCAGTGGCTCGCAGGGCTGGATGAATGCTTTGCCCTGGTTAAGATGCTTATTATAACTTTTTCCCATGTGGACACTTGGCTGCCTTAAGGAGCACTCACGTTCAGGCTCTTCCCTTGGCTCTGACACTTGTTTGACTTTCTCCTCTCTTTGCTGCCTAATTTCCTGAAAATTGAGGTGATCTTTCCCTTCTGCCAAACTTCGGTTGAAATTAACAAACAGATTGAAATGCATTAGGAGGATGGAGGGAATCAGAGCCGACACACAAATAGGCATTGAGAGTGTCCTTGTTTCCTCTACTATGAACCTGCAAGGAGTTTGCTAGCACTCTCCACCACACATCCTTTCATTTAGGTCTTATTATCTGCAAATTCACAATTGCTTTGGCATTGAAACACTGTAAAGAGGGCTGGACGGCTTCTTTGCAAAGAGAGAGCATTGCCTGCCTCTCATTGTTTCATCCTGAAGTGAAATAAGTTCAGATTTACACCAAATCATATCTTTCTCATGGCAAAACCAGCCTGATTGGGGACAGATGATCGCTAATTTCCTGGTGTCTGCACTGGTCAGCCATGGCATGCTTGCCCATGTGTAATGAAGATCGTGATGGCCAGCAACTCCTAATTTGTCCAGTGGTTTGAATGGTCATGTGCTGAATTACAGCCTTTGTCTGGAAGGAGAAAGGTGTGAACTTTACTTTGCACAACAGCAAGAGGGATTAACCCCCGTTACTGACTTTTGCATCTCTAAAGTTGCCCATGGGAATTAAATTTCCCATCTGGCCAGAGGAAAATCTCGGATGTTCGGTCCCAGGCGTAGCCTGGGCTGTCCTTCAAGTCATGTAAACTGTCACAGATTAAGGACGTGTGGAAGCTAATGCAATGTTGGTTGTTGGGCTGGTGTTGCTGATGTGCTGTTGAGCCATTTGCCTCCTGCCTGATGTGCTCAGTTAGTCTACATGTGGTCTTTCATCTCCAAGGCCCTGCTGTGGATGGCCGATGGATAATGCCATTGAACACCATGCCGTGTTCAATGCTGTGTGCATATTGAGTGGACCTCATGCTCCCCAGCAAGCCTAAGACCAAAATCAGGTCTTCTGAGAGTGAGGAACCCAGATGCCTGGTTCAGTTTGGGACAAGCAATAGCCTGTGGGTGCCGAAGCAATGATTTAACCCAACAGGTCATCCTAGGCAACGAGGGAGCACTGCCAGTTAGAAGAGGGAGAGCACAACTCTCCAAACTGCATTCCTCTTCTTCACGGAGCAAAGTGACCCAGATGGGAGGGAGGCCACTCGGCTTGGCCCAGATGCCCACTCTGCATCTAGGCTTGAACCTGCTGCTTAAAACAAGGTGAAGGACCACCAGTCCAGAAAGATCTGCATGGTCCTTCCCCAGCCCTGCCCTAAGCATGCATGGAAAATATGGAACGAAGCTCCCAAAGATACACAGAGCAGGAAATTCATGTGCTGGCAGATTTCTTATGAGCTTATATCTCCTCTCTGCTCATTTGTACCAGTAATGCCTCAGCCCTTGAAAGAAAGAGCCCAGATGTACCAGTACAAGCAAAGAAAGAAGTGGGATTGTACATACATTGCCTCTCTGGACCTGCAAGTGTGCACCCAGCAGCGGTGGGCACCCAGAGGTCCTTCAGCACATCTCTAATGAGGTTTGCTAGTACTGTTCACCTTAAAGTGCTAATAAAGGGTTTACGCCTCCACTTGCCTCTTTGTACCACACTGTGTAGAAAAATCCCTCCTGAAACATTTAGACATCTACAATGCCTTATTGATACCGTTGCATTTTTCATGTCCCTCTTTTCTGCATTACCAGATCTTGGCCTTGGAGTGACAGAAATATTAACTGTCTTGCTGAATGCTCTAGAAATCTTGCTGTTAGCATTTAAAAGTCCAACATCTCGTAGCCTGTCAGGGCTAGTACCGAGTGCCATCTGTCACGAGGGAGCATGGAGTGACATCTCTGCAGTAGATGCTGTGTATTTCTAGCTCTGATATTTTAAGAGAAATCAGAGCATGACTTCCTGCCTGTATCCCTCTCTGTCCCTTGTGGACCAGTAGAATGTGAGGGAAAAGCACTTATTTTTTGGGATGTATTTTTTTCCAAGAGGGTTTAAAATTTTTTAAAAAGCTAGATCTGGAAAGAAACATGTGGACTTGGAGTTTTATAGGTCCAACCAGTAGAGATGGATTTGTGCCTGTCTTCTTGGGAGGTTATAACGGTACAAGAGAAATACGTTTGATTTTATTGGGATTACGGTAATCCATCTAGCATTTCAAGGGTGTCTGGGACAAAGTGCTAGAAATGTCAGTTTGGAATAACAGCTATCGTGGCTGTGTACAAGGAGAACCCCGCGGTGAAAATTAACATATAAGCACATACAGGAACTTTACAGACCAGTGCAAAAAACATCGCGTGAGATTAAACCAAGCAACACCTGGCCTGTGCATTGCCGCTTGGTTTTGAAAAGGAACTTTTTAATTTGCAAATTTAGCAATCTTTAAGCACTTTTCCCTCTTTCTGCCTTCATCTGCTTCCTCTGTCCCTTGGCAAAAAGCCTGAGAAGGACAGAGCAACAGAGGTTTGCTGATGAGGAATACCTTGGGGTCCTGCGTGGCCCAAGGATGCAGGACAGAAGAGGCGATGCTCCAAGGAGGAGACACGAATGCAGGAAGGGACAAAGGGGCAGTGCAGCAGGATGAGCAGCAGCCAAGCCTGCCATGGATGCAGCTCTGCAGCCCAACGCTCGCTTCAAGTCATGCTGCTCTCTTGCCTGCAGGGAGAAACTGAGGCACGGAGCCGTGCCTGGGCTTGGCCCAGGGAATGCAGTGAGATGGGAGACCTGGCCAGGGAGCAGACTTTTTTTTTTTGGGAATCCCAGGATGGATAACCGGATCTTAACCCTTTTGGAGACTGGTTTCTGTAGTTTCTTTTGCTAGGCACTGTGCTCCCCGTGCTTGCAGGGATTTGCAAATTTTGGATTTTCCAGGTTAACCTGGAAGAACTTTGAGCTGTTAGTTGGTATGTTGCTATGAAAGCAGGGGACATTTCTGAAGGAACCTGGTTAAGGACCTTGGAATGGACCTGTTTCTCCTCAGACTGACCCAGCAAGCACATTGAGAGAAAGAAAACAGCATCTTTCCCAGAGCTGAGCTCGCACCCTCCTGCATGGCCAAACAGAGGTAAAACATCCCCAACCGCAGCTCACCCTGTGCCGGGCAGTGCACTGTCTCCTCTCCTGGCTTCCAAACCCTGCCTGAATGCATTTCCCCCAAATTTCCTTATGCCTGGGAATACACAGATATAAACGAGACATCACCCCACCCCTCACAAGAGCTGCTGTAGTACTTTTCAATGAGGGAAAACCAGTACCTTTGCACACTTTTCATCAAGCCCATCTCCTCAGGAAACAACCACATACCACAGCACTGCCCCAAAACCCAAAAGCAGAGAAGCTCATAGCCAGGGAAGGCCCTCTCCAGGTTGGGCACCTCCTGATGAACTTCCACACTTGCCCCAAGGGCAGAGACAGGGGCTTCCTGAGCTGCTCATCCACATGTTGGGTGCAGGACCCTCTCCCCCACCTTCCCCGCCAGGGTTGCCTGCTGCAATAGCCATGCTTTCTGCTCCGGACCTGGGGTCCGTTCTCCAGTGATTCCCCCCCGGCCCCCGCTGCCACCTCTCTGATCCCATGCCTCCCCTTTCTCACTGACCGATATCCCAAAGCATTCCCTGCAGTGGTCCCTGCGGTGTATTCCTCCACGATGGACTGACTTACCTCTGGCCCGATCTCCCTTCTATGTTAGAGGAACTGCCGGTAAGAAAATTTCCTCGTGGACCTGAATGCTATCGCCCCAGGAAAGAGACATCTGTTCCTACAAGCAGAACAACTGGAGTGACTACAGAATATGAAGAAATGCCTAATCTCTCTCTCGTGCTCTCTCTCTCTCCCCCCCTCTCTTCTAAATATAGCCTTGCAACTAATGGGAAAAAATACACACTACCAAAAAAAAAAAAAATATTTCCACTTGTCTTTAGTGTTCAGAATTTCTCCCCAAACATCTGGCTCCTTGCCCTAAACCTCTCTGAAATTTATGAAGTGCTGGAAACGCTAAAGAGGGCTCCAGCCTTCCTTACGGTGCTAATGCCTGAACATCTCTAACTAAACCTGATGTTGCTGCCTCCCTCTTGTCCCCTCCCCGGGTCAACTTTCTGTGTCTCTGTGGGAACAAAATCTCCTTGCTGAAAACAGGAAGGAGCTGGACCAAATGCCACAAAGCCTGTGACATGCTTTGAACCAACCCAGCTGTCCAGACCCTGAGAAGAAACCTTGCACAGGGAGACAAAGGGTGACTCCGCACACTTCGATGACGTTCTGTCTGCAGTCATTTGGGAGAGGGGTTAATAAGATCGATCCAAGGACTAGGCTGAAGTGGCTGAGTGTAGATTAGTCAAGGGTGGAAATAGAGAGCCTGAGGTTCCACCAAGGAACCCCCAATATGTTCCTCCGTCCTCACACAGCCCTTCCCTACTGGTGGTAGAGTCATTATGGGTATCAGGTCCATCTCAGAGTGGGGATTTGAGTATCCCTTCACCCTTGGCTCTATGAGAAAAGACTGGGATTGGACAAAGCATAATGAACTATCGAAGTGTTGAGATGGGTTCAAAGCACATGGCCAGATCAGCTTTCAAGATGTCTCTGTTGACCAATGCTGCAAGGACCCAAATCTCCCAAGTCCCCCAAAGTCCCATCTCATGATGGGTTACTTCCTGCTCTAAATTGGGTACCAAAAAAGCCCTCTTTTTGAGGGCTTGCACAGATATTCTCTCCCCTGCAGGGTTTACAGTAGCTTTAGAGGTCCCATTTGGGCAAAAAGGCAGAGAAAAATAAAGCAAGAAGCTGGATCAAATTTAGTTATTTAGAAGGACAGCGAGGATGGATGCTGGATTTTAGTGTCAGCCCTGGACTGGTCTTTTCCCTCGCCCTTTAGATAAAGACAACACTGGTGGCAATGCAGTAAACATGCAGGATATGGCCCGTCACAACACGACAGGATCAACTGAGCGGCATTGAATTCCAGGTCAAGAGGCCAAATCCATAAATAGAGGAGAGGTAAACTCCACACATGCGTGTCTCACTGGAGCACAAACAGTAGCTATGGTTATTAGAGAAGGTTGACCTCATTTTCTGGAATTAGTTTTTCACCCTTGGATCTTTCCCAGAAAGACTGAGCTGATCTTTTTTGTCTGGTTATTTTATTGATTTTCTATTTTGAGTTTCCTCACAACAAGGGACAGATTCTTCCCCCAATTTCAGGAACATCCTCCTTAACTTTAGGTGCCCCCTGATCCAGGCGTCCAGCCTTTCACAACTGACCTCCAGCTCTGGCACGTGCCTGGGCTCTCATCTGCTTTTCACTTCCTTATAACTTGGAAAACAAGTGTGATTGGAAGGCCTCCATGAGCCCTGTCTGGGTGCCTTCACTTCCTTTCATCTTGGGAGTTGAACAGGGGGAAGAACAAAAGAGAAGAAACCAACCTATAGTCCAACGCTGGGCAGGATGGATGAGCTTGGACCCTGTCATTCTTGTTGCCTACGGTGGCCAGTGCTTAAGTTTCCCCCAGCTTGTCAACAAAGCTTTTGTACTTAGGAAACAGCTCTTGGGAGTTACAAATGCAAGACTGAAAGAAAGAGGAGACTCTTCCCCAGGGTGAGATATTGGTACCTACGCTCTCTTCACCTGCTCTGGGACTGCCTGGCCCTTCCCATGTGAGGACTGGCTTGGTTTTGTGCTTCTGCGTGATGCATGCAAGCCTTGTTCCCATCCCTGTGCATGGGATAATGAGTGCCCTGCACTCCCCCACTATCCCGACCTCTCCCTCCTTGCTGGATTTAGCAGACTCGGAGTGGTAACAGCTGCAAAGTTTCAAGTTGTGCCTGAGATAGCGCAGAGCATGCCATATTGGGAAGCAGATGCTGCTGTTAAGGTGGAGAAGGCACATCCGGGCCCGGGGACGCGCTTTGTCCCAGACACGGTTCCCACACTCGGCTTCAGGAGGAGTTGCAACAGTAGCTGACGAATGAAGAGTTTCTATCATATATTGATTTTCAGTCATTTATCACCCTCCCAGAGGAGAGGGGGAAAGGAAGAAAAAACCAAATGTGTAGCTTTAGTAAGTGGAAAATTTTCAAGCTCGTTTGCTGAATATGCAGCAGTATTAAATGTTGCAGTGAATGTCTTGAGACTGTAGGTAGAAGGTACTGTCACAGCCAAAATTAGCTTTCACAGAATCACAGAATGGTTTGGGTTGGAAGGGACCTTAAAGATCATCTAGTTCCAACCTCCCCTGCCCTGGGCAGGGACACCTCCCACCAGACCAGGCTGCTCAAAGCCCCATCCAGCCTGGCCTTGAACACCTCCAGGGATGGGGCAGCCACAGCTTCTCTGGGCAACCTGTCAACATCACAGTTACATCAGGGAAAGGTGCTATTGGCCCACAATAATTCCAAGCAATTCCTTAACTGCCCCACATAAAATAGGGATGGGACGGGGCTCCATTTAAAAGTAGTTTGTGGCACAGAGCAACAAAGCAAGAGGCCAGACAGCTCTGAAGGGGGTTATCAGAAGCCTGATACCAGACACCACGCTGGGGAGATGTCTTCTCAGATTTTGTCAGGAGAAGGGTATACTTTTCCAGTCCTATTCAAAAATCACAGAATCATAGAAAAGTTTGGTAAAGATCGTCTAGTCCAGCCCCCCTGGAATGAGCAGGGACATCTTCAACTAGATCAGGTTGCTCAGAGCCCCGTCCAACCAGACCTTGAGTGTTTGCAGGGATGGGGCATCTACCACCTCTCTGGGTAACCTGGGCCAGGGTTTTACCACTCTCAGTGTAACATATGTCTTCTGATCTGTCTGAATCTTCCCTCTATTAGTTTAAAACCATTATCACTTCTTGTGTCACTATGGGCCCTGCAAAAAGTCTGTCCCCATCTTTCCTATAAGCCCCCTTAAAGTACTGAAAGGCTGCAATAAGATCTCCCCGGAGCCTTCTCTTCTCCAGGCTGACAACCCCAACTCTCTCAGCCTGTCCTCATAGCAGAGGTGTTCCATCCTTCAGATCAGTTTTGTGGCCCTAAAAAGGGGAATTGAGTGTCCTTTCATCCCCTGCAGCAGGGGAAGAACTTGAGATTGGGCACAGAATAACAAACTATTGCACTGCTGAGATGAGCTCAAGGTACATGGCTGGATTAGCTTTCAAGATGTCTCTGTTGACCAGCTCTGTAAGGACCTAAACCAGAATCCAGTGTCTGAACATGCTTTTTTTTTTTTTTTTTTTTTTGTTTTAGGAAGTTGAATTTAGGCTCTGTTATACTGAGCAGCTCTTCACAAATGAATTATCCTCTTCACTGGCAAAGTAGAGCTTCTACCCAAGCATGTCTGGGACCCAGACCTCATGGAATCAGAGCTCAGAAAACTGAGGAGCCTTTACCATGAGTACATGGAGGACACCACATGGAATCCTCACTACATGGAGGACACTGAAGGGTGAGATCTTCACTGAGCAGTCTGGGAAGCCTCTTTTCATCAGCAACTTCAGAGAAAGTGAACTCACATGCCCACATACCTCCATTGAACATTCTCCCATTTTTCCTCCAACACACACGTTCCTGAGACATTTTTCCACTGTCTTGCTACTGCACCAGGAAGCAGGAGAACCAGAGAGAGAAATGGGAACAAGTAATGCCCACAGTCACAAACACACACAAACACGAGCCTGTCCTCAGAAGACTGCTTGGAGGGGAGGTTGCCCAGCTGGTGTAGCTGCAGGTTGATGGAGAGGAGTAGATGGGATCTGCTCCCTGCCACGTGAGTAAGCCCTTTGCCATGTCAGATCCAGTTAATGGCATGGAGAAGAGTCTACATCAATTTTACCCTCCCCAACTGCTCTTCCTTCTAGAAAAATCTGCCCCAAAAGATCCTCAGGCCTTAATAAGTGCTGGAAAACACTCATGTATGTCCGTATGATATGCACTCCCCAAGAACCCTAAATTCTTGATTCTCTAGAGTCTCCAGGGCTATCGTGGGACACTGTGAGCCAGATGCAGAATTGACCCAGAGGACTGTGTTGGTTCTCACTGATGGACCAAGGATGGAGAAGTTGCTGTGCTGGACCCCCTTCCAGGAGTCACCTTTTACAGAGGATAACTGCCAGGAAAGCACCACATGGTTTAGAGGGAAATCTGCGGACACTGAGACTCTCCCCAAATGTGTAGTGATTTCCCTCCTTGCAAAGGGGCTTGTGCTTCAATCTCATCACACTTCCTTATCGTTAACGAGTGGGATGTATGTTGCCTTCCCCTGGAAGGAGAGCCTTGGACAGCAGCGTGGGAACGCTGTCAAAGGACAAGGAACAAAACACTGGCTTCTGTCCCAGCCCTGCTGCAGACCATAATGGAGCCTGATAGATGAAAGCACCTGCCATAACTTTCACAGCCCCCTGCCAACAGTGAGGAGAGGAGAGAGAAGCTGAGATTTGGTGGGAACAACTTGTAGCTATTCTGGTTTGGTGGAGCTGAGAAGGGCCAGGGAAAACCCCTGACTCCTTGTCCTACATTCGGCTTGAGTCCTGCTCGTGCTGTGGGTGGCAATCTCCTCTCCAGTGAGGCACAAGTGTGGGAGGCCTTGTGAACAGGCGTGGGAAGGAGCTCAAGGGCTGAATCTGACCCTGCAGAACTTCATTTACTCAAGCTGAGTCAAAATTGGCCCCGGAAGGGATGCTGCAACTCAGGTGAGTGCAGCAACCCCGTGGCAGAGAGAGAGAGGCTTGGGTGGCCACCACGGGGTGTGCAGGGAAAAGGGAGTTCACAGGGGATCAGGGCTGGAGGTTGCTCCTTGTCCCTCACTCAGTCCTGCTCCATCGCCAGTGCAGGAAGGGGCTTCAGCTGCTGGGCTATTGAGAGGTCGTTCTCTGCTGGTCTCATGGTGATCCAGGTGTGCCATGCTGGGACATCTGGGAGATCAGAGACCCCTTTGGGCTCTGAACCCTGAAACACTCATGATGGCTATGCCTAAGGTGGTAGCTGGAGGGGCTGTAGGGAAAGATCAGAGCCCTCTGTACTGATCCCTAGATAGAATCTGCAGGGAAGAGACAACCTTTGCCCCCCTCCTGCAATGCTGGGCAGAAGCGCCAAAGAGCCAAAGAAACACGTGCTGCTTCTGCCTGGAGAAGAAGGGCTTGAACCGCTTCCCTGGTCATGTTCAACACCCCCAGGGTTGTTTGCCTGACTCTCAGCATGGGCAACAGAGGCTGTCGTGAGCCATAAAAGATGGTCCAGCTGCCTCTGAAAGTGCAGAGAGCGTCTTCTGCCAACCGCTTGAGATCACAGGCACTTCCCAGCGCCCGCTGTCCTCAGAGGACTGCAAAGGGCAGAGGCCACCATTAGCGTGTGGCCCTGCCTCTGAACAGGCTCCCCATCTGTGTGTTCATAGAAGGAGGGAGATGAGACGGCTGCCGTATGGGGGCTTCTGCTGATGGGATCCAGCCACGATTTGTCTGTTTGATGAGGAACAGGGAAAGACAAGTGGTTCCCAAATAACGGTCATGGCTCCTGTCGGGTGAGTCAGGCACGAGGAAGAAAGTGCGCAAGAGCCAGTTTCCTGCCTGCCTACCACATACTTGGGAATTGGCTTTTCTGACCATTGCCTCCCCCTCCATTTCTGTCCTCAGACCGTGGCATTTTTGCTGACGGACCTGCTGAGCTGCAAAAAAAAAAAGAAGATGTCTGCAGGGCATGAAGAGCAAGCTGCCCCTCTCGGTGACCCTGAGGTCTCTCCTGGGTGACTGGTTTGGAGAACATTGGCCCTGTGTCTCCAGATCTTGCATGACAACGGGTGTGAAGTTGGATGTGCCCTGTCTTTATATAAAAGTACCCTGTGGGGGTGAGCCAGGATCCCTCTCTCCATCCCAGTCTGCCCAATTCACCACTGCTCTCACAACAGTGACAAGGATCCTCAGTCAAGGCACCAACAAAATGCACTGCAGACCCTTTGGCCACCCAACATGGCATCTCAACTGCCCCTTGTGATCCAACCCACATTGGGATCCTTTGCGGGGTCCTGCACTGACCTTTATGTCCCCCCCAGCCCGACTCCGACCAGCAGCCACCTCTTGTTCTTTTCTTGCTGTTTTTTTTCAGCGTTTCAGGAGCTAATTGCCAAGAACACAATGTCCAGTGTCACAACCTCACCGTGGAGCTCTCCCCATTCCCAGCAAAGTATTTCCTGCTGGATTTGTTTTGTCACTGGGCACATAGGGACACTGATGCTTGGAGGAGAAAGCTACGCAGGCAGCCAGGGCTTTGGCATCGCTTGGGTACACATGCCCCGGGGAGTTCAGAGCTGGGCAGAGCAGCTCTTGCCCAGCTCTGGCTCGAGGGCTGCAAAGCAGGAGTTGGCAGGACGCTTGGCATGGCTGCACTGGGATATGGCTTGAGGGTGGTCGAGAAAGTCTCCAGGCGGCTCCCAGCTCTCTGCTGTTGTGTTTGGGGAGGTGGGAAGCACAGCCTGGCAGGGCTGAGATGGAAAAACCACGAATTCAAGGTGCGCTGTGCCCTGCGAGGCTGCAGAGGACAGAAGGGGCATTCACAAACACATGGCAAGGACGTGGTGGGGACCTTAGGGGACCAGTCTGGTACCTCCACCTGCTCCGACTGAGCAGCGAACGCAAACCTGGCAAGGAGCAGCGGGGTGCTCTCAGGGCCGTCTGTTCAACGGCCAGGGTCTTTGCTCTACGAGCAACCTAGCCCAGGAGGAAGGACACCTGCAACTCAGAAAATCTGGTCTTTGGACCCACGGTCCTCAAATGACTTTAGAGAAAGACATCCTCTCCCTGCTCCCTCTCCGCAAACACGCTAATCCTCCTCCCCTCCCGTCCCCTTTGTCCACCTGGTTTGTAGAGATTTCGAATGGCTCAGGGCAGGGCTGTCTTTTGTTAGACATGCACAGGGCTCAGCGACGCTCTGATCTGGAACAGGGCAGCATAAATCTGATGGATTATGGTAGGAAATGCCACAGTGATGAAAAACTCTATGGTAACAGGAAGAAAAGAAAGGGCCCCGTTTGGGGAGAAAAAAAACACCCCCACAACCACCCTGCTGCTGCTGCCTGGTTACACATGATTCCTAAAGTTGCTGCCCCTGGAAGAGGCTGGCACATTTGCTGACTTTTTTGCCTGTTATTTTGGAGGGGGTGTTTTCCTTTGTGTTTTCAACTGTTTGGAATTACAGCTCCTGTTCCGGCAGGCGGTCCCTGCTCCCAGAGCTCTGTGTGAGGGGCCTCACTGGGGACAAAGTGGCACTTTCTGGGGAGGTGCCTCAGTTTCCCCATTGTTGAAATGACCCCTCTAAGCACAAGATGCAGACATGCCCTGGGAAGTTTTCAGGAAGGGAAGGAGGGAATCATCCACGTGATTTAAAGGGGTTTCTTACTGGAAATTGCAGTGCCAGAATAATAAGTTTTCTCTTGAAGATAAATAGGTGGGCAGCAGAATCCAGCAGGCACTGTTGGTGGTATTTATGGGTTTTGCTTTAGGATCATGAACCTTTTCTTCTCTCATGTGGGGCAAAAGGGACCTGCTGCAGACCCAAGTCAGGTGGAAATGTGCCAGTTCAAAAATCCTGAGGAATACTTTCTCTGACTGGGATGAGGTTATAGACAGGAACAGATTGTCACCGCTGGTGATCAAGGAGGCCTTGAATTCATTGAGGTGTGTGCCATGGATGGCATGATGGAGGGAAGACCAAGGCCCTACTCCAGTTTGTGTTTGTGGCCTCAAAGCAAATTTTTTATCAGGAGCAAAAGCTCAACTTGCTTTTGCTGAAGCAGCTGCTGAATCATTCCTTTCCATAAGTTCATCTTGTTACTGATAGCTTCAGTCTTTGTTATGGTAGGAGGTGCTGCAATGTGCTATTTGACATGCCCTTTGTGGCATCTGGAGGGATTTTTTTCTACAAAAGCACTATTAGATGTAATAAATAGTGTTAAATGGGCTAATGAAAGGGACGTGTGTCTCTGGCTTGGAAAAAGTCCAAACCAATCCGGTGGGAATGACAGGAGGTCCAGCAAATATGACCCACCAGCACGGACCAGCAGAACCGGTCTCGTTTAGTCTTTAGATGACTGAAGGAGACGTGATAACGTGTGCAGAGATGTCTGCAGCAACTTCCCTGCGAATGGTACAAGGTGGGTTCATCTCGCAAGGCTTAGGTCGTTAATACAAGCCCCTACTAAATCACCAGCCCAGTTTGTGGTGGTCCCACTGTAGAGACCTCCTTTGGGTAAGAGGAATCTTATTGCTTGCATCTTCTGGAAGAACAAGATGTGCCTAGAAGACACATTGCTGTGTCTTCTCTGTAGTACAGAGTTAGAGCCTCTATAATACAGAGTTAGAGCCACAGAAGCAACCGGGGCAGCCGAAGGATCCCCCCACGTTGCTAGAGCCGCAGGTTAACCCCATGGCTGTTAACACAACCTAAGTGGCACCTTCTTTTGGGCAAATTCTGCTGGCTTCTTTAAAGCAAAAATCCAGCCTGCTGTGGTTGCTAAACTGGGCTCTGTTTCTTTGGGTGTCTTTCCATTTTCCAAGAAAAATAAACCGCAGGCTCTGTATTTTTAGATATGCCATCTGATCACAGCTAGTCATATATCAGTCCCACTACTGTGAGTCAAGATGCTGAGCTCCACTGCTGAACTCCCTTGGGCAAAAGCTGGTGGCTTGAGCCATCCTGAGTGTATTAATAAATCAGTGCATTTAAAATAATCATTCACTTTCCTAGGTAAGCTGCTCAAGAGGAATCATACCATTGGGATTTATTACTGCTGGTGTCTTAATAGCTCTGGTTCTCTGGGTGAATTTAATACTGTCGTGAGTGGGAGATGAACAGCCCTGGTATGAGACGGACCTAATCTAGGCTGGGGCCAGAGGCAGGATGAACTCCCCTTCCTGTCCTTCTCCCGCCAGTGACTCTGATTCCTGACATCTGCCCCGTGCTATTTCAGTCCTGGGTATCATCCGAGGGGGCTGCCAGGCGGGGTGAACTTTATGGTGGCTTCCCACAACAGTGGGGTTTGACAGCTGTCTCTCTTTGTGCTGCTGACCTGAACCTGCATTGCTGAGGTGGGAAACGCATAGGCACTACTCCCAACATTGCCAGACCCTTTTGTGGGTGGTGGGAGAAGGGGTAGCTTGGGGAGGACATGTTTCCCTGGGCTGTACCTTATACAACTCTATCCTATCCTGGGCTGCATCAACACAACCGCATCCTGGGCTGCATCAAAGGAAGCACGGCCAGCAGGTCAAGGGAGGGGATTCTGCCCCTCTACTCCACTCTCATGAGACCCCACCTGGAGTACTGCATCCAATTCTGGAGCCCTCAGCACAAGAAGGACATGGACCTGTTGGAACAGGTCCAGAGGAGGCCACAAAGATGACCCGAGGGCTGGAGCCCCTCTGCTGTGAGGACAGACTGAGAGAGTTGGGGTTGTTCAGCCTGGAGAAGAGAAGGCTCTGGGGAGACCTTAGAGCAGCCTTCCAGGGGGCTTACAGGAAGGATGGGGAGGGACTCTTTAGCAGGGAGTGTAATGACAGGATGAGGGGTAACGGTTTCAAACTGAAGGAGAGTAGATTTAGATTGGATATCAGGAAGAAATTCTTGACTGCGAGGGTGGTGAGCCCCTGGCCCAGGTTGCCCAGAGAAGCTGTGGCTGCCCCATCCCTGGAGGTGTTCAAGGCCAGGTTGGATGGGACTTTGAGCAGCCTGGTCTGGTGGGAGGTGTCCCTGCCCATGGCAGGGGGTTGGAACTAGGTGATCTTTAAGGTCCCTTCCAACCCAAACCATTCTGTGATTCTGTGCAACCCCACCCTATGCATCCCTGCCCTGTGCAACCCTGCTCCACAACTCAGCCCTGGACCCCTTCAGAAAGTATTTGCTCAACCTACCTTGCACAATGGTCAACAAATGTGGAGTTACTGGTGTATTATAAATCTCTGTCCATCGCTGGCTTGCTCCAGCCTTCACAAGTCTGTGTCTCTAACAGCAGCACAGCCTGGAGCCAATTTTCTGTGTGTTTGATCAAAGTGGCAGGAAACCTTGAGGTCGGCGTGTGAAAAATGGGCTAGCTTGTTCCTGAAAGTTTATTTGTTGAACTACTTCGTCACTGTAATGACAATCAATTTATCCGCATAATTGGTAGCTGGAGACAGCATAACACGACTTGGCAGCCTGGATTTTTCTCAGAGATGTATTGCTTGGCATATTCAACCAGGACAAAAGGAGACAGCCTGGCTGCTGGGGGACTGCAACTCTACGAGTGCCGAGCAGTTGAAACTCGGCATGACAACCCAGCTTTCTCTCTCCATCCTGCCAGAAGAGGACCCTCGGGCGAGGATGAAATTGCACCTGGCTAAACGTCCTGCTCATAAACCCACTAATGCATTGGCCTCCATGCTGAGACGGGTAATGACAAGTCAGACTGTGCTGGTTATAGGGGAAGGCGTGCTCCACGTGTTTGCTTTGCCTGCCGGCTGGCTCCCAAAGAGCGGTCACACCATCAGGATGGTGCTCAAGACACCCCATGGAGCGGAGAGGCTGGTTGCACAGCACTGGCTCTGCGCGGTAGAGGTCTGTGCCCACCGCTCTGCCGGGTAGACCCTCCACCAGCGGTCCTCTGCACCTGAATGCTAGAAACGCCTTTTTTGTGTCATACAAGAAGTTGGTCACTCTGATGAGCCTGCCTTGATGTCCTCTCCTGCTGTGCCCAGGTACCCACTTCACTTCTGGGTGCCCACTTCACTACGTCCTTCTGGGTTTGTCACTCTGAGGGGACCCTGGTGGCTTACAAACGCCTGCTGTGGTCTCTGTGTGGGTCGGCCTGCTCTGAACTCAGGGCCATTTCACCTACCTGTGGTGAAGGAGCTACTCTAATGTAGGTCTTTGCAGCTGTTTGTAGCTCTGGAAAAAACAGAATTTCAGCAAACCTCCACAGCGTCCCCAACCTCATCCGTGAGGCCGGAGCCTACTTGTGATAGCTTCACTATGGGGCAGCTCCCCAAAGAGACCCAAATCCAGCTCTCCAGGCATCCCATAAAGAGAGCTCACAATCTCAGTGCATGCAAGGATGGGGAGCTGTCTACTAGACCATCAGACAAGGAGCCATACTCCACGTTTTTTAGCATTAGGGGGCATTAGGGGCATTTCCCACAGCCCCATCTTTTTGGCAAGTATTTGTAGAGAAGGTGACTGGAGACATGAAGAGGATGGGACATTTGACAGTAAATCTTTTTGCACCAATGTGGAAGAAGTCATCCTTTCTGTTGTGTTATAATGGCTGTAGTGGTGCTTTCCAGGCTGTGATAGATGAGATGCACATCTTTTATGAATTATGCATCAGACGTAATAAAGAATTCAGTTACTGTGTCTATACACTAATGGTGTATTGATCCCAGTAAATATCACGCTGAGATTGAACGGCAGCATCCCTGGTTAGTGTCATCCTGACGGGTGACATCGTTTCTTTGGGTGTCACAGCCAGCTCGCAGCCTAGTCCCATTTGACCCACACAGCTTTACTGATCTGGCCGTGGGCTTCACTTTTCTGTTCCCCGGATTCACCCTTCACCTCAGCACAACTACTTCTGCGTCTGGATTTTGTCATCCTTAGCTGGGCTCCAGGACTTAGTGGATGGGAAGCGTTTCTCTGCTAAGCCGTCAGTAGGATTTGCTCAGGTATCCTTAATCAGTCATTTTGAGGGGGAGCAAAACCTGCAGCTAGAAGCTACAAATTAAAATGCAAGTATGAGAAGTGAAGGAGAGGTAAAAGAGAGAGCAAGAAGGGATGGCAGGGTCCTTGCAACGTTTACGGATGGGCTTGCTAAGAAGCAGACATTCCTCAGAAGACTGTAGACTTTACCTTAGATGTCCCAGGAGGTTCGCTAACATGCACATTTAGGTAATATATTGTCTCACCTCCCCCTAAACCTTGCAACTGGGCATTTATAGAAACCTGCCATAACAGTCTGTGGTGTAAAGGAAAGTCCAAACAATGTGCGCTTTGTGTGTTTGTTAGAGCATTACTCCCATGGGGGATTTTTGGCTCCCGCTTTAAAAAGGGTTATGGAATTTAGATGTCTCTGTTTTTAGATGTCAGGACTCGCATCTCCTTAAAGGGTGAGGTTTCCCCGAACGTGCTGAGCACCTGCCTGCTAAACATCCCTGTTTATGGGTTTCCACCCCTTAAAACGCAGAGAGCTGAAATCCCACAGCCCTTCAGACAAGGTGGAGCGCAGGACTTGGTCTTCCCCCCTGAAAGGGGACGGGACAGCCCATGTCCCTGCGGGAACCGCGTCATCCCCAGGGCACGATGCACGTAAGGGGGAGCAGAGCTGCGGCGGTGGTGTACGTGCGCGCGGTGGGATTTATTGCTCTGTTCAGCCGCCTCCCCCGTTCTACTTGCTCTGCCTCCAGGAGAACGTGCTGTGAGGGATGTTTCATGTACAATTCCTTCCTTGGCCTTTGCCTTCTTCTTCAAAATGGGGGAAGGAAGGCTCGTAGGGTGCTTTTGGCACCTTTATGCACTGCGGGGAGGGAAGAAATGCCTCCCTGTCTGTATTTTATCTCAATGCGCTGGGGAGATGGGGAAGGAGGCTCGAGCAGAGTGAAGCAAAATGCGCTGATGCGCTGAAATCAATTGATTAATAAAATAGCTGCTCGATTGCACTGTTAAGTCGCCATGTGTCCTTGTAAGAAAGGAGGGGTAGAAGAAGGGGATTTTCTTTCTTAATTGTGGGTTGTCAGAGATTTGTGTGCACAAAGGAGATAGAAAAGTTTCTTGCTAAAGACATTTCCATCAAAGCCAGGCTTTTGCCCTCACATGTGCTGGCAGATGCTGCATGGACGTGGTGGGCATTTCTGCCTCCTTTTCTCCGTGGCTGCCCAGCTTTCCTCTGTCTCTGCTCAGGGATGGATTTACAGAGTGTGTAGAGATGCAGCACTGCATCTAATCATGGGCGACAGAGGCATTTGCCCCGGTGGTTTTCAATTGGGACTGTCATGCGCACATAATAGGGATTAAACTTGTACACCCACTCTCTTTTCTTTCTGAATGACAGGGTGGGGGGTGGGGGGAGTTTTAGCTTTGCTGAGGAGCTGCCACTTCAGGAAAAGGGCTGACTTTTTGCTGAAGAAGAGAAATTGGCCCTGGAATGTGAGAAATGTTAGGAGAAAAGGAGCTTCGTGTTACTAAAACACAGCTGAAATGAGTCCGAAGAGCCGCGTTGCCAATTCATCACACACTGCCACTGAGGACAGTTTGTGTAAGCGACGGGAGATACTCTCTACATGATGTACTGCGGCCCGACACGTCTCAGCTGGCAGCGACTTGCCGATGGAGCTAGTGGGGCCATTCATTCATCCCTCTCCAGCTCCGGCCCAGCTGCTCCCCCCGTCCACACACAGCACCCATAATAAGGACATTTCCATACTGTTTCCCCGGGGAAAGTTTTCTCCTTCCTAATCATATGTTGTAAAGTTCATTTTGAGCCTTCTCAGACTACTTTTTTTCCTGGCCTAGGTCTAAAAGCTTTGTACCTGGTTCTGCATAGGGGATGCTTGCAGGATGCTTACGTGTATATGTAGCTGGACTTGACAAACATAGTCAGTGTATAGGGGTATATCAGAAATACTCAATTTTTCATGCAGAATCCCTCGGACAGCTCTGCCCGCAGCCTGCTTTTTACATCGAGACATGTATGTGTCCTCATACACACGTCACTGACCGAGATAACGGACCAGCACAAATGCACCGTGGCATCCAAATGGACCAGTTCGGTATCTAGAAACACCCACATTTCCCTTGATAAGACGTTCTCTTCCTTTGCACCAACCCTAAACCTCCCAACCCTTCTCTACCCCTGCAGCCCCCGTCACGGCACTCTTCTCCAGCCTGTTCCCACCTGCCTGGAGCCAAACTGCGTCCAAACCCACGTGCTTCACTCTCGACCCAGCTTGTGAAGATTCCCATCCCCATCTGTGTGCTTCCAGCCTTTCCGGGACCGGAGCACGCTGCCTTCCCCAGCTGCAGCTGGTGAAGTTCCCTCCCTCTCTCTCCTCCCTGGCTGCCTTTCCCAGCCCGAAGCATGCCGCAGCCGGTACTTACGCAGCCTGAATGAGAAACCTCAGCTGCCGATCCCTGAGCCCGCTCCCAGATTCCTCGACCGAGCGACCGAGCTCTCACTGGCTCCCCAGCCCTCAGCCCGGCGCAGTGATGATACAGGAACCAGACCTCTTTGGTTTACTTTTACATTGACGTCAGTGTCTTTTCTAGCCTCCACAGCTCGTTTTGGTCAAAGGATGTCTTCAGGGTGGAGGGGAGGGGTCGGAAAGGGAGAGGAGTGAGGGTGAGCTGGAGATGAGTTTTTGTGACGTGGACAGCCAGTGGTGGGAGATTTTAGGGGATAATACTGAAAGATGGGGTGCTTAAGGAGCACCCACCGTTGACCGTGGGTGTAGATCATCACCTGGACGTGGGCACGTCGGAGGCCTGACCCTCACATCTGCACAGAGAACTGCATTCCCACCTGCACCAGCACCGCAACTGTGAGCAGCAGCACGGCCTTCCCCCACGTTTAGTGGCTGTTTGTTCCTTGGTGCTGGTTCAAGGGGAGAGGAAATGCTGAGGCACCGAGGGAGGTCTGTTGCCCCTACACCATGCCACACGAACACAGCTGCCCCGTTGTGCTGCCTCTGTGCCCAGGCTGGGGCCAGCGTCTGTTTCCAAGGGAATAGGGAGATGTCAATTTGAGTTGCTTTTACCATCTCAAAGGATCACAGAATCATAGAAAAGTTTGGGTTGGAAGGGACCTTAAAGACCATTTAGTTCCAACCCCCTGCCCTGGGCAGGGACACCTCCCACCAGACCAGGCTGCTCAAAGCCCCATCCAGCCTGGCCTTGAACACCTCCAGGGATGGGGCAGCCACAGCTTCTCTGGGCAACCTGGGCCAGTGTCTCACCACCCTCACAGTCAAGAATTTCTTCCTGATATCTAACCTAAATCTCCAACTCACCTCTCCCTAGACCCTTGTAAGGTTGGAGAGCACTTGTCACCTGTGGAGATCCTGCTCTGGTTAAGGCTCAGATTTTATCCCGGGGTTTTTGCTGCATGGTGTCCGCATCCGTCTCCCAGCGCTGTGCGGTGGACATGTGCATGGACGTGTTTCTGGGGCATGCACAGGGTTGGTGCTTGTGAGGGATTTGGAGAACACCGGCAGAAAGTGGAACCTGCTAGTGTGATGGTTAACAGTTATTCACAGCCGATTAATCACACCTACGTTTAGGGCTTCTTTCTTGCTGGGAGCAAAGACAGATTTCTTTGCGTGGCCAAACATCTTCCAGGAATTACAATGTAAGGCTTTCATGATCTAAATGCTGATAGTTTTCTGTTAGGTTCCTGAGCGCTCATTCACTTGGGTAGCGTGATGCAAACACTTGAGCACTCAGATGTTAGAGCACCGTGTAAGGGCGAATATGGAGCTTGCCCCAGTGCTGTTGCACAACAGCAATTAAACATGTGCCCTCCCGGCATCATGGATCACCTTTCTATGATGCATTTGTCCAGCTCATAACACAACTGCTCTGTCATCCGCTATTAGATCATCTGTATGACACCTTGATGCAAACCATTCATTGTAAGCTCTTAGGAGCAAGCATTGAGTTTAGACTCTATGAATCCAGGCACCAGCACTCACAAACAGCCCCAAACACCTGGTGATTTTCATGTTAATTGGGTTAGTCTACCCTTGGAAACTGTAGTACCAAAACCTTGCAGGGAGCAGGGATTATTGGCAAGGAAGCATCATCTGGTACCACCAGAATGACTGAGCTGTACTAGTTTATTTGAAAACCAGTAGTGAGAAAATAGTTTTTGACCCCAGTGTACCATCACTACAGAGAAGAAGAGACACAGGAAGGGAAAGTTCTTAGGTTGTTCAACACATCCATGGCAGAGACAAGTAATAAGTCCAGTTTCTTGGCCATTGGATCACACACTCTCCGTCATAAATAACACTAAAGTTTCAAAGATCCCCAGTGTTCTTGTCAGAACCAATACATGGTTCATGGCTGAAGAAAGACAGAGGCTTATAAAAACCAGAAAAAGAGGTTCTCGTAAATCACCATGTCTATACTTAGAAATGTGTTAGACTTTCTAAGCTCCATTTCAGAGCACATAAATTTTTTTTTCTTTTTCCAAGTTGAAAAATCCATCCAAAGGTCAGTCAGAAACAGGAATAAAACTGTCTTTGAAATCTCAGGCTGCCGTAATAGCATTTTTGGCAGTGAATGATAAACTTGAACAGTTGAGGTTTACACGACAGATGAACTGAACATGTATTTGTCTATACATTAAATGACCCAGCATTAAATGACCCATTTCTTCTTCCAACCTATCAGACTATTTATAGATTTTTACTACAAATGGACCTCCTGAACAGAAGAAGGCAGACCAACTAGTTTTGAAGAAACCATCACAGTGGAGCTGTGCCCATTAGCCATCATTCCTGGGCAGGAGTCCCATTTTAATGATAACCTCCCAGGTAGCAGGAATATTAACTCTTCATTTACCTGGCAGGGATTTTTACAGACTTTCACAGCTTTTGGAGGGCACGAAGGGTTGGTCAGGGAGATCTTATGATCATGAATATGTTGGATTGAAAACGAATTGTGGCATATCCTGGCCAGGGCTCTCAGAGTTGTCTGGGGAATGAGGTTCACCAGCCACTACACAGAGTACACCTGGCTGAAGGGACTTAGGAGCCATGTATTCAGAGCTCTCAGTTTGAATGAAAAGCCTAGGCGGTCCTTGACGGATGGATGGCAGAGATTTGAGGTCTGCTGTCTGACATGCCTCATAGTCAGGAAGCTCTTGCTGGACACCTGCATTGCAGTCCTTGCTCTGTTAACTCTGGAGGAGTATATCTAGGGTCCTGGTAGCTTGGCAACTGAGGGCCAGGTGATGTGGATTTGAACCTCCCTGTGTGCCGAAAAGCCTTTAACTGGGAGATTTGCAGTGAGAAAAAGTTCTGTCCCGGTTGTGGGTGTGTATCTGAGCTATTGGATAAACAAAGTCTGAACAAGCAGGTCTTCATCCTTTGGTTGCTTTAGTAGGAATGGTCATACTGAGGTGCCTCCTGGGCTGAACTGCCACTGATTTCAGCAAGACTCAGTGCTAAGATGGGTCTGGTGAGCAAACCAGATCTGAAAACACAGGTACTTCTAGGCTCAAACAGGTATCTTCGAGCTCCCACTGAAAAAGATTGGCAGCCCACCCATCTTGAGAAACGCCTTATCTGTGTCTGTTAGTGGGAGGAAAGGCAAGAGAAACTGATAGAGGTCCTTTAGCTACAATGCTGCCCCAAACATTAGCCCCGTAGGGAAAACTCCATGGCAAAGTTTACAGGCATGAGGGACCGAAGCAGACAGCGAGCAGATTTGTCCATGAAGACATTTCGACACAGCCGTCCAGGGTAAATAACAGCTGGGTTCTCACAATGCTCGTGTGGTGCCCTAACCGCATGGGGCCTCGCTTCTGTGTTTTCAAACGTGTTTTTTCCTCTTGCTTTGCAGCTTTTTGTGAATGAGAGCTGGTCCATTAGTAAGGGAAACAATGGCTCATAAAGACATCGTGGTTCATTTGGGGCCCTGCCAGGGGTTATTATTTCTCCCAGGGCACTTTGTCCTGAGCTGAAGGTTGCGTTCCGAGGCCGTGTTGTCCTTGCTTTGCCGCTCGCAGACCTCTGTGAAAGGGGCTTCAGGTGGGAACCCGGGCTGAGCTCACTTTGCTAAGAGCTTTTCTCTTTCCCTCCTTTCCCATTTTGCAGAAATTTAAGTATCAGAACAAACCCAGGGAAACGTGAAACCATATCCAAGGTTATAAACCATAGCCATATTTATGGTTTAATAATATGTTTTTTAACCATATTATTTTTAACCATAACCATATAAACCATATCCATATTTACAAAATGAACATGTGGCAGCAGTTACCTTGATATTTTTTTCCCTTTCTCAGTGACCAAGCGAAGAAGCCGATTGCGACCGATCTGCATCTTTACCCTTCCTCTCCTCAAAGCAATAAGCCTGTGATCTGAGCTTATTGCAAATCTCCAGGAGTCTTTAATCTATATTTACAAAAGCATTTTGAGATGTGAACATACAGCACTGTGATGCCACTATTTAAGCAGCATATATGGTGGAGCAGCCTGGTCTCACGTGCTGCCCGGCTGTGTAGTGGCACGGCTCCTGCTTTCTGTTGTGAAGGAATATGTGTTCCCTCCCTTCTAGGCTTGCCACAGTAAACAGAGCCCTGAGAAATCACCCTTCTAACACCAATAAAATCTGTTATTTTAAATTTTTTAAAGCAGTCTGTTTTGGAGCTATTTCTGGGAGCTCTGACTTGTGTAAAATTCCATGCCCATTTCAAATACTCTTACCACATTTCTTCCATCATCTTGCTCTTCCATTCTTACTAAAATTAAGATTAAAAATATAAATAAAACCCCCAAAACAATGTCCTGTACTACCCAAAGTATCTCAGACAAACTGGCAAAGCACAGCAAGTTTAAGGCTCAGTGGCCCAACCTTCAGAGCCCTTAAGGCTTAACTTTCCATTAGTCAACAGGACAACTCCTATAGGTCTTAGTTCAATTGGACAGAGAAGGACACACATAACTTACTGCCTGATTTGCAAATGGCAGATCATCTGGTACTTGGGAATTTTCCATGGTTTAACCTTTGATGGAGGAGGTCGGGTTCTTGAGGGAACCACCTGTTCCAGTCCTTGCACTGCAATGGGACGGGTGCCCCACAGCATAGCAGCAATGCCAACACCAGCTGGGCTGGTGTGCAGAGCTGTTCCCAACCTTGACAAGAGTTAGCATAAGCTGTGCACCATGGGAATGCCAGTTTGATGTAAAGCTGGTGATGTGTGCACTTGCACCTTGGCTACTTAATGTGAGTTTGACCTTTACATACCTCTGTGGGTATGTAATCAGTGCTGACTGTCTTTCACAAGAGGGACGTGGACCTGTTGGAGCAGGAGGGCAACGAAGATGATCAGAGGGATAGAGCACCTCTGCTACGAAGACAGGCTGAGAGAGTTGGGATTGTTCAACCTGGAGAAGAGAAGGCTCCGGGGAGACCTTAGAGCAGGTTTCCAGTACCTGAAGGGGGCCTACAAGAAAGCTGGAGAGGGACTTTTCACAACGGCATGTAGTGATAGGATGAGGGGTAATGGCTTCAAAACAGAAGAAGATATTACGAAGAAATTTTTCACTCTGAGGGTGGTGAGGCACTGGAAGAGGTTACCAAGAGAAGCTGTGGATGCCTCACCCCTGGAGGTGTTCAAGGCCAGGCTGGATGGGGCTTTGAGCAGCCTGGTCTGGTGGGAGGTGTCCCTGCCTGTGGCAGGGGGTTGGAACTAGGTGATCTTTAAGGTCCCTTCCAACCCAAACCATTCTGTGATCTTTGGTAATATATGAACTTTGACATTAGAGGGACTTATCAATCCCAGAGCAGAAGAATGTGGGGGGAAATATCTACTCCCTTTAATTTCCAGCTTCACTGACTCAAGCCCTGCCCTGCTCTCATTAAGTGTGTCCTTGCTGTCCCTTGGCCAGTTTGCTCTAAGCGTGTAGTGAACTCAAAGATTTGTGGCTGGAATGAGCTGAGATGTTTGTAAAGAAAATAACATGTTTGTTTTATGTAAAGTAGTTCAGCCAACGGAGGAATAGCCAGGACTTTATTTGGCTAAAGTCAGCCCACTAGTGTTAGACTCCCGGGTAATCTCATCTTGTTGATGAGTAACAATTTAAACAATTTGAACATTAATGATGCAGTCAAAGGAGTTAATCTTTTGTGGCTAATTTCACTCCTGTTGAAATTGGAGGGAGTTCTGCCTTTGGGTCCCTCAGCTTCTAGGCAGGGCCTTCAATGTGAATTATGGCAGGCAATGTATCATGTACTGTGTCATGAACACAGGACTTTATATGTCTTTACATGAGATGTAACAGCTTTTCCTTGGCCTCTCCAAGTAGCAATTTTGGGTAAAAGGGTTTCCCAAAACTATTTGTGAAAAAAACAACCAACGAATACCTGAGCAGGAGCCCGAATGATTTTGACTGATCTTCTGCATAGCATGGGGTGGCTCGGGGCTGAATGCTCCTCCTCCCATGAGCGGGGGTATGCATATCTACAAAGTGGCCTTGTGTACATTCAGATCAGGGGGTGGCAGCAATCTGCCTTGGAAAGGAAATTTTCTGGGCTGTCAATTTCTGGGCTACAATTTAAAAGGGTATATCAAGCTGTTGGTGGTGAATTCGCCATTTCGGGAGGTATTTTAAAGATGGGTAAACGTGATGCATAGGGACATGGTTTAGCGGTTGTTTTGGCAGTCTTAGGTTGATGGCTGGACTCGATGGTCTTAAAAGTCCCTTCCAAACTAGACAATTCTATGATTCTATGATTCTAAGCCTTTGTATGCATATGCCAAGCCATTAACATGCCATGTGCTATGTGCAAGTGATACGTTCCTAGAGACAAACTGACTTCTGAGTCTGATTCTGAATCAGGCAGTTTCCTCTGATGATGCAAAAGAGCCTAAAAGAGGATGCAAATGTAGGGTTTTTTTTTCATGTCTGCTCTAGCATGGCGCAAACAAAGATATGAACAGAGAAGGCCAAGAGGGTCTGGTAGTAGTTCCAAAGCTACCACTCTCAGGTGACTGTTCCCCAGGCTGGAGGACACATCCTCTTGAGAAAACCTGGCAGAACCCACTTTTGCTGGTTTTTGAGCTGAGCTGGAGGACCTTGCACTGAAATGGATGGGGCAGGTTGCCACAAGAGGCTGCTGTGTGGGAACACCTTGCAGAGGGTGGTGACAAACATCCACCATCTCTGAAATTGCCTGCGTTGTCTATGGGTGAGCAGGAGTCATTGCTGAGGATGAGGTTCTGTTGGTTCCCTCTACTTTGGCCAGAGCTCCGCAGTCATTGCACCCTCCGATACAGACGCACGTTTTTCCTGCCCTGTCTGCACTGCGCAAGCGCTGGCATCGGTTCCTGCGAACTGACTCACAGAAGTGATGTGAAAGGGTCTTGGAAAAATGAAACATTGCTTAATCCCATGCTGGACCAGTTCCCCAACCAGCCTTTCTGCACAAAAGGAGTATAGGAGCTCATGTGTGCTAGGAAGGTCATGGTGGGTGAAGCAGGACTGGTCCTTGCTGCAACAGCATTGACTTAGTGTTGGCTGGAGACGACCGCGATGGTCAGTGGTTGGTAAGGACACAGTCCCATGAGTCATCACCCTTCTGAGCTCAGAAAATGCTTCTTTTCTGATGTGCATTTGGCCTCTAACATCACCATCTGCGTTGCTGCACCAGCCTGTTGGAGGGACTGTGTCGTGTAGGCTTGGCCGATGTGCGCTAAAGAGAAAGTGCCGAGCTCCCTCCATCTACTTACATACTGGAGGTATCCATCAAACTGCCTTCAGCCACGAGCCCATCAAGAAGATGTATGAACACAAAGGGAAGCAGTAAAATGTTTTAGGAATATCTAGTTTATTGGTATATTTTATAGATTGTTCATTTTCACTCTGTGAAGCCTTTCTGTGTGCTTGAGCAATGAGGCCAAGGTCTTTCCTTTAGGAGCTTACTAGAAACAGGCAGACATTTCATTCCTGGAAGTGATTACAGGCCTGTTATTGATTTGTTCCTATTGATGGTGTTGGGAGCTTTTGGCAAAGGACAGGGAATGTAAAAAATGGGGGGAAGAAGTAGACCTCGGTAACATATTGTTTTGCTTCCACGCACCCAATGGCTGTGTGGGCCACCGATTAATGGGAAAGTGATGTTAATTATCTTTGGCTGCCAGCACAGCTCTGAGGCAAAGCCCTACCAAGTGTTGATGAACAAATGCTGGTTGTGCGGTCAGTCTGTGCTGTTATCGGAAATGGCCTCCAGCTCTGAGGTCTTCCAAGGTTACTTCTGACCACTTTTGATGGGACACAATGACATACGCACGCCCTCCCATTTAGATTATATTTGCAATGACCTGCTTTTTATGTCTTTGATCTAATTAAGACTATTCTGACACCCCATTATTTGGAGAGTCTGTATTTGCAAGTGATGTTCTGATCTGCTTTGTTCTTAGTTTCAGTTCATTACTCAGGCAAAAGGACTCCTAAATCTCCTTCCAACATATTCTTGGTCTTAAAATTGCTATAACTACACCTGTGATCCCTGCGTATGGTAGTTTAGTAAATGCATCTGGCAAGCGAACTGGCAGGTCCCCTTCAAGCACCTGCCTTCTTAGCAGCTCCTCAAGACATGACCATCTGAAGCAATGTGTCTTCCGTCCAAGAGGTGGGCATGTGTGTGGGGATGTGGATGGACCGGCATGTAATAGCTTGCTAGGTAGAACCATATCCATGTGGGCTCTGTCTAAACTCACCTTCCCTCCTGAAGGGCAGAGACCACAGGCAATTTCTTTTTGTTATGCGATTTCTGTTGTTCTTCCGAAGAGTCAGCCAGCCTGCAGTGGACAGGATACATGGAAATTGTGAGGCATCTTCTGCCAGTCCTGGTCAGGAGGACGTGCATGGCAGAGCAAGGTGGAAGCTTTTCAGAGAGCTTTTCTCTCTCTGGAGACTTTCACCTGAAACCAGGATGCACAGAATCTGAGCAATCGCCGGATTGCCCTTTGAACAGGGACAAAAAACAGGAGGGACTGAGGTACAGCCTTCTCCAGATGTGGACTCAGTTGAAGAGAAGACAGTCTAGAGGGATAACCAAGTGTGGAGCCTCATGGTGCTGGGTCTGTTTGCTGCAGAACTATTCACACCCTAGTCCTTTCCAACTACCCCATGCTGCTCTTCCCCTCTCCCTCCTACAGAGTCCCTGTAGGTATTTTCCAGCCCTCACATTAGCAGAAGACACACTGACATGTCTGCATGACTGGTGAGGGAGATCCTACCCATCTGAGAGTGTGCAGATGAGAAGCCTGCTTGCTCCAAGGGAGGATGGAAGGAAGCAGAGACTACCTGTGGCTTGATGCTTATCATCTCCTCTCCTGACTTTGGTGGTTCAGCAAAGATGAAGCGTTCTCACCCAGACTTCTCCAGAGCCTAGACAACAGCATGATCTTGGGGGTGTCTGTGGAAAGGAGAGTGTGATGTTCCCAGCTCTAGGCTGTGCTTGCACTGGACATGCTGTTTCTTTGGATGGGTTTTGTGCTCTGGCCAAAGTGTTTACTGCAGCGTGCTGCTGCAAGGGCAGCATACCAAGGGCTTTTCTCACCATTTGCTTTGCTTTTTACAGGGTCCCTGTCCAATAGAGTTGGGGTGCTTGGCTAGCCTGAGGTCACCTCCTGAGGCAGTCAGATACTGCAGAGAATTATCTGTATATCTGAAGTATCCTTCATTTCACATGTGGAAAATGGATTTCTGTGGAAGGCAAGCAACTATCCAGTCCCAAATCACACGTCTCTATCTGTCTTCCACAGATAAAGTCCTCTTGTCTGAAGGAGGCCAAGCGTGGTGTGTGTTGCCTTCTCCCCTCCATCCATCAATCCTGCTCTCGCCTGAAGCAAAAAAACTGATAACCTTTTCTAAACGGAACAATCTGAATCACTTGAGGATGAGTCAGGTTTGGATGGTTTCCCCACAGGCAGGCTTGGCAGCTGGCCTAGCACCCTTGCAAAAGGATTAACCAGCTCTATCCAATCACAGCTAGTGGGAGAAGAGTTCTTCTCAGAGTGGCTCGTGGTTCCAGACTGGAGCCAACCATGTTTTGAACAGCTGAAGGTATTTGGGGGAGGCACATCAGGTGCCGAGTACAATGTCCCTGCCAGTTTCACTTGTGGATGGGGGTCCACGTGCTTGAGGAGGAGATTGAGGTGAAGGGGGTCATGACAGTGTCTTGGAGGAGTTTGGCCCAGTTTTTAAAGACTGAACTAATGCACAGACTCGTCATCTAAGATTGGGTGTCCTGATGTCTCAGCATGTCCCTCCTGGTCACTCCTTGTAGCTCTGTCAGGGAATCTGGGGCCGGATACTCTAGTTTTCCATGGGTAGGGGATCTATCCGTGGAATGCCAGCTGTATCTTTTCAGTATATAATATCCTTCAGCTTAACACCCTTCCTGGGGGTGACTGGAAGGCAAGCACTAGATGCTCACATCAAGGGTCAGTACTTGCTCATTGGATTCCTGTTTTCTTTCTTAAGCTCTTCCACCTTCAAAGGGACTGAACCTTTGGGTTTAAAAATGAACTTTTCAGCAACTGTCAGATAAGTCCTTCAGCAAACCCAGGCTACAAAACCTGCTTTTCCCCACTCAACCCTTGCTGTGTAATTTCCATGGTCCCCATACCCATAAAGCTCCTTGTCCATGTGGGTGGGAATTCATCTCACCAGCTCCAGGGTGGGATTCAGCTCTGGATGGAAACCCAGACATGTAGGAATCTCCATGTCCATGTATCCATGTGTACAAGGTGTCTGAGCTCCCACTGTACGTTGTGGAGAGCTAGTTGACAGATACCAGCCAGAAAGGTCTTGATTCATTTGCAGATGTGCAGCCCCCTAACACTGTGTGAGATGCTCTCCAGCATCTCAGTTGGCCTCTAGTTCCTCACAGGGCATGGGTTTTCCAAAGCCCTGACGCACTTTGTCCTAAACTTTCCATCTCTTTAAAGCATTCCCATCCCCAAGAAGCAGGAAGAAAACCCTGACACCCAGATCTCTCCAACTTTTCTCCAACTCTAAGAAGCAAACGGACAGCACGACCTGATGCACTTGTCCCCCCCTTTCCCCAGCTCTTCCAAGGGAATGCCGTGGCCTGTCCTGCGGTGCTTCATGACACCAGTTTCTCTGAAGGCAGCAGAACCGCAGGGCAGAGGCGAGGCACATTCCTGATAGGACCAAGATAGCTTTTTCCCATAGCTCCCAGGCAGTGGGAACAGGGCACTTTTTCAAAGGACTGCTGTGCCTAAAGTTAAAATAACAGGAGGAACAGAGTGGGAGATCCAAGATGGATTATAGTACTCAGGGCTCGATGCTTTCAAATTAAAAGAGAAAAGAGAAGATGACAAAAGGATGCACTTGGGGAGCTTCCAAAATACTTCTGTGACCACTTTGATATCTCTTCAGCCCCACAGCACCACAGGAATAAATTTGCCTGATTCCAGCTTGTACATACAATCTGAGCTGCAGTTTTGTTTTTATTAACAGGGATTACCCAGGCCCGTGGTTTTGTTGTTGTTTCCAGAAGATTTCTCCTGCTGTTGGGGTAGCTGGGTCCCTCTTCCAACCCCCCCGATGGAAGAACAATATTGATACAAGGTCTAAAGCACTTAAAATCAGATGGACTGAGTGTTGTTTTACAGCCTCGAAGCCCCAAGCTGTCTTTGTCCCTCTGATTTTTCCACAAGTTTACAAGCCATGGAAAATCTTGTCTGTTTTCAACTTGTAAATCTCTGTCGGCTACAGAATTGCCTCTCATGAGAAAATACATAGATGGGGTGCTCTGGGGTTACTGTGGTGTTGTAGGTGACAATCTTTGAAAGCTTTCACAATGGAGCCCATGCTGCCTGAAAGAGCAAGGAAAGGGGAAAATTGCTCTTTATTATTTTAAAGCTGTATCTTGAAAAACAGGAACTTGTGCCAGGACAGTTTATTTTGGTTAAAGCCAAGTTGTGCTGCAATTCCCCTGAGGCGAGACTGAACTTGGGGGCACGGAGCAGGGGAGAAACATGCTTTGGGGGGAGACTGAGGGTTTAATTGACGCTGAATGATCGTCGATGCTCAGGAGCATCAGCAACAGAGTTTGATCAGGTGGAAAATGTTATCTTCTCCCTCCATGTCCACACACCTGTAGGCAATGAGGAATATCAGGGACTTAAGTCACAGGTGAACTCCCTTGTCCAGCACCCCAGTGTCACTGGAGCTCAGCTTTGGGGATGTTTTGGCCTCACCTGTCCCACCATGGCTGCACCTGGGAGGATGCCCAGGCTGTGTCTACAGGAATATCCCAGGGACCTGAATATGATCTATAGAGTTAACTTAAACACTGGCTTACAGGGTGTGGTTGTGGTTTGGGCACACCAAAATGCTGTGTTGCGTTGCTGTGGATTTAACCCTGCAGGGATGGACCGATTGCCAAGGAAGCAATGGAGGAATCCAACCACGGCTGCAAATGGACACCAGATCACAGGGTGATAATTCAGGCTGGAAGGGACCTCTGCAGTCTCTAGCCCATTCTCTTTGCTCAAAGCAGCATCAGGGACATCCAAGGGATGCTGGGTGTTTGTTTTGTGGTGAAACACCAAGAAGGTACCTTATTGTAAGCACACCTTGGTGAACTTAGCCTGCAGCAAAGCAAGGCTGTTCATTGTGTCCTGGGACACACACAGACACCTCCGATTAAACTGCTGCTTCCTGGCAGCACCCTCAGGGAAACGGTGATGCCAGTGGGTGGGGATTTTCACTTCACTCGTCCTTTTGTTACTGGAGAAGGGCCTATCAGAAGTGGGAATCGACAGAAGGAATGAACAGCCCCTGAGCAGTGACTGGGCTGTTTTGAACAGCCTTTGTGTTCATCTGATCCCTGATCCCACAGGAGCAGGGCATTTTCCAAGGGGCTGTGTGGTACCCAGCGCAGGGTGGCTGGACTGAGGATGGAAAGAAAACTCTCCTGGGTCAGGAAAGCCTGTTGAGGAGATGATGTACAGCTTCAGAAACTCCCACTCTCTCCAAACAACTAATTCTCCAGAATATAAAAATAAAACAAGCACAGAGGTCTCCTCTGTGCTTACAGGGGAACTGAAGCTTTACGGTCTGGCTATACATACACTGTGTAAGAACAGAGGAAACATGCATGAAATTTTTCCTCCAAGTACTCTCCCTGCCTCCAGTACTTGTGCATTAAAGGTCTTCTGAGTTGCCTGTGGGTTTTACAAATTCAGCATTTCTCGGTGTATTTTTCTTCACAACCTACAGTCCTGTTGACCGGTGCAATTTTTAGCACCCCCAAAATACTGTGGCAAGGATTTCCACAGTTTGACCACGTTACATGAAAAATGGTCTTGCATTTGCTTTGAATCTTCTTGGTGTTGGTTTGATCAAAGACCTAGATTTTGCATTAAAAGAGACCATGAAAAATCAGTCTCTGTACCCTTTCTCTGTCTTTCATGGTTTTGTAAATCTCTGTCATCCCTCCTACTGCTCGTCTTTTTTTCCAGCCTGAAAAATCCTGGCATGCAATTCATTCCTAACTTTCAGCTTGCCGAAACCTGAGATGATGTTTTCATGGTGCTTCTAAACCAAGATCTTGTTCCAGCCTATCATTTAAATCTGCATTTTGAAACCCCTCTTAAACTGTTTCCAATCCTTCCCATACGGAACAAGCAGCACGGCTTGATACTTAGAGCAGCCAAATTTTCCATACAGAGAGATGTGATCATTTTATGAAGAAACGGAAGTAATCTGAAATAAATGTCAATGGGAGCATGTGGTGGTTAAATGTGAGCAGCAAAAGCAATAACCACCTAAGCCCCATGAGAGTACGTGTCATCTCCTCCTTGTTCACCTGCCAGGGACATGGAAAATGAGCAGCAATGCAGGGAGGCAGCACGGACTGTCAGAGGTGAAATCACAGCCGGGGCTTCGGAGCCAAATCTCTGAAACTGCAGACTCCAGTTGTGCCTGTGAGATCTGCAAACAGGAATCACCCTGGCAAAACGTCTCTGGTTCCTTCCAGGAACACGACTGTGCAGTCGGGGCCCTGGGGACTTCTGCAGTGTCTTCCATCCCTTTGCGGTCTCCTGGAGATTTGGACAAGCTGGCTTTGCACAAAGAGGGAAGAAGGCTTATCCTACTGGAAACCAGCTGGGATGAACACAGCTCACAGCTACCATGAGATGCAGCAGTGGAAAACATCGGAGGCAGCAAACCAGAAAGGGATGAACAAGAAATCGTAAAAAAAAACCTTAACTCATCCAGATCAGGAATGATCAGGGTCCCTTTTTCTCATTCTTGCTCAGACTCTTTTCTCTCTGCAATGTTTGCAATGATCACCTGCCCTGGTGGGGCTGTGACTATGGGTGTTGTGCCTGACATCAGCTGGGAGGGAAGGGATGGGGGGGCAACTGTGCAATGATGAGGTTGTGGTGAGGTGGGCATTGGTTTCTTCTCCCAAGGAAGAAGCACTAGGACAAGAGGAAACGACCTCAAGTTGCACCAGGGGAGGTCTAGGATGGATATTAGGAAAAAATTCTTCACCAATCAAGCATTGGAACAGGCTGCCCAGGGAAGTGGTGGAATTTCCATCGCTGGAGGTATTTAAAAGATGTGAAGATGTGGTGCTGGCGGACATGCTTTAGTGGTGGTTTTGTCAGTGCTGGGTTGATGGTTGAACTCAATGATCTTAAAGGTTCCTTCCAACCTAGACAATTCTGATTCTATGGTTCCCTGTTCCACTGGGGAATCATAGAATGTGTGTGTGTGCCCACTTGCTGGATGATCTTCTCCTGTCCAATCTGTTTGGAAAAGACTGTTTTCCTTTTTCCTTTTCCAGAATTTCTGACCAGCTCATTCCTACACCACGTTTGTTTGTCCCTCCACGTTCCCTTATGTTATTTTTATATTCTGGAGAATTAATTTTCTGTGGAGAGCTGGAGTTTCTGAAGCAGTGCATCCTCGACAGGCTTTTCTGTCCCAGGAGAGTTTTCTTTCCATCCTCTTCTCACCAGCCAGAATATCTTTTCTGGGAATTGCCTTCCTGATACTGCCATTCCCTTTTTGCCACATCTGCTGTATCACAGTTTCCCTGGCTGCAAAAAGAGCATTTTCAAGCTGGCTGACATAGTCAGGAGTGATATACTCTTGCCTGGAAATTGCTGGACAAGAAAAGGCTGCTGAGAAGGCAGATTGTCATTACAGATCAAAATCTTACCATCAAGGACATAAGCAGTAAAAAGCATGTGGTTTACTGGCTCTGAGGTTAGCTACTGCACTCCTTATTGTGCTTTTATTTTATTTTATTTTATTTTATTTTATTTTATTTTAATTACATTTTTGGTCCCTAAATAAATCCCCCCCCCTTTTTTTTTTCTTCAAATAGGGAGAGCCTCACCTCCTAACATACACCAAATAAATCTGATTTTGCTGCAACTAGACAATAATGAACATCGTAGTCAGGATTAAATAGCCCCAGGGGATGGCTGGTCCATAGGGGCAGAATGGGAGAAAGGAAGGAAAATGGGAAAAGGCAAACTTTCTGACTCAAAACAGTGGGGTGAGCTGAGAGCTAAGTCTCCCTGGACATCATTGCCAGGGCAGGGGCTGGCTGAAAGGAGGATTTTGAAAAGAGCAGGGATGGCATTTCCAAGGATGTGGCCCCCTTTGAGGACGTGGGTTTGGGATGGTTGAAGAATCATAGAATCACAGAATCATAGAATGGTTTGGGCTGGAAGGGACCTTAAAGATCATCTAGTTCCAACCCCCCTGCCATGGACAGGGACACCTCCCACTGGACCAGGCGTCTCAAAACCCCATCCAGCCCGAGTCATCAGGTTTAGTCCATCTTACCCTGTGTATGACTGCTGGATCCATTTCGTATTTAGCAGAACAAGGACACTGGGGAGATCTGGGTGTATCTGGTGCTGAGGAGGGACAGGAGAATGGAAGCAGATGGCAGGCACCATAGGAAAGCATCTCCCAGGGAAATAGATGGAAGTGAAAAAGATCAGCCATGAAGTCTAGAGGCAGAAATTAACCATAAAAAAATAGGTGGGATAGATACAAATTTTACTCCATCTTATTTTGTAAAAACTAAGGAGGACCTCATTGCTTCTGTGGCTTATGTTGTCTGGGTACAAGAGCTTGTATCCCTGGGTGTTAATGCCTGCGTGTCTGACACGCATTTGGAAATGGGAACAGAAAGAGGAGGGTGAGGACGCACCATCTCCATGGGCCTTGTGGATGCAGGCTCATGGTGGCAACCTCTGCATCCATAAATGGCTGCAGTGAAGGGAAGGATTGCTGGTGGGAAGAGATGGGCAACCCTGCGACATACCTCTGACACGAGGGAGTTGGGTGGTGGGGACGAACACGAGTGACTTGCTTGGGGAGGAGCTGGAGGCAGCTAAAAATAATTTCTGTCGCAAATGCTTTCGTAGAAGTGGTCCCACATCGGCACAAAGGGATGGTCTGGGTGCCTTCTCAAGGGCCGATCTCACCCTATTTTTAGTCTGGTTTCGTAAGGAAATGGGCGTCTGTCCATCTTTCCCTATGTTCCTCTCTCCTCTAACTTTTCAGTCTTTCAGCCACCTGGAACTAAACATGACAAGGAGTTGGAGACCTCAAAGGGAAAACCTTCTGGCAAGTTTCTCAGCACTCAAGGGTGAATGCCAATGTTGAGAGAGGCTGCTACACCACAGCCCCTTGCCCATGCTGCGGTCAGCAGGGATGCATTGCCTGGCGGATCTGCTCTGCTGCACGTGTACCATCATTTGGGGACATGGGAATGTCCAGGGGTTGCTGCATGGGGGAATAGACTGTGCCTGTGGACGTGGATGGCATCTGTGATGACTCAGGTGGTGGGATGGGAGCACAGAGGAACTGGTGCTGCATGGGGAGTACTGTGGGGCATGGTGGCTCTGTGACCTGCCCCTGGGCAGGGGACTGGGGGAGCAAACAGAGCTGGTGGCAGAGCATATAAAAAGGCACTCTTTGGCATTGGCTTTCCCAGTGCGGGAAATATGAGGAAATGCAGAGTTCCCATATAAGGAAGGGCAGGAGAGGAGCCATGAATCACGGCAGGGCAGCGAGCTGGAGAAGGAACACAGGGCACCCTGGCTGGAGAGGTTGGGCTGGGTGGAGCCGCTGCCATCCTGGAGCAGCACGAGGTGCCTTTGGCCTCCTGCGACCTGGGAGAGGCCACAGGGAGACGGGACTGGGGGTGTGGGAAGGGCAAAGCCCCTTGCAGCCCCTTTGGTGGGATCATAGGCCCACCTGCTCCTGGAGAGAGCTGAAGGAAGGCTGCCAGGCTGCATCCAGCTTCCACAAGCATGGCCCTGCTCCTTCGTGTGTCTTCCCTGGGCTGCCTCCTCTGGGGGTGGTTGTGACAAGGTGACTCCAACATGCCTGAGCCTGTGTGTGGGACCTGACCCCAGCCTGGCTGAGGTGAATGATGAACAGGTTGCGATGCCAAGGAGACAACCACCACTGTAACAAATGACTCTTCTTTCTTCTGTGCTGGCCAGAGCTTGTCTTTCTTCCCAAACCCTCTTTCCTGCTTGATCCCTCTCATACCATCAAGGCTAAAACCAGGCTGCAAACCTTCAGAGTCATTGGCCAACCTTCTTCTGACTTCAGCAGCCTCAGACTTTTGCATCATTGCTCAGTAAATTGCCCAAAACAATTCCGGGAGGAACTATGAAGAAAAATGATCCCGTAGATGATGAGTGGTCGGCCATCACATGTAACTGTCTGGATGCTCTTATTCACCCTCTGTGTTAACTCCCGACGTGCACAGATTTAACAATATGTTTGAGAAGCATCGACTGGCCTGGCAAAGTGAAGCAATTTCACCCGGATTTTGCTTTTTGGATGACTTGTTCCTATCTTTCTGGACACACCTCCTCTTTCACAGAAGGTATGGGATTGCAATCGGAGACGAGGGGATGTGGAACGGCTCGATGAGTTAGTATATATTAGCAATTTTTTTTCTGTTCCTGGGTACAGCTGATGGGAAAAACCACTCTCACTTCGTGGAGGGGAAGAGCGTATGAGAGAGCAGTGACTCCTGGCAGTCCTCATCAAGTGTGATAGAAGGTGTGACAGAACTATACGATGTGGAAATGGCATGGCAAGGTGGGCCATGCCCTACGCAGTGCCTAAATCCAGCTCTGGGTCCAGCTCTGGGTGTGAGGGTCTCCCAGCAGACCCAGCCCTGGGACCACACAAGGTCCATGCCACTATCAGGTCTGTGCAGAGCAAGTTTTGAGCCCAACGGTTTGCACTTGGGAGCACTGTGGCTCCTCTGGGCAGGGGCACAGCATGGATTCAGAGGGAACCAGCAGTTGCTGGTTTCTGTTGGGACATAGCTTGAAGGGACACAGCTTGAAGGGACACACTGCCATTTCAGGAGCATGGGCTGTGTTAGGGCTTTGTGCCTTCTCTGGTCATGGCTGGGTTTTCTCTTCGCTGGCACCAGGATCAGTGTGAGGATGGCTGCACACTGGCTGCAAACCTATATTTCTTGCTTGGTAAGAAACCCAAATCTTCTAATATGTTCATGCCTTGTAGTGGAGGATGGTTTAGAGACTGCGTCTCACTCACCGTAAGATGTGTTTGGCTAGAAAAGCCTTTGGTTTTGATTTGAAGGTATCAAGAACTGGTAAATCCACCCCTTCCCGTCTGGCTTGTTTTAGTGTTTTATCATCTGCATTGTTAAAACATGCACTTAATTTTTCTTTCGAATTTGTTCAGTTTCCTAAATACGAGTTTGAGCCATGCTGTCACACATTAAATCTCTCCTGCAGGCACTCCAAAGGTCTGTGCTGACCTTATCTCACTTTTCCTTTGCCGGTAGACAGCCGACCACTGGGGCAGAACAGCTGATTTATCCTGATGTAAATCAAAGCACAAACATATCCCGAACCTATTTTTATTTGGCCAAGAGAGATTATTGAGTACAGCCGTGATTACGTGAATGCAGCGGGTGACCCTTGTGAAATCTGGGCTGCTAAGAGGCACAGATAATCCTGCATGATGCTGCTGTGACTATCACGATGACCTGCATGGTGGGCACAGAGCCCGTGCAGGCACCGAGGAGGGGAAGGCGCGAAAATACTCTTGAGGACTGAGAGCTCTGGTGTTGTTCCCTAGTAGCATTCTGTGCTGAGTCCAGTAAAAGGTCTGGATGTGGAAATGCGGCCGCTGCCCACATTGCCGTGTTCCTGCCTCTGCCTTTTGGACTTGCATCCCTGTGGTTTGCATCCTCCCCAGGTTCATGCGGCTGAGTCCGGCCCTCCAGTAATGCCGCATTGCATTTCTCAGCCTCCTTACCGGCTGGGGAGCCAGGGAGCATCCTGACTAAAAAATAGGAGCATGACACCACGCCAAACAATGGCAATTTTTGCCTCAAGTGGGTGGTTACGAGCCAAATTTGCCCCAAGTTAAAGCCTGACGTGCTGTCATACATTCAGCACCCTCTGCTAAGCCTTTTATTTGATTTTATTTTGTTTTTAATTTTATTTATTGCTGTTTTGAAAACCTGAGAATACCCATGGATCTGCTGTTGTTTTCTCCTACAGCACCTGCTGTGAGCCGGCTGCCAAGAAAAATAAAAATACTAATCCCTCAAAGGCTCTGGCTGTGCTGGCTTTCAGTCCTTGCCCTGCTGTAGCAAACACCTACCCCATGGCAGTGCAGGAGAGGTGGTTGAGAGGCAGAAGTCCCCGGTTCCCAGCTTTTTTTGAGTAGCTCGTGTGCAGCACTCTGAAAGCTTACTCTGCACCCACTGTTATCTAAACATGCCTAAGCCCCAGCATGCTGCTTCAGCTGCGCCGGCTTTACACTTCAGGCTGTTTTGAAAGTGAATTTGTAAAGCCATTAACATTAGTTAAACAGTTTAGCCACAGAATTATCCGGTGGTGGAATCCAGCTGCCAGAAATGAGACGCGAGGCTCCTTTGCGCTGCGGATCAAACAGAACTCGGCCAAAGCACGTGGGCTCTGGAGGATGCCAAAACCCGGGGTGATGGGGGGAGTGAGAGCTTGCTGGCTTTCCGCTTAGCGGGAAATGTCATCAAGTGTGGGTTGTATTTTTTTTTTTTTTAAATGAGCTGGTCTGGGTCCAAATCAGGCCAAAACCAGACTTTTTTTTTTTCTCTGAAGTTTCCGGAGGACTGGAAAGTGTCAGGTTCCTGGGTCTCCTGATGCAGCTGGCTTCCCATTTCAGCTAGTGGCTCCAGAGCCCAGGGCAGGGAGACACGGGGAGAGCTCAGGGCTTGCAGCCAGAGCATTCCATGCCCTGAGCATCCCACCTGGAGTACTGCATCCAGTTTTGGAGTCCTCAGCACAAGAAGGACATGGACCTGTTGGAGAGGGTCCAGAGGAGGGCCACGAAGATGATCAGAGGGCTGGAGCCCCTCTGCTGTGAGGACAGGCTGAGAGAGCTGGGGTTGTTCAGCCTGGAGAAGAGAAGGCTCCGGAAAGACCTTAGAGCAGGTTTCCAGTACCTGAAGGGGGCCTACGAGAAAGCTGGAGAGGGACTTTTTACAAGGGCATGTAGTGATAGGACGAGGGATAATGGCTTCAAATTGGAAGAGGGTAGGTTTAGATTAGATATCAGGAAGAAATTTTTCACCATGAGGGTGGTGAGACCCTGGCCCAGGTTGCCCAGAGAAGCTGTGGCTGCCCCATCCCTGGAGGTGTTCAAGGCCAGGCTGGATGGGGCTTTGAGCAGCCTGGTCTGGTGGGAGGTGTCCCTGCCCAGGGCAGGGGGTTGGAACTAGATGATCTTTAAGGTCCCTTCCAACCCAAACCATTCTATGGTTCTATGATTCTATGATCTCACTGCAGACCTCACCAGCATCACCGCCTCTCAGGCAACATCCCCCCAGCTCCTGGCTTCCTCCACGCTGAGGCAAAGTTCTGTTACGGTGCAGAAAAGGTTCAGGGGAAACATGCCTGAGGATCTGGGGAAAGACTCAGGAAACTGAGCTTTTTCAGGCAGTGGAATGTGATTAATTCCTCCAAGCTGAACCTGTGGCGAGGCTCATGTAAAGTGGTAAAGTCTGGGCCAGTCTGGGTTACATCAGCTGGGGCTTTCTCGAACCACCACAGCGAGACAGGCTCCCTGTCCTGAGGTAAATACCATAAAGACGCAGAAAGCATAGAGGAGTGGAGAAACCGAGGCACAGAGTGCTCAGATAATGTCTCCAAGGCTTAAATGGGGTTTCTAGCAAAAGGCAAGCTGTGGTCCCACAAACCCCGATGGATATTCAAGGCAGAATCCTTCATGCTCTGACAACATGGGGGAAAAAACACTGTCTAAAACCATGCCAAGGTTGAGGCGTTATTCTGAATCAGGAATTTTTCTCTTGCTTGTCTCGTTCTCTTGACTGGTGCCTTAGGACAAGTCCTGAAATCTGCCTTTGTTCAGAATAAAACATTATCTTAAGTACCAGTATTCTTCCTTTTGAGTGCATTTCCTTAATTGGCTATTTGACTGTGTTCCCCTGAAACTTTCAGACATGCAGCTGGGAGAAACAATGGGTATTGTTTTATATTTAGACTGAGCGTTAAAAGCTGAAACACGCAAAGAGACATCAGCTGCTGGAAGGGCTCAGACCATCAGCTCCCTCTGCTGACCTGCTCTGGAGAGAAGCAGCGCTGCCAAATTTTAGGGCTCCTCAGGCTGGAAAAGTGAGGATTGAAGGGGCGTATTACAATATTACTCCTGAGTAGCACACAGGTGGAGAATAGGGGATGACTCTTCACAACCTCTGACAATGCAAGGACTAGAGGACACCAAAAGGAGCTACTGAGGGACAAGTTAAAGAAAAAGAGGTGGTTGTTCACATAGTATGTCATAAAACCGTGGAGTGCCTTGCTGCAGGAGGCTGTGGATCTGGAAAGTTTGTGTATGCTCATGGAAAAGTCTAGGAGAAAACTTCACTGAAGACTACTAACTGCCTGCCTACTAAATTCTTACCTGGGAAATTCCCAACCCACAAGCTGCTGAATGCTGGGAATTGTTTTAAGGAAATATTGTTATGTATTTGTCCTAAGCCTATGTTCTTTCTTGGGCGTCCACTGTTGGAGGCAGGATGCTGACTCACCCAGCTTATTCTCCCGTTAGTCCCAGGGGATGGCTGAAGTGTCCCGAAGAAGTGGTGCACACATAGCTTGGTGCACTGGAACTGGGAATGAAAGCATTTTGGGTGGACTTAAAGAAATCCTTATTTCGGTGGGAAAATGGATGTGGTTAGATTTTGTTATTGTCTCAGCCTCCGTGCTGAAGGAACTGACAGTATGGAGATATCTACACCAAACGGAGACGTTGCAGTAGCGCTGAGGATATAGTGACCTTGGGTTCAGACATAGATAGGCAGCCTGACGACTTGCTTTTTTTCTCGAATCCTTCCTTTTGAGCTAGCATGGACATAGGCTGACATGACTGACATTTAAATGTAGCCTTCTAGGACCAAGAAACCTCTAGCAAACATGACAATCATTATTTGAACTGCGCTTCCACCAAGAAGAGTGAAGCCACTCACAGAATTAGGTGGCAAATGGCTCCTAAATACCAGGAGGGCCAATATAAAATGAACATTTCTGAACTTTGGAAATGAAGAGGTTGTACTCGTATAGCGTGGCACTGAACTGGAGAATGGTGATTCTTTTGGGATGTCAACAGAGTATCCGGGCTGCTTCAAACAGAAAACCGTAGGAATAGAAGACTATACAGGGACCCTTGTCTTGCTAAATGATGAATTTTTTTTCAAACCTGCAATGTTAAATGAGCTTTGTGGAGGTCTTCCCACTGTGTTTTAATGATGTCTCTGGATTATAGCCTTTCTGCTAGGCAGGTGGCTTGCAGACTGGCAAGCACAGAGATCAGAGCAGAAGGCATTATTACGGGAAGGTGTATCCAGAGTCTGAACAGATGGTGGCACTCAATTGGCACAGACGAAGTGACATTTTCATTGTCAACACTATTCTTTAGCATCAACGAGAAATTGAGATCATTCCTGAAGAGGAGCAGAGACTGAGGAGAGCATTCAGGAGAAATGCTGGTCTGGCACCCTTGTGAGCCAAAGGCATGGCTTTCTGTCGGTCACCGCAGGAAAGACTCCGCAGTCGCCTGACACCATTTCCCAAGTTTGTTGAATGATTTAAGGAAACAGCATTCAGGTTTCCTGAGGACATATCAAAGTACCTGATTTGTCAATGTCATTGACATCCATGGGGTAGCTGTGGATGTCATTCAATTGCCAAAACACTCCTCATTTGAAATGGATCCTGTGTCTTATCTACCAGCCTCATGTGGATGTCCTAGATACCCTTGGGCATCTCAGATGTTTCTAGGTGTGTCCTTTTAGGCAAATGAATCTACTGTAGCGTGGGCTGGATCAAGCTGTCAGCTCCATTAACTTGATCTCCAATGACCGTGGCGGAAACTCCGGCACCATATTTACATGGGAGCATCTAAACTTAGGTGTCCTAATCTGGAGAGAGTCTCAATCTGCACTGCCTCCTAGGTAGGTGAAGCAGGAGGATGGCTGTGAGAACATCACATGAATGCAAAATATTTCATCCTATTTTCATTCCTCAGACAAATACAGGAGGAGAGAACACAACAATTGTTTGTTATTCAGGATAATGCCCTGTCCTCCACATGTGAGCCACCCCATGGCTGCACCATATAGATTTCTTTTGTACCCTGCACTTTGCAAAGTGAGGGATGGTAAGGGAGAGCTGGCCTCAAGTACAATTGTCTTAGCGTTTTTCTGTCCCATTGCAGAGAATGGTAGTACTCTTGTGATAATGTGGGTCAGCAACTTGGTTTCTGTGGCCTTTTCTGGGTCTACACTTTCCAAAGAGCCCTCTGGCTAGCTGGGCAGGAGCTTACTTTGCCCTCAGAGCAGGCAAGGTAGCTCTTGGTGTAGCTGCTCAAGGAAGAATTTGCCTTTTTTGTTATGGTTGACCCCAGAATTGCTGTGTTTATCCGTGGTGACATCAAGCATGAGGATGGCTTAAAGCAAGTTGTCCAGCTCTGGAGCTAAATTCTTTTGAACAGCACTCAAGAAAAATGTTAAATTCCATGGGAGATAAAGCCTTTGCTTGATGGTTTAGACTTGTGTTTATACAAAAGCTGGAGATCAATGCTTGAGAATCTCATGCCTTAATACTTCTCCTGTCGGCCACAGCTCAGTAACATGAGAGCTCATGTTGTACCTGCCTCCCTCTTTCATCTTAAAAAATATTTTTTACGCTTTCCCCCAAAAAGATTGTCAAGACTTAGCCTCCTGAAAAAAAATAATAAAAAAATTGACATATGTCCAAGAAAATACTTGTTGTCTCCAAGTCTACTATGCGCTAATTTACTCTGTAGGATTTTCAGGAGAGAGGTTTTGTGGTTAGACAAAGTGAGAAGCCATTTCCAACCCATCAAACTAACTGACTATGTAATGGGCCAGGCAAATGAGGAATAATTACCGTTATGGTGGGAATATGGCCCAGACACTCCCATACCTTGGATTATTGCACGACGCTGACATGCCAGCTGACCCAGTCGGGTAGATAAAGGTCCTAGTAAAATGGACTGTAGTGCATGTCTTCCTGGTTCCTGCCATGTTTCTCTGCTGCTTGGTGTGGAGCCTGCTGAGCAGACCAGGCGTTCTGTGGACCTTCAGAATGCTTCATCAGGTGAACTGACCAGAGCTGGAGATTCCGGGATCCTTGTCTAGCAAGCTGCCTTGGAACCTGAGCTCTGTTCCTTTTCCTGGGCAATAAGGAATCCAGAGCAAAGCCGTATTTTGAAACAATACCCACCTTCCCAGTACTATCATTTTGCTCTGCACAGTGTCAGCAGCATGATGTGATGATGACATACACAGGCTCTGAAATCAATAGACAATGAGCAAACACTGGAAAACGAGGCTGTTTGGCAGTGCTGGGAAGCTCCCAGCCCCACTGATAGGACGAGGGGTAATGCTTTTAAACTGAAAGAGGGGAGATTTAGATTAGATATTAAGAATAAATTCTTTACTCTGTGGGTGGTGAGCCCCTGGCCCAGGTTGCCCCGAGAAGCTGTGGCTGCCCCATCCCTGGAGGTGTTCAAGGCCAGGCTGGATGGGGCTTTGAGCAGCCTGGTCTGGTGGGAGGTGGCCCTGCCCATGGCAGGGGGTTGGAACTAGATGATCTTTAAAGTCCTTTCCAACTCAAACCATTCTATGATTCTATGATTCTCTGATCCCTGACTTCCCTCATCTGTCTCATTGGTCTGGCATGATCGATTGGCACAATCCATGTGTCTCCTGAGCACTACCTAACATGGGCAATCTCAGCATGTGGGACCTCCTCTCTGAGCAGACCAGAGTTCTGGTGCTCAGCGGCTCGTTGATATATGTCCACCCTGCCATGAACACTGCCCTGACCACCCATATGCAGGCTGATGGCTTGTGGTGATGGGGATGAGGTCAGCTCACAGAAAGGCTTTGCAGATAGAAAGATGACGTGCAAGCACATTTATGGCAACTGTGAATTTGCTGCCCTTCATCTTTGCCCTTTTTTCCACAAGGCTTTTTTCTGCTGCCACTGCAGTCACTGGGCATTTTGCCATTGACTGAGATAGGAGCATGATCTTCCTTTGAAGGGGAGTAGTCTCCATCTGTGGCTAGAGGTTCAGAAGCATGAACCTACCAGCCACGGAGTAACCCTAATGCCTTCCACCCTTGCTGCCTATTCACTCTCCTCTGCTCTTATTGGCATTCCGATAAATGGATATCAGCTTCTCCCCCTTGGTACCAGTCACCTTGGAAAGAACCAGGTGTTGCACGGACCGGACTGAAGACATGACTGTCGTCATTGCCGTTGTGGACAGCAAGTATATGTCTTGGCTTGTATGCTTCCTGTGACAGCTTTCTCAGAACTGTGTGGAGAAGTCCATGCTGGTGGAAGCTTTCTATAGCTTCCTTTGGAGGGGTGCAGAGACCACGGCGCTGTCATCTCCATCACTGGCAATAGGTCCAGTCATTCCTGAGCTCAGTGCCTGCCTGGTGACCTGCTGGTCTGCCTGTCTTCCAGCTCAGTGGGGGGAAAATGCCATGAGAAGGAGCATGCAGTTTTCTGTTCCTTACATGGAGTCATTTCCCAGTGTGGCCCAGCCTTTCTCACAAACGCATTTCTCATTACCACTAATTATTAATCTGATTATTACAGATTATCTCTGTAACAGAAAGGCTGCCAACTCACAAAGCCCACTCAGGCTGGGTGGAAGCCCAGGACATGGTCCTGCAGAGGAGTACTGAGACCATGTGGACATGGGAAGAAAACGTCTTGCTTCTCCACCAGGAAGAACTCAGCACCTTCCAGACACAGACCTTGAGTGGTAGGGAAGACAAATACAGCCACACCAGGGCACCGGAGACATTCTCTTTGTTGTCTTGTCTTCAGATACGTGATGTGATTCTGTCCAAGATGGACACAAATCACCCCATATGGAAAAGGGTACAGAGAGCCAGGAATGTCCCCAGGTATTTGCCATCTGCCAGGGCACCAGGTCTACATTTTATTTATTCAACTTGGACATCTTCACCTCTGATCCTCTTGTTGCTCAGTGGCCTTTCCAGGCAGCTACACACTGAGTCTATCCATCACCTCCTCCATGGATGGTGGCCCTGTGGAAAGGGGACAGGACTTGGCAAATGGAAACCAGTGAATGGACCAGAAGAAGAAAACCACCCATCTGTACACCAAAAGGCTCCTTCATATCTCATGCTGAGGTGACAAGGATCAGTTTTCTGGACTCAAATTGGGTTGGGTTGAGGTGTTTGTTATTGACTCCTGGAGGACTATAAAAAGTGACATGAGGCAACACTCCTGTATCAGAACCCACTCTTACGGAACAGATGTAGAGAGTTCTGGCCAGGGTTTAAAGCTCTGTGTGGCCTGGAAAAATCCTCTAGCCACTTTTACTGCAGAAATTATAATATGCATGTGTGCTGGTGAATGCAACTTGATACCATCTTTTTCATTCAGCGTGATTTTTTCCAGAGTTGATACCTTGATGGCATCGGACCCAGTGGGGCATGAAGGAGAAGGAATCCAGGGCACTGAGGGGTAACCCTGGCGATGGTGAATTCTCATAGCTGCTAGTCACAGGACACAGTGGGTTGGCATCAACACTGATGCTGATCTTGTTCGCAGTGCGAGCATAGAATCATAGAATGTGTTGGGTTGGAAGGGACCTTTAAAGGTCATCTAGTCCAACTCCCCTGCAGTGAGCAGGGACATCTTCAACTAGATCATGTTGCTCAGAGCCTCATCAAGCCTGGCCTTGAATGTCTCCAGGGATGGGGCCTCCACCACCCCTCTGGGCAACCTGGACCAGTGTCTCACGACCCTCATTGTAAAGAAGCATGTAGGGAAGATATTTTGATGTGCTAGAAGGCCATCTTGTGCCCCCAGATATGCGTGTGAAAAAAGGCCATTTTTTTTGTAAACATCGTGCAATTTTTAGCACATTTAAAGTCCCAGTTTTTCCATGGAAAGCTGAGTGCAAATTATTTTCAAATTCTCAGCAACTCGCTCTGGACTAAATTGCAAACTTCCATTAGATTGACTGAAACATCTGTCCCGGGGCATCTTTGCTGGCTAAAAGTATTACATGAAAAATGGAAACTTCTCGTGTAAACTTTCAGTTTGACAGAAAATGGCTGATTTCATACAAATATGTGGTTTCCCAGTAACAATTTTGAAGAGCTCTAAAATGTTGTCAAATGCTTTCCCCAGATTGGGAGGCACATGTGAAAAAACTGAAATGAAGGCTGAGAATGTAATTCAGTTAAGTAACACATGCCAGGAATTTAGCCTCCTTTTCTGTTTTTAATTTGTCCCCTAGGGAATGAAGGTTTTCTTGATTGTACACATTATTGGATATTATTTTTCATCTAGTTGTAGTAAATATTTCTCATTTAGTGACAGTTTCATGTCTGGTTAACTTTTTGCAGGGTACACAGATTACACAGTTATGTTTGTGATCTTTGATGAGATTAATGACATTTCGTGTGAGGGCTGTGCAATGAAAATTAACCCTCCTGAAATATTTTTGAGCGCTAACTTAATGTGTGCTCTTTATACCAGTTTTCTTGCCAGAAAACTCATCCATTGGCATACATACTATAAACTCAGCAAGAGGGTAGACACATGAGAGGCAGATTCATTTTTTCCTTTGCACAAATATTTGCAAAATTAGGGTGTGAGATTTTTTTTTTTATTTTTTTTTTTTGACATCTTTGCCCATCTCTCTAGCATTGGCACCCCAGATTTAACCAAGTCAGCCCGCATTTCTGAGTCGGACAGCTGGGAAAAACATGGAAGTGAAAGCAATCCATATATTGCTGGAAAAATCACATCGTTAAATGCCAAGAGGGTCTGACTGAAAGGACTGAGAAAGAGGCAAATGCCAGTAATTGGCCCCGACACAAACTTATTTATAGTAAGCCTAAGTAGGGTGAAGTCTAGTCCGCTGGGTTCACCTCTCAGGATCAGGCCCTGTGTCTCCTGGGATTTAATTTCTCAGGGAACCACAGGGATGGCAGATGGGAAAGACTTGTTAGGTCATCCTGTCCACATGCCCTGGCAGGAGCGGAACGGGATTGTCTCCTTGCTTCGTTCTCAAGTGCCTCGTCTAGATTTAAACAACTCCAGCCACAAGACTGTTATTGCAAGAAAATTCCACTGCCTACACGGACTTCTGCAAAAACACTTTTTTAAAGCTCTTGACGTGCGTTTGTTAATTTTGCCTAAATTGCATCACAAAAGAGAAAAGTGAAAGTATCAAATGTGACCTTCGGCAGCTCAATCTATCTGATGACTTAAAAATAGAATTAGAGCACTTATCATAATGAAATGGGTTTTGTGTGGACTTGCTACAGGGCAGAGTTAATATTTTTGGCTATCCTGATTGCATTTCTTTACGTTAACATGCTTGGACTTCTTCGATTTTAAACATAAAGTGAATTTTCAGTGTTTGTAATGCTTTATTTTGGTACCTATATCCTGTAACTTGCTTACCTGAAAATTGCTGTTATACTTTCAACCTTGACTTCATCTGGGTTTAAGTTATTTTTAATCTGTGGTTTTATCTCCTGTTTCCAGGCTGTCTCTGACATGAACTACTATGTGGTTATATTATGCATGCTTCGCCCTTGCTTGGTTGCAGAGGTGTCCATGTAAAATCAAGGATAGGCATATGAAAGACCTACTGTAGCAACTGGAATTATTCCTTTTCTTTCTTTTTTTCTTTTTTTTTTTTTTTTAACTCTAAAGTAAAAGGGTCATGGGAAAATACTAATTCAGGACACATAAAATTCTTCATTTGAAAAAAAACCTTGGGTTTAAAGTGATTTTACTGAGTCCAAGGTTAGGCTTCAGTGGAAACTGGCCAGGATTATGGGCCAGGAACTCTTGAACCTGCCGGTTTTCGAGCCCTGGGTGAGTTCACATAGTGATTAACCCCAGGAGCGAGGGAACGTGGGTGCTGCCTGCGGCGATGCAGCGCAATTGGCATCAATTTCTATTTTGCTGCTACTGGCTGAGGAACTGATAAAATGCCAATTCTGTTGGGCGTGCACCATGTTTGGAAAGCTTCCAGTTTCTAGGAAATGAAAAATTATACATATACTGATTTGAATCCAATTTGGGCAGGAATCTTTTTTCCTGTCAACTTGGAAACTGTGCTTTCCTGCCAATTAGAGTCACAATGGTGTCATTTTGTCTGTGGTACTCTCAGTCTAATTAATGCAAATGAAAAAACCTGTGCAACTTTAGTATCTTTGTTTAGTTCGTAATATAAATTGAAGTCATATCCCTGGAGATGAGCTGCTGCATTATCCAGGTGTTTATGATCTGTTGTAGCACATTCCCTTCCATGCTTGTCAAAAAGCACTGAGAAAGTCTTTTTCAGCATTATTTTCAAGAGAAAATTTTTAGCCTCTAAACCAAGTCTTTCTTACCCTGCAAGGAGCTGAGTTCTATGATAAATTCAGCCCTCGCTTACTGTAGCCCATATTTTATGGCAGATATGCATAGACTTAAAGGAGAATCTTCTGTCTTCACAGGAAGGTGTTTTTATCACAAATAGTTAACATCTGAAAAGACTCAGCTATAATACACAAGGGATCGTCCATTCAGATACTAAGCAGAGAAAGAGCTTAAATGATGGGATCAGATTTAATCACGTAATCACAGAATCACAGAATGGTAGGGGCTGGAAGGGACCTTCAGAGTTCATCTAGTCCAACCCCCTGCCAGAGCAGGGTCACCCAGAGCAGGTGGCACAGGAAAGCGTCCAGGTGGGTTTGGAATGTCTCCAGAGACGGAGACTCCACCACCTCTCTGGACAGCCTGTGCCAGGGCTCTGCCACCCTCAAAGGAAAGAAGTTCCTCCTCATATTGAGATGGAACTTCCTATGTTCAGTGCTTAACTGTTGGATGCCTGCAGTAAAATGAAATGAATTTTATTCTCTCTCTTCTTGGAGCAGTGGTGTCTGGGTTGTCTTTTAGAGTTGGCTTTCATTCTATCAGAAAATTGCAATCTACTGAAACAGAAAGCTTTGGTGGAAATCCACACCTCCATGGCTGAGGTGGGCACTGAGAGCTCAGCATGGGTAATGGGATGCTGTTGTCCCCTCTGCCACTCCGGGGGGGCCAGGCTGGCTTTGGGACTGGTGCCCCATCCACAGTGGGGGTCTGGCAGGATGTTGCCTCCTGAGGTGCTCTCCTCCAGAGCACTGTGCTGAGCATGCACAGTGCACCGTGGCTGCAACCTTGGGGAGCATTGCTCAGGTGAAGTCCTTCTAACCCTTGCGAGCTGACAGGCAATGCTGCTTTGGAAAGGAAAGAGAAAGAGCTAAAACAGCAAGTCCTTTGGTTTGTGGAGAAGAAAAGTGCCTGATTGTGCCCTCTCTTTGCTGGCTGAGAACCAGCCAGAGGAAGGTCTGCTGCAGAAAGGTTAAAAGGAAGATCTTTTGGGGAGTACGAACAGCAAGAGCAGCAGAAGGTGGAAGCAGAGAAAGGTGCAGGCTCGGAGGTGGTGTCTTGAAGGTCTTGACACCGGGGCTGGGGTATTGGCTGGGTAGAAAGCCAGGAGAACAGCTTTGAGCAAGGAGGATGAGCCGGGAGAGGGGGATTTCTTGGAGACAGAGGCCAGCAGAGAGCAGATCTGCTGGTTCACAGCAGGTGGGAACTGCTGTGAAGGATGAGTTATGGTAGTTTTTTTTGTAAGTAAACATGAACACTAGCAAAGTCACTGGCTGTAACGCTGACTTCTGGTCCCATAGGGAATAGTCCTACAAAGTTCTATGGTTTGAGTAATGCTCAGGCTAGAAGGGCAGCAGCTGCAATGCCAGCTCATCTGCACTCACCACCCGTGTCTAAAACAGTAAATTTGCCCGTATCAGGGCATTTTCCACTACCTTGAGCTCAATGGGAACGAGCTAGGCACATCCGTACTGCTAAACACTCCTCACATCGAAAGCGAGCCTGCAAGTTGCCTGGTGGGAATAAGCCCGGTGCTTAATTCCTGATTTTTGTGCTGGGGAATCATTTAGGAGAGCGCTAGCTGTCCCCGGCCAAAGTCATGCCAACAGTTTAACAGTATAAGAGATGAGGTTCCAGTGTGATCCCACCCACAGCTGAGGTTGTTGGCATGGAAGTAGTGACTGTTGGGATAAGAGCAGAAGCAGGATGAAGTCTACTTGGCTGAGCTTTTGTGGGGTTTATGAACATCTGCAAAAGAGAGTCCCTTTCTAGTTATTCAGTGGAGGTAGAAAACCAGCATTAATTGCGCAGAGTGTGTAATTAGGGATTATTCTGATTTCTTTGCTGCAAATCTTACAAGGTGCAGGAAGGACTGAGCCAAGGAGAACCAGCTGCATTTCCTATCTCTGGAGGTTTTCCCATTCCTAATGAAACCCTGCTGGCATGGGGCTGTGAGGCAAGACCCTGCTGCCCTGCATCTGTGAACTTCTTTGGGGAATGGACGGGTTTTCCTCTGGATTTAACTTCATGGCATGATGCCTTTTACATCTGTCACTACAGATTACCTGGGAGAGGGGCTGGTGGGTCCCATGGTTGGGTGGGAGCAGGACAGAGCACAGCTCTGATGGGAACAGGGTCTCACTGGGGAATTAGAGCAGCATCTGTTTGCTCCCAGCTCAGGCTGGGGTGGACGATGAGAGGCTCCCTAATGAACACCCACTCACTCTTTGGTCAGAAGGAGAGGACTTCAAAGAAGAACAGAACAGCATTTCAATTAAATAGCAAGTTACAACGTGCCGTGCTCTTCACCCAGAATATTATTATTAGCAACTGCTTCTCCTGACAGGTAGCCTGGTTATTCAATGTAATTTTTCCCTTTTTCTCTGCAGGTTTTCCTAAGCACAGAGACCAGCTCATGAAACCCGGCCCTTCTTGTTATTTTTATCCAGGAGCAGCTGACAGTAAAAGTGACAAAAGAATTGATGGGGGAAGTGGGCCAGAGCGTGAAAAATCCGGTCGTAAAAGGCAGAGTGTTTGCAATAAAATATCTATACATAAAGGGAGAGGAGGAAGGGAGAAGCAGGGCTGGACAGAAAGCAGAGCAATGAGCTGTGAAAAGTGACGTCTGGACCAGACGAGGAAAGTGTAAATTCAGCTGTCAGTGCAATAATATCCCGTGGCACCTCCATCTCATTTCCCTCGGGGGAGCTCACTCCCACGCCGATGGTTAATGTGGGACGGTGGTTGGACCCAGAAGGATGATAAGGTGTTGTAGGGTGAAGAAATGTGCTTGCAGCCTCCCAGGGCCGTGGGCAGAGCTGGCAAAACCCTCCGCTGCTGGTTACGACTGCTAGGAACCCTAGCAGAACAGGGGTTGCTGCAGGGATTTGGGTTTGGGAAGATGGTCTGGGCTGGAGCGTGACCCACAAGGCTACAGGGGCAGGGTAGCAAACTGCGTCGCAGGGTCGGTGAAAGCAGGTCAGGAAGAAAAAGCTAAGTTACTTAAATGCACAAAACAAGGGTATTATTAAAGCACCTCCAGCTTTTTGGGGGCTACTCTGAGCCCTTTGATGGGCACAAGGCTCAGGAGAAGTGAGGTGTTTCTCCAGTTCTGTTCAGGGACAGGGAAGGGATGAAGAGCTGGGAGCAGAAGTAGACGGAGGAGATACCAGCCCAGAGGGAGGTGAAGCCCTTTTTTATATACATCCAAACCAGATGGAATTAGAGGGCAGTGGGCAACCTCCTGGTGAGGTTTCTTTTGGTGCAAGGGAAGAAATTGATGCTGAAAACAAAATTGAGTGCCAGGACACTTGAGATCTCTCCCTAGGCTTGACCCTGTGCCTTCCTCTTCTGTCTCAGAGATGGATGAGAGCTCCAAAGCATGCCGAGGAAAGGAAGGCATAGCGGTGCTGTCTTGAGGTATCAAAATGGGAGCGAAAGCTTCCATAACCACACAGCAATGGACACCAGAGCTGGCACTGGGGACAAAGGATGGCAATTCCTGTTGTCAGGCACTGGGTTTTCAGTGATTCAAACATTTGTACCCCTGGCCTGTGCTAGCTCAGAGATGCATCCATCCAGTGGGGACAAGGGAGAGAAGAGTAATGAACAACAGCAGGACCCTGGGATGTCTCCAGCTGTAAAAAGCCTGAAGTATTTAAAGCAAGGAAGGAAACTATTTTTTTTTCCTTTGGCAGCCCCTTCTGAATTGCAGGATGTTTAGCTCCAAAATATATCTCTGTCACACTCGAGCTCATGGAGTAGCCTTGGCTGGCTGCTGGGTGATGAGAGCGTGTCGGGGACAGGAGTGTTTATGGTGTCTATGGCATCGCTGTCTGCATTTGGGCTCTGAAGGCTGATGCATATCGCCAGATGGGACTACATTCACTAGTCTGGAGGCAGAAGGAAAGCTGAAATGCAGGACAACATGGACCATGCTTTTTAGCCAGCAACGTGCCCTTGTGGCCAAGAAAGCCAATGGTCTCCTGGTGTGCATTAAAAAGACCGTGGCCAGCAGGTTGAGGGAGGTCATCCCCCCTCTCTACTCTGTCCTGCTGAGGCCACAGCTGGAGTGCTGTGTCCAGTTCTGGGCTCCCCTCTTCAAGAAGAAAAGGGAACTGCTGGAGAGGGGACAGCAAAGGGCTACAAAGATGATCAAGGGAATGGAGCCCCTCTCTGATGAGGAAAGGCTGAGAGACCTGTTTAGCCTGGAGAAGAGAAGACCGAGAGGGGATATCATCAATCAATGATGATCAATATCTAAAGGGTGGGTGTCAGGAGGATGGGGCCAGACTCTTTTCAGCAGTGCCCAGTGACAGGACAAGGGGTAATGGACAGAAGCTGAAACACAGGAAATTCTGCCTGAACCTGAAGAAAAACTTTTTTCCTTTGAGGGTGGCAGAGCGCTGGACCAGGCTGCCCAGAGAGGTGGTGGATCCTCCTTCTCTGGAGATCTTCCAAACCCGCCTGGATGCGTTCCTGTGCAACCTGCTCTGGGTGACCCTGCTCTGGCAGGGGGTTGGACTAGATGAACTCTGAAGTGATTCTGTGCTTCTATTTGCTACTATGCTTCATGTAGTTGTGGTGCTTTAGGACATCATCTAGCAGGTTATTACCCTGTAGTGCCATGGGCCAGCTCTGGCTCAGCCATCCCCATGTATCTAGAGTGATGCCCAGTATCATTTCCAGGCAGATGAGACACCCAGAAGTCCTTCCTGCATGTCAGCCTCCAGGGCAAGATGACCGTGATGAGTGCTGGGCATGCACCAGGCCTCGGTCCACCTCTGAGCCTGGCCACCCTTGTGCAGCAGAGACACAGCTCTGCTCCCTGTATCTGCTTGAGGGTGAGGTGGTCCATACCCTGAACCCCACTGACTTGCTCTGGGAAAGCCACTGGCTCAGGGGTGGATGCTGCCATTGTAGGACCATCATAGAAAGACGTGGGAATGTGATATTTTAATTCACCGTTTCCCATCTTCTAGTGCACTGCTCATCACAGGTCTCTTAATGTGCTTTCTCCTCAGTTTTGCCGGAACATCCTCAGTCTCACCCAGGTCACAGCATCCATGGCAGATGCTGGCAAAAAGTTGTGGTAACCTAGAGTACATCAGATAGGGAGAGAAGATACTGTCCAGAATCTGTAATCTGCGGTTTGAGGACCTCTCTGGGGCTCCATACAGTGAGAGATGGAGCATGGATGAGCCACTCGTTGCATGTCTGCATGTGCTTGTGTGAACAAGGGAGTTGCTTGGTGGCTTTTGGCAGCTCAGAATATACATAAAACTAACACCATTTCCAAATCAAGGGCTGGGAGGCCTCTGCTTCTGGAACCAGTAGGAACTGGTTCATATATTTAAACTGGTGCTGGTTGCAGCTGCTTTCTCACCAGTGGTGTAGCTCAGCATGGATCTCCTGACCACAGAGTCTAGTGAATGCAGAAAAGGATTCCTATGCCTGGAAAAATCCGTGGAAGAAAAATACAGTGTGGTTTATTAGGGAGAAATACAATTCTTCTGACTGAAATGGGGATGTTTTGGGGAAGTTTTACTGCAGTCCAGCCTTGTTTGCATGCTGTTTCCTAGGTAAGTGTTGGCTCTAGTGTAAGACAGAAGACTGATGGAGCCAGATCTTTGGCTGTCCTCTGTAGGACAGACCCCTGAGAGGCTAATTGAGATGCTGCAACTCGTAAAATGAAGAAGGAAGTCTCACGTGAAGCCTGCTGGGATGTAACACTTGACTATCTCTTCTTTTAGCACATGACAAGGACCAGGTGATCAGTTTTACCTTGGCACACAGGTACATTTTGTTATCATAGACAAAAATACAACCCTTACAGCTGCACGTAGTATCTTCTTCATAGCATCTTCTCCTTACTGCCCTGCCGATGCTTGGTGGAAGGCACAGCCTTTAGCAGCAGCATGGTATTTTGGTCTCAGAGGACAATAAATCCCAAGCCTCTCATCCCAAATATCTTGGTAGCTGATGTTGGTTCCCAGGGGGTCTATGGTAATCAGACGAGCAGAGAAAGGGCTGAGATCACCTGGTACCCATGGGCTCCTACCATCCCAGGCTGAGTGTGTCAACCAGCAGGAACCCCAAAACTTGCCAGCCGCATTATTACCACTTAGAGGCAACATTTCTTTCCTAGCTGCCTACAGAAACTCAGTCAGTTGGCATAAGTCCTTCAGAGCAGGAGCAGTTCTCCTTTCTACATATAATTTCCAGCCTCTGAGCTGCTGGCTGAGTATTGCTAATGATTACTCTTGTGAAATATGGTATCACGAGGGGTGGGAAGGGGGAAAGGCAAAGCTCCTGAGTGTTACGTCAGCATCTGATACTGATCTGTGATACAGCCATCCATCTTAGGAGCAGCTGGGATCCGTTCTCATTATGGATATTAGAAAAGTTTAGTTAGGGACTTACAGGGAAAGAAACCTTACATGGTGGCAAATCCTGAAGGACCAGACAGAGTGGTCCCGTGGGAATGGGTGGGGGCTGCCAAGCAGCTGCCCACTCTGTGCTTAGTAAGCACGGTATTTTTCTGCTGGCAAGAGAGTGTTTCTGCCTGTTTTTGAGGATTGGCTTGCCTTATCAGGGTTAGTTTAGCAGGCATGTTTTATACCTTTCCTCAGCCACTCAAAGTCCAAGTGGTTGGTGTATCCCAAGAGGTGTGTGTTGCTCATTGCTGAGTTAAGTCCATGCTATACTGAAAACCTCCCAGACTAACCATTAGCTGGTCTTGGGGCATTTCTCCTAAGAAATCCTCCCCGCTGAAGGCATGGCTTGTCATTGGAGAAAGGCTCCTTGGCTTGCTCCCTGATTGACCCCTGCATTTGGATGGTGCTGAAGAGTCTGAACATCTCCATCATGACATCTGCATGGCCTGTGTGGGGTCTCGTGAAGGTCCATAGGGTGAAGGGACATGAGGAAACTGCGCACCTCCCGCAAGTCTTAAGGGATTTGCTAGGACCCTTTTTCAATGCAAGGAGAACTCTAGAGGGCATGCTGGAAATTGATGTCCTGTCAAGTCTGGAAAAGACAAAGAGGATCAGATCCTTGGGAGGGGTAAATCTCCAGAGTCTCATGGAAAACTAGGAATCTAAACTGATTTACAGCAGCTGAAAATCTGCCCTCCACATCCTATTAAGTAAAGAATTATGTCCTTAATCCTCAGTCTTTCCTTGCCACCCTGATCATTAAGTAACTGCCAAACTCTGTCCGTGCATCTCAGTATGCTGCTTCTGACAGTGGAGCAGATGTTCGAAGAATGACTGCAAGAAAAACAGATGCCTAGAGCAAGACACTTGGCAGACTCTCTGCCTTTGTTAATCAGTATTTTGGGGATTTCCTGCCGCAGAAGTTGCAGCCAGATTGCTGTGCTAAGTTGTCCCAATGAAATCCTCCACAATTTTGAATAAATCCTTTGTGAACTCATGCATAATGTTGGCCCCCATGACCTTCTGTGCAATGAGTCCCACAAATTAATCACATGCATCATGTAGAAGGAAAGCCGTTTCCTTCGGTTGGTATCAAACCCTTTGCCTGACTGTCTCTTTGGATACTGGTTGCGTTCAAGCATGATCAGCAGCCAGAAAGCATTCCTTTTTTGCCATGTATGGCATGCTTTGCCCAAAGTGGTCCCTGATGTAAGGAGCTCCACCTCAGAAAGAAAAAAGCACGCGGTGCCTGAGAATCTGAATGTGGAGATGCACCAGAGGAAATGCATAGTCTTTTCTCATTTATTCTCTTTCAAAAGCCAAATGATGATCACATGCTTTTTGTGTTTTTCTCAGGTGATCTGTTTTTCCAGGGACTAAACACATAAGCAGCTTCAACAAGAAAGGAAGTGTTTTTGCCAGTAACTGCTCAAGTGGCCTCAAGTTGAACTCTTCCCTTTTAGCTTTCCCACTACTTTGGACTGAACAACAGGTGCCTCTGCCATATAACAAACTCATCAATGTTTGGCCATAAACCCATGTCCAAAAGTGCTTCACATCTGTTTGAAGAATGAGCTCTATGCTGTGCCCTCCTCAGGAAAGGACTGGGACAACCCTGAAGGCAACATGGGATGTCAGCTTTGGTCTACTCCTAATCATCAACCCTTTTCCCAAGAGGGATGTTTCCTCTGCGTGGGAGTTGTGGGGGAAAGCAGGGAGTGATAACCTTTCAAGGGGGCACAGGACTGATACAAATGTTTGACATAGGAACAGGGCTGGACAACGTATGCAACTATTGCAATATGACAGGAGGTCAGGCAGAAGAAACCTTCTCTGACCAAGACTCTGAGGAACTGCAGATCTACAAGTTGGGGAGGTCAGAGGATCCGTCCATGCATTTCAGGATATTTTCTTTCCAAAAATCTGCAACCTTTATTCATGATAAAGACTGTCTTTGTCCACCATCTGAGATCGTTTGGGCTGAACTGGAGAAATTGAGAAATAGTATCCTAAGAATCAAGGAATTTATGTGGAGCATTGACAGGAGAATGATGTTTTAATCACTGAAGTTCTTAAGTCTTTACCAGTAATTTATGTTTATTTTAGCCTATCTTTATCCAACGAATAAATAACACTGGGAGGAAGGAAGTCTTTATTAAGGATTCAACCTCCTTTCCCTGTTCAGTTGAAGAATTTAGAGATTGCAGTAAATATGCTTTTGAATCCAGAAAAGGTTTTCCAACAGAACTAAGGCGGGCCAACACTAACACTCCTGATCAAGTAAAGACAGACATATTAATATCATGAAGTCAAAAACTTTCATGCCATGTTTCTACATTAGAAAGGCGATTGCTGGGTATAATTTGAAAGCCCAGAGCCTTTCCCAAACATCTTGGTAGAGAAACAAAAGTCTGCCATGAGAGTCTCTTTTGGGGTGGATATTAGCAAATTTGTCTAGAACTGGCCGGAATGCTTTCTGATGATTTTTTTTTTCCCATCAAAAAATGCTGATTTAATTAAAACTGAAACTTTCCATGGGAACATTACAATTTCAATGAAACCTTAGTTGAGAAAAGTTTCAGAGGTCCCAGACTGAATTGGTGGTCAAAACCAGAGAGAAAGGGAGTTTGTGTGCTATTTTATCTGAGCCTGGCAGACGTGGCAATCCCATCGCACAGAGATGACAGAGGTTCAAACCCCTGCTGCTGTGAATCCCTGCAGCTCTGCTGCTTTTACAAAGCGGAGCAACTCAACACAGATGTGACAGCAACGTGCCTTTGCAGTGAGGAAGACTACTGGGCTCTATTAATTTGCTGGCAACCTGCTGTGGCTCAACCCAACTCTGGGCAGGGTTAATAGCCTTCCAACCACGTGATTCTGCAATAACAGGAGTAAATATGGGCTCCCTTGTGGTGGTGGTTGAAAGCTGGGTAGTTGAGTTGGATGAAGGTGAAACAGAGAAGTGAACTATGGTAGGCCATCAAGGTGACCTGACTATGGACTGGCCAAGCAACAGGAACTGCACTCCCCCATTATCTCCGATTTTTTTGTGGAAAACATGATGACTTCATTTTTTGTTTTTTTTTTTTTCTCTTTCTGTATCCCAGAAGTTCTTCAGAAGTTCTGAGAATATGGGAACCATTTTACTACCCACCCCATTGAATAGAGGGGGAGAGATGACCCTAGGCAGGTACCTACCTCCAAGCTGCCCGCCTCCTACCATCCATGGTCCTTCCCTAAACTCTTTACCTGGTCAGATGGTGCTCATCCTGCTATGCAGGGAATTGGCACCACCTGCAAACATATCAGCCTAACTGGTTGGAGAGATGAGCAGGGCCCTTAGGCACATCATGTCTAAGTTCCTTGAGGGTTTCCAGAAGAGAAAGGTGGACGAATTCCCAGTGTGCTCTGTCACCGATTTATGTAGCTTGGATCCATAACTGCTAAACAAGAAGTGATCGGGGTTTGTTTGACAGCCTGGTCTAAACCTTTGCGCGTGTTAATATTAGGACATATTTTTGTTCTTTTGCAGAATTCCCCTGGAATCAGGTTGTGCTTGCAGGGGCAAATGGGGGATGGAAATTTCTGCTGGCTGCAACCAGGGCTTTCAAACCACCACAGTGTAGAGCAGAGACTTGTTATTACAGCAGGCTATGGCAAATGCCATGTTCCAGTGAGGCCAGACTGATTTCCTCATCCCAGCCACCTTCCCCCTACCTCCTCCTGCCTCCCTTCATTTCTGGGCAGGAGGGAGGCCAGGCTTCTATCTGACCAGGTAAATCCCATTCCCAGCCTGGTTCAGGTAGGAATAATAAGCCTAAAATGCTGGACAGAAAAGGATCAGGCTGGGAAGTTGCGTATTTCAACCAACGCGTCTCAGTCTGTGTATCGCCCGTGCGATAACGGGGCCAGCCCCAGTTTGCTGGCTGCTGCTTATCGGGCCAGCAGGTCGGAGGCTTGTACAGAGAAAGTTTAGTTTTTCCAGCTCACGTCCTGACAGGCCTGTTTTGTGTCCAGCTGCGCTCACCACACCACCCGTGTCCATGCAGGAGGTGTTTCCGTACGCAGCCCACAGCCCTGCTCATGCTGCGTCGCGATCTAAACCAGCGGATGGGCAGGACGTGAGCTATAGAGCTTATGGCATGGGCTTTGCCTCCCTCCCACTGCAGCAGGACGAGCCCTGTGGGTTGCATGGCTGTGATTCCACGTGGCCAGAGGTAAATGTGTGTGCAGCATCTGGCCTGTCAACCCGCCAGCACTTTCCGTTCAGGAACGAGCTTTGTAAATCCAATTGCTGTTTACCGCGCAGCTCCCTGACAGATTCTGGAAGCACTGGGGACATACATCAGGGTGATGAAGATGCTTGTGGCCAGGCAGACTGTGGTGGCTGCAGACCTGTATCCCAGAGCTGGGCCCCTGGGAGCTGCTGGAGGGGGAGCACCAAAGGACTCAGAGACAGCAAAACACGTTCAGCATCACGGCAAGGTCAGTGTCACCACATGTTGGGGCAGAGATCAGTGACCAGAGACACCTGCATTTGTCAGGTCACTGTACAAACTGCTTTTAACCCACTCAGGTGGGAAATATCTACTAGGACAATGAACAGGACAGTTTCTTTATGGCTTGGGCTGCTCAGCCCTGATCTCGCTCCAGGCACCTTCCACCCCGACTCTATTCTAACCCCTTATATCCAGCCACACTTTCACCTCTGTAAATGGTTCCTTGTCCTGAAGATAGTGATGGCTGTTTTCTTTCCTGTCTATCTGTTTATTCCTCCCAGGATATCAGCAAGATAGAGCAGAGGGTGCCTAAGGAGGCACACCTGAGCATGGAGCATCCCGCTGGGACACCTGCATGGCTCCAGCAGGCACCAGCCACTAGCACAGAAAAAAAAAAACCAGTGCAGGGAGGCTTCAGAGCTTGCCGCTGCACTTATTTAAGAGATGAAGCTGGAGATGTGCTGGCACCGCCACCTGGTGCAAGTTTCCAGGAATTAGCCGGCTGTGAGCAGCTCCAGCATGAAAACACTCGCCTGGGATTTTATAGCAATTCTGGTATTGCTGGTCCCAGCCCAGCACAGCTGGACTGAACGGCTCAAGGAGAGATCATCTTGCTTCTCAGCATTTTCCAGACTGATTGTCCCCTCAGAAATATTTGGGGCATCAAACAGCAAGTTGCCGAGTGCAGGGACAGAGGAAAGAAAGAAAAACAATCAGCAATGGAGGCCGGACCCCTGTTTTTCATAGAGCATCTGAGTCTAAGGGTTTGCTAAAATTTGGCTCACTCTTGTATTTCAGACAGATGATCTTTTAGCTTTTGTAGTTAAGATGGAGAGCTGTGTGTCGCCCCAGGAAAAAAAACAATTTCATTTCCTATTCATGGGGGCAAAAGAGTACAGAAGTCCCTATATAAGACCCAACAGCCCAATTTTTGTTTTCTTCAAACTCAGTGCTTTCATCAGCTTCTCTTTAGCTAAGGGGAAGGGCAGCTGTGTTCACAGGCATCACCAGCACAGCTCAGCTGAAGGCAGGCATTCGCTGGGGCCCTGCGTGTCACGGCACAAAGTTAAGAGCAAATGTCTGACACTAAACTAGTCCAAATGAAGATATTTGATTTGAGTTTTCCGGGAAGAAAAACAAACAGACAAAAAAAAAAAAAAAAAAAGGAATTACTTGAGCAAAACCACAGCTTTTTCTCACAGTGAAGCTTGATTTTGCAAAAATTGCCTTTCCTGCTGAGCAATTGTTCCTGCAGACAATTCCCACAGCCTTTTCAGAAAGGCAGGGAGTCACCAGCTGGCATCTTCCGGGCTGTATGTAGTCAATTAGTTCAAACCAATTAGGCAATTATTGGGTGTTACTAAGCCGGAGTTAATTTCAATAAATTGAAAACAGCTGAGACATTCGGCATCAAAAAGCAAATCCAAAGGATTCCCCACATCAGGTACTTCCCTCTTTGCACTCCTTTTCAGAAATCTTACCTATGATGTTGGCTTTGGCCTTCTGATGGTGAAAGAACGCCATCACCTTCCCAGGCAGTGGCATGCAGAGGCATTTGACCTCATTATAAAACAAAGATGAAAAGCCTGTCCTGAATCCTCTCTGAAAGAATGAATCCAGCTGTCCAGATTGCTCCAGCACGGATGCACAAACAGACAAGTTATTTGGTGGGTGAACTGGGAGACCAAGGGTGGGCATCCGTCTGAACATTGCTCTACCCTGAACATTTTTCCTCTACCCAAAAGTCCTCTACCCAAGAGTCCCCTCCCCTGATGTGGCATCCTTTCCAAACAAGAGCTGGAGCAATAAAAGCCAGAAATAAGACATAGAAATGGGACTATCCCTAGCTTTACAATGCAAGGCACTAAAGGGGACAAGTTTCCCCCAAGTTTCTGGGGACATACAAAGAATGATGCTGTTGCCTAAACATCTGGTACCATTTGAGATACCTCAGGATACCTGACAGATATATAGGGAAGGTCAGACAGACCCATAGGACACCCATATGCTGCTGTTGTGGCAGTTGGAGGTCAGTGGGAATACTCCATACGGTGTGAAACACCTGTGTTAGGACACTAGGTTGCACCCCTAGCATGCAGTAAACACCTTCATGTAGACATCTCTATAGCCAATCTCCAACCTGTTTGTCTCTGTGCAGTCCTGCACAGAGTCGTACTGGACTTGGGATGGACCCTGGCTCTGGGGAGTTACAGACTTGTGCTGGTAGGACTGGAGAAGAAAGCACGCAAGAAGAAGTTCTCCTGTGCCCCTGCCACTGTAAGGACTGATCTGAAATGCAGAGAGGTTGAGCTAGCAAACAGACCAACACGTGACTATTTCCCAGCATTGTCTTTGTCCAGGGTCTGAATGTGAAGAACTGGTTGCCAGCAAATCAGGTATTTCTGTGTCTTAGGTGGACCAGACCCGTAATTTTCTTGTAGCTGCTCTATGAGCTCTGGGCCCAGCTCTCAAAGTGAAGGAGACAGCTTTTAGACTGAGCCTTCCTCTCACCTCCATTACTCCTGTGGTTTGCCTTGGTTCCCAGAGCCCTACATCCCTGAGACTAGAGGCAGCAGAGCCAACTCCTACTGTCCTTTTCACAAATCACTCACGTTGTATTTAGTTGGATTGCAGGGTCTTCAACTGGTCGTGTGAACAAGCCCCACAAGATCCCAAACATCCTCATCTTCCTTCTGGCCAGCTGAGAAGTGATTCCTCAGATTTATTTGAACTGAAGTTCACAGTGGTAGAAGTTGGCAACCCTCTGCACTGAATAACCTGTCTTGGAAAAAAACCCCATCTCTTGGCTCGCTCAAACCTGGTCTTGAAAAGGGTCTTTCACCATTCTGCAACATGCCAGGCAGCAAAACATCTGCTGAATGCAATGGTAAGGATTTGAATGCTTCTGAAGGGTTTGATCTTGTCAATATGTGACTGAAGAGAGGAACTTGTGTCTGCTCTCAATGTATTAATTTTCAAAGGGGAGTCCCTAGGGAAAAAGCAGGGAGGGTTTGGAAGATAACAGGCCGCTAAATATATTCCAGCAGAAAGCTGACAACAGCTAGAGCCACATGTGATATGCTTCTGGAATCCTAGCAGGGTTGATTTATCTTGGTGTTAGGCCTACTATACTTGAAAGCCCTTTATAAATAACCCAGGACCTTTTGCACTTGCAGTTCTACAGACTTGCTTTGTTTATTTGACTGGTTGAGCTGGGCCTGTCATTTTTAATGAAAATAAACTCCTTGTCAGAGACCTTTTCCTTTTGGGACCTTCAAAGGGATGCACAGAGCAATTCTCTGCTTCTCCCCCACTTCCCAGCAGCCCCATTAGTTCTCATCTTTTTGGCTTATGAAAGGCGAAATGGTTTGGGGAAAGGTTTACTGGGCCCCTGTGGGTTATGTTTCTTCTGGCCTACAGAGCTTGCCTCCAAAGCTGAATAACAAGGCTTCTTATTTTGGGCTTGGTTTTTTGAGGGCTAGGCACCCAATGAGGTGGTAGAGCTGAAGTTTACCCCAAAGCACAAAGGGGCATCCACAGAGGAGGGTGGGTGACAGACAGACATGCGTCCTTGGCCATGATTTGGAGAGTGTGTAGGAAGGTGAATCCCACTTGCCCCCTTTCTACCTCATCTCTTCCCAGTTATTTTGGGCAGCAGAGAGCCACCATGACCTGAGCTGTCACCATGAGGCTGGGGGGGTAAGGGAGCAGAGGACAGCAGTTTTGGTCTGTGAAGAGAGAGACAGAGGAGTGGAGAGTTGCCTTCTGCCCTTCCAACCCTGGTCAACAGATCTCACCCTGTCTGGCCACTGGGAGCAACCCCACCTCAGGCTGGGATCCCCGCAGCAGGAGAGTGGGGAATGATGCCACGCAAATTTTCCCCAGGTGCTGAAGGCCCTCAAGGTGCAAGCTGAATGGTGCATCCATCAGCGGTGAGAAATGGGTCCTATGGACCTGACCTGCTAAAGTGAGATTGTACCAGCCATGGCCAAAGGGTCTCTTGTCTGTAACTGCTGGAGGTCTGGTTTTCCAGTTCTGGAGACTACTGTTTTGCTGTGTGCATGCACCAAGGAAAGGAGGTCGGCAGCTTTACTTTCTAAACCCAGGCACTTGCTTGTTTCCAAAGGTTCAGATGAGCTTCTCTTCTGTACCCGGAAGGACTTAGTTTTAGTGATGACAAAGGCAGATGTGCAGGAGTGTCTACAGCCTGATACAGCTTTGGCTGTGCCAGCTCAAGACCTCGGTGCTGTCTTAGAGAGGGGCTGAAGTAGATCTAGCTGGCTTGTGAAGATGTTGAACACTGGGACAAAGTTTTGTGGTCTGCATCCTTGGAGGCTTTCAGGACCAAACTGAAGAAAGCCCTGAGCAACATGGGCTGATTGCTGAAGCTGAGTCTGCTTTGAGCAGGAGGTTGGACTAGAAACCTTCTGAGGTCCCTCCAGCCTTCATTATCCCATGAATTCTATGACCTCTGCTCTGGCCACTGCTGGAGAGAAGATGGAGTTGAGCTCTACCTCAGGCAGCTCTGTCAATGGGCTTTTGGCTCACTGTCGAAGCTGCCATGACTTTTGAGCTTGTCCAGAGATGGGGGCTTCAATGGGGAGGAATTTGGGGTTTTGAAGAAGTTCACGCTCAGGCTGGGACTGCTGGAAGCCCCCTGTTTTGGGACTGTATTTGCCAACAGCTCAGTTTCTCACTATGTTGTTTTGTTTTCCCTTCTGCCCCCTGAGCTTCAGGTAATCTCCGTCTGGGATGAGCTGGTTCTTTTTTTTTGCCATACAGCTGTTTTCACCCTGCAATTTGCTTAGCTCTGGCGCCAGCATTTCTCTGTTCTAATAGATCGTTTGGATCAGCAGAGGGAGTGCAAGAGCAAGGAAAAAAGAAATGCACACACTGAATATAAGGGGGTTTGATCTCCTGAGGTGCTCTACGAGCCTCACTCAGAGATGAACTAGCCCTGTGGAGAAGTGACCCTCCCGGCCACCTGATGAGTGAGTCCTTCTGCATTTTCACTCACAAAAGGGACTTCAGACTTTCTCAGCAATCTTTCTTCACCCGCTGGATGTGAGAAAATCTCCTGATTGCCTTGCAGCAGTACCAGCACCGCAAAAAAAAAAAGCCAATCAAAAAAGCGTGAACCTTGCAAATTGAGAATCCAGGTTAAAAGATTTCCATACAGGTCATTTAGAAATCAACAGCATTGCCACAAAAAAAGTAAAAACATGTGAAACTCACCTAGTCAGCTACTATTTCACCATCTAAGAGAGAACAAAAGGGATGAAGAGCTTTGTGCTAGCCAGCAATGTGACTCGGTGACCCTTAGTTTGGCAATGACACATGTTGTCTTTGTTATCCAAAAAAAATCCAAGGCCCTCAAATTTAGCAAGTTGCACAAGGTTGCGTTTAAGTGCCGCTGAGGCCAAGGAGCTTTAAGCACACAGCTGAGTGCTTTGCTCAGAGCCTCCGCCTGTAAATATTTGTTAACTTGGTCCAAGAACATAGGGAACACAAATCTTATGGATCCAATGAGTGGCTGGTGCACCAGTCAAGGCACTCGTCCCTTTCTGTTGTTTAACCAAAAAAAAGAATGGACTTCAAACGACTATTTAAATATCTGCCCTTTGTTAATATTTTCCCAGTAATTATTAGCCCAATAAGCAAGCACATCATATGGCTACCTGTTAACGCAGGGCATTATTACTCATTCCATTTGCAATGGAAAAAAGCAGAGAAAAAACCCCAAGAGCATTCAAATTGTGTAATTAAGATAAAGGCCAAAAAAATCGAAGGTCTTTACTCAGACCTATCTGCCTCAACACGTGGTGGGACTGTTTTTTTTCAATGTCAGCTCCCCAAATAACGACACCGTAGTAATGAGTCCAAATGACTTACGGGAGAAAAAGACCCGAGTCAAGTCTCACAAGATAGCTCATGGGGTTTCAGCTCCCATCACCCAGTTCGATGTAGGCACCCATGAACATCTGGCCCCACCTGCAAGATGAAAGAGTAGTCAGCCATTTTGCTCAACTGGGTGCACCCTGTGTTTGATCAAAGGCTGGGAAAGCCACCTTCGGTACATTACCACTAATAAATGTCCACCATGAGACAGCTCCTAACTCCCCAGCCTTTGCACTCCCTGAGCAATACTTTATCTGAGAGGCTCTGAAGGTCCAAGGTGAGATGTATGGCTTCAGTAAAAGTAATGTTTTCTCAAGGTCATATGTGTCTCCTCGTGTAAAATGTCTGGAGGAGCAGTCTCTCTTGTGCACCGTCTTAGGACCACTGGAGACCACTAGACTTCTTAAAAAACAACACCCAGGAGCTTGGACTGCTCCTGGCAGACTTCATGCAACAAGGGTTTGGTCCAGCTGCTCCAAGGGCAGCAGCAGTGAAGTTTTTCAAGAACAAGCTCCTGCAACTACTTCCTCCTGGCACTCAGCATGGGGCTGAGGGACAGAGATGCAGTGAGTCTTTGTCAGCCCTGGGCAATGTTTCCTCTGGTCCTGGGCCACTCTCAGATGAGATGGAAGGTCTCCCAGCTTGCTGCACATGTTGCTTTGCCTTCTTTACCTCTGAGGTGGCAGAATGGTGCCTCCAATACCACATGGTGAGACCTTATGGAGATCTGCTATGTGTTGCCTTGGTTCTCTCATAGCTGAGACCTGAAGACAGCAATATCACTTGTTATGCGCAGGGTCCTTCCACCGTCCCTAGTGAACCTGCTCTCCTCCAGGTTGCAAGAGACCCTTCTGCAGACCAAAGCACAGACACAAGAGAGCAGCAGCTTCCTACCCTCATGCATTGCACTGTCTGGGATGATGACACTGTTTTTCTTAAACCAGTAGGTTTTCCAGCACCAGTTTGCTGTAAGTGTCTGCAATTCTCTCAGGTCCTGGAGTAGCAGGTGAAAAACACTCAAAAATATTCATTGCAAACTCCCTGTGGGTGCTGGACTTCCTCTCACTCTACAGCACAAAGTTGAGAGCCCTGGGGTGTCAGGGGCCAGGAAAGACCTTGGACATCCAGATGAGAGCATGTGGAGGGCTCTTTAGCTTCATGCTAATGTGTGTCTTCCCACTCATGCATCCCAAAGCCATGGTGCTAGAAGGTTTGATTAACCACATTGGTGGCATCTGCCTGAGCCAGGAAGGCTGGAGATGTGGAGAACACCATGCTCAGGCAGCCTCATGACATTGCAGTGTCTGTGGCTCTGCAATGACCAGCCATGACCCCTCCCTGACTTCTTCAAGCCATGAGAGTCTTGGACATACCTTGGATTTAACAACCAAAAGCCAGGGAGTCTGAGATCCTGTGGGAACCAGGACCTGGTCTCTGGAAAGCCTGGGGTGAACTCCTCCAGGTGACATGCCCAAGGCAGCTATCAGCCATCCCCAGACTGCCCCAGCCTGAAGCTTAGTGCAGCAGGCTCTGCATAACTGCATGCCAAAGCAAATGCCACTTGCCTGTCCCCAGGATGTGACACTCCAGCTCCTGGCCAAAGAAAGAGGTTCCAGCCAGCCCTGCTTCTGCCTAAAGCCACCGCAGGCTTGTTGTTGTTAATGGGGCAAGGGGTGCGCGGCCAACAGGACATTACTGATCCCAGGGGACACCATACTGGCTGCAGCTGGCATGCGACACACCTGCAGAAGAGCAGACTGCAGAAGGGCTTCCTGCATCCCTGGGTCCCTCTCATGCCAACAGAAAAAAAATTTGCAGTTTCTGTTCTGTTCTTGCAGAAGGTCTGTGGTCCTGCAGCAGGGCAGACTTTGTGTTGTTTTCACTCCCGCCCTGAGGGGTGGACTTGGTTTACTGCTCTCACATTTCACGACCGCACAGGACGATGGAGGTTCTCAAGAATGATTGTTTGGTGTGTTTAATTGGCCAACAATTAATTTTATCAATTTTCTTTTTAAAGAAAGTCATGAAAGAGAGCTGCTAACTTTGCTCATGACTTGCCACTCACTTGGTCCACCTGGAGGATGATCAGGTTGACCGTGTCCAAGTGTTGTAGGGTCTGCCCAGGGACAGTCCACTCCAACTGCAGCTGCAAAGACCTGCAAGATCTGCTCCCAGGTGCTTTCATTCTTTTTTATTCTGTGCAGCCCTTTTTCTTTTTTTTTAACCATTTTCTGGCAAGGAGGTTGGTGGGGAGGGAAGGAGGGGAAATGAGTTTGCATTGTCACAAATTGCACCCCTTCTGCCTCCTGCTCTTGACTCAGCCTCCTCCAGTCTGGGGAGCTTTGCCTTAAGACCATGGCTTGGTTGTCCTGCATGGAGAAACTCTGTGGTCCACGGTCCCTTCTGTGCAGGGTGCAACGGTGCCTGCACAGTTCCTGAAGAGGGCATTGATGCACCGTGTGAGGCTGGTCTGAGCTAATTACAGATGGACATGCAGTTTTCCCAGCCCTATGTCCCAGCCATCCCCACTGTTCCAAGTGCTACCCTACCAAAACCAAGTGAAAATCGTGTTCAAAAAAAGAGTTAGGCTGCTCCAAAAGAGCAGATCAGTGTCTGAGATGAGGCTACACCCCAAACCTCCAGACTTCACCACCTTTGCATCCATACCCTCACCTACTGACTCCTCCTCCAACTAACAGTGATTTTTGCCTCCCCAGGTTGCTGACAGGATCCGAAACGCCTCCACAAACCTCCAGCCCTGAACGAGATGACCCCACATGTAGCTGGGTGTCACTGTGAAAACGTGTCCCACAGCTCCTCCTTTCCTCCCCTCTCCAGCACTCATCCCACCCCAGCCTGAGCCCAAACCCAAGGCTTGCATCTTCCTACATCCACTCTCGCTTTTTATTTCCCCCACAAGGAAGTTGGGTGCAATGGGAAATGCATCATAAACCAAAGCATGACTGTACCACACTGTGAAGAAACTCCCCAGTGAGGTGCACACTTTCCCTTACGGGGGACAGAGCTGAGAAATGGCCCTAAGTCCAGTTTTTTCTTGGAGGGGGATGAATTCACAGCTTGCCCACACCAGCCAGCAGCAGGGCTGGGCTCAGCCCTTCATGTAGGTCTGCAGAGGAGACACTGGTCTCCATCACCCTCGGGGCTGGCGGTCCCCAAAACCATGCCAGTCCCAGTGATGGTTTATGATCTTCCAAAAGCGCCGATCACAGAGCAGGGTTGCAAGCCACCAGGGAAGGCTTTCCAAACCCAGCAGGGATGCTCTTGGCACAACAAGCTGCTTTTACACCACACCCCAGCTTTTTTCCCTTGTTTTCCTAAAGAAACAAGATTTATGTGAATCATCCTGGGCAGTTTCAACCCAAACGATGTCGAGCAGAAGAGCCCTCAAGGAGATTATGTTCCCTCCATATTTGCAGGGGAAAAGCAGCCACTGCCCTCGAGGAGCGTGGCACCGAGGGGGCCCTCCCTGTGCTTGGCAAGATCCAGGGCAGAGCCTTGCTGAAACCATGGGGGAAAAAAACAGCCTGAGCTGTGCCCCTCCATCCACAGGAGCCCCTCCACCCTCTGCGCCCACCTCTGCCCGGCCACCCTGGCAACTCCAAGGTGCAAAAGTTGTTATGTGAAGCCTGCCCTGGATGGGAAGAGTGGGGGGTGGTGGCAGGAGCACGATTGTGCAGTGATGAGGAGATATTGAGGTGGGTTAGCAGTGGGGATGGGTGGTAAGGTGGGACCACAGCTTTGGGGATGAGATGCCACCTAGCTGGTCTGCAGGCATGGGCTGTCCCCTCCTGCCGTGGAGGAGGGGGCTGGCAGAGACCTCATACAACCTCGTATTGCCATTGTCTCCTGCTCCTAACCTTCTTGGCTCTGTTCCCCACCTCTTGGTGTATCTGGTTCCTTTCTAGGCTTCTGTGTATGATGCTGGTACCAAGGCTTGCAGTGACAGTTCCCCCAACTCCTGGTGCTGGGGTTTCCACTCATTCTCACGCATGTCACATTGGCTTTTAAAGCTCCACCCCAGGTCTCCTGTCCAAGGCTTATGGAGGGATGCAAGTTGGGAACCACCTCACTTCATTGTCCACGGCAGAATGACAATTTCTGCAAGTCCTGGTGGCAGTTGCAAGTTTGTTTTGCAGGAGGAGACACAGACTATGAAGGAGACCATGAGACCAGGTGGTTCTTCGCTCAAACTGTCTACCAAAGGAGGCGTTTGGTGTAGGGCCCCAGCCCAGCTTGGCACTCTGTGTGTGTGTGTGTGTCCCTGCTGAACAACGCGTCTGAGTCCCTTCATGGTCTAACAGGGGAGACCTCATGACATCTCCTTCCACCACCAGCGGGACAGGGAGGCTGGGATGGCTTCCACTTCCCAATGGGAGGGCACAGAGCAAATGCCCCATTCAGTTAGTCCCTCAGCGGGGGCTGCACACACAGCCACCGAGTTCATTCCCCATCCAGGGGGGATGGCTCATTGCCACGGGAGATCATAGGACTGGGCAAGCCCGGCTGTGTGTGATGGGAGGAAGAGAACTGAAAAGGCAGGATGCTTGGATTCTTCCCGCCGGGTTGTCATCTCCCCCCTGGATTTATCACCCGCTGCTAATTAGAGGCAGCCGGCTCTGTCTAATGTGGACAAGCCCCGGCTGCGTGCTTGCAGGCAGGGAGGGCACGGCTTGCCACGGCCAGGCCAGGGGCTCTCAGGCGCCCCAGCTCAGCTCGTGTCCTCAGGAGCTCGCGAGCCGAGCCGGGGGTGGGAGGGTGGGGAAATGCGAAGGGCAGCAAAAGCGAGCAGGCTCTGCTGGGGCAAGCACAGCCCAGAGCTAAACTTTTCTTCTGGCAGCTGGCACCAGACATTCGCAGGAAGATTATTATTTTTTTTTTCTTTTTTCTTTTTTTCCTCCTGAAGCGGCCTAAATGGGCCCCAGAGGCGAGAAGATTATTTAAACCTGCCGTGTTCCCGCTGGTCCTTCCCACGTGGTTAATCCCGAAAGGCTGTAGATGCTCTTCCACCTTCGCTCGCTGTCCCATCTGCCAGGAACTGCAGATCCCACCCTCCACCAAGCCTTTCCCCCACCCCGGGACCCCCTGCTTGCATGGAGGCAGAGGAAGCGGCTCATGCTGCCCTGAGGATTCCCCATTGTCTTCCTCGCTCCCGGGGAGACCCGATGACACAGCTGGGGCTGCGACCGCGTGAGCCGTGGTGGGGCAGGGAGGAATCTCGGATGAGATGCAAGGAGTGGGAAGGACCCGCGGCGCAGTTTGGTTTGGCAGCCCCTTTCGGACAATAAAAGGTCAGGCTGCGGAGGAGCTTGTTTTTTCTTTCTTTTTTTTTTTTTTTTTTTTTTTTAAATTTCCCTGGCTTTTGTTCAAGGCTGCGTCCTTAAGGACAGGGACTCTCTACGCCGGTGGCAGGCTGAGAGCATGGGTGGGCGGCTGGCTGTTTGTGCTGGTGGGTTTTTTAGCACGCAAAGGATTTCACTCGAGCACAAGCTGCAAGAGGAGAAGGCTGGGGTGGGTGTGAGCTCAGGGAGAGACGGTGGTGGAACTGGGCACCAGGATCTGGCTTGACCCCAGATCCAAAATGTGAGGCATCTTCTCTTTTGCACTGAGGTCTTAGGGGCTACCAGGGGACCAGGCGGATCAGGAATCTGTGGAGGAAGACACATATTGTGAAGGAAACCTCACGTGCAATAAAATGAGGGCAGCCTCTTGCCAAACAACCCCAAGCAGAGCCCGAGATGAGGCAACAGGAGGGTCCTTATGGAAATGATCAAGTGGGGTTTGCCAGTGTGGTCCAGCAGATCAGCTGCTTCACCCCTTGATTTGAGGCTTTAGAAATGGTGCTGTTGCTTCCTAAATTCTCAGGGCAGGGACAGCTTCCTACAGCTGTGCATCACACCCAGCCTGATCCCTGTCGTCCCCCAGCCCTCGGGGGTCAGAGATCACAACATGCTGCTCTCACAGCATTCTCACAGAAAGGGGTTTGCAGGGTCACCGTGGGCTGTGCATCTCCAACAGCTCGGAGAGGTGAGTTAAGCTCTCACCCAGGGTATCCTGCTGGGCTCCATGCAACCACCTTCTCTCCTTGGTCACTGTGCAAGGCCACAGGGAGACGCTGTGAGCGCCTGTGAGCTCAGATGCTGCCATTATATCTATCTTCTACCTGACCTTTCCTGAAAACTTCAGGATGCAATAAGAAAACCGGTTCTTGGATGAAGAGCAGCTGCTTCATGCTCAACCCAAGCAAGACTAGAGCTTGACTCCTTGGAAGATGCAAAGGCTTTGATGCATAAACCAATATCTTCTCCTGGTCTCCCGTACCTCTACTAACGTGGTGCTAAGCCTCAGGAGCCTGCTGAGCAGCTCAACTGCTTTTATGGGCCAGACATGTCTAGGAGTGATGTCAGGCTAATAATAACAGGCTGATCTACAATCTGATTCATGAAAACAGAAAGAACAGAAATATAATAAATGCCAGTCAACGTGGTTTTGTGGGAAATGGGGCTTGTTGTACCAGCTTGGCTTCGTTCTTCTAGATCGTAAGGTTGGTTCATAAACATAACTGTATATGCAAGATACTTGTAAAATATTGGATTTGTACAGCGTGGCATTCCAGTGGAGGAAAAAAGCACCACACTTCATGTGTTAAATGAGCTAAGAGTTGGCTGACTGGAAGATCTCAAAAATTGGTGATCAATGGGGAATCGCTAGTGACTGCCTCTATATCTTCTGAGGAAAATCCTAGGGCCAAAGCTATGCAGCCTTCTCCACCAGTGAGCTGGAGAAAAAGGCAAAATTGCTCCTGAAGAAGCTGTGAGGGGATAAAAATGAGGTAAACGACGTCAGAGATACACAGGGACTGGTCAGTCCCTCTTGGTAAGAAGCCATTTCCATGCAGAGTTTAGCTCAGCCAGCTGGAAAAGTTATATCCCTGGGGAAAAGGACCCAGTGGTGGGCTGAAGCATTGAAGTGTGATAGGCTGCAGCTCAACCTCTTCACAGCATGATGGATTGCGTGGTGACAGCTGATGGAGTCAGAGACATCCCTTGCACAGCTTTGCATTTGATCAATCTGCGTCCCATGATAGACGCACTCTCAACAAAGTATTGGTGACAGGTGCAGTGATTTAACTGCTTTAGATGGAGTCTGGCCTTGGGTACAACATACAGTTCTGGTGTCCACACTTTAGAGAGGATACTGAGTTGTCTAAGTGGAGGGCATGCAGTCTGGACATAATTCCCTCTACAGCTATTGACACCTTGACCCTAACAGAAGGAGCTGGAGGAGACAGGAGCAGTGGCAGGAGAAGGTGCATGCCCCAAGGGGAGTATCTCTGGAGTCTCTTTCAGTGGCCCAGTTTTGCACCCTATGATATTCTTTTCTCTGCTGGCATCATTGAAGGACCACAGGATACTTCAGGCTGGAAGGGACCTCAGGAGGTCTCCTGCTCAAAGCAGGGTCAGCTATGGGCATCAGCCCAGTTGCTCATGGCTTTACCCTGAAACCCTCCCAGGATGGAAACTGCAGATGTAACAGGTTGAGGAGCTGCAACCAGGAGGACTCCACTTCCCAGCTCGGTTACTTGCCTGCAGCTGGGGCAGTTACAGATGTGTGAGTCTCTGCGCTACCAAGCTGCCTTGTCTCCCTCAACCTAGCGGATTTGGAACCCAGAAAGAGCCCCAAGACCTTCAACCCTGGTGTTTGGCAGCACCTCGTAAGTTTTCATGTTAACCCTTCATCACAGCTCTGGTTTTGAGTGCTGAGCATCCATCCACCAAAAACGAGTGCCTTGAACCAGGCACCCCAAAACCTGTCTGTCCGTCCTTCTCTGTCATCCACGGCTGCCTGAGCGCTGCAAAACAAGCCAGTGTTGTTTGCCTTAAAGATCAAAGCTCATTTAAATGCATTGCTTCTCCCTGTCTCCACCTGATAGCCAGACGAGATGCCCTGGCGCAGGTGAGTCACTCGCGGGCTGAAGCCAGCAGCGCTGCCAGCCTCACGGTTATCTCAGCGAGGCAGCTCTTGTGTCGTGCTTCTCCCAGTGCCGAGTGAGCCGTCAGGTCTCTAATCATCTCCCGCCCCCGGTCCTTGGACCGAGCCCCGGCTTGGCCGTGACACGTCCCTGGAGGCTGCCGTGCTTGCTGTGGGAGAGCCACACAGCCTCCTCTGCTCTGCGAGCCCCAAGGGAAATGTTGCAACGGCAACCAGCACCTGCAGCCAGGGAAGGGCATTTTCCACAGCCACCGCCTTTGCAGGGAACTCCCTGGCTGCCTGTAGCTCTCCTGCGGGATGCGGGAGAAGCCATCAATTGAGCGTTGTTTTTTTTTTCCCCTTTTTTTTCCTTTTTTTTTTTTTTTTTTTTTTTTTTTTTTTTTTTAAGGATGAGCTGACAAAGCTCCAGGTGGCTGTTTGGCAGCCGTGCTTTCTCCTCGGCTGCTGACGCCGACAGCGAGTGACTCAGCCCTTTCCAGGCTCTGCGAAAGCCTCCTTCCCTCCTGCCGCTCGAATGTTTGCTCTCTCTGACAGTTAAAAGAAATTCTGCCCCATGGTCCTGCCCGGTGAGCGTCTTGGGCAGGGCGGCACAGCTCCTCATGGTGGTCACGGCGTGGAGCGGTGATTTCCAGAACCCACTTTCCAAACCTTGCGGGTGGTCGTGTAAGTCCAGGCGAAGAGTTTCTCCTTCCCCTCCTTGCTCTGTTTGCAGGGAAAACTCCCCGGGCAAAACCCACCCCTGGCGATCCGTGTTACTGTACCTTTGCCGAGCAGCGCCTCATTCCCCACTCGACTTTTCAGCTACATTTGTTGCAAAGATCTTAATTTTCTTCCCAACCCAAGCTCTGCCCTACCTTTTCATAGCCACGAGCATGGGAGTTCCCAGATACCGCAGCGCAAGCAAGGCAGCACCTCCCGTGCCTCGTGCCCGGACTCACAGGGTCCCTGAGATGCTGAAGGAAGGGGAGACCTTCACCCCTGCAGCCTCCCATCATTGCACAGCTTCTCCCTGATGGGGCATGTCTCCCTGGGCACCAAGGAGAAGATAGAAGACATCTTTCAGATAGTGTCCTCAGGTGGAGAAGTTGCACAAGGGCAACACGAGGAGGTTGACAGGAGCAGCAGTGAGAGCTGCGCTGCACTCAAGAAGAGCCAGTGTTGGCAGTGATGGCCAGCAGTGGTCCAAAGCAAGCAAGGAAAGGTTTCATCATGGCTCAGCATGTAGCAAACAGGGAGCAAGGCATCCCTCACAGAACATTTTTTATCCATTCTCCTGAGCCTGGACCATGGCTGGTCTAGATTTTGCTGAAGACCTTGCAACATTTGCCTCCGTGGCTCTGCAGAGGGCCGACTTTCTGAGGTGGGTTAGTAATGTTGACAGGGTGACCTCTGAGCCATGGGTCATCTCACAAGGCTTGGGGTGTCTCCAGCGTGGGTGTCTCTATGTGAGCTGGGTGTCTGGGGACCCTCTGCAGTGGTGGAGCTCTGAATTGTCCATGCCAGTATGAGATCGATCCCTCCTGAATCTCCAGTATTGACTCTTGACTTGATCTCTGTTGAGTGGAAAGGGAGACAGGGATGAGACCGCACTGTGGACTCCCACCTTGAGCTGGGTGGACCTCACGAATTTTGGTGTTGGCAAGACTGAAGGCACTGCAATATGTGGCTGTGATGGGGCTTGTAGCTACCCACCTCCTCTGCTGAGAAGGGACTAAGGCACTGCAGACCATGGCACAAGTTGGGAAGAGATCCCAGGACCTATGAGTGGCCAATTCAGACCTTTCCAGACAACCCCAACTTGATGGGCTTTCATAGTGCTCCTCCTGGGGATGGCAGGAACCTGTGTGTGGAGTGGCAACCGCCTGTTGCGAGAGTCAGGGTCTGGCCTGCAATGGGGCGCACATTTTTCAGTGACGGAGGGTGAGGAGGAATGCAGGCGGGTAGGAGACAGCATGTACAGGCAGGAGTGCGGGCGGGTGTTTCTCCAGCACACGCGCCCGTGTTCAGGAGTCCCCGTGGCCGTCCTGGCTGGGAGGCGAGGCAGCAATTAGGCTGATTGAAGGCCCAGTTGCTTATTTCACAACCCCGGAGGCAGTGCCCCTTGCAGCTGCGTGGTTCAAAGAGTTCGAGGAGATAAGGATCTGCCTTGCAGAGCAGTTGGGGAGCGCTGGGGCAATCCAAGGACAGATCTGGCCATGCCACCCTGCTGCAACGCTCCTCTCTTCCAAGCTGGCATCTCCCTGAAAAGCCTTACTGAGCCTACAGGAGCACGAGGGGAGTTTCCTCCCCCCTTCCCCACTTACCCCACCCAACCCCTTGTAATTACTCTGGAGCTCACACAATTAGCGTCAGTTTTCCTTGCTTTCCAGCCTGTTTGTGCAAGCTCCTGCTCCTTGGCCTCCATGGAGCCTCTGGTCTTTGCCTTCCTGCCTTGGTGATGGAGGGCAGAGTTAAAACCCCACATGGTTTCCTGAGTGAAGGCTGTTTTCATGCCCCGTGGGTGGTCTCTGCTGGTGGTGAAGCACTGAGCAGATCTCCAATGGGTGGAGTGTGTGTAATGTCTCCTCTGGGTGGACTCTTGGGTGTCTAACCAAGGTTGAGCCATGCTTTACTGGACATACCGCTCAGGTCTTTCCTTTATCTGTTATTTACATTGGTCTTGTAGGAATGTGGTGTCTTTGGGAGCTCTCACGCTCTGTGGGGTTAAGTCAGTCATTGGATTCAAATTCTTGGGGTAGAGAGATGGACAAATGGGCCTTACAAGCCCTGATGCAAATAGTTTAATCATCAAGACTAAAACCAAACCATCCGTCTGGCAGTGGAAGTGTAAGGAAACCTAATCACACTCCTGAATTTGAAGCTGTCATGTCAGTGCCCACCTTGCAGCAGCCTTGCAGCAGTTTCCCATGCAGCAACCCCTTGCCCCTGACGCAGGGCTGAGCTGGTGGAATGTTTTCCCCTGGAATAGCTTCGCTGTGGACAGCACAGTGGAGAGGGTCAAAAGCTACCCAAGAACGGCTGGCTCTGTTGATCTGTGGTGGTTCCTAGCAGCCCACCTCTTCGGCAGCCTGGCTGGTATATTGTAGCTCCCCCAGGAGCCCCAGCTATGGGGCAGGGCTGAGGGATCTAGAGTTGGGGCTGGATGGTGACAGTGGGTAGGTGAAACTCATCTCACCTCTTCCAAATCAGACCTCTTTTCCTAGCAGGCTCTTCCCGCAGAAAACATTGAGTCCTTCAATGAAAACAAAACATTGAGTCCTTCATTTCAGCCTTCCCCTTCTCCCAGGCAAGGGAAGATATATTCCCATGGAAAACATGTGCCAGTTCCTGAACCACTGCTGAGATATCTGCCGTGCCTCCGAGTGTCCCATGTCCTGCCTAGCTCAGTTGCCTCCATGGTTTTAACTTGCTCAGTTGGTCCTGAGACTGAAGAAGAGATAGGCTGGACCACAGCTGACCACAAAGCATTAGTGGGGTTTGGGATAAAAATCACTTTACAGAGGTCATCGTTCCATCCTGACCTTGGACGTCTGTCCTGTTCTTAGTAGTTCTCCAAGGGCTTGAACACCATGTCCTCCCTCCAAAAGTCCACTTTGCCAGCAGAAAATCTACCCTAATATTCAACTCGGCTCCTCCTTGCTGGTGTGCTGATCAATCCACCCAGTCTACCTTCCTGGGTGGATTGAGGTCAATGTCTTCTGTTGCTCAACTGGGAGACACTGCCCCAAGACCTCAGTCACTGAGCAGCTGCTCTCCATGTGGTAGATCTAGCTGTTAAACTGGTTTATAATAGGAGAAGCAGCAAGGGAGGCAGAAGCAGCCACGAGATCTCCAGCTGCAAGATCTTCCTAACCCAGGGGTCCCTGGCAGGTGTGTTTGTGCTGGTGGATGATACGTATTTTAAGAGCTCGTTCTTCCCATAGCTCCTTCATGCCAGAGCCCAGAGAGGCTGGTCACAGCCGATCCAGGTAGTTTGGTGTGTTTCTGGTAGAAGGGCTGCCCACTGTAGAGGTGACCTCAAGTGGTCAGGCTCTTGCATGCAATGATTTGTTAGCCATGGCCTCTGAGGGGGCCAACAGGGGCCCTCAGTTGGGTAGCTTGTCCAACAGCACCCTACAGCCTTGCTATGGGGTCAGCTCTTTCCACGCCGGATAAAAGGCATCTCTGAGCCTTACCACAACTTTTATCCAACTGCATCAGTTGAGACGTGCTGGACACAGGATCGGGGCGGGGGGGGGGGGGCATGTGTGGGCTCTGCTTATGCCCATTATTTGATGATGAAGTGGGTACTTAAAAACTATGACACCCTTTGGTAAGCGAGCAATGCAAGTAGCTCACTCAGCCAAGACAAGGCCACTGCTGCAGACCAGCTCTGGGGTCACCTTGCTGCCAGACCCTCCTCTGAAGAAGACCTCGCTGTGCTGGTTGGACTCTTCCTGGCAAGGGCTCCTGACCCTGCTGTGATCATGGTGGCTATGCTGGGAGGATGCTGGAAGTGGGGCTGCCTGGCAATCACCACTGAAGACATGCATGATGTTTTGTTAAGGGCTGGAGATGGACCATGCAGTGACTATGCTGGATGGGACAGAGAGCAGCCCATGGGGAAAAGGCCTGGAGCCCTGGGTGCCCCCCAAGCACCTACCTTGGCACTGGGCGAATCAGTTCTCTCTGCCCTGGGCTGTACTGATGCAGCCCATCATCTAATCACAGCATCATACAATCATAGAATGTGTTGGGTTGGAAGGGACCTTTAAAGGTCATCTAGTCCAACCCCCCTGCAGTGATCAGGGATATCTTCAACTAGATCAGGTTGCTCAGAGCCTCATCAAGCCTGGCCTGGAATGTCTCCAGGGATGGGGCCTCCACCACCTCTCTGGGCAACCTGTTCCGGTGTCTCACCACCCTCATTGTAAAGAACTTCTTCCTAATGTCTAATCTAAACCTACCCTGCTCTAGTTTAAACCATTGCCCCTCATCCTATCGCTACATGCCCTTGCCAACAGCCCCTCCCCAGCTTTCTTGTAGACCCCTCCAGGTACTGGAAGGCCACTATAAGGTCTCCCCGCAGCCTTCTCTTCTCCAGACTGAACAACCCCAACTCTCTCAGCCTGTCCTCACAGCAGAGGGGCTCCAGCCCTCGGATCATCTTTATGGCAGTCGGTCCAACCCTTTCCTGGCGACCTCCATTGTCTGACCAAGGAGCTCCCAGGAAAGGGGAACGGGATGAGAGGAGGGAAATAACCCAGGGAATGGGTGGAGAATGTTGGTGGGACACATTTGGGATGGGATGGGAGTGGGATAAGGTATCCAGCCACCCTACCCCACACCTCCCCATGCACCCCTCCACCATCTCTTGGCCAGAGTTTGGCTCTGCCTTTGCCTCCCCCATCTCGATAACCTCACCATTAGCAGCACAGCAGCACACAGGGATGTACAAAACAGTGAACGCTTTTTATTTCGCTGCTGGAGTGAAACCACTGTAATTTCATAAAACTCAAAAAAAAAAAAGTGATTATTAAAAGGCATACATTTTTTTTTTCCTTTTTACACAAGACATAAGTAAACAGACAAGTTTCTTTTTTAAAAAGGTTATAAAGTGTCAAGATCCTATACCTCATCTGCATATTCAAAGTGATGCCGTCTGATACAAAAAGCACTGGGTATAATAATTTAGCTATGGCTCAGACCAAAAAAAAAACCCCAAAAACAAAAACAAAAAACCCAAAACAAAAAAAAAGTCATCTGGGCTTAATCTACATACTACCACGACTGCCCACAGAGTTAAAAAGGAAAATATGCAGTTCTTCGTCGCACAGAAAGAAACAGCAGGGAAGTCGAGAGTTCATTGGGAGATGGTGGTCTAAAGGGAAGCCGAGCATGGTCAAACAACCAGGAATGTCTGGAGGAGCCTGCGAGAGGGAGCGCAGCCGGCCCGTCACCCCCTGCGGCGTAAAGAAACCAGCCACATTCTTCTCCCACCAGACAGCATCCCTTCCAAATCCACCCGCCCAACTGCACCTACCCGGCCCGCTGGAAGCAAATGAGATATAAGACCCTGGAAACTGCGTAGAAGTCACGAATCTCCCTGTGTGCTTTCCCACTGGGACTACTAAAAAACAAACAAACCCAATGAAAAAAAAAAAAAAGAAAAAAAAGAAAATGACTCGTTCTATTGTAGATAGAGCAAGACTCTTTGCTTCCTCGGGAAATCTGTTACTCATAAACCTCCTCATCCGAAGCTCTCAGCCCAAGCACCACAGTGTCAGCCTTATTGCAAGACTCATAATATGAATTTACAAATGCGAAGTCTTTAAATAGGTGTCACCAGACCTTTCTGAAATAAAGAGCTGGCCATTTGCGATGGCCGCGTCGCCTTCCTTCCCACCGCTGCTCCCACCACACGCTCTATCTGACTGGCAAACCTGGAGAACCTGGCAAACAAGGGACACACCAGCCTCTGAACCAAAATGCAGATAAGGGCATGTGTGTGCCACCGGTGAGCGGACACAGCTACAAATTCCTGCTCAGATTTATTCCCCCACAGAATCATGGAATGGTTTGGGTTGGAAGGGACCTTAAAGATCATCTAGTTCCAACCCCCCTGCCATGGGCAGGGACACCTCCCACCAGACCAGGTTGCTCAAAGCCCCATCCAACCCACGTTAGGTTCAGCCATGAGATTCCTGGGCAAAGCCTACAAGCTCTTGGTTTGATGGTTAGGGCATCTCTGCTTCACCATCCCTTCGGTCTCCAAAGCTCTTGCTACCAGTTTGGAGTCCTGGCCCTGCAAACTATAGAAAGATGACAGGTTTCAGTGGAGGAGTGAAGGAGGTGGATAGAGGTGAGGAGGTATAAAACCCAGTTTATGCCTTTGCTTCTGTAGATAAGGACAGGATAAGGTGGTTGCTTTGTAGCCAAAGCCATGGGGGTGTCTGCTCCCTGTGACATCTGCCAAGATCCAATGGAGACAACTGAAGCAGTAACAGAATAGGCAAATACGTCAGATTTTTAAGGCTCTCCTTTCAACATCTTGGCATCTGAGATGAAAAGAGGATTAGCGTAGAAGGAGGGACCCCAAAACCAGCCCAAACGGTGAAGCCTTGGCTGCTTTGGCCTTGCTCTGGTGCTATGTGTCTACTGAGCTCCAACCTTCCCTCCTCCCCAGCTGTCCCAAGATTTTTGTGAGGGAACTGGGCTCTTCTTTGAGATACTTAGCCCCACTTGGAAGATCCCTCAATTTCCCCAGCTTGTTACGTTTCTGTAACCCCCTCTAGGCTGAAACACCGAGGAGCTGGTACCTCAGAGGTAGGAGCCCAAGTCCGTATCAGAAAATTCCCAAATGTTTGGCAGTCCAACTCAGAGAAACCTTGGAGCGTGTTCAAGCCCTCCATGCAATGACAGCAGCTCCTGGGCTGCCGAGGTGTCCTGTCCATGGAGCAGCACATGGGAGGTGACAGCAAGTTCCAGGACACGGAGGTGACACCCATTAAAAAAAGGAAAAAGAAAAAAATTAGGACAATTAAAGCAGCATGGTCTTTTTTTTTTTTTTTTTGCAGTGACTCAGAAAACTGAAGAGTATCAAGATGCTGCTCTGCCAGTCAGACGTGCTCAGGATTTGGCCACATGGATTGTACCAGGTCAAGGACTGCTCTTACTTTAGAAGCTCTCTGTTTTTAAGGTGGATGGGTTGATGCTACATAAAGCGAAGGAGCGCTGCAGAGCCTGCCTGCCCCCGTTTTCCCCACAAGACAAGCCCACCAAGCTGAGATTTGAGTGTACGCTCATCAGGGCTCAGCACCGAGCACTTCCACCATCAAACCCTGCGTGGAGATGGTGAAGAGTTCCTTTTTGGCCAAAGGAGGCTGAATTCAAGCCCCTCTGTCCCCATCCCGACCCGACCCCAACTCAAAAGCATTGTGCCTGAAGCCCTGGACCGCTTGCCCTGGGCAATCTGCCATGCGATGCGCCCATGAGCGAGGGTGAGGAGAGCATTTCTCCTCCTCTTGCCAGGGCAGAAACATCTCCAAGCCTGCACAGCAATGGTTCCCACTGCTTTATCCTTCGCAAGTCATGGCACAGCCTGTTGTGACTGGGGAGCACACGGGGCCGCGAGGTCTCCTGGCTAAGAGGGATTGAGGCTGTCCCCGTCGCAATGCCAAGCCACCTCCTATTGCCCCTGGGGATGAAACAGCACCTATTTTAGCAGCAAGAGGACACACCTGGGCAAGAAAGGGATGGTGACCCATCCAGTGGGACTGCTGTAATACAGGATCAAGCCTTTTTGTCAGCCCAGTTTCTCAACCTTCCCAACCAACGCAGACCCTTCGACCATTGCCACCTTCCCCATGAGACATAGGAATCAACAGCTTGGAATGGGGCAGGAGAAACTCCAGAGACCGAGGGCTGTCCCACAATGTGGAGGTTTGGACACGCCTGAGGTGTGCAGTGTGACAGCTCTGGGGACATGCGTGGAAGGTCCCCACCTCACTCAGCACCACAGCCCATCCCATGGGATGGCCATCCCTGCCATGCAACCGGTGGCTCCCATCTGGAGAGGAGTGCACTGGAAACACCTCCAAGCTCCTCCTCTGCCTGTGTGGTGGTTGAAGCTGTCCCCTACCCTTCTGCAGGTACCAAAGGTGTCTAACCAGCCTTCTTCACCGCTTATCCCAAAAGATGAACCCTCTGAAGCAAATGCCTCTGGATAGTCTATGTTTCAGAAGGCACACAAACCTTTGGAGGTACCCATCACAGGGCACTGAAGGCATCTCAAGCTGGGCAGCCTACAACCACAAGATGCTAGATGACTAGCCCTCCTTGCCCCAGCAGCTGATACCCTCTGCAGCTGAGGGGATGAGCAGCAGCAAGCCCAAAGGATACCTGGAGCATCCCTTGGACCACACGTACGCCCTGGTGACAGTGGATGGCAGCCAGCTGTGACCTGGTGCTGGGGATCGGTCTGGGGGGGCCACGGGTCACCTCCTGGGCTCCACTGGGCAGTGACGGGGGAAAGAAAGGCCAGAGGACATGCGGAAGACAAACAGGTTTGGGTTTTTTTAAGTTTTTTTTTTTTTCCTTTAATTAGCAAATTTCTTCTTATCCTTGTCAAAAGAAAAAAACACCCCCATATCCCCTACGTGCCCACTGCTCCAGCTGCTGCAAGCGTTCAAAGGCAGAAAGTTGAGAGATGTTTAATGTCCTGGCTCAGGGGCAGCTTTGAGTCCACCCCACCAGGGCACATGCCAGGGCAGGAGGGGGGGCTTTGGGGTGCCAGGCGCCGCGTTACAGATGTGGGAAAGGCAGGTGCAGAATTTGGTGATGTGCTCTTGCCAGGAGCATCCAAAATCCCCCAGAAAAGCTGGAGCCCAGCCCCTTGGCCAGCAAACGCAATGCTGGAGGACATGGATGTGCCCCGAGATGCGTGTTGTGTCCCAGGGCATCGCAGCCAGCGTTAGGGTTTGCACCACGGCTCGGTGATGGGGACACGACGGGAAGGAACCCACCACCCTGTGCATTGAATTTGGAAGCTATAAATAAGAGTAACCCACACTCTGGGGGACCCAGTGCTGCCCCTGCACCCCCGCAAAGCCCCACCACGGTCCCCGAGTTGCCCAGCGCCCCTGCCTTCGCTGCAGTGAGCCCCCAACGAGCCCCATCTGCAGCACCTCAGCCGGCATCAAGGCAATGGGGAGATGGTGACGTGGGAGAGGAGCCAGGAGAAAGGGAATGGTGCTGGGGAGAATTAGCTCAGCCCTTCCCGTGGCCACAGGGCCAGCACCAAGCTACAAGCCCCCTTCACCTCTCCCTGCCATCACCATCTTCCCCCTCCCCCCGAGGCCACTGCACCATCCCCACCTCCCTCCCCGTTGCTGCAGCCCTTATTCATACGGAAGAGGTGGGAAAGGGTTTTCCTGGGGGGTGCTCCGGCCCTCCTGCTCCCCCCATCCCTTCTCAGCTGGCACAGCCCTGCCTGCATCACCCCAAACCAGGCACCCTCCACCCATCCCTCTCAGTGCAACGGGAGGGGAAGGGGAGGAGGAGGAAGGCGATGAAGAACCCATCACGTGAGCTCATTGCCTGCTAACGCCGAGAGTCAAAGGGCAGCGCCGCCTTCCCTCCTCGGTAGCTGGAGAGAGCAGCCTTTTCTCAGGTGTCTGGCAAGACGACGGTGCTGTGGGTGCTGGAAGATGGCGGTGGTGCTCCGTGTCCCCTCCACCCCAGCCCTGGCAGGGGGGCGGCGCGTGGGGTGCCCGGGGCTGGGCAGCGGGGTGAGGGGGTGGGATGCGTGCAAGTGCCCGGGTGTCTGTGTGCACAGATTTTGGCAAGAGGTCATTGAGGTTACATGATGCAGCATTTGTTCTTGTGGTTATGAGGGTCCTTAAATCGGAGTCTTTGCTTTGGTCGGTATTTTTCCAAGTACGTCAGCTGCTTGCTGTTGATGGCTCCTCTGCGCTTCCTGACGGGACAGAGAAGGGTTGGAATAGTCAGTGGTGTAGCAGGAGAAGACCCCCACCCCAAACCCACCCCTGTCGGGGAGCTGAACCCCCCTGCCTGGAGCAGGAAGGGATTTTGGAGGCTGCAGCATCGTGCATCCTCCAGGAATGGAGACGAGCACCGACTCCAGCAGCTTTTCTCGCTCAACCTCCTTACGAGTCTTAGGACAGGGAGAGCCAGGGAAGAAATACGTGGGGAGGCTGCCCAAAGTGGGGTGCCTGCCAAAAGCCCCCCAGGGACGCTGCCACCTCAGCCTCCCGCAGCCCTGATGCAAAAGCTCAGGGGGCTCGATGCCGGCCACTCGATGCTGGCCACTTCCCCAAAAGGAGAGAAAAGCAACCCCAGCGCCCTGAAAAAACCCTGGGACATGCCAGATCTCTCCATTCCCTTGGAGAATCACATAGAATCATAGAATGGTTTAGGCTGGAAAGGACCTTAAAGATCATCTAGTTCCAGCCCCCCTGCTGTGGGGGAGGAACCCTCCATGTGGGGAGACCTTCTCGCTCTCTACAACTGCCTGAAAGGAGGGCGTAGAAAGGTGGGGGTCGGTCTCTTCTCCCAAGAAACAGGTGATAGGACTAGAGGAAATAGCCTCAAGTTGCACCAGGGGTTTAGACTGGATATTAGGAAAAATTTCTTCACCAAAAGGGTTATCAAACCTTGGAACAGGCTGCCCAGGGAAGTAGTTGAGTCACCATCCCTGGAGGTATTTAAAAGATGGGTAGATGTGGTGCTGAGGGACATGGTTTAGTGACGGTTTTTGTCCCTGTTAGGTTGATGGTTGTACTCGATGATCTGAAAGGTCCCTTCCAACCTACACAACTCTGATTCTATGACACCTCCCACTAGACCAGGTTGCTCAAAGCCCCATCCAGCCTGGTCCTGAAGGGCTGCTTTCCCCCCCGATGACAAAAAGCCGCTCGACTTACTGTCGGATGAACTGGATGGCGTCTTCGTACTTCATCCCACTCTCGATCAAGGCCAGCGCGACGAGGACAGGAGCGCTGAAAGGCAACGGCAGTGGCACGGTCAGTCCCCAGCCACGCAGCCCAGAGGCTGACATCCCGATGCCCCGGGGTGGGGGGACAACACTGCGGGGCTGGAGAGGTGGCATTGCAGGCAGTCGCCAGCGCTGGCTTTTAGTTTGTGATTTCTTGCCATTTGGCTGCAAGCGCTGCCCCAGGGAGCAGTTGATTTTGGGGGTAAAACCCTCAGGATGGGTCTGGCTGCTGTTTTGCTGCTCTTATAATGAGCACAAGGATTTTGGAGGCCAATCTATTGGGAAACTGGATGTAAATACACATGCAAAACCTGACCTGCAGCGGGGGGAGCAGTATAATGCAGCAGCTCTCAAAAAGCATCGGCTCCTGGTTTTAGTAGGAGGCATTTTGCAGTATTTCCACCATGAGCTCTTAGCAAATGGAAAACAACCGCTGGGCACTAGCAGGAGAGCACCCATCACCCCGTGTCCAGGGTTTGCCCATGAGAAGTGCAAGGAGGAGCTCGGGCAGCAGCTCCCCCATCAACGCCTATTCTGGCTAAGGTCTCTGCTGCATGCAAAATCCCAGTGAAAGGGGGAGCGCGGCAGGAGGAGAGCAGGCGTGGGGCGGGCAGTGTGCTGAGCTCTGACTTACCGCCCCAGGCCGGCCACGCAGTGCACGGCCACACAGCAGCCGGGGTCTTCGCAGAACTTGGTCTTCAACAAGTTGAGCCAATCTTCCACTATCTTGCTGGGAGGAGGCGCTCCATCATCAAACGGCCAATCCTGCAAGTTTGGGGGGAAGAGAGAAACACGGTCAAACCCTGGGGAAAAACTCAGGGGATTGCTTTTTACTCTGGGCGATGGTGTTTGGGACCTCGGCAGCGGGGAGGCGGATGTGTGTGCCAGGAACCGGGCTCACAGAGCAGCTCTGTGGGGATGTAGCAGGTTTTACAACACTTCCTGGTATGCAGGAATCCCCCGGCCACTTCGACTCAGGGTTGCAGCCATACGAGTCCAGGTCTGGGGTCCTCCCATTTCCTATGGACAGGTTCAGCCTTCAGGAGCACCTACAGAACCTGCAACATGGTCCCCATGTTCTCCTGCCTGTGGAGAGCAGGGTGGCCATCGCCTGCCTCCTCCCCATTCGGATGACCGCACTGAGCTTCGGGGAGTTGCAACTCCCTTCCTTCCCCCCAGCAGCTCCTGTCTAAACCCAGCGCTTGGAAGAGCAAAGCCACTTTGTGGGAAGTGTATAAGGACAGGCTGAGAGAGTTGGGGTTGTTCAGCCTGGAGAAGAGAAGGCTCTGGGGAGACCTTATAGCGGCCTTCCAGTACCTGAAGGGGGCCTACAGGAAGGATGGGGAGGGACTCTTTATTAGGGAGTGTTATGATAGGGCACGGGGTAACGGCCTCAAGTTGAGAGAAAGTAGATTTAGATTGGATATCAGAAGAAATTCTTGACTGTGAGGGTGGTGAGACCCTGGCCCAGGTTGCCCAGAGAAGCTGTGGCTGCCCCATCCCTGGAGGTGTTCAAGGCCAGGCTGGATGGGGCTTTGAGCAGCCTGGTCTCGTGGGAGGTGTCCCTGCTCATGGCAGGGGGGTTGGAACTAGATGATCTTTAAGGTCCCTTCCAACCCAAACTATTCTGTGATTCTGTGATTCTGTGAAGTTTGAGCAAAGGTGGCTTGGAGATGGCTGAAACCTGAGGGCCTGATGCAGTGCCGAAATTCAGCTTGCTGCAACAGATGGAGGGGAAGGTGAAGACACGAGTCCTAAAAGGATGCTCTGGGGACCCCCTAACACAGCCCTGGAGAGCCAAAGTTGGGGACTATTTAAACAGAATCCTTCAGGAAAGGCTCTTAAGGGACAAAAAACCAAAAACCCCTTTTTCTGAGCTTCATCCTGAAGCTGCAGGGACTCAACATCAGAGCTCGGTGATGAAGTGAGTAGAACGAGTACTGCATTAAGCACGTCCTGGCCCTGGGCTCTGCTGTTGGGGAAAAGTGTCCCCCAACCTTGCAACTGCTGCAGCATTTTGGGGAAGGGCCACTTTCTCCCCAAGAGCACTGACATCCAGTGAAGACTCCACGTCTCTCCCAAAATGGGGATTTCTCTCCCAAAATGGATCTGGCAGGAGGAGCGCAGCAGTGGGAGAGAGGGACGAGCAGGGGAGCATCGCTTAGAGAGGATGGGACATGGTGTAGACCATGCAGATGTACCTGTAGTGCTGAGGGACATGGCTTAGTGGTGACTTGGCAGTGCCGGGTTAACGGTTGGACTCGATGATCTTAAAGGTCTCCCAACCAGAACGATTCTGTGATTCTATGGTGAGCCCTCAGCGGGTGGGAATCACGGGGCTCTAATCCTCGTCTTTGAGGAGTGAGTCACTAAGCTGCTGTGCTGAAGTCATCCTTGGTGTAAGATGGCAAAAGAAGCTGCTAAGCGTCACTTCAGGGCTTGATCAGGTAATGTGATTTCAGCCGGGCTTTGCTAGGAAAGGAGCACGCTGGGCATCAGCGTATCCTTATGCTTGAGCCAGCCCACCCTGCACAACCTGTTGCCCATCCTGCAAGACCATCTATCTCCTCCCCGTGGTGCTCAGAAAGCACCACTACGGCCATGAGTGCAGGTCACCGGGCTCGCACTGGGAAGGACCCACCATACCACAAAATCATTGAATCATAGCATGGTTTGAGGTGGAAGGAACCTTCAAATATCATCTAGTCCAAACCCCCTGCCATGGGCAGGGACACCTTTCACAACACCAAGTGGCTTAAAGTCCCATACAACGTGACCTGGAACTCTTCTAATGATGGTGTACCCACAACTTCTCTGAGCAGCCTGTTCCAGTGTCTCATCACCCTCACCATAACAATTTTCTTCCTTATGTCTGATCTAAACCCGCCCTCTTACAATTTGAAACTATTGCTCCTTGTTCTGTCACTACAGGCCCTGGTAAAAAGTCTTTCTCCGTCTTTCTCATAAGCCTTCTTTCTATATTGAAAGAACACAAGGAGGTCTCCCCGGAGCCTTCTCTTCTCCAGGCTGAACAACCCCAACTCTCTCAGCCTGTCCTCACAGCAGAGGGGCTCCAGCCCTCGGATCATCTTTGTGGCCTCCTCTGGACTCAGTCCAACAGGTCCGTGTCCTTCTGATGGTGGTGGCCCCAGAGCTGGAGGCAGCACTGCAGGTGGGGTCTCACTAGAGCGGAGCAGAGGGGCAGATTCCCCTCCCTCACCCTGCTGGCCACGCTCCTTTTGACGCAGCCCAGGATATGGTTGGCTTTCTGGGCTGCGAGCCCATTCTGGGGCTCATGCCCCGTTTTCCATCCCCCAGTATCCCCACGTCCTTCTTGGCTGGGCTGCTCTCAACCCCTTCGTCCTCAGCCTGTGCTGATACCGGGGGTTGCCCTGACCCAGGTGCAGGACCCTGCACCTCGCTTTGTTGAACCTCATGCCAAGTCCTCAAGCCTGTCCAGGTCCCTCTGGATGGCATCCTGTCCCTCTAGGGTATCAACCACACCATTCAGCTTGGTGTCATCTGCAAAGTCGCAGGTGCACTTGATCCCACTGTCTACATCCCTGATGAAGATATTAAACACTATCGGTATGTCCAGTCGCGTATATCCACCCTGCACCATAAACCTTCCTACAGTGAAACCCGCACAGCGTCAGTCCTCCGGCAGGATTTCTGCCCCACCTCCGACCTCCTGGAAGCGCTACCGAGCAGATGTTCATGGCATGGGACACCTGTGTCTGGCACAACTTGGTAACTGCCATCAGCTCTAGAGATTGCTCAGGATTCCCCATGGCACACAGAGGAGCCGAAAGCAGAGGAGGTGTTCAGAACACCCAGGGAGCGTGTCCAGGATGGCACCACCGTATGTGTGGGCACTGTGGCTGTGGATGCTGGTACCCAGGCACACCACGGCCAGTCAGCCCTCGACCAGCTGTGTGCCTCTCCTCCAAAGAAAGGGATAGGATATATACAGTCTATATATACATATAGATTTGATAAAGGTATATATAGAGATATCTCTGTGTATGTATAGTGATATCTCTGTCTGCACAGATATACCTATCCATAGATACATAGGATATAGATAACTCTCTAGATGAGATATACCTTATATAGTTTCTATATAGTTATAGAAACTTATATACAGTTGTTATATAGTTTCTATGCAGTATCTTATATAGTTTCTATACAGTATCCTATATAGTTCCTATATCTAGGATATTGGTATCTCCCTATATAAAACATAGCCTACCTACAGATTTCTCTCTCTATAAGATATGTAGAGAGGTATGTATATCCTAGACATAGACAGATGGGAGGACTCCAGCCAGAAACAGGGTAGAAGGCAGAAATGGGTGTGTAAGTGAGCAGATATGATATCCTACATACAGATTCTATGCGTAGGATACAGCTATCTTTCTCTAGAAGATATATCCTATAGAGACATAGCATCTGTATCCGGAGAGATCTCCATCTGGAGGATCTGTATCCAGAGAGAGACACAGGATCTATATCTACATCTACCTATATCCTAGACCCTCTAGCTCTATATATAGGATATATGTTACATAGAGAGAGCTATATAGGGAGGATCTACACGCAGAGGACCACCCCAGGAGACACGAGGCACTTCCAAACCCTTTCCTAAATAACGAGCTGAACTTTCCTCACTTTCCAGCTGGAGCAGAAGTCCCTGGCAGGGCAATCACGCCTGACATCATCTCCAATTACTTATCAGCCACGACGCAGCCCAGGCAGCTGCCTGCTCTGCCTCCTTGCCTTTGCCTGCTTGCTGCCTGCTCCCTTTCATCCCCCAGAGCTGCTGGAAGAGCAAAAATCTCCCCCCCTCGTCCCCGCCGCCCTCTCCCCGGGTAAGATAACGCCGGGGGTAACGGCAACCACGCGCATCTTCCACGTGGGATCAGGCGCTCTCATCCCCTGGATGCTTTTAAAGCCCGAGCGACGGGCAGGGAAGGCAGCTGCCGACTCAACCGTGTGAGTCACAGTTTCGGGTGCGTGGGCAGCGCTTTCTTTTTTTAAAGCACCAGCCCCATCTCAGCCCGGGGAGGCAGGGAGCTCGCCCGCCTCGCCCCGAGGACGAAGCTGGGCTTCAAACTCTGCTCTCCGGCACGTGTGATGCCGCTTCGGTCCATCCGAAAGGCAGGGTGTTCAGCAGACACCCCAAGGATGGGGGTTTTTAAGCAGAGGGGAGATGGGCAGCCTCCCCCGGCACCCACCCTGCCGCCCACCTACCATGACGGTGATGCCGTCCTTCTCCAGGGGGGTCTTGTCGTAGGTCACTTCGCACACTCGCACCACCGTGGTGGCACCATACTTCTTCAGGTCCTGGGGAGGGATGGAGAAGGAGGGGGTCTGAAAAAAACTCTGCCAGTCGCACCCCAGTTAATTCCAACACATCTGAGCCCTGCTACGACCACACAGACCCCTGTGGACCCTAAACCAGTGCCGTGCCCCATCTCTGGACCCTTGAGAAAACCCCTCCATGGTCCATCCAGCCCGGGAAACACAAGGAAACATGAAATCTTTTTAAATCCCTGCAGGTATTTAAAAAGATGGGTAGATGTGGTGCTTAGGAACATGGTTTAGTGGAGGTTTTGGCAGTGGTTGGACTTGATCTCTTCCAACCTAGATGGTTCTATGATTCTCTGATCAAAGCCACGTGGCCATGGTAGGATTTTGACCCAACACCTTCACAGCTCCTTGGAGCCACTAGGGCCAATGCAGCCATTTGTTTTTAAGTCCCACCAGCAGGGACTTTACACCCCAGGCAAAGAAACATCCCCGACTCGGGCGCAAATCCCCCGAAGGGGAAATTATTTGTGCCTGGTGAGGTTGCAGAGTCGCTGCGGGAATGCACGGAGGCTGCTGGGGGGTGGTAGCCCATCCCTCCGACCGCGTTCAGCATCTCATAGATTGCTCAGGGGCTCCTTCTCGACCTCGTTGCCGTATCCTGTCGTCATTCCAATGCACTGCAGGCTTGGGCGTCGGACTTGGGCTGTTTCCAGCGTGGCTTATCTCCCGCCGCACGGATTGCCCCCGGATTACATGCCGGCGTACTGGCCCCGCCGGGCATCGCGTGAGATTGTCCCCCTTTAGTGATCCGTCTCCTTCCTTCCCTCGCCAGACCACAGTAAACCCCTGCACACGCGGCAGCTCAGCCAAAAATCTAAGAAGCTGATGGGAAGGGGAATTTCCCACCCTTCCCACGGTGCCGTCCCCATCGCCTTGTGTGCAGCACACAGGGTACGGGGTGGCCGTCCCCAAACACCAACCACCTTCCTCTGCGAGTTGGTGGCACTCAAACTTATCTTTTCGGGTGTGCACTGGGAGGGTTTCCTTGAGCTCAGAGGATGCCTCTGGTGCCAGCACATCAGACCTCGAGGCGGTTTAGGTCTAAGGCAAAAGCACTTTTCCAGGCTCATGCTCAGCCCCAGGTACCCCCATGAATGCAGTAACATCCCCAAAAAAGTCCTTGTAAGCAGCAGCCGCTTGTGCAGGCTCGCTTGAACCTGCGGGACACCATGTTTCCCCCAGGCACTGGTAAAAAGAACAAGTCAAAGCCTTTCGCCTTGATTCACAGACACGCATCCATCAATTCCCCGCCTAACTCCTGGCTGCTGCCAGTATCGGAGGCAGCGCTCCCAGGATAGGCACAGTCATCAGCTCATGCAACACCGAGCCCTCCAGCTCCCTGCGCACCACCCAACGCACCCCGGGCATTAGAAAGACGCTGGGATATTTGGGATGAAAAGTCCTTACTGAGGGGCTGGGAGATTGCGTGCATCCATGCACATCACTGCAAAGCCCCGTGACGTGATGTGCAGGGGATGCAACAGGAACACGGAAACTCTGCTTCATCTCCGCCATGCCCAAACACCACATTTGGCATCCTCCAAAACATCCTACCCCTGGGTGATGGACCCACCACCCAGGGATGCCACCAGAGACCATGCTACCAAAGGGGATGTCCCGCTGCCTCATCCTACACAGGACTGATCCCTGTTGTATCTCAACGTCAGCTTTTAGCCCCAAAACATGCAACTGGGTCCTGGTATCCCCCTTCCAGCCTCCCCTCCTTACCTCCAAGAAGGTGCTGAGCGTGGCGTTGGTGGGGTTGTGGGTGATCAGGAACCGCATGTTCTTGTAGCAGACCTCCACCGGCGCAGGGCGGTTCATCCGGGCCATGGTGGGACGCGAGGAGGGCGAGGTGGTGTTGACGGCGGCGGGGGAAAAACCCAAGAAAAGCGTGGCGTGGAAAACAAAAAAATAGCCAACCACCAGCCCCTCTGCACTTCAAAAATAAAAATAAAACAGGGTTGAGAACTCAATATACAGACGTTGTGCAAATAATCCCAGTTTCTGGGAGCGGGTCGGGTTCCTCGACACACTGCAAGCCCCCCGGGGGAAAAAGCCAGATGGGAAAAAATAATATTAATGATAATAATAATAATAATAATTTTTTTTTTTTTTTAAGAAAAAATCCCTTTGCTGTAGTGTCGGCGTCCTGGGCGTGTGCGCGACGGCGAGCGGCTGCCGCCTCCCTGGCACGCTAGAAAGGCCTCTGCATATGGGGGGGGGGGTGGCGGGAGGGTGACCCCCGTCACGTTACCCCATCGGGGTATGTGGAGTACTTGGGGGGGGCACAAGGGGCCGGGAGCCTACGGGGCGGCGTCGGCGGCGTCCGGCAGCGGTCCCTCGCTGGGGCGATCCATGCACGGGAGCCTTGAATGGTTGAGTCGGAGGGTCGGGATGCTGGGGGAGAGGAGGCGAGGAGGAGGCGGCCGGGCGCTGGTTCACGGGGCGGGTTGCCAGGGGCTGCGGGGCTCAGAGCTGCTCCTCAGCACCTCCATAAATCCCAGCGGAGAGCGAGGCTGCAGGGGAAAGAAAGGAAAACACGATGGTGAGGGTGTCCTCCTCCCTAGGTTAGCTCCAAGCAAGCCCCTGGACGGTGCTGGGGGGGACGCAGGCACCGATGTATCCCGCATGAGCATCCCTGAGCATCCTCATCTTACCCACAGATTAGAAAGCGAGGCGGTATTTAAAGAAAAAGCTGAAATATCATCTGAAAAGCTAAAATGGTGCTGGGAAGTCAAGAAGGGCAACTCACATTTCCCCCGCAAAAGGGAAAAGCACACGGCAGGGAAGGGGCTTGCTCTCACGCCCCCCAACACCGGCGCCCAGCCGGTGTATTTAAGCACCCACGCCATGCAAGCTGAACCCCCCGGCACCCATCCCCGCCCCCCCACACCTCACCTTTGTGTCCCCGAAATGCGTGGGGCGGCACGGCGAGTATTTCCACCCCGAACGCGGCGCTCTGCGTGAAACCCGCTGCCGCTGCCCCTAATCGGCCACATGCTCCCGGCGCTGCTGGAGCGGTTAATGGCCACCAAATGCACCTCTAATGCTCTTAGGGCAACTAAGCCGCCTGCAAATGAGCTTTCTTGGGGAAGGGGGGGGGAGCGGAGGAGGGGGTGGTGGGCAAGCAAGTTTCACCGGCGATGGTGATGGATGTGTCCCCCGGCTCGCTCATCCGCATCCCCATCACCAGCAGCGCATCGCTCCCCACGGAGCACCCCAGCCTCGCAACCCGGGGCATTTTTCCCTTCAAGGACGGCGATGGGAAGAATTAAAAAAGAAAATCAATTCCCACTGTGGAAATGCCAAAACGTAAAAGAGGATGGGCCTAGGGAGGAGGCGAGGGTGCTGCCAGCCCCGCTCGGAGCCGAGGGAAACCCGGCGCTTCCCTGGGTATTTACCCGCCAGACTCTTGTTTTGAAGCTTGTCCCATCCCCGGGTCAGCGGCTGCTTAGCGCCGCGTGGCCAGAGCCTCAAAATAGACCATAAGTACATAAGTAACCCGAGCTGGGCCAGCGTGAACCCCCTCGCCTCTCTTCCCGATACCCCAGCACTCAGAAAATTTCACCCTTCGGGTTGTTCGACCCCGATTGCGATGTGACAAGGTGGGAGCAGGGAGGAGAGCTGAGCACCGACCAGCTCATCACACCGCCCGGCTGCTGTCGCCGGGCTCCTCCACGCCACAGCATCATTTACAACCCGCCCGCCGGCTCCTGCTTGGCCAGCGGTCCGTGGGAATGCAAAAAATCAAAACAGCAAAAAATCTAATAGCGAAGGGGGTAAAAAAAAAAAAAGGCAGGTGAGGTGGCAGGGGGAAGCGGGGCTGCTCTCCTAAACGTGCCCAGCGTGGCTGCTAAAATCCTGGGCTTTCCTGCCGGCAGGGCACTAATTATTTACTGTTGGTAGCCCTGGTGCTGCCCCAGCGCACAGCGCAACCCCGCGCCCGTGGCTTCACAGCTGGGATTTTGGAAAGGAGCTTAGAGGGGGCTAAGAGCTGGGAAAGGGCCAAAACTCAAGGGGATTTCGGCAGGGAGCCCCCCCCCGCCTCCTCCAAGCTCCTCCACAGACCCCCATGTGTCCCCTTTTGCCCTGATCCCCTTTGTCAGCCACGTCACATCACTCCTGACTCGTTTTTATTCCCCGCAAAAAACCTGGGTAACGCTACCCCAGAGCCAGAAGAGATGGGACGGAGCCAGCGCTGCGGTTTGTGACGGTGACCCGTGGCTGAGCATGGATGACCCACGCGCTCCTTTGGATGGGGTGCCTTGGGTTTTTTCTTTTTCTTTTTTTTTTTTTTTGAGGATGCTAAAGGAAAATTAATAATCCACCCTGCAAGGATGCTCTGTAAAGTTCAAATCCAGCCCGGGCTGTAGGGACGAGCGGGATGTCCCATGGGGGTTTTTCCAGTCCCCATTGAGAAAATCAGATTTGAGCAGCTGACGGAGGCTGGAAGCTCGTCTGAGGGATGGGAGCGAGGTGAGAGCTGCCTCCCAGCAGCATTTTGGGTCTGATTTGGAGCAGCTCAGTCCCAAGCTGATGCTGACCCCCCCCACCCCCCCCCCCCCCCCTGCCCCCCGGACAGCTCGTGTTCCCCAGCTGGACCACGGCAGCCGGGATCTTTGCTCAAACCTTGCAATGTTCCTGCAAGATGGGACAGAAAATTGCTCTTTCCCCGGGCTTAATGTGCTTTTCCAGTGATTTTCCTACTCATCGTTTCACTTGTGGGGTCTGCTCCCCCCCGAGATGAGCTCACCGTGGCCAGGTAAGAAATGGTGTTTCTGGAGGGTAATTTTGGGCTGGTTTTGACTATGTGGCTCCTACAGGTCCAGCCGCTGAGCTGCGGGCCAGTACGGCCACGAAAAGGGCCAGCAACCCAACAAGCGAATGTTTCCCAAGAAAAACCTGCCCGTAACTGCCTCAGCGAGCTTTTTCCTTTCTTCTCCGTTTGCTTCAAGGGGAAAAAAAAAGGTTAAAACCCTCCAAAGGGAGGGGAGGCGGGAGGGATGGGCAGCCACAGATGCCTGCCCAAAGGGAAGAGCTGCTGGAAAGCGGGTATTGCCCCAAATCATCCCCTTGCAAACCCAATTTCTCTGTCGTGAAGGACCTGAGGATCTCCTCCTTTTAGTACCTTCATCTCTTGGCTTTTTCAGCTTCCACCACGTTTAACCCCATCTTCCTCCTGCCCCTTCGGTCTCGATGCACTAGCATGAGGTGCTTGCCAGGAAAAGCAGCAAAAAAATCACTTTCCCCCCTCCAACCAACCTCTTACGTTATTTTAACGGGCTGCAGGGTTGCGTTAACACAAACCGTGCCCACGTTTAACCGAGGACAGGACTAAACCCACCCGTGGAGCCACCCCGTGGGCCCAGGAGCTGCTGTGATCACCACCAGCATCGCACGCCGGCAGCGGCAGCTTGTTCCCCATCATCATTCAACACACGGTTCACGCTCCATCGGCGCTCTGGATACCATATCATTTTTTATTGGCTTGGGCGTGCTCGCTGCCAGGAACGGAGGTTCAGTGGGAACCGCCTGCGTAGGAGAACAGCGAGTGCTCCTTTCCCACAAGGTCTCCTCTCCAGTGGAAGCGTTTCAAGTATTTTGGCAATCGCACATCCTGGCAATTCAGTCCCGAAGCCCATAAATCCCTAATGGATATTCAATCGCAAATCATCCCCAGCACTGCAGGCTGCGATGCCGATCACCATATTAAGCATGGCAGAACAATGTGGAAAAGGGTATTTCAGCTCATATTAATAACCTGCCAAGTGAATAAATATCCTTCTGACTTGAGCGCTACGGGGGATCTGGATGAAGCACACGAGGACACAGTCTGGAAGCCCTGGATGAGGATGCTCAGTGGTGCAGCGCTGGCCTTTTGGGCTCAAACCCATCGGGGTGAAGCCCAATGAAGGAAATCCAGCGTGGATGGCTGAAGGAGGTGGGTACCGTCCCTCTGCTGTGCCCAAGGCTGGGGAGGGATGGGGACCATCTCCCTGCAATCATAGAATGGTTTGGGTTGGAAGGGACCCTAAAGATCATCTAGTTCCAACCCCCTGCCATGGGCAGGGACACCTCCCACCAGACCAGGCTGCTCAAAGCCCCATCCAGCCTGGCCTTGAACACCTCCAGGGATGGGGCAGCCACAGCTTCTCTGGGCAACCTCTTCCAGTGTCTCATCACCCTCACAGTCAAGAATTTCTTCCTAATATGCAATCTAAATCTCCCCTCCTTCCGTTTGAAACCGTTACCCCTCATCCTGTCATTACACTCCCTGATCCAGAGTCCCTCCCCATCTCTCCTGTACCCTTTAGGTACTGGAAGGGGCTCTAAGGTCTCCCCGGAGCCTTCTATTCTCCAGGCTGAACAACCCCAGCTCTCTCAGCCTGTCCTCACAGCAGAGGGGCTCCAGCCCTCTGATCGTCTTCGTGGCCTCCTCTGGATCCTCTCCAACAGGTCCATGTCCTTCTTGTGCTCAGGACTCCAGAACTGGATGCAGTACTCCAGGTGGGGTCTCACCAGAGCAGAGTAGAGGGGCAGAATCCCCTCCCTCGCCCTGCTGGCCACAGCAGGCGAGCACAGGGATGTGCCCATCACTGCCACCCCAACATCTGCAAGCTCGTCTCAACGCCTCGCTGGCCACATTTGCCTTTGAATTTACAGAATTTTGGTCTCCCAACCGTCCAGGGACAGACCCTGCAACAGCAGGGATCGGGCTGCTCTTCCTCCCAGCACCCCCCGAGGCAAAACAAAGGCCAGGGTTTCCTCGCTGCGGTTAACAAAAGGACTTGGCCGGACCGGTGAGCAGATGCCAGACCTGACGGCTGCACTGCTGGTACTCGGGCTAGCGGGATGCAGCTGGTGAAGTCAGGTTTTCCTAAACACAGCAACTCCCCAAGCAAAGGAAAAGGAAGCTTTGCAGAGCCAAATTGTCGCTCCACGTGGGCTTTATCAGCGGGACTTGGAACAAAGGCTCTCACTCACCCAAACAATATGTATCTTACCCGTATATAAATATAGCTATCTCCCGAGTGAGCACATCTCACGTTCAAAGTTCACCTTCAGAAAAATCTAACAAACACCCATCTGTGTTACATTTGCTCGACCTCTCTCCTGGTTTCAAGCCCACGTAGCAAGACACTGACTGGCCCTTTCCCCTTATGGCTGATCAAGTCCTTCTCTCCCTGCTCTCAATCCCATCTCCGCAATGGGCATTTCCGTCACCCCGAAAACTGCACAGAAGTTTCCAAGCAGTCCCGGTTATTCCCATGTAGGAGTTTTGTACACATCCACCAGTGCCACGTGTGACCGCAGCGCGCAGGTTCATGGGCCTTGGTCACAGGCAGGAGGAGACCTACCACCAGCAGCACCACCACTGCCACCACCGCAACTACCACCAGCAGCACCACCACTGCCACCACCAGCAGCACCATCACTGCCACCACTGCCACCAGCATCACCACTGCCACCAACAGCACCAGCAACACCACCACTGCCACCACCGCAACCACCACCAGCAGCACCATCAGAACTGCCACCACTGCCACCAGCACAAGCAGCACCACCACTGCCACCGTCAGCACCAGCAGCGCCACCGCCAGCACCACCACTGCCACCAGCACCATCACTGCCACCTCCACCTCCACCACCAGCACCACTGCCACCAGTGCCACCACCAACCATAGAATCATAGAATGGTCCAGGTTGGAAGGGACCTTAAAGACCATCTAGTTCCAACCCCCTGCCCTGGGCAGGGACGCCTCCCACCAGACCAGGCTGCTCAAAGCCCCATCCGGCCTGGCCTTGAACACCTCCAGGGATGGGGCAGCCACAGCTTCTCTGGGCAACCTGGGCCAGTGCGTCACTGCCCTCGCAGTCAAGAATTTCTTCCTAATATCTAATCTAAATCTACCAGCAGCACTGCCACCAGGGAGGAGAGGTCCCAGGATGCGAAGAGCCATGGTACTGTCCCCAGCCCGTGACCGCAGCCGGGACCCAGCCAGAGGAAAGCCGACGCGCTGAGACTTCCTCCAGCCGCATCCGTGCCGAAGGAAACAGGAAAGGTCCGGGAGGAGAGCGACAGAAACAAAACACTCCACAGGAGCTGGCGTCTGGGGGTAGGGGGGTAAGTGGCCACCGGCACGTCCTGCTCCAGGTGCAGGGCCGGAAAAAGAAGATGGGGTTGTCCTGGAAAAGCTGTGCCGGACACTGCAGGGAGGTGATGGCGGCTGTGGGATATCTGCCACCAGGAATAGAGCAGCGCCCAGCACTGTCTGCCGGGAGAACATCGTGGGGTTTTTCCCCCCGCGGGTCTTTTTTTGTTTATTTCTTTTGCCACAGGGGACGTTTTCTGGACAGAACATCAAGAAGGAGGATTAAAATTGCACAGGCGCAGGGGGAGAGCGACGGGGAGCTCTCGGCAGCCCACCAAAACCCACCTGCAACATGAACTAGTTCACCCATCTTCCTCCGCATCCTTTTTTAGTGCACGGTAACTGCTGGCTCCCACGTAAACTGGCAGAAAAGAGCTGTACAGCCCCTGGTTCTATAGCCCTGCTTGGATTTAAGGAGTTTGGTGGTATTTAGGCAGGAGGGAAAGATGCCGGCATGGGGATTTACAAGCAGGAGGCACTCAGGAGACCGGGAAAGAGGGAGGAATAGGGAAGATGAGACAATGAGACAGATAAAAAGAGCACAGTCTTCGCAGCACTGTGCAAGCCGAGAACGCACCAGAGGCCCCGGTAACACGATCGACCCCTTTTTATCTTTTACGTGCAACTTTTTTTCTTTGAAAAGAGGTGGAGGCACGGTGTGGAAAGTGCCTAAAGCGTCCCTTTCGGAGTTGTTTTTGCCTCCCGCCTGCTTTGGTGCCAATCCACAACCCCGATGGGACAGGGACCCCACGTCAACATGAGGATGCCCACGATGGCCAGCGGTGCCGGGGCTGCCTCTCCCATCCGGCGCGTGTGGGACAACGCTCCAGAGGCAACACAAGATGCTCCAGGAATCGCTTGAAGAAACCTTTAGCTGTGATTTCAGGTTTTCCCAAAGCAACCCGAATTTTCCCAAAGCAACACCCCCCAAGCAACCTGAATTTGGGGTGTGCATAGATGGCTTTTTTTTTTTTTAACGAAATTCCTTCTTGCACCATAAAAGATACAGCCGCTGGGAGAAGCTCATAAAAAACACAAAAAGGCACCAAATGTTCAGCACTGGGGGGGGGAGGGAAGGACCCCCCCCAGCCGAACGCAGCCCCCTCCCGGTCCTTCCCACCCCGTCCCCGGCAGCGGACGACTCACGGGCAGCCGCTCGTGGCGAGATCCTGGTTTTATGATCCGGGATATCCCCTCTCTGCTGCCTTCCCCCAGCAGCCGCGAGGAGCTCGCAGCCGCGGCGCCAACGTCAGAGGCTTTTCCTGGCTTGGATTTGAAGGGAAAGGAGGAAAAAAAAAAAAAAGAAAATAGGGGGGGAGGAAGAGAGGCCAACTCCACGGGGAAAAGTAATAGCAGGCTTCGGGCTGGCTGCCTCCCAAATCTGCAGAGGGTGCATCCCGGAGGGGTTTTTTTGAGGGGGGTGGGGGTGAAAAGCTCGGTTGTTTGGGGATGGCTGGTCCACAGGGAAGTCAGGCACCCCAAATACTGGGGGCTAGCTCCCCCCCCCATCCTTCAGGGATTTATTTTGGCCAGAGGAATCGGGGAAGAAAAAAAAAAAAAAAGCTATTCTGCCTCTGATGGGGCATTTCCAGGCTTCCCGTCTTGCCCAAGAGTATCCTTGGAAAGAAAAAAAAAAAAAAATCCCAAATCAGCATCCTCACCCCAAAACACACACACGGGGGGGAAAACCGACCCAAACGGTCCCCCCTCCGACAACTGCCACTGCCACGTGCCTCTCCCACCCCGAATCTCTGGCGCGGCTGAACATCTGCTCAGCTTTTCTTGTGGTTTCTCGCAGCATTTCGAGCGAATTTAATACTCGTGGCAGGTGTCTGAACGGCAAAATGCAGGGGGGGGGAAGCACTAGGAGTGCAGGCAGCAGCCGCCCACCCCGGGAAGGGCATGGTGGGGGCTGTCATGACCTGTCCTTCCAAGTACAGCTTGAGTCTGTGCTGAGGAGGCTATTTTTGGGAGAGGTGCAGCCTGCGTTCAGTTTTTCCACTGCCTTCCCCAAAAGCGGTGTTTTGGCCCCTGGTCTTCAACCGTTCCGTTTTCCACTGGACCTGCGCTTTGCTATTTGGCATGTCCCCGCTCGGTGGTGGCATCCTGATGTGAAGATGTCCCTACGCCGTCTGGTCCTACCTCCTCGTCAAGCCAACGGCAGCCCTGACCAAAGGGCACCGGCAGCCCTTTCTGCGTCATCGGTGCATCTTGCACAACCTCCAACACCAACCGGCCGCGGTGGCTTTGATGGACATTTGTTGACGAAGAAGGGGGCTCCAGGAACTCAATCTACCCAACAGGTGGATTTCGACCTGCAGATAGTGCTGAAAGTACACCCTGCTCCATGACATGCCGGGGATGGGAACATGGGACAGAAGAAAACATGCTCTGTCTGTGATAAGCCCCGTGGAAAGGTCTTCTCTGGTGGCATCAAGCTATAGCCAGCATTGACCAGAGAAGCCAAGCCTGGGAGAAAGGCAGATCTTCCAAATCAATGGCACCAGGTTGAGATGGCGTTTGTGAGTCCTTGAGCTTCCTCCACCATCCAGACCCTGTGCTCTCAGGGGCTGTCCTCCCAAACCATCTCACCCTCGCTCCCCAGAACCATGTCTACACATATCACCCCATGGAGACAGGGTCACACATACCGTGACAGGCTGCTGGGGTTGGCAACACCACAAGCCCTCTCCCTTGCGGTCGGAACCAAAGCACTTTTGAAGGCAGCCACCAGCCCATGAGGACAGTGCTGCATGGAAAACCCTGGGATGGCTCCTCCTGGTCCTCGCCAGCCCTGACTGCTGCTTCTAGGGTTGTCCCCTTTCCAGCAGGATGGGACAGAGATGCTGCATGCAGGTAATAAGTGTCCCTCCAGGGCTACTAATAATATGGAGAGATGCCGGGGGGAACAAGAGAGGTGTCATCCAGGATAATTAAAAGCTGTGGAGCAAGTGAAGGGAGATGGGAAAATGCCCTGCTCCTGCGTTGGATGCTGCAAGGTCCCACAGTGCCCAGGCATGCTGCAGACCCCTGGTATGACAAGATCCTGGCACACCCCACCAAGCCTGGCCCATCTCACCCAGCACCAAACCTGTAGAGAAGGTTTTCCATGCAAACCCCTTCCAGAAACCTCCTTAGCTCCAGAAAAAAAAGCCACGGCACAGTTCCCTGGTTGCCACAGGACCCCTGCTCTGCAAAGGCAACACATCGGCAAAGCTGTGGGGATAAAAGCAGGTACATCCGAGCTGCAGGTTTTGGATGCAGGACTATGGGTACGGCCTGATCCTGTACTCTCTCCTGTCTGCACCCGGCCACCGCCAGCCACAGGGACAAAACCCTTTGGTCTGAGCTGCTGCCACTCTTGCACAAGAATCCAGCGCCAAGGGACGCTGTGCTGGCAGGCGCCGAGAGGCGTCCCCCACCCGCAAGAGCTCATAGAGCAAATAAAGGTGTTTTTTCTTTCAAATAAAAGATCAAAGGCGATGAAAAGCCAGGAAGTTCCAGCTGTTCTCGCTGGTGAGACATCGGTGTGTCTGCTTCTGTGCAGAGCCTGCCCATGGCTGAGCCCAGGTATGTAAAGCATTGCCCCTCCTCCTCATCCCAATTTACACCCTGACAACATGGGAGATGGGGGACAAACTGGAAGGAGGAGAAAGAAGGACAGACCATCACTTTGGATGAAGAAGACTCAGCCAGTGCAAAGACTTTCCTACCATGGCCTGTGGTGACAGGACAAGGGGCAATGGTCTTAAACTAAGAGGGTAAATCTAGATTGGACATAAGGAAGAAACTCTTTACGATAAAGGTGATGAGACACTGGAAGAGGATGCCCAAGGAACTTGTGGATGCCCCATCCCTGGAAGTGTTCAAGGTCAGTTTGGATCAGGCTTTGAGCAACCTGGTCTAGTGGAAGGAGTCTCTGCCCATGGTCCTTTCCATCGCAAACCATACTGACTCTATGACTGCCCAGTGGCCAGGGTGGCCAGGTGGCACCACGGCCTTTCCCTGAGGATCTCCATGCCAGCACCCTCCCAGCTCACCTCTTCAAACTGAATTCAAGCCTTGCCATGGGATTAAAAATCCTCGCTGGAACAGGACTCTCTGAGGTTTAGGAAAATGTGCTGAAAACCCCTTTTGCATTGGGACCAGAGTCCTACAATGCTGCAGCTCAGGACATGGTCTTGGGCTGCCAAAATGGGTTACCCTATTCCAATCAAGTTGGTCTCCCTCCAGCCTGTGAACCAGAAGCAGAAAGTGGGCTACTGGCGATCCAGCTGAGCACGTTTTAAATCACGTCCTCACTTGCAACGCAATGGTGCTCTGGCATGCCAAGGCTGCTCCCGGCTGCTCTTTGAAGCAAAACTGGCTAAAAATGGAACTGATGGCACACTATAGAGATCCGGGAGGTTCTTGTCACTTAAATGAGCTGTCTTTCAAGACATAAGATGAACAGAGTTGTCTAATCATATTCCTGTCACTCACAGGAAGGATTTCCAGCAGTGGCTTTATAAAAGCCAGCAAAACGCTCTGGCATCTCGGAAAGAGAAATTGCGATGATTTGCATGAGCAAAAAGCCTGATCCAAGTATGAGATGTCAGAGCCACCGTGGGATGCTGCTACTCGCTTCTCTCCCCATCCCAGCAGGAAAAGCAAGGAGCAGGTCATGCAGCACAGCCCAGCTGGCTCTGATGGACTGTGCCCAGGTGATTTTGGAGACCCTTGAAGGAGAAGGACCATGTCCTCAGGGGAATGGCAGAAAGAGAAGGAAAGACGAGATTCATAGAATCATAGAATGGTTTGGGTTGGAAGGGATCTTGAAGATCACCTAGTTCCAACCCCCCTGCCATGGGCAGGGACACCTCCCACCAGACCAGGCTGCTCAAAGCCCCATCCAGCCTGGCCTTGAACACCTCCAGGGATGGGGCAGCCACAGCTTCTCTGGGCAACCTGGGCCAGGGTCTCACTGCCCTCACAGTCAAGAATTTCTTCCTCATATCTAATCTAAATCTCCCGTCTTTCTGTTTAAAACCGTTACCCCTTGTCCTATCGCTCCACTCCCTGATCCCGAGTCCCTCCTCATCTTTCCTGGAGCCTCTTTAGGTACTGGAAGGAGCTCTAAGGTCTCCTTCAGTTTGAAACCGTTACCCCTCATCCTATCGTTACACTCCCTGCTAAAGAGTCCCTCCCCATCCTTCCTGTAAGCCCCCTGGAAGGCTGCTCTAAGGTCTCCCCGGAGCCTTCTCTTCTCCAGGCTGAACAACCCCAACTCCCTTGGCCTGTCCTCACAGCAGAGGGGCTCCAGCCCTCTGATCATCTTCATGGCCCTCCTCTGGACCCACTCCAACAGGTCTGTGTCCTGATGCTGGGGGCCCCAGAGCTGGATGCAGTACTCCAGGTGGGGTCTCATGAGAGTGGAGTAGAGGGGCAGAATCCCCTCCCTTGCCCTGCTGGCCATGCTGCTTTTGGTGCAGCCCAGGATGCACTTGGCTTTCTGGGTTGTGAGCCCACATTGCCGGCTCATGTTGAGCTTCTCATCCACCAACACCCCCAAGTCCGTCTCCTCAGGGCTGCTCTCAATCCATTCTCCGCCCAGCCTGTATTTGTGCTTGGGATTGCCATGACCTACATGCAGGACCTTGCACTTGGCCTGACTGAACTTCATGAGGTTCACACGGACCTACCTCTCAAGCCTGTCCAGGTCCCTCTGGACGGCATCCCTTCCCTCCAGCGTGTTGACCGCACCACAGTTTGGTGTTGTTGGCAAACTTGCTGAGGGTGCAGTCAATCTCAAGGTTTAAAGGTTTACACGCAGGAATCCCATCACCAAGCACCATGTGAACACTGCAACAAGTGGGGCCGCCACATCCCATGGGAACGGTGCAACCAGGAAAACCAAATCCAACAGTGGGACGCTGCAACCCAAAAGGACCTTTCTGGACAACGTGGAGGTGAAGCAGTCATCGCACAGCGCTTTTTGGGCCGGAGGAGCCTGTAGTTGGCAACGCCACGCTGCTTCTCCCCGAAAACGCCTGAAAGGTTTCCAAGAGTGTCTGGCTGCTCAAGAAATGCCCAGAAACGCTTACTCACGAGCACGCTTTGGCTTTGACTTTCTTTCATCGGGATATTTGCATAAAACCGGTGCTGCCTTTAGGGAAATGCAAATTCCCTGCAGAAAGGGAAGCGTTTGAATGTGCTGGCTGCTCAGAAGCGCCGGGCAGGGAAGCAACGCTTTTATCACCTGAAAATTAAATAAAGGCTGAGATGTGAAGCCTCCCCATCCTGCTCAGCAGGAAAACTTCCTTAGCTCCTACGGCCGGATCCAGCAGGGATGGGACAGGCAGGACACGGCGTTTCATCTGTGCTCTGCACATCCTCCCCAGCCCCAGGGGTATGCTTTAATGGCCTGGAGACACGCAAGCTGCTCCGGCTCTGCTCAGCTCCCGGATGGTTTCAGAGGTGTTTTGACACCCCGGCGTGGGTGGCATTTCCCGGCCACCCTTGCTGTGCTCTGGAGCAGGCTCTAACCAAGCTGAAAGCAAATGAGTTTCCCTGAATAAATTAAGCCACAACTCCGAATTCATCATTTATGATGAAGCCAGCAGCCAACTACTGATGGTAGTAAAGGTTTTTGGGGATGCACGTGCATGTGCTCCGCCTCTGTGCGGGGAGGAAAGGCAAAGGAGGTGAATGAAAAAGCAACCATGATAACAAGCAAAAAGCCAAAGCTGTTGTGGAGGGCAAAGTTCCCCAGTTCAAGAGGGACAGGCAACTACTGGAGAGAGTCCAGCAGAGGGCTACGAAGATGATCAAGGGACTGGAGCACCTCTCTGATGAGAAAAGGCTGAGAGACCTGTGGCTGTTCAGCCTGGAGAAGACTGAGAGGGGATCTCATCAGTGCTGATCAACAGCTAAAGGGCAGGTGGCAAGAGAATGAGGCCAGACTCTTCAGCGGTGCCTGGTGACAGGACAAGGGGCAACGGGCACAAACTGGAACACAGGAAATCCCACCTCAACGTGAGGAAAAACTTCTTTCCTTTGAGAGTGGCAGAGCACTGGACCAGACTGCCCAGAGAGGTGGTGGAGTCTCCTTCTCTGGAGATATTCCAAACCTGCCTGGACGCATTCTTGTCCAGCCTGCTCTAGGTGACCTTGCTTTGGCTGGCAGGGGGGTTGGACTAGATGACCTCCGAAGGTCCCTTCCAACCCCTACCATTCTGGGATTCTGTGAAAGGCTCTTTGTACAAGACCCAAGGGAGAGGCAAACCCATGGAGCCTCATCCCATCCAAGCCAGCGATGTTCCAGCCATCCCATTGGAGGCTCCTGGTGGCCAAGTCGTTGCGCTGAGCTCTGAAAAACCAGTGGGACCAGCCTTGCCTTGCCATGGGGCATCACAGCCGGTGGCGAGACCACAGGGCAGCATTCCTCCAATGTCATCGGCTGCATGGGCCACAAGCGAAACAGGACCGTGCCTAAAATCCAGGCTGCCCCACCACCATCCTTTCTCTTCTCTGGCCACCCTGTGCTCACCAGGCACCACGGATCCCTTCCTTGGACTCCGTGCTCAGCGGCACTGGGTGTTCCTGCACGTATGGGCTCTACAGGAGAGCCACGGGACCTACCCTGGATGTTCCTGGTCTGCCAGAAACAGAGGAGTGACTTGACTCCGGGTTAAATACTTGCTTTGAGATCTGTCCAGAGAAGGCCAGGGTGGTCCCAGCCTCTCCACTCCCAGGGGCGCACAGGATGGTTTCAGCCTGGGAAGGGAGGCCGGCAGCTATTCCCAATCCTGCCCGTCACGGGTGCAGGCCGGGAAGCGTTTTTCTCCGTCCCTTTTTCATGCTGCTTCCTAAAGAGCCGGGCCGCAGCAAACAGAAAATGCAACATCAAGGAAAATCCACGGAGACCGCACAGAAGTGCAGAAACACCCAGCACTGACCTAGTGCTGGATCAATTCCCCCATTATAAGCGCCTGTGGTACGGAAAAGCAGCTAAATGAGGGCATTCCTATTAATCTATCTGTCTCCATGCTGAAATTCATACTATTTTCACTATCTTAGCAGGAAAAACACCCCATGGCGCCCTACAGGAGCTGCGCACAGAGTAGTTGCAGGAGGCAGCACTACGGATGTTTTGCTGTTTAAAAAACAATTTAAATTTGGGATTGCACATGACAACCAACAGCAAAACCAACCCAGGGATGGGCTGGTTCAGCCCGCGGGAGTCGAGAGACGAGGCCCACCAAAGATGTCCCCTCCAGCCACAGGGCATGGATGGGGCTCATCCGCTCCAGCACAAAGTCAGCCGCCCCCCTGGTTTTACTCAGCCTTAATTGGCACGAGCATCAAGACGTTGATGGGTGCCTTGGTGAGGGCACCCAGGAGCCGATCTCGCCTTGGAGGAATTATTAAAAAAAAAAAAAAGTCTATTTTCAGCTTGATCCGTTCCCACCCTGTCTCCCTGCAGACGGGCAGCTGTACTGGCACGGCACGGGGATGAGCAGCCAAGGGCCGCTAAATGAGCACTGTAATTAAACACCGTGGCACAGTGTGAAACTCCGCTGCATGTTCCCAGGCAGGAATTTCCCCAGCATTTTTCTATTATCAGCTGGTCGATAAAACACTTCCCACCCCATTTCCAGATCTACCGTAAGTGCCGTTCATTAAACAGGTGGAGCACATCCTCTCTGCCGTCATTAGCATGCTCTAGACAGGCATTTACTAGAAACAGCAGGACTTCCCCCGGGCTCTTCCCGTGTGCTGCATTTGCTCCACCCCATGGTGGCACCTGAAGGACTTTGGGGACCTCACCAAGAAGCTTCCTGGCAGGGTCTGGAAACACCGACCCACCTCTCCTGTGAAGCTGGACATTCCTGGGATGTAAATCAATGTCTCCCATGAAGCTGGACCTGCATTTGGATGGATGCACCCATGAAGCCTTCACCCAGCTCAACTGCAAAGGGGCACCTGCCCCAAATCTGCTCCCAGGAGACCAGCTCAGCGCACGGGTCTTGCACTGGGGTAAGACTAGGAGATTTTGGTTAATACCCAGGATTAACTCTGAGCTCACTCGCTTCGCCGGCACCATCGTAGGCAGGAGCATCGTCATGGATGGTGACAGTCACCGACCCTGCACCAGCAGCACGCCCCAGCCATCCTCCCGGCTTGCGGCCACAGCCCCAAGGACGAGGACGATTCCCAGCAACGGGGACCACAGGTACATCCCTTTGATGCCAGGGCGCTGATAAAACCCTAGTCCTTGACCCGTCCACTTCAATAAAGCAAACACGAGCTCAATGAAATCTCTGCTAACTTCAGCAGATGCCAATTTTTGCAGCTGGCGCGAGGAACCGCTGCCCAGCTGCGTGCATGACGCCTCTTCTGCGTTTTATCCCTTGTAGAGCTTCAGGCATATATTCTGATTTTTTTTTAGCAGCTGAAGACAGCTTTGGGGAATATACAGCGGTTTTTAAAGTAACAGAGGAAAGAAAGCAGTATTTTAAGGGCATGTAGGGGAAAAAAAAGCGCCTTATTCTGAAACAGCATCTGCCAAAAAATCTGCAGTAATAGGATTTGCTGGCAAAACCTGCTCCCATGTGTGGGACATCCCAGCGGGGGGCTTGTTATCTCAGAGGGAAGGAGTAAGCTTAGGTGTCTGTCGTGTGCAAATCTTATTGCACATTTGCCATCATTCAGATGGGCTTAAAATGTGGTATTTTTTTTCAACTTTCACTTTTGGAAGCGGTTTGTCATGCCCCTGCAGTTTAGCAAAGAGCAACGGGATGGAGGATGCTCAAGAGCAGCTCAGGGATCCACAGCAAGATATCTCCACGTGAGATTAATCCAGCTTTAAATTACCAGATTTTTAAGTAAAATTTTTAGTCTCCAAATCACGCCTTTTCCCACAAGTTCATTTTCAGGAAGCTGTCCTATACACTCGCCTCGAAAAACGTTTCTCTCTGGCTTGCGTCCATTAAATCAGATAATTGGGAGTTTATAAGTTCATGACTTGAACCCAAGTCAGAAAGTTTCGTCTTTCATTTTCCAGGGCTGATTCACGGCCAGCCTGGCCCGAAACGCCGGCTTGCTTCGAGCTCGCTGTCATTTCAGAGTTCATTTGCAGTTTAAAGCGATGCTCTGCTCCTGCCTGATGTCTCCTGTGCTCAGCGCCGGCGCGTACCGGCACGGCTTGTATCTGCACTTCCCAACGCCTGCGTGGACCCACATTGTTCGAGAGAAATACCCCTGGATTTGCTTCTTTGCTAGAAATTCAGAGGGATGTCAAGCAAGGATTTTGACCCTGGGGCTAGATATTGTGTTGTGGGCTGCCCGGTGCCCAAGCGATCATCCTTGATGTGGAGCGCAGGCAGCAGAGCCAGGGCACACCACCTTGGGCTTTTACTTTTATCTCTAAAGCGGGCATTTGAGCGTTTCCAAATTGAGCTTTTTTTTCCTCTGCTACACCAATGCAAGAATTCGAGCTTCCTTGTTTCACTGAACCTGGCTGTACTTCTGCTCTGCAAAGTCAACAAGAAGAGCAGCCAGCTTTTTGGCTCCCTTGGAAACTTTGCGGTCCAAGAAAATCAGACGAAACATTTGAATACGCTCAAGCTTGCTCGTCAACAGTCTGATTTCTTAGGGACCTGACCCTGCGTTCAGGCTGACCGACGCTGCACCGACAGCAATATTTTTGGGTCCTGTGTGAAATACTCCTGCAACAACCCCACTGCCAAGTCTTGCAAAAGTTCCCAGGCTGAGAGGCTGCCGCTGGATGTGAGGAAGAAGCATCCACCGCAGGGTTCATGTGAGTTGCTGAAACATCTCAGGACACCGGGGAAGGGTCAGAAGCGGGGAGAGACACGCACCACTTAAATACAACTCAGTAAAAGCAACAAAACACATACAGAAGAGCGCCTGACATTTCATATCGCCTGTCACAGAAAGGCTGAGGTTGGAAGGGACCACCTCCAACCTCCCCAGCTGATGAAGCTTCACGATGGGCATCTCACCATCAATGCCTTGGTACCTTCATGGACACCCTGCAGATGAGACACGTCACCACATTCACGTGTCCCCGACATGCCTTGATGGACAGATGGGATTCCTGGTCCCAGCTACTTGGATTGTGCTCCTCTCAGGAAATTTAGCATCTTAAGTGTATGTCTGGTGTTAAAGGATATAATTTCCTCTCTTGTTGCCCTGCCCAAGGTCGCTGAAGGACAAAGATCCACACATAGGGCATTCCAGCCCATCCTGGAGACACAGACCTCCTTTCCCAGATGCCCCCTCTCAGTTCCAAGCAGCACCAAACTGATCCCATGGGGTCCTTCATGTGATGGGAAAAGCACCCCTCAACCCCAAGATGCCGTCATCACCCCGAAACCTCCATGGAGTCTTGTCCGCAAGGCCCGTCCGAGGCGCGGCGCCCGGTCGTGGCCCGGGGATGAGGCATCCGGCCGAGCCCGCAAGGTGGAAAGTTCAAGTGGCTGCTGTTTATTTGGCTTTGCAGAGAGCAGTCACCCAGCCTGAACGTAGGCCAAGCACCTTCCCATCGCAGGAAGCGCCGCGGGAGTCTTTAAATAACCACCAGTGGTCAGGGCTTTGGTTTACAGCTCTGCTGGATGGAAAACCAGCCCTCACGCCACATCCGCTTCAGCTCTTTCCTGGGTATAAATGGCATCTGCCCACCTCCCTACCTCCTAGGTCTTCATCTCTATACCCACCAGGACCATGTGGTTCATGGAAGCTTGCTAGAAGCAGAAAAATATCTCCGAGCATAAGCATAAAAACACATATGGGCTTTTCCTCCCTTGTGCAAGACGAATTGTATGTCCTACAGTCAAAGCTTCGCTTTGCTTCCGTGTAAATGAGCAGCTCCTTGGGGCTCTCCTCGGTCTCCCTGCCCTGCTGTTAAGGTCCATATTGAACAACTCACCATACTTCAACATCCACCTGCAGCCTTTCTTCACCACTATAAGGTGCTCCTCACCTTCCCGCCACCAGGCTGGTGCACTGCCAGTTCATACGGTTAAAACCAAGAATAAACTTCTTCCCCCAGGAGAAGGTGAAATGCCAAATTTCCCCCAAGAAAATGCCAAGATCCCCCCCCAAAAGGCTTTCTCGTGTATTTCCCTGGGGGATTTGAAGCCAGAAACCTTGCCAAGACTGGGGCTGAGAGGGTCACCCAACAAATGCCGCTTTACCGATGGAAAGTTCCCAAACGCTGTTTGCTGGGAAGCCTGGCTAGTTGGGGATTTTGGCAATGCAGGCTTGCCAGGGCTCTGGGGAATAGAAATGAGGTTTTTTTACCTATAGCTGTCATTAACAGATTAACTTAAAATGACGGCTGGCAAGAGGAAGCTCCGTAAACAAGCAAAATAGCTTTTTACAGTCACAAAACAAGACCTTGCCCTGACCTCCTCTTGGGCAGATTCACTGGCGCGCAGCAAACCAGTATTTTATTCTAAACTGCGCCTCTAAAAAGTAAAAAAAGGCTCCTTCCTTGACACTTAAGTCAGGTAAGGACACGGCGGGCTGTTCTGCCTTATAAATAAGCCTGCTCTTGTATACACACGTGTTTTAAACTAAGCTTATGAAATATAAACACATAGGCTTTTACAAAAAATAATTGAGCCTCCCTGAAACCATTTAATCGTGGCTGAGCCAGGCTTCCTTCGCCACTTCAGAGGTCTGTGCAGGGGATGCTCTCTTAGACCCAAAAAAACCCTTAGAGGCAAATCTAACACTCTCACAAATGCACAATTCCATTTTCAATTTTTGCATTCCCTTGAAGGGTTGCCTAAAAAAAACGCAAAAAGGATCAAAATATGGTATTTTTCCTAAGGACCATCCCTGGAGCCGCATTTTTGCCTTGGTTTCGAAGCGTGAGGTTGCAGGAAGGAGAGGGTAGGGTGGGAAGGGTCCCTTCCAACCCATGCATATGAGCACTTTCCACGCTGCCTACCTTCTTTGCACTGCTGAGATGGGCAATTTTTCTGTTTGTCCCTGTCCTCTACGCTCCAGGAGAGGAGCCAACCATCAGGAAATCTGGGCTGTAAAAATAAAACACAGTCTTCGCTTTGAAGGGGCAGGTGCAAGGGGAGAAACTATTTTTAACCCTTATTTCACAAGAGGGGAATGCCGGGACCCCTCTGCGCAGGGCTTGCCTGAATTTAGGAAATTTATTTGGAGGCGGTGGCGGGGTCTGACTGGTGGTTAATCCTGGTGCTGGGGGATCGGACATCAAAGCATTCCTGGATCTACTGGGGAAATGGGAAAGGCGGCAGACAGCGGCTCTGCCTCCTCCCTGTGCGGCTGCTGGGGCGACAGGCGGCACGGAACTGATGTCTGCAGCTCTCCATGACCCAGGAAAGCTGTCAAGATGTCTGAGTAAGTTCCTCGGGCTGGATCTTCCCACTTGATTTGTTGGGTTTCCATCCTGATGCAAGTACAAGCCAAGTAAATCATGAGGAGAGGAGCTGGGGATGCCCAATGGGAAATAATAGGAACCCAATGGAGACCCATTGCTGCCACCAGCCAGAGAAGGTGTGTGTGACTTTCTTCCACGCCAGCTAGATCCAGACAAGCATCCTTCAGGCTTTGCGCTTCATTTCCTCTCTAATTAAAGGAGAGAGAAAGGGTAGTTGCCATCTATGTGGAGCAAACCAACTTGTGGAGCTATCTCCCTGTGCTTTATACTAACTATGGTGGGAGCATGGGGCAGTCACTTCCCCAATTTAAGAGGTATGGTAGGATAACAGGAACCTGGAACAGGTTGCCCAGAGAGGAGGTGGAGGCCCCATCCCTGGAGACATTCAAAACCCGCCTGGACGTGTTCCTGTGCAACCTGCTCCAGGTTACCCTGCTCTGGCAGAGGGTTGGACTAGATGATCTCCAGAGGTCCCTTCCAACCCTACGATTCTGTGATTCTGTGACATTCAAGGTCAGGCTTGAGGAGGCTCTGAGCAACTTGATCTAGTTGAAGACGTCCCTCCTTACTGCAGGGTGGTTGGACTAGATGACCTTTAAAGGTCCCTTCCAACCCAACACATTCTATGATCCTGTGATAACTCCAAGTCTTGCTGTGCAAACAACACTGCAATGGAAATAGGTTATTTTGATCTGTTTCTGCTGAGGCCTTAGGACCTTTCCAACTACCGCTTGGCATCATGTTCTTAACCAAAATCCTAGCCATGAAGACGGAAGACAGCAACCTTGAAGAAGGTAGGATCTTACCAGCTGAAGGAGACAGGCACAAGGAGCACACCTCAGGATCGGAGATGGCAGAGCACTGCATGAGTAGTTTCACCTCAAGCTTGACTAAGTATTGGTTTGGGAGAATATTGCAAGGTGAATACTCTAATTTGAATAAAAGCTAGAAAATGAGTTTGCACTGAGGGCTTCCTAAAGTCTTCTGCCATTTGTTGGGGACACTTTGTTCCTCTGTGGTAGGAAAACACTGGTAAATGCAATGGTCTGGCCATCAGAGACCAACCACCCAGGAGTCAAACAGCTGCTCCACCAGTCCCAGGGGAGATTCAAGAAGGACCAGCTTCCTTGATGGAGGAGGCAAAGGGAAAATTTTAGGAATTTGCCCACCATGAGTAGAATACCAAGTGCTGACGAGTCAGGCAAGCTGCAAGATAAGCTTCCAGCAAGCCCATGAGACTAGCAGCTGGTGTCCCTGTGTCCATCCTGGGATCCATGGTAGAAGCTTTTCCTACCGCAGATAGAAGATGGTTCAAACATCTTGTGAGCAGTGATCCCAGAGTTAGCATCCCATCTTGGAGATGAAGAGCACATGGAGGATTTAGCAGGACACGACATCTTACAAACAGTGGCTAAGGTTAACATTGTCAAAGGCTGGGCTCAAGACTTCTCCATCCAGGGAGCCAAATAGCCCCAGGCAGGCAGCCCTGGGGGACTTCTGGGTATACCACATAAATCTCCAATCTCATTAAAGCTCTGAAGACCATAGAATTTAGCTCCTGACCTTCTCCGGAGCAGAAAACGACAAAACGTTTCCTGTTATTTATAGCAGCTGGAGAGCCTGATGGGAAAACCCCACTTGTGAAATGTGGGCTGCTTGCCATGGTTGCTCTGCAGAGAACGGTCAAGCTGCTCCAAATTCCTGCCTGATGGACCGCTCCACCCCTGCAGCCACTTCACCCTTGGCAAGACTGTGCCAAGAGGCTGCGCAAGAGGAACAGGAATATGGATCTTGCTCTTGTTGGCCCTCCCAGGCCATGCTCGCATGGCGCCCAATATCAGAAGGACATGGACCTGTTGAAGTGAGTTCAGAGGAGGGCCATGAAGATGATCCGAGGGCTGGAGCATCTCTGCTACGAGGACAGGCTGAGAGAGTTGGGGTTGTTCAGCCTGGAGAAAAGAAGGTCTGGGGAGACCTTATAGACCCTTCCAGTATCTAAAGGGGCTACAGGAAAAATGCAAAGGGACTCTTTATCAGGGAGTGGAGCGATAGGACGAGGGGTAACGGTTTTAAGAACCTAAAGAGGGCCTAAAGGAAGGATAGGGAGGGACTCTTTATTAGCAAGTGTAATGATCAGACATGGAGTAATGGCCTCAAACTGAAAGGGTGTAGATTTAGATTGGATATCAGGAATAAATTCTTGACTGTGAGGGTGGTGAGCCCCTGGCCCAGGTTGCCCAGAGAAGCTGTGGCTGCCCCATCCCTGGAGGTGTTCAAGGCCAGGCTGGATAGAGCTTTGAGCAGCCTGGTCTGGTGTCCCTGCCCATGGCAAGAGGGTGGAACTAGATGATCTTTAAAGTCCCTTCCAACCCGAACCATTCTGTGATTCTGTGTGATTCTGTAAACTGAAAAAGGGTACATTTAGATTAGATATTAGAAAGAAATTCTTTTCTCTGAGGGTAGTGAGACACTGGCACAGGTTGCCCAGAGAAGTTGTGGCTGCCCCATCCCTGGAAGTGTTCTGGGCCAGGCTGGATGGGGCTTTGAGCAACCTGGTCTAGTGGAAAGTGTTGGAACTAGATGATTTTTAAGGTCCCTTCCAACTCTAATCATTCTACGGTGATTCTATGAATTCAGCAAGGCTGAGTATCCCAGAAGAGGGGGCTTCAGCTGTGGAGCTACCAGGGACCTGGCAGCCCTTGAGAAGCACCCGTCACTCATATGAGGTGTCACCTAAATGTGGCTGACCTTACCTTGGAGGTGTTTGTCAGCCTTTTAGGGAAACTGAGAAGAGGGCACAGCCCCTTTGCCCATCTCCACTAGGTGCTACCCACCTCCTCAAAGCATGGTGGGACAAGCACTGGCATGCTTGTTTGCTGGCATGCCAACTTCCACCACCCTGGCACGCACTGAAGGTACCTTTCAATAAGCTTAGTCACGCAAATGCAGGAAACCTGGCAGCCCACGGCAAGCTCTTCCTGCAACAGGCCAGGCTTTGCCGTGGGCTTGTTGGGTGAGAACCTCCCAGCACTGGTCCCGCTCAAGGCGAGCGTTTGCTGTCACGCTGTCGAGGAGGATTCCCATAGCTTCTGTCTTGGGCCGGTGCCAGCGCGGGTTTTTCTGCTCGCTTCCAGGCCGAGGGAAGCAAGCTGTTCATCACATGCTGCCGTGAGAGGCTGTGAATGAACTTGCAGCCGCGATGGGAGCAGCCGGCGCTGGAGCTTGCCGGGCTTGGCTGCCACAACGGTGGCTCTTGATCTGTTGAAATGCTGCAATGTACAACCGGGCCACGTTTAGACCACTGCCCTACCATGGTCTAAAATAAGTCGCAGGGTTGGGGGAACGGCAGGGCGACAGAGCATATCCCACACCAACACAGTGGTCAGCAGCTGCTGAGATTGAAGACCACGCTGGGAGCAGCACAAGTCACACTCCTGAACTTCACCTTCACCAAGATGCTGTTGCTTTGGCCCAGGCAATGATGCTATGGGTAGAATTCAGCTTGAGAGCAGAAACCTGAATTTAGGGACCCAGGAGTCTCATTATAGTCATCATAGAATGGTTTGAGTTGGAAGGGATCTTTAAAGGTCATCTAGTCCAACCCCCCTGCGCAATGAGCAGGGACATCTTCAACTAGATGAACAGAGACTCACCCTAAAGGAGTCACCTGGTGCCTGGCTTCTTGGTGGGCTCTCCTCCTGTCCTTCTCTGACTGCTGCAGCTCCACCGTCGGTGAATCCCCATGGTCTCGTGGCCACTGTGGGACCACATCCTCAGCAACAAAACCCCAAACCATGGCCAAGACCCTAGGTGCATCTCCAAAGAGCCCTGCCAGATCTTCTCCCAGGGAGATCTCAGCCCTTGTGATAGACAAGTTCCTCCTAAATATCCCCAGACGGGTTGCTTGCAACTCCAATTAATAACACCATATTTTGTCAACAAAGTTGGGTCAGCAGCAATTCATAGACTTCAAGCTGGCTAACCTTTTTCCACCAAACAAGCCCAAGGATATTTTGACTCCCTGCCCTTGAGAAGTTTATTGGTGTAGGACCCATCCACTTCCCAGCTTCTGGCAATATAAAGACACGTAAGGAGTGTAACCGCTTTCTAATAGCTGGGGAAAGACTTTATGGTTGTGGCCAGGGCTCCCCAGCGCTGGGGTTAGAAAAGCAGAGACCTGCCAAAGCTGCCTGAGAGAGTCCAAGAGGGTTGTAACTAGCCTGGGAGAGAAACCAGGGTGAGTGCAATGGCCCAGCCATCAACCACAGACGCAATGAGATCTTCTGTGGAGAACTTGGAGAGTTCTTGCTGGAGGCAAAACACATAGCCTGGGGTGATGGAGCCCCAAAAGAAGACCCAACAGAGAATGCACATCAGAGAAAGCCATCCCTACTTTCAGGCTTTTCCATGTCCCATCAGCCAGGAGGAAATGACCCAACACCAAACCAGTTCAAGCTTCCCCAGTATCCTCCACCGCCCAGGACCACATCTCATCATCTGATGCTCCCACCATTTTGAAGCAACAGCAGATGCAAAGAGCGGAGCCAAGAAAATGGACTATCTTAACCTTTGCTGGCAAAGATTTCATGCCTTACAGAAGCAGAAAGACCGTGGAGGGAGATTTCTTCATCTTCCTCCCAAGACGCATGGGATGCATCTTTCACCATGGGTTGCCGCAGCTCACAGATGTTTCTGCTCCACGCAGGCCAGAAACCTTCACCAGGATTCAAATGGGTTGGAAAAAAAGGGATTTAACTGAGACTCCTGCGCTGCCTGGGCTCTCCTGGAAAATGATTTACAGATGCTGCAACTGGCTGGCGTGCTCTTCACACAGACAGAACAAGCATCTGGCAGGCCCATTATTCCTGCCTTGCATGGAGGGTGTGTCCTGGAGATTTATTGTCCAGATATAAAGCGACTGAGCTCTGTCCCGGGAGCACGGCAAGGGAAAAGCAAAGAGTTTCTTTATAAAAGAGCCTGCTTATCACAATTGCAATTATTTGCACATGAAGGGCAGGCCAGGAGGGCAAAGGCACCCCAGGGTGACATGGGGAGGTGACACGGAGCTGGCTCCAGTGGGCACCGCCAGCCGGAGGAGGGTGTCTGGTGTGGTGGAGGAATGGCTGTCCTGGAAAGGGGCAGAGAAAGCCATGCCTTTTAACAGCAGTTGGGATATTTCCTCTGGCACATTCCTCTCCCTCCAGCAATCTTCTGGGAGAGTGGAAAGATGGGTTGTGAAACCCAATTCCCCGCCGCTGGCATCCCTGTGGGGACCTCAGTGGCCAGAGCAGCCTTGTACAGGGGATGGACAATCGTCCATCACATTGCAAATGCCGAGACACTGATAATTAAATCGGGTGGCGAGGAGAAAGCCTTTCCCACCATATACCTCCTCCCTGGCCTGGCCTGGCCCTGCAGCAGGGTGGACTCGGGCAGAGCTTCTCAGACTGGGGCAAAGGATAAGAGCATGCTCTGCGTGATGCAATATTTACCTCTTCTTGAGATTTGGGTGAGGTCATGCATTTGCATCACTTTGTGCTGTATTTGCTCGGGGATAGAAAGTTAAATCCTCCAGGTTTCGGAGCAAACCCTAGTTCAGAGCAGTAGGTGGAAGAAAAGCCCGGTGGGATGCACTGGCTCCTGGGCGGCTCCTCCAGGTCAAGTGGGACCCTGCGTGACATCTCCATCCATCCCACCGATGGGCGGAACATCGGGTTGCATCTGGCAGCGGTTTGTCAGGATGCTGATCACAGCCACACGCCGGGCTGAGCCGCGCACATCCCTGTGACGTGCCTTCGCCCGCCTCTGGTTTCAATTAAAGCCGCTAATAATTTTAGCAAGAAAACCCTGAACCAAGCGCATCCCGCGGCGGGCTCGCTAATGCCGGCCAGATGTGCTGCTCCTGGCAGGTGTCGCAGTGGCCACAAGCGTGCAGGTGGCTTTGCAGGGGGAAAGTAAGAAAAAACCACAAAGTTACGGGTAATTGCCATCAAACCAAGTCTTCTGGGCTCCGGAAAACTGAACCAAGCTGGTCCTGGATGCTTTGCAGACTGGGCTTGGGTGAGGCCCTGGGGCTGTAATGGTTTTATTTAGGGCGTGCAATAACCTTTGGCTCCTATTGTATTTGCGTTTGCCAGAAAGACAGTTGGTCTGGCTGGATTAAAGCCGGCGGTAATTACATGCCAATGCGTCCTCTGTAGCGAGGAGGGGCAAAATGGAAAAAGAAAACTGCGCGTGCACCTCCCGCTCACCGCTTTGTGCGGAGACGGCCCCTCGCCCTCCCACAAGCAGAAACCCAGCTCATGCCCAGCTTTGGAAAGTTATTGACGAGGCAGTCCGAAAAGGAGGAGAGATGGGGAAATCGTTCCTGTTGTCAAAATGCATTTTGTAAGCAACCAGCTTCATCCCCTAAAGGACACTCTCTGCCTTGCCCAGCCATCGACCTAGCGAGCAGCCTTCCCCCCTTCCCCAAACGCACGTGCAAAATTCAAAACAGATACTCCAAAACACCTGGTTGAAGATGGTCCCTTTCATTTGGTAATTGCTGCTTCCGAGGCAGAAGATCCTAAGTGGTCCTCAAACCCTCTTGAATGATCCAGACACTGATTTTGGTCCTTTTTGGGCTTCAGAGCATCTCTGGCTTTGGCATCTGAGCCACCCTGCTGCTCCTCACCCTCTCTCCCCAGAAGCTTATGGTCAGCCTCAGCCTCCTTGCCAGTACTGGCCCCCCTGGGGCTGGTTTATAGTCACCCACTTGCCACCAGCCGCGTGCAATACCACTGCAAGGGGTGTCAGGATGCCACGGAGATGGGCACCACTGCTCCCCCAACGCCAGGCAGGCACGGTGTGGGAAAACCAGCCTGGGGCTGGTGCAAAAATGAGGTGCAAAAGGCAAAACTAAGATGTTATTTGCAATAATGGTAGTGATTAACACGTCCACATAAAACTACAGCAGGAGGAAATCCCCCCTTCCAGCCGCTACAGCTGTGCCCCTCCCCCCCCGTTTTAACTTACACAAGACTGAGTTTAATTGAGGTACATTTGCACCAAGGATTTCCTCTTGTCCTCTTCAGCCACTGCATTTCTAGCTTTGACAAATAAACAGCCAGTCCTCAAACCTCGGGCTCTTTACTGCTTGTGGTTCCTTCCCCTTCGTTTCTATGAAATGAATAACAGGAGCAGAAGGTTGCAAAACACGCACTGACCAGCCCTGGCTCTAAATACAGCGAGAAAGCAAATAAACGGGAAGAGAGGAAGGAGGACGATTGACTGCAGGGAGAAAACGCCCAGCTGCACCCACCATGAGTGTTGGAAGCTGTGGATGCTGATTTAGGTGGTGAGAAAACACACAGAAAAAGCAAAACCAGTGATACCATCGACGAGCGCACGGTGTGATGCACACCGGTGCTGGAGCTGTGGCCGCGAAGGAGCCCACGGGCTCCTCAAAAACTCAGGGTGGCAAGTTAATGCCCGATGTGATGTACTAAACAGCCACGGCCTGGAGAAGAGGAGCTCGGGGTCAAAAAAAAAAAAAAAAAAAAATCACTTAACATGGAAAGATGCGATGAGGTCTGCTGCTTTCTCCCCAGGATCTCCTGCTGATCCTCGGTGCCGGATTAGCATCGCTCTCCCCGACAGCGGAGGCGAGTGTTAGGGGGAATTGCGTTGTACCAGCCCAGCAGCTTCACTGGAAACCGTGAGAGATGAGAATAATCCTGCTAACAACCGCAGAGCCCCAGCTCCTCCTCGATGGTGCCAATTTACGCCCGGTTTAATGAGGGCGCGGCATGATGGAAGGACTCTGCAGGGGAATATAAAATCCTGCCTCAAATGGACACACGCTGATGCAGTTTAGATTAGGCAGCACGGAAAAAAAAAAAAAATAAACAAAAATAGGTTTCTAACTAAAGGAACTAACTTGGAGGAAGTGAGGAGCTGGTGAGTGATGGCACCTGGAGCATCTTCCTTTCCACTGAAGGTATCAGCCAGGTTCTGCCTGCCAAGGAGAAGGCAGGGGTCCAAAGTGGGATGGGCAAACCAGCATCACCAGGAATAAGGACAGAGCTTCCCCAGAAAGTGGAAAAAGGCATCCACGTGCAAAGAAAACTTAGGGCAAAGACGCTGAACGTGGTAGGGAAAAGAACACGGGGGAGAATTGAGACCCCAAGGTGAGAAATAACCACCCTTGGGGGGGGAAAGCAAACACCTTGCAGCTCCTTTTGCACCCAAGCAAGCTCCCAGCCACCGCTCTGAGCACAGAGTTTTGCAAGGTCTCATGTACGAAGGCTCAAACTCCCCCTTGGAAGGGTTTTAAATCAGAAAGTATTGCATCCCAGATGGTCCAACACGCCCGAAAAGGTGGTAAGGAGGCACGTGCATCACCGAATCACAGAATGGCAGGGGTTGGAAGGGACCTCTGGAGATCATCTAGTCCAACCCCCCTGCCAGAGCAGGGTCACCCAGAGCATATTTTGCTCTGATGAACTTAAGCGTTGTAAATCCACTTCAGCCTTTGAGCAAAGCGCCTGGCACAGCCGTGCAGAGGGAACTTCGGCTTCAGAAAGGCCAGGGCTGAGATCAGCACGAGATCAGCACGGCCGGGAGCACGAGCGGTCCTGCCGCTACCTGAGGTTGCCAACCCAAAGGAGAGGGAAGGGCGTTACTGAAGGCTGCCACCAGGAAAAAAAAAACAAACCCTCATCCTCCACCAAAATGGCACTGCAAAAGAGGAGCGCGCTAATGAAATTAGATGGCTTCAAATTGTGAGGATGGTCAGGGCGTCCTTCTGCAGGTTGGGACCATCCCTGGTGAGAATGTGGAGAGCCTGCATAGAATCACAGAACAGTAGGGGTTGGAAGGGACCTCTGGAGATCACCTAGTCCAACCCCCTGCCAGAGCAGGGTCACCCACAGCAGGTGGCACAGGAACGCGTCCAGGTGGGTTTTGGATGTCTCCAGAGACGGAGACTCCACCACCTCTCTGGGCAGCCTGTGCCAGGGCTCTGCCACCCTCACAGGAAAGAAGTTCCTTCTCATGTTTAGGTGGAACTTCCTATGTTCCAGCTTGTGCCCGTTGGCATGGTTGATTTTCCTCTGTTGACAAGAGGATGAGCTACAGATGTGAGTTGCTGAGGCCATCTCCACCCCAGGGATGGATCAAGACCAGGTTGGATGGGGCTTTGAGCAACCTGGTCTACTGGGAGGTGTCCCTGCCCATGGCAGGGGGGTTGCAACTAGATGATCATTGAGGTCCCTTCCAACCCAAACCATTCCATGATGGGGAAGCCTCGATGCTCTTACGCCCCCTCCATCCATTCTCAACCAGGAAAAATGGGCTTATTTAGGTTGGCAGACCCACAGCGCTTGGTACAGCCTGCCAGAGGATAAATACCAGAGCAGGGGAAAAAAGCCATCCGAGCTAAAAGCCAGCGCGGGTATAAGAAGAATGAGGCCAAATGGGTACGAGACATCCACAAATAAATTTAAGCTGGAAACGAGAGCAGTTTGTATCCGTGCGAGCAGCAAGGCTCCGGCAGTGGCTTTCCCGGCGGACTCGCCAGGGTCAAACGGCTCATTAGTTTTAAGAAGGAAGCTGGCAGGGGGTTTGCATCACGGCTGTCTGTAACGGCGGGGAGGATCGGCCTCCAAACCAGCCAAAAATCGGTGGTGGCCCCCGGGGCTGGCTTCAGCAGGATGTGGGTCTTCTGCCCCAGCCCGCATCCCGCCCGGCAGCCATACCTGCGTCAGTGGGGTACCGACGGATGCAAACCGCATCCGCTTGCTCTGGGAGAGAAGAAAGCTGCACAGGGAGTAAAATAAAAAGCCCCGGCTGCGTTTTTGCAGCTGACAGGAGCTTAAACACCGGCTGGGATTTGGGCTCAGGGCCCTCTGTGTAATTCTACTTGGCTTGTCTTAAGACAGCGGCTCTACTCCCCGAGCACCCGACGAGCATTTCGGTAATAGCAGGGGGAATGGGACCTACTCGTCAAGCGTGTTGCTATTTGTGCAAATGCTGCGTACCGGAGGGAAGCTTGAAGAACAAGTCCCCTTTTTATAGCGCGTTGTATGCTGGCAGCCAGCCTGCAAATTAGAAGGAATTCAGAGAGAAGCAACAACAACAACAAAAAAGCCTAAGGGTCTGGAGGGATTAGTTTTGGAGGGGGGGGGGGGGGTTGGGGAAAGAAAGAACGAAAAAAAAAAAGAGAACTAAGTGTGTGGTCCAGTGGATGAGACTTTGGGCTGGGATTGGACCCACTACTGTCCCACGCGTGGCAAACCTCCCTCTGCAATTTGCAGGTTTCTCTACCTGTCCTTAAGCAGCAAGATGTGTTTTTACCTGCCTCAGGAGGCAGCCCCGCCACGTCCACGCAGAAAAAAAAAAATATTTAAAAATTTACATATGCGATAGGAACTTAATTAAGAAGCTGCCACAGCAAAGCAGAGCCCGCAAACAAAATCGGTTTGAGCTGGGAGTGGGCTGAGCCACCCAATGAAGGGTGCGTGGGGAGGAAACCCAGGGTTTCTAGGGTGGTTTTACCCCAAACTGGCTCAGTTTATCCCCAAGCCCTTTGAGGGTCCACGCAGAGGTGCAAGCGTGGATGCAGCCCTGCTATCAGCATCCCCATCACTTGGGGCGCCAAGAGGGGCAGGAGGTGACACGGACCATGGGTTTAACGCCAGCCTTCAGCCTGGCCGCGCTTGCACTGGTGGCAGGGCCCCGTAAAGGGGACTTGGGCAGGAGCCCAGCACTGTCCTTGCAAGGAAAGGCTTGGCTGTCCCCAGCTTGGGGTACCCAGCCTCATGGGGACATCCCCATCACCAGCAGGTTGTACCCCCTGGGGATGCATCACCCTGAGGAGCATCAGCACAGGGACATCCAAAGCCTTTCCGAGGTGGGGAGGGGGGGGTGTGGAAGTGCGGATGAGACAGATTTTCCTGTTTGTTGACCAAAATCCCTGTTTTTCTGCCTGCCACATAAGCAAGCACAACGCTGCAGTTTGGCATTGCCGGGGTACAAACGAGGAGGGGACGCAGAGGCTGGGAAGCCCGGCTGGACAAGCCTCCCCTTAAATGCCCCCTAACGCCACCTTAAAAAATAATGAATTGGGGGCAGCAGAGGTTACTGGTTTGGTATGAGAATTTTCATGAGCATGAGAAAAAAAAAAAAAAGAAAAAGAAAAGAAAAAAAAAAAAGACCACATTGCTCCAAAGTATTTACAAAAAAAAAAAAAAAAAAAAAGCAAGCTTCAGGGGCTCTGGGAGAGCAAAGCTCGCTGTAAAGTTTGTTTTCTGTTGTGCCCGTGTTACCAAGCAGAGCCGGCCGAGGAATGCACGGCGAGGGGCGCCTGGCCCCGGGTAAGCGCTGGTGGCCAGGTACGAGGACACGGTGAGGGTCGCCGAGCCCCGGCATCGCTCAGCATCCCAGGACACTGCTCAGCATCCCGCCTTCCCGGTTTAACGCAAGCTTTGCCTCCAGCAGCGCTCCGCTTCTGATCATTGTGTTGCACAGACAGATAATAAATAAACATAATATATATATTTTCAAAAAGTGTTTTCTAGAGGTTGGGATAATCAGGGCAATTCCCCCAGCGCCTTTCCTCACCGTGCCAGGGGTGCAGCGCGGTAGCCGTCAGCTCCCAAACCCTTCTCCGGAAAAGTTCAAACCCTCAAATACTTGGAATTGCTCTTTGAGGGAATTTATTTTAAAGCCGCTTTAACGGCAGCTGGGAATTACCAGGGAGGCACTTTGCTCTGCAATTTCCCAGCTGCTGACCCCGTTCGCATGAAGTGGGCCCCGGGCGGCCGCCCAGCTTGGGAACATGTGCTGAGCCAGCTCCGAGTTGCACCCAAATTTCTCCTTGCCCCAGGTTGTAGGAGCAGCAGGGAAAGGGCTATTGTGCATTGGAAAAGCAAGAAAAATTAGCTCCCGCATCCAGCAACTGGGATGTGGTGGGGTTATTTAAGACCGCGTTCCCTTGAGGGCAGAAAATTGCACCCAAGCGCATTGCTTCTTCCCCGGAGCAATAGCAGAGCTGGGAGGTTGTGACTCCCCAAAAACCAAGTCAACGTCCCAATGTACTGATGGCGTGTTGCTTTTTAAGAAGCATTTTGTTCTTAAAAAATAAAAAAAAAAAAGGGGTTATGGAGCAAAATCACCGATGGCAAGTATACACCTAAGCGCCGGCAGGACTGCGAGCAACAGGTCCTGCTTGAAGACTGGAAGATGCCACCACCAGAGCTGTGGTTGTTCCTCTTGCAAAACCTCCATGCCCCCCTGCCCACCCCGTTGCCCTGAGAGGGTTATGGAGCCCTCCTCTGCTCCACACCTACACGGGGACACCTTGGTCACCCTGGCTGGGCTATATGACTCAAACCCTTGAGATGAGGTGGTAGCCCTGGAAGAAATGCAGGCAGGTGGGATGGTTCTGGTGGTGGGTAGAGGCAGCCCCATGCCCAATCACTGCCGGATGCCAACCCACCTGCACCACACAGCCAGACACCAAGTCACCTGGAACAAACGGGACCCCCCCCAAAAAGCCACAGGCAGGGGTTGGGCTGACAGCCATCAGCCCCCCACATCGCAGCGACTGTGACCCCAATACCATCTTTCTTCTCGCCACTGTCATGCTCGAAAGACACTTGTGGAAAAACACAGCAGAAAGGAGAGGGTTTGAGTGGCAAGTTGGAGAAGGAAGGAGGGGGGGGAAGAAAACAGCTTGGCACGGAGGGAAGGGCTGAAGGACGCAGGCATTTCCATTTCGGTGCGAAAGTCCCAAGGGTGCTGCTCGGAGCGTTTATTGACCAACTCGCCTGCTCTCAACAAGTTGGCCTTGCAAGCCACGGCAGGGAGGGACGCTATTTCTGGTCAAGGCGCGTTCAACGGCAACTCTTTATTAACTCTATCATCAACCGGAGACACGCACAGGACTCAAAACACATGGTCAACAGCCCTCCTTGGAGAGGTCTCTGGCTCTGCAGGCACCACGCCTGTGTTGGCACCCCAAGATCAGGACAAAAAAAAGCCATCAGTGCTTCGTGTGACCAAAAAGTAAGTCAAAAAAAGGTCAAAGTCCAGCCAAGCAGGTCTCGCCTGCTTAAAAAAAAAACCTACAAAAAATAATCAAGGTGTGTACCCTTGGCTCCGGCACTGCAGCAGATACTGAGGATTGAGTTGCTTCTCTCAGTATTAGAAGGAAAAATAATCATTGTCATAATAAAAGTGAAAAAAAATTAGATGCAGCCAGGTCAGGTTCAACGAGGGTGAAAGGCACCGGTTTGACTCCAAACACAGCTGCTCTCCCCAGCCTGAAAGGTTGCCGGATCGATAGGATCTTCCCCAGCACAAGTCTGTGCGGGAGCTCGTCATTCCCACCCCCCCCCCGCCCCCCCCCCGGCCTTTTCCCTGCAACATGATAACACGCCACATCGCCCCCAGCTCTCAAGTTAAACATCTTATTAACTGCAGTGACGTAAAAGAGGAAATCGCCAAGAACTATCGCAAAGATGAGAGGGAACACATTTACCATCGATCGGCTACGATACCGCCGCAGAGATCTGCACGTAAAGAAACAAACAAACAAACAAACAAACAAAAAAAAGCAGCATTCAGCCCCTCCTTTCCCCCCCTCCTCCGATCGCTCGATGTCATGGGAAACTAAACCTGACATCCAAACAGCCCAGATACGAGAGACTTGCAGTAAAAAAAAAAAAATTATAAGATAAAAAAAACCCAACAACACAAAACCCACAAACTTGCCTTTCAGGAAACCGTTTGGATACAGACCCCGCGCAGCTGCAGCCACCCTCCGTGTCGTGTTCATCCCTCCTGCTTCGGCTTGGAGATGGGGCAGGGAGGGGAAAGGAAAGAAAAGAACAGAAAAGAGGAGCTGGGGGAGCAGGGGGGTGGGGGGGAAAGAAGTGATATCGCAGCTGATGAGCTGCGAGAGGCTGTTGGCGAAGTGGTCCAGCAATCCTCTGAAATTCAGACGGTCACGTGAGGATCCTGTCTGCAGCTCCCGCGCAGCCCCGGCTCAGCGCTTCTCGAACTGCACACGCAGCAATTCACCCCCTCGACATCCCGCACCCGTTTTCCAACCCGTGCCCCATCCCAAACCCCCCCCCCCCCCCCCCAACAGTTTCTTTTCACAAGGTGACCGAGGGCTTCACGCCGCCAAAGTGGATTTTTTTGCCCATGCAAGCGCAAGGCACACAGAAAAGCGTCACTAAGCTGCAAAACCACCCCTCCTTTTTAGTTTTTTTTCCAGATAAATCCCAGCCCTGCAGGCAGTGGTGTCTTCTCCACCGGGATGCGCGTGGTGGCCCATCGCCCCACCGCATCATGTGAGGCTGGTGGGGGGTCCCCATCAGCATAAAGGAGCATCCAGAATAACGTCCTGGGCATATATATATGCACATACATACATGCATACACCTACATATACACACACATATATAAATATATATATATATATATATAAAAAAAAGGAATACCCTGGGCATACGCCAAACCAGCCCCTGAGCAGCCACGGTTGCATCAGAGAGCAGCCAAGTGAGCCCAGACACCTCCAGGGTGAGATGGCAACCAGCTTTTTTCTTTCTTTATTTAATGATTTAATTTTTTTTTTTTTTTGCTTTAATTTTCACCCAGGACATTGCTTTGCACCCAAAAGATGCTCCAGGCTACTTCTTCCCCCATCCTGCGTCGCCCCACGGTGCAGCAGCTCCTGGGGTCCCACCAGGACCAAGCCATCAGCAAAGGTCCCTCTGCAAAAGCCGCGTGGGCTGCACAGAGCCAGCCTCACCCTCCCACCCCCTAAAAATCTTCAGGACAACAAAAATGAATGGTTTTTTCATGTTTTCTCTTCCAGTTGCACCCATTCTTCACCTAAATTAGCAAGAGGAATTAAGAAACTCAATGCTCCACGCTGTCTCGCCTTCACCGCCCGGCTGGAGACGCATTGCATTGCACTAAAGTCAGGCAGATACAGCGGGACTAAAAAAAGAGCTTTTTTTTTTTTTTTTTTAAAGCCAGATTGCCTTTCACGGCAACTGTATTTATAGGTAGAGCTGTTGAAATTTTAAGGGCTCCTTGCCACAGGAATCCGGTCGCGTCTCATGGTCACAAAGTGGCGTAACTTGGCAAAAATGAACATTTAACGGACCGAGGGGTGTCGCTTCCCTGCCGTAAATTTGGATAAAATCAAGAGGGGGGGAAAAGAAAAGATGCAAAATGCACGGGGCAGCCATGCACGCTCTTGCCATGTGCTTTAATCTGTGTTTTCCAGGTTCGGAGCGTAGCGAAGACAGGACTTCACACCCGCCTGGCACTTTCCTTTTCTGTCAATGACCAGGGGAAAAAAAAAAAAAAAAAGCTTTTGTGGGTGTTTATTTTTGCTTTCGGTTTGGCTACCAGTGGCATGCACAAAACCTCCTCTGCACTTCGTTTTATGGTTGGAAAACCCCAGCGGGGTTCAGCTCCGGAGCGGTAAAACTCGCTCTCCTCATCCGAAGCTGCCCGGGAACGCCAACACGCGGCGGCACACAGTGCCCAAAAACCACGCAGTCTCAGCCCAAAAGTTTGCAATTTTCTTACACAACAGCAGGCTATGCCGCTAAACCCCTCTTTTATTTTAATTTATGCTATAAAAGCACGTTACGCCACATCCAAAGACGCTACCACCCCGCTGAGCGTGTCTGGATGCTAAACTTTTATTTCCCTATGGCAACGTGTGCCTATTTAAAACAAAACCCAAACCATAATTAAAGTTATTGATAGGAGCCAATGTTTACTGTTTGCTATTTTAATATCAAGTGCTGTTGGATTTCAAGCCACTGATTTCCATCGCTTGCAGGGCATGATTAAGCTGGAAACGTGCCTAAATGCTGGGTTTTTTTTGTTTTTTTGTTTGACGTTTCTATGGGCACTTCTGCCGTCAAATCAAAGAAATGCACTTAAGAGGCCGATCCCAGCGGATGCTTCTCATCGGGGACCGCCTCGCCTCGCCTGAAAGCCGGCGAGTGATTTTTGAGCTATCGAGACGCACATCAAAATAAAACCAAAGTAGCTATAAGGAAAGGTTTTTTTGCTCCTGCAAGCAGCACTCTCCATAAGCAGAGCCAACGTGGCGAAGGCTCGCGGGGCTCCGGTAACGCGAGTATTTTCAGCCTCGTCAAAATTAACAGAAGTATCGCTTTTCCCAAAGGAATGACTTTCAGGTTGGAGCGTTGACCAAAGGTTAAAAGTCTCTTCCTCTGCTTGCCCACGTGTCAAATTTGGCGGCCGCAATGAGCATCTGATGTCCCCCAAAAGCGACTGCGTCGGGGACTGTGCAATAGCCCCTGATAGCCAGCACATGGATGGTTAACTCTGAAGCCTAGTGACAACACACCATTAAGTTCCTGGATGTTCCACCTGCAGCATTTTCGATATATGCTATTAGCAACAATACAACCAAAATATTAACAATCATTATAACAGTGGAATTTAAATCCAGCTCACAACAGGGTAGGGAGATGCAGGATATTTAGTATTCCAACAAGCCACCAGCTCCATTTATCCACACTACTCTTTTTCCACTGCTATCAATAAACACACAACTTCATTAAAGCTCTGTTTTCTTGCTGAACCTCCTTTAGCAAGAAGGATGCGCGTAAAACCAATCCAGCAGCTCCAGACGCTCAGTCGCCTCGTTTACGTTTCTGCACCTTTGAGCAGAAAGACGAAGCCGTAACCAAATTAACTGGAAACTGGCAGCAGTGCAAACTTGCCAGATTCCAGCTAATTGCTTGGATTAGTAATTCCAGTCGCATGCAAAATCCATTTTACCTATGGCATGCGGTGTTCTCCTGCTACGCGACCCGCCTGTTCCTGCAGCAGGGACCACCAGCCTCCCAAAGATCCTAAGCTATGTCCAGACCAGTGAAAGGCTTGTTAACTTAATGGAAACATGCTAAAATATAGAATCATAGAATTGTTTAGGTTGGAAGGGACCTTTAAGATCGAGTCCAACCATCAACCTAACACTACTATGTCCACCACTAAAACATGCCCCTCAGCACCACATCTACATGTCTTTTAAACACCTCAAGGGATGGTGACTTCCCTGGGCAGCCTGTTCCAATGCTTGATGACCCTTTCGGTGAAGACATTTTTCCTAATGTCCATCCTAAACCTCCCCTGGCGCAACTTGAGGCTGTTTCCTCTTGTCCTATTGCTTGTACCCTGGGAGAAGAGACTGACCCCCACCTCGCTACACTCTCCTTTTGGGTAGTTGTAGAGGGCAACAAGGTCTCCCCTCAGCCTCCTTTTCTCCAGGCTGAACAACCCCAGCTCCCTCAGCCGCTCCTCATGAGACTTGTTCTCCAGACCCCTCATGATCTTCGTTGCCCTCCTCTGGACCCGCTCCAGCACCTCAGTGTCTTTCTTGTAAGTGAGGGGCCCAAAACTGGACACAGCACTCGAGGTGGGGCCTCACCAGTGCTGAGCATGGCCCAAGTTGCCCAGAGAAGCTGTGGCTGCCCCATCCCTGGAGGTGTTCAAGGCCAGGCTGGATGGGGCTTTGAGCAGCCTGGTGTGGTGGGAGGTGTCCCTGCCCAGGGCAGGGGGGTTGGAACTGTGTGATCTTTAAGGTCCCTTCCAACCCGAACCATTCTGTGATTCTATGAACTGCTGATGCAGCGAGCGCAGCCCCATATTATCTGAGGCCAAGAGCCACTCCTGCCAAGAGGCGGGAAGCATCCATTGGGATGCCAAGACCAGACAGCACGGACCACGCGCTTCCTCCTGGGCCCCTTGCAACACAGAGCCTAGCGTCGGGTCTCCTGAAGGCACCGAGGCCCCTTGGACCCCGAAAATACTCACTGCATCCCATTTCCACTCTGCGTCTCCCCCTGGCAGCGCAGCGGGCCCTGTCCCCCTCAGGGCGCTCTGCTGCCCGGAGCTGCAGCGGTCGGCCCCCTGCATGCCCCCCCCTCCCCGCTGCGACAGGGGTTATGGCGCTGCGAATGGCCCCCCCCCCCTCAACGACCCTTCCGTGGTGCTATCGGGGTTATGGTGTCATGCACGGCTGTGTGTGACCCCCCCACACCTCCGCCGCTACCGGGCTTATGGCACCATGCACGGCCTCCCCTCATACTACCGGGTTTATGGCACCGTGCACGGCCCCCCCCCCCCCCCCCCCATGCTGCTATTGGGGTTATGGAACCGTGCACGGTTTCCCCCCCACCCCCATAGCCACCGGGGTTATTGCACCGTGCATGCCCGCCCCCCCCCCCCGCCATTGCTGCTACGGGAGCCATGGCACCGTCCACACACGCCCACCCCTGCCCCCAAGCAGCCACCGGGGTTATTGCACTGTGCACGCCCCAGACTGCCCCCCCACATGCTGGTACCGGAGTTATAGCCCCATGCGCGGCCCCCCCCATGCTGCTACTGGGGTTATTCCACCGTGTACCCCGCACATGCCCCCCCCCCCCCCGCGATGCTACCGGGGTTACTGCACCGTGCACGACTCCCCCCATGCTGATACCGGGGGTTATGACACCGCGCAGCCCCCGCACATGCCTCCCCCCGCAGCTACCGGGGTTATTGCACGGTGCACGGCCCCCCGCAAAGACCCTCCCACGCTGCTACCGGGGTACGGCACCGTCCACGGATCTCCCCCGTCCCCCTCCTACCGGGGTTACTGCACCATGTACCCCGCACATGGCCCCCCCACCATGATGCTACCGAGGTTACTGCACCGTAAACCCACACATGGCCCCCCCCACGCCGCTACCGGTTTTACCGCACCGTGCACGCCCCCCACCCACCCCCGCCCCGCTTCCGGGGCCACCGCGCCGCGCACGCCGCCCGCCCACCTACCGGCCGGGCCCGCAGCGCCCTGCGCGGCCTCCCCCAGCACGCCGCGACAGCCCGGCTTCCCCGCTCCCGCCCCGACCTCCCCGCCGCGATCGGAACACCCTCTCCGCCACGATCGCGCCGCTCCGGTGCTGGAAGGTTAGGAGGGGGAATCCCGAACGGCAACCCCCCCCCGCACCGGGCCGCATTGTTGCGTGGGCGGCCCCACGTGCCGCCGCCTCGCCGCCTCCCCGCCGCTATCCCCGTCCCCCTACACTGACCTGCTCGCCGGCCCCGGCTCCGGCCGTGCCGCCCCGCTCGGCTCCGCTCCGCGCCGCCCGCCCAGCCCCGCCGGCCACCCCGCGCCCGCACATGCAGCCGCCGCCGCCGCCGCCGCCGGCCCGCGCCCCGCCCACGCCGGGCCCCGCCCACCCCGCGCGTCACGTGGTACCGGCTGAGCCAATGGGAAAGGAGGACGCTCGATGGGGCGGGGAGAGTAGAGGCGGTGGGGCGGGAGAAGGGGCGGGGCTTAGCGAAGGGTATGGGTGAGGTGCTACGATGTGGGCGGGGCTAGGGGAAATGTATAGGGGCGGGGCTATGTGATGGGCGGAGCTTGGAGAAGGGTATGGGGCGGTGCTATGCGGTGGGTGGTGCTTGGGGAGGGGATAGGGGCGGGGCTATGTGATGGGCGGGGCTTGGGGATAGGGTCGGTGCAATGTGGTGGGTGGGGCTTATGGGATATAGGGGCGGGGTTGTACCGTGGGCGTGGCTATGTGGTGGGCGGTGCTATGCGGTGTGTTTATATATGGAGTGGGCGGGGCCAGGGGAGGGGGCACCGTGAGGTGGTGGATGTGAGGGGAGTGTGGGAGGAGGAGGAAGAAGAAGAAGAAGAAGAAGATGATGATGATGATGATGATGATGATGATGATGATGATTGGAGACAGCCAGCATGGCTTCACCAGGGGCAAGTCCTGCCTGACCAACCTGGTGGCTTTCTACAATGGAGAGACTGCATCAGTGGACAAAGGAAGAGCAGTGGATAGCATCTATCTGGACTTCTGCCAGGCCTTTGACATGGTCCCCCACAACATCCTTCTCTCTAAGTTGGAGAGATACGGATTTGATGTGTGGACTGTTCGGTGGATAAGGAACTGGCTGGATGGTCGCATCCAGAGAGTGGTGGTCAATGGCTCGATGTCGAGGTGGAGAGGGGTGACAAGTGGTGTCCCTCAGGGATCCACACTGGGACGGGTGCTGTTCAACATCTTCATCAATGATTTAGACAGTGGGATCAAGTGCACTCTCATCAAGTTTGCCGATAACACCAAACTGAGTGGTGCGGTTAACAGGCCAGAAGGATGTCATCCAGAGGGACCTGGACGAGCAAGAGAGGTGGGCCCGAGCAAACCTTATGAAGTTCAACAAGGCCAAGTGCAAGGTCCTACACTTGGGTCGGGACAATCCTCGTTATCAATACAGGCTGGGGGATGATGTGATAGAGAGCAGCCCTGTGGAAAAGGACTTGGGGGTACTGGTGGGTGAAAGGCTGGACATGAGCCGACAATGTGCGCCTGCAGCCCAAAAAAGCCAATTGCATCCTGGGCTGCATCAAAAGAACCATGGCCAGCAGATCCAGAGAGGTGACTCTCCCCCTCTACTCTGCTCTCCTGAGACCCCACCTGGAATACTGTGTCCAGCTCTGCAGCCCTCAGCACAAGAAGGACATGGACCTGTTGGAGCAGGTTCAGAGGAGGGACATGAAGATCATCTAAGGGCTGGAGCACCTCTGCTGTGAGGACAGGCTGAGAGAGTTGGGGTTGTTCAGCCTGGAGAAGAGAAGTCTCTGGGGAGACATTATAATGACCTTCCAGTGCCTGAAGGGGGCCTACAAGAACGCTGGGGAGTGGCTGTTTGCAAGGGCATGTAGCGATAGGATGAGGGGCAATGGTTTAAACTAGAGCAGGGTGGGTTTAGATTAGACATTAGGAAGAAGTTCTTTACACTGAGGGTGGTGACACACTGGCCCAGGTTGCCCAGAGAGGTGGTGGAGGCCCCATCCCTGGAGACATTCCAGGCCAGGCTTGATGAGGCTCTGAGCAACCTGATCTAGTTGAAGATGTCCCTGTTCACTGCAGGGGGGTTGGACTAGATGACCTTTAAAGGTCCCTTCCAACCCAACACGATTCTATGATTAAGAAGGAGAAGAAGAAGAGGAAGATGATGACAACAAGGAGTAAGATGAGGAAGACAAAGAGGAAGGCGAGGAGGGAGGCAGGGACAGGCAGCACAGGCCTGGGCTCGCTGTGGCTGTGTCCCCCTTCCCTCAGGGAGCACAGGCCGGGCAGAGGCCTGGGCCAGGCCAGGTGCAGGCAGGAGGCCGCCCACTCCTGAAGCGCTATAAAGGATTTGTTGAACATCTTGCTGTTAGTGGTGCTGGGTAGGTGTGAGGCACAGGGGTGTTGCCCATTGGTTCGCCATCCCAGGGACTGGCGTGATTCAGGAGCTGCCAAGGACCTCGCCTCATGTTGTCGACCTTTGTGTCTAGAAATCCCCGGTCTAGATCTGTGGCATAGTGTAAGGAACTGCCATAAATTCAAAGGCATGGGAACAGAGCACCCGACTTCAGTGCAAGTTGCTTGTTTTCGTTTATTTCGTATTTATTGAGGACTCTTAGCAGAAGTTACCACGGAGGCAGCCAAGGACTTCGCAGGCATTAAAGGAATAGTAGGGCAGGGCTTTTTGGGGTGACAGGGGAATGAGGTGATTCCTCAGGAGTCATACACAAATACGTCGAGGTGAAGGGACAGCAGCGGAATTTAGTGACGTGGTTTAGCAGTGGTTTTGGCAGTGTTATGTTGATGGTTGGTCTTGATGAACTTAAAGGTCCCTTCCAATCTAGATGATTCTGTGATTCTATGTCTGCACACTTCCCACGTCTTTCCTCTTCAACACGTCCAACAAGCCTGGTAACCACAGAGCACCCTCAGCAAGCATCCCCTGTTTGCTACTCATCGAACCCATCAGGAGATCCTCAGATATGCTTAAATTTCAAGGATATTTTTTCCTCTTCCCTGAAAGGCACTAAAACGGTGCCATCTAAATCAGAACTGCCTGACAGCGCTTTATGTTTCTGAGAACATCCTTTGTTAAAAGGACCAGGAGGCTTCCTCTTTGGTTAACGGCTGACCTGTCAAGATCTACAAGAAGTCCTCCAGCAGAACTTGAGAAAGGCTGATTTGGCATATTGGATGTTTCCAACAGAAAAAAGAATAGAAAAAAAAAAGGAAAGAAAAGGTTCAGAATTTCTTAATGCATCATAAAAAAAGAATTAGTAAAGGAAAGGAGTCAGTTTTACCAAGATTTCTTAATGCAGTGGATCTTACCCAACTGCAGTGTATGTCTGTACACATATAAAATGGATCCTTTGCTAAAACTTTTGCATCTGTTGACCAATTCCAAAGCATATTAGAGAGATTCAATTTCTGTAAGCTTGAAAACAGGCAGCTGGGTAAAAGGGATGTCCTTCGACATGCCTAGCTCTCTCCTTCCCCTTCCCTTCTCGAGGGAGAGGCGTAGCATAAGCTTAACCTTGATTAGACATCAGCAAATTCACACGTTGCAATAGTCATCTGCTGAAAACAGAAAGAAAACTGTTACTTCCCCTGCTATTGACATTTAGGTTTTGCTATTTGACTCCCTGCTACTTTTTCTAGGTGAGAAAATTATCTATTATTCACATCAACGTTTTTAATGAATTACTCAGACTTCCGGCGGTGCTAGGATCAGTCTGGCAAACTTAGCGAAAGCCCTGGAGGGCAGAAGTCCTCCTGCTATTCCTGGTGATGGTAGAACCAACTGAGAAACCCGCCTGCGAATGCTTTCTTTAAAAGCATAAAATTGAAAACTGAAACAAACAAACAAAAAATCCAGCACAAAGAAAAACAACTTTGCAGCTGCTCAAGTTGGTTGGGTATTTTTGGTCAAATCCTTTCTTGTTAAAACAGCATGACCCCTTTTCCTTCCACGGGGATTCCCAGGCATGATGGGGAACTGCATTTGGCTCTGAGGGAATATGTTTGTTTTTCTGTATCCTTTGCCGTTTGTGAATCTGATAGACCTGCCTTTCTTTCAGATTCAGCCAATGCCAGTAATCTGTTTTTATTTAGTTGGGAACCTGAGAGCGGTGGTTGGCAAGCCGTTCTTTGCTTACCATTTGAAACGTCACATGGCAAATTCTATCACCCGAGCACAATCTCAGCTTGACAGCTCTGGCAAAAGAAAAAGGGGCAACAGCGTGAGCCTCCACCACATCGGCTCAGAAGTGCCGTCAAACCCAGCTTGATCCCTCTTGCATGGGTGAGGCTGAAGGCTTCCTGTGCCTGAGAGAGCGTAGCTTCTCGGCCAGTGATGTAAATTCATACCCAGTTTTGCTGCTGCTCTTTGGTAGGGAAACATTTGTCCACTGTAAGCTGAAGGGAAAATGGAGGCATTTAAAATTGATATGCAACGCAACTGAGGAACACCTTCAGGTCTCCTGGTAAGCCTGAGTCCATCTTCAGTCAAGCCCTGCCTCACGTCTCTGTATTTTAGAAAAACGGGCAGAGAGAAATGTTTCCACTATCAGGTCACTGCCTTAAGAGGATCAAATAGGCTTCATGTTAGCTGTAATTTCCTGAATTTGAATGGATTTTCAACAAAAATATCGACAATCTCCTGTGCACGTTATCATCCTTGAGCATGTTTTTCATGCATGATGCACTGAAAAGCAATGTGGAAGGATTGGAACCTCTGTGCAGATACTTATCCCAGAGGGTTGTATTTGCCTTAGAGGAAAGCCTGGCCACGTTTTAATATGTGCTTGTCAAAGTGCTTGTATTACAGCTAGGACGCTTTCCTGGATCAAGCCCATGCAGGCTCCATGTTTGCATAAAGGATGGAAATGCAATCCATACACCTGCTTTGTCTGAGTTTCTGTAATCTTTATTTCCATGGTCCTTCCCTACCCCCTTCTGTCATTTCCATTTCAACCAAATGCAGCTTTCTTCAAGCCAGGACACCATTAACACTGAACTGATGGAAAAAATTGCTCTCCTTTTTGCCACCTGCAGACAACGTTTCTCAGGGCTGCTGCGCTAGAGAGGGAAGCAGCAGCAAAGTGATAATTCAGGGTCGGTAAGGTTGCAGGAGGAACTACTCCTCCAGTGTAGGAAGTGAAACACGTTCATGATGATCAACATATTCTTGATATGTCAGTGTTAATGTTTCTGCACCGATGCCTCTTTCCCATCCACTAACTGAGCAAGTCTCAGCCACTGGAACTTGTGTCTTGGCTCACTATACCAGATATTTCTGCTCCTTTGGTGAAGCAGTTATCACATCCTTTTCCTCTGGAATTTCAATATCTGGATGAGGTTTCCAGTCACTAGCCCTTACACAGACATCTCATTCACCTGCACTACAAGCAGCTTGGGTTTCTCCAGCTTCCAGAGGTCCCAGAAGCTGCTGTGCATTGAGTAGTGGATACTTTTTCTTTCTGGGAGAGATAAGAAAGTGAAAAAAAAAAAAAAGAAAAAAAAAAAGAAAGAAAACCCATGCAATGGTTCTGTTTCAGGTTTTATTTTATTTTTTTAAGTTAGCTTTTCCTCCAGGAGAGGCTCAAAATGGAGCACTTACCTTTTCAAGAAGAGTCATTTAATAGCTGGACCAGCACTTGGAATTCACTTGAAGGCACTGACTAATTCAGCACATGAACGAAACTGAAGTTCACTCATACGTGGTAACGCCTTTCCTTTTCCCACACTCATCAAAACCTTGTTTGCCTGCTTCACAGACTCCCCAGGTATTAATAGCCAACGAAGACTTCAGAAGAGAAACAGCCGGGCCCAGAGACTCAGAGTTTGCCTGTAAGAGGGATGGGGGAGGCTATAAAGGGATCACTAAGGAGTGCTGCAGATAGCCTGGCTTCTTGCAGCTGCCCTCCTACACAGCTGAAGCTCACTCCTGCTTTCTCAGGCACATGGCAGAGTCCAGGGCTTTCGTCTGGGCTGAGAACGTGGTTAAATCCTTGCAGGCACCACAACGTGGAATGGCATTTCAACCACATCAGGGAAGGCAGGATGGGTCTCCTAGGGCAGGGCTTCTTCACATGCGGTCCCTGCACTACTGGTGGTCCCTAGCGTGCCTGAAGGTGGTCTGCAAAATGATTGCAGTTAAAAAAACCAAACCCATACACATTGCATTCCCACGCCTGCAAGCCAGCAATCGGAAAGAAGATGAAGTAACAGTCATAGATAAACATGTTGAGTTTTCGGTCCCGGTGGCAGTTCTTTCCGTGATGTCGTGGTCCTCAAGTTTTGTCCTTTTTTATGAAAGAAGGTTCACTTGGTTTAAGAAGGTTGGTGGGGGGTGGCTGGTTGCCCCACTTCATCTGGCACTGGAAACCTGGGCTGGTACGTGCTGCAAGAACCCTGCTCGCTGCCAGAAGTTACCTGCAGCCAACCCCACATACCTATTCAAAGAGCCTTCGTTTTCCTCATTAAAGGACATACTTGCATAATCTTCCTTGTACGATAAGGAGCAGTGCCTACTTTCTATCTCACACCCAGGCCTCCAGACTTAGCCAGGCCTAAGGAAAGGACTCTTCTGCGTAACCAGCTCTACCTGGGAGTGTAGACACATCCTAAGGACATGATACTATCGGGGTGGGGGGGAGAGGGTGTGCCCCAGGCGTCCATCAAAGACAAGCACTGCAGCTGACAGGCTGGTATGGAGACAGCAATTGGAAAAGGGTGAGAAATACGGAACTCAGAAATGTCTCTGTGCCTCAGATGAGTTTCCTCCTTCATCCCGTGAGAAAAAAAACACAACAGTGCTTCATTTTTTTTTGGTCGAGGTGACTTTGCTGTTTACCCTGGGAAGAATTTTTGAAAAGTGTTGCTGCAACACGACTGAGGGAAGGGAGCTTGCCCACCTTCATCTTAATCTTGATGATAAAGTGTCTGGATTACCAGCTGAAGCTCAAATAACTTGGCCTGGCATCATTCAAAGCCACCATAGTCCTGAAGCTGTATGTGGTGGGGTACATCTCTGGCCCCAGCTCTGATTTGTTCTCCTATGAGATCCGTAGGGTCAGGCATGCATTCATCCCTGTGTGGATGCTCTTAGTGTAGACGAAAGCATCTTACTGGGGTTAAGTTCTGGTGAAACCTAGAACTTTGGTAAAAAACCAAGCACCTGGAGCAGGATCTGGCCTTTCCAAGGAGGTTTTGGTTGCGTTCAGTGATGAATGTGAAGGAAACTCATGGTTCCTGGGATGGCGGAGGCAGGGAATGAATGAATCAGTTTGCAGTTGGGAGTATGGGAGGTAACAGGGCTTTTTTTCTCTTGTGCTTCTGGTGATCCAGCACAGGTCTGCACTGTTCTAGGAGACAATAGCGACTGGTCTTTAAGCTTAAACTGGAGAGGTCTCTACTTTTGGTCTTCATGGGCCCTGGTTTAATACTGATGGTGGCAGCAGGGTGAGAAAGCCTTCTGCTACTTCCCTCTCCATTTCACGGAAAGCAGAGGCAGGCAAAGGTTAAGTGACTTTTGCAAGGTCACGTAGGAAATCGGTAGGGCAGGAGGCTGGTCATTAGGACATCCTTTCTCCACAATATAAGAACAGATGGACCAGAGGTGCAGAGAAAGAACGGGACTTGCCCAAGGTTGTGGGATCGTCCCACCTCCTGAGGCACTTGTCCTGGCAGCAAGATTATCACATACTTCCCATATCTCTGCTGCAAGAGGTGAATGGGAAGGGGTGTGTGGGGGAAACAAGCTGGTTGCTATTAATTCAGTTGAGCTTGACTGGACATGCACAAGCAATCTGGAGAAGGAAATAGTTCTAGTTCTGTCTGGTTCAGCAGAAACTCCACCCACTGAAGCTTTCCGGCAGGAAATCGAGTTACAAACATTACATGATCTGAGCAAATTCTCATACACTGATCCTACCCTGGGGACAGGACACTTTTGCGAGCTGGTTATTGAGGCTGTAGTTTTAGATACCTTAACCCTTTCTGGAGTGTCACTCTGAGGGCATCACAGCTTCTTGCGCTGGCCAGGCTGTAGAGATCACAAGCGAGAAGAAAATGGATTAACAACTGTTGGGATCATTCTTCATCAATAAAGAAATCCTGAATGCCCTGTCTTTATGTGGAGGAAAGAAGGGGAGGGCTGGGGAGTCTTTCTTCTACTCGCTTTTCCTACTGAAAAATTGAGATCTGTCGACAATGTGTTTCCTGGAACACCCTAAAGATGACCAAAAAACGTGTGGTTTCTGGCACCAGCCTGACTGTGCAAGTGAAACCTCTCAATGGAGAAAGGAACCAAATTGTACTTGGACTGTTTCAGACCCATTGTTTTTTATTAGCAGAAATGCCTGAAAAACAATAGGAGAAAAGCTGCCATCGTAAAAATTCAGACACCTACTGCTTCAGCTAAGGGTTAAGATAAATCGTATTCTGCATGTTTAAATTATAGAATGAACCTTAAGGAAATAAACCTTGACGCTTGCTAATAGCCCTGAGTTTTAAAGTGAAAAAGCATAGAGAGGAAGGGAGCTTTTCTTTGTACAGAATAGGAAGCAAAAAGGAGCACAGCTCGTATTTTTCTCTTTATCCAATTAGCAGTAATGTAGACGAATGTCTGGCACTGAGAAAAGGGGGAAGGTGGAAGCTGCCTGCAGTGATAGCAAGGCTGTTTTTCACATGATGGCTGTTTCTGGGGGCTTGCAGCCCCTCATCACGCTGCTGGAGAGTGGGAGGGTGGGGATGGCCCCTGCTAGCCGTGCTTCCCGCCGGAGCACACAGTGTGCCATCTCTCAGGTTTCCTTTTTGTTCGTCTGAGAAGCAGAGCGTCTCCTGATGAAGGTCACAGCTTTGATCCCCACGGCTTGCTCTTGTGTTTATGGATGGCCATTATTAGTAACAGGGGCTACCGCATGCACTACTCCGTGCCTGCCCTTGTCTGACTGCAAGGGAGCAGGGGCAGGATCACAAAAGAAAGTATAAATAGAGTCATTTTAAAAGCCTGTTAAATAGAAATAGACTTTTAGGGAGGAGAGAGAAAGAATGAGGCGTGTTACCATGGTAACTGCCAATGGTTTATTTAAGAAGGGCGAAGAAACAAACACCACAAAAAGGCAAAGTCAAGAGGAGCTGAAGATTGCTGAAGGAATCTGCCAGGATACGGACACCGAGGGGCCAGGTAAGAGCAGTGAGCTTCTACTAAAGCTGCGCTGAAAAAATTCATCCCGCTTTACCTCTTACGAAGTGGTCTGGACAACGTTACTATGAAATGTGGATTTCCAGTTAGGGAAACTGTTTTTCCAGTTTTTCTGGGAGGGTGGAGAGTGAGTAAATACATGAGAACAAATGTCAGATTGGTGAAATCATCAGGAGTAAAGGGCCTCTGCCCAACCTGAACCCACTTAGTGCAAAGCCCAACTCATGCTACTAGTCATCTTGTTGTTAGAGGAATAGTGGAGGACATTTCCCTTGTGTTGACGTTGGAGAAATATTTTTTAAATATTATTTCTGTAGGTCCAGAACCAAATGCCTTGACCTGGGTAGATCTGAGAAGCAGGCACTGCTGTGATTTTGATCCCGCTCCTCCATCTGGATCAAATATTTTGAAGACTTTTCTTCTCTAAGTAGCTCTTGCATTTCTGTCTCCAAACGCAGGTTGCTGCAGCAGAAACACGCATTCAGGCTTCCTCACTTCTTTCTCCAAGCTCCCACTCCTTAAAGGAAGATCAAAGTAAGCTTTAATCATAGGATCAGGGACATTTTGGGCTGGAAGAGATCGTCTGCAGCAGAAATAAGTGGCAAACCCGTGCAGTTTGCAAGGCAATTTCGCAGGGTTCCTGGAAATGAGATCAATCGGTCAAACAGATCAGGGCTCGTGTCCTCTTTGCATGTGTGGTAAGTGCAGGACAAGGAGAAGCGCTGCAAACTCCAGCTCAGAGCGACCTGACCTTGCAGAAGGCCAAGAGCAGAGACGTCTGAGGGCTGCTTGGAGCAGGTCTGACTGGACGCGGTGCTGCGCAAGAATGACTGTACTGCTCTGGCCCCTGGGAGTAAGAGCTGCTCCCGATCTGGGCAGAGCTTGCCCGTGTCTGAGTCAGCCACACGGATGGGAAGCTCTGGCTCTGTTTCTGACCTTTCCATAGCGCAGTGCTGTGGAACCTTGGGTCACTTCACTCGGTTGTACCTGCTTTTCCCACCTGTAGAGGCAAGGACCATGTCTCTGGTTTTGTGCCCTGCCTCAGAGGTGTGTAGTCTGTAAACTTTCTGGGAGTGGAAATATCTTCCTGCTTGCTGGTACAACACTAATCACAGGGGGAACCTGATCAAGAGGGGGCTTTCAGGAGCTCCCACAATGTCTGCTATTAAAAAATTGGACTTGAATGTCCTTTTCTGTGTGCATCAGGAACATGGGAATCATCTTTATTGTTCCTTCCCCCCCCCGCCTCCCCAGGAAAGCTGTCACTGGGTCAGGAGCAAATACCAAACGCTGGAAATGCTGGCAGCTGTGGTGGACAACCGTGCTGCCTGCCTTCCCTTATCCCATCTGCTATCTTGCTTTCTCCTCAAATGTTTTTGCTCAGGTTATGTGTTTCGTAGGTGAAAAGGCCTATCGTAATGGTTTGCATTCATTCTCCCTGTGCCCAGGAGGCTGCATCGTGTCTGAAGGCTGCCTCGTTCACAGGACAGAAAGATGCTTTCCACCCCAAAGAGCTCTTAACATGAGAAAAGAAACAGCAGATAGAAAAGCATGTGTAATGGTACCCGGAAACACCACAATGGGACTGTTCCACTCTCGACCTTAAAGGCTTAAAGACCAGAAGTGACTCGAAAGTCCCTGTGGTTGGGGTGTCTTTTGCTGTTTTGTTTTTAATCTTCTAGTTTCTAAATCAGTGTGAGGATTTCCCAGTCCCTGACTCATAATTTTGAAAACCTCAGGGCTGGTACTACTGGAAGAGTTCAAACGGCAGCGAAGCCACAAAGAGAGAACAAGTTTCGCTATGAGGAGAGCTAAGAATTGCAAAAAATGTTAGTTTCTTCTAAAAACTGCACCAGCAAATTTATCAGGGAAAGGGAAACAATTGCAAAAGTCTCCTGCCTCTCTGCAGTGAGAGACAGGGTCGACTTTTCCATCCAGTTTGGCTTCATGATACAATGTAAAGCAATGCTGTGTATTCACCCAAAAGAGCAGGAGACTTTCTGTTGGGTTTCTATCAAGGTGCTCCCGCCTGTCACCAAGGGGGAGGCAGATCTTTTTAAAACTTTGGAATATGAGCTGAAAGCCCTATTTCTCCTTAGAGTAATCCAGAAGCTTGTACTCTGTTTCCTTCTCCAACACCTCTTTGCTCAATGAGTGCATTGCAGTAGCAACCAAAGCTCTTCCACTTTACTGATCCCCTGGATGAAATTGGATACACAGCTTGAAAGGCTGATGCCTCTGTGAGCCCATTAACACAGACATGTTTGCCGGGAGATGGAAATGATTTCATCCAGAAAGGGCCCTAGGTTACCTAACTCAGGCCAATTTTTGTGCAAAACCAAACCTACGGGTGGCATATTTATTTTTAGGTTTTGAGCTAAATTCTCTCCACTTTCTCCCCCAGAGCAAGAAGCGAATCAGAACCCGACTGCTCCACTTTCTACTTTTCCCTGACCCTATGGAGAGTTATCCCATATGCCCACCCATGCATGAGAAATTCAGGGTGAGCATTTTCAGAAGGTTTCACACAGCCTTTGATGTCTCCTAGCCTGGGAAACTGGTCCCCCTCCTGCTTCCCAGCTCGGAAGGTCTCACTGTGGTATCTGCAAGAGATAACGCTCCCGTTCGCTGTCTACACTCTGGACCAGTCTGACTGTTTGCCTCTCTGCTGCGGGACAGCAAAAGGGATATTTCCCTCCAGATATTGCAGAAGGGTCCTTTCTGAGAGGCTGGCCCGCCTGCAGAGCTGGGCAGTCTGCGCCGCTCCTCTCCTCTCTTCTCACAGAGATTGAGTTATGCCAGGCTTTGACCTAAGCAAAACTGCTGACGGTCACAGGGATTTGACTAATCTCCTTAGGTCGCTGTGAAATTTGCGATTCCTTTTAGGGAATAGAATTTTTTTATTATTTTTTTTTTCCCTTCGGACTAACTTGCAATGTAAAAATAAACTGAAGCCCACGGTGGGAGATTAATTTCCTCCCGAACTCAGGAAGGGCAGTCAGTCAACACAAGATCCTCCTGGCCCATCCCAGGAGGACGCTACTCCTGGATTCATTCCTGCAGACAGCTGCTGTCCGACCTTGCCGTAAGACTTCCTTCCCCAGTGCTCTCCTCCTGGCCCTGCTGTAGCCCCATGGGGTCTCAGTGCAGCCCGTGGGCACAGCCCAAGACATTTCCTTCCCTCCTGGCTCTGCTCTGCCTCAGAGCCTTCTGCTAGCAATCCTTCTGGGGACGGGGAGCTGAAATGATAAAGTCCTAGCTTCTAGTCATATTTGACCCATCTCTTAATGAAGGGAGAAACCCTGTCTCCCCAGGTATCTAACCTCCAGAGGCTGATGAGTAATTTTGCTTCCATCTTCATGGCTCAGAGAGGCTCTCTGCAGCCTGGCCCTGTAGCCCAGGGTAATCGTGTTATTTCTGTGCAGAAAACCCCTCTCCTGTGGTTCCCCCCATCACTCCTGCTGCCAGCATGCTCCTGTCCTCCTCAGAACATGGGAGGGTTTGCACCATGCTCATGATACATCTCCTAGTTGACCAGCATTAGCCCACCTTTCCTGGCTCTCCGATCCTTCCTGACTCAAATTGAGCTTAAGGCAGATTCATTATACCTTATAAACTCCTCGAACACTCTGAAAAGGGTTGCAGTTTGGCATTGTGCTCTTGCACCTGAAACGCTGCAGAGACACGAGACCCACCTTCCATGTGGAGTTTTGTACGTGGGTCTTTGTGGCAAAGAAAACTCTGCAGACCCCTTGGTGCATATGGTTGCTGCGCAATGCTAGTATTAGTCAAATAATTAAGAACTGGTTGCTCACACAAATGCCAGAGCTGGGCTCATTTTTGCTGTGCTCCAGGGGTTCTTATTTCTAGACATTCCCATGAATTAAGCTGAGCAAGCTGGCAGGGGAGAAACGGTCTCTGAATGTTGGCATGAAAAGCCCCACCGCAAATTCATCTGTCATTGTCCTTTTGCTTTGAAAGTTTTAAGCTCTTCAATTAGGGAGAAATGACAATGCCCAGAGTGGGATTCCTTTGCTCTTATTTTGTCATGTAAAATTGAGATGTCTGACTTCAGATGAACTAGTCACCATCGGCTGCCTTTATTGATGATGCAGAGAAATAGAAAGAATCAGAGTGTGATTCAATCTACAGTAGTATCTGAGAGAGGTCAGATGAATCATAGTCTGTAAGAGAAGCTGAAGCTGCGTGGCCAGACATAAAATTCTATATTTTAGATGTCTAAATTTAAGTGAGATGAATTCCACTCCTGTGACTCAGGTGGTCGATCGCACAAGGCGGTGACAAGCTGACCACGCTGAGTAATGCAGCTCTGATTTCATGACTTGCCTTCACCCCTGCCTCTTTTCCCTGCCTACGTAAGGGTACAGCACTGTCCTCTTGATTCATTTCTTAGCCCTCAGTGGCAGGACTATGCAAGTTAGCATCTAGCTGGCCACCGAGCACGTGTCTTCTGGGGGAGCAATCATGTGGTCTTACCTTGTGCTTCCATGTTGCTGTGTTTTCTCTCCTTCAAGATAAGGCATCTTTGAATTTCTAAAAATGCTAATGCGTAAAGTAGCAGGCAAAGTCTAAAGAGCTCAAGGCTGCGATGCTGAGAGGTCAAGAACAGGCTGAGGGCTCATGCTGGCTGGGGAAGCTGGGGAAGAGGGCCTGGGAGAAGGGCAAGGAGAGGAACACAGTGGTCACAAGCCTGTTAACATGACACTTTTCAAAGATGGAAAGCACATAGCCTAAGATAACATGAGAAAACCCTACAATCATGGAAAATGGGGCTGAAAGGTGCAGTCGGAGGCATAATCTAATTTACCCCAGCACAGGAGGTCACGCTCAGGTTTCCAATGCCAATCAGTGAAAGAGAGAGGTGATTTAGCTAGAAGGGTGTAGAGAGTCTCCTGCTTGTTTCCTGATGCCTTGGATCTGTGTCCAGCATTTCATATGATTTATTGTGCAATGAGCAGCGTTGCCTCCCTGTGAGCTGTGATGCTGGGGATTTTATTCTCACAGTGCATTACTAGAAGTTTTAAAGTTTTCCCTAGAATTCCCTGGCTAGGTTATTCCCTGGCTAGGTTACTCCCCAGCTGGGAAGCAGGATTAAAAAGCAGTCGGGTCCTCCTCCTCTGAACCTCAAGGGCATGTCATTGACGCCACACTGCTCTAGGACCCTGCTTCCCCAGTGGGAATCTGTTTCTCGTTCCCTGTGATATGTAGCAATCCTCTGCATTGGAGATCTGAAATAGATGTGCCAGACTGTGATGGGGAAAAGTGCCTTGGGCAGGGCAGATTGGAGAGAGCTGGTAGGGACCAGAGTCACAGGATGGCTCTTGGGTGCATCTCTACCTCTCTTGCTTCTTCTGACAGGGAGAGGAGGGCACAGCTGAGGGCTGTGCTTCTCCCTCTGAGCCAAGGACATGAAGAAGCTGTGCACATGCCTCTGGGGATGCAGGTCCAGCTGTGAAACTAACATCAGTGTACAGACCAGGCACACAATGGTGCTTGCTGTAAAGGAGAGGACAACAGAAGCTGGACAGGTGATGGTAGTGGTAGGCAGCATTGTCCAGGAAGGAAAGATGGCTTTGCAGCCGGTACTAACCCTAACTGACAGGCTCAAACTCAAAATAACACACTCAGTGAGAAGCCTCTGGTAAGATGGAGATCCCTTGATGCTGAGCAGTATGCAGAGGCAGCCAAATTTTCAGATGAGATTGTATGTGGCCTCTTGAGATATTGAGTCCTCTCCTGGCTAGTGCCAGTGCTATCTGTGAGTCTCTGCAAACAATAGGGGGGCTCCTTGAGATGCACATGAGCTGGTTGCCCATCGTCTGGGCCAGCTCCTGCCTAGAAGTCATATAGTCAAGTAAGTGCAGTTGTTTGCCTTAAGTGGCAAAAAAAATAATAATAGCTGGTGAGGGGTCTAGAGCACAAGTCTTATGAGGAGCAGCTGAGGGAGCTGGGGTTGTTCAACCTGGAGAAAAGGAGGCTGAGGGGAGACCTTATCACTCTCTACAACTCCCTGAAAGGAGGGTGTAGAGAGGTGGGGGTCGGTCTCTTCTCCCAGCTAACAAGCGATAAGACAAGAGGAAACGGCCTCAAGTTGCACCAGGGGAGGTTTAGATTGGATATTAGAAAAAATTTTTACACTGAAAGGGTTATCAAGCATTGGAACAGGCTGCCCAGGGCAGTGGTTGAGTCTCCATCCCTGGAGGTATTTAAAAGACCTGTAGATGTAGTGCTGAGGGACATGGTTTAATGGCAACTTGGCAGGTTCAGGTTAATGGTTAGACTTGATGATCTTAGAGGTCTCTTCCAACCAAAACGATTCTATGATTCTAAGTACTCGGTGCTGAGAGACTGGGCCTGCTGGGCTAGGGAGCTGCTGCACCCGTCTCCTATTAGGAGGTCCTTAAAAACCAGAAAAGGCTCGCTTCTTTCACAAAGCCTAAGACACCTGTGGTACTTTAATTCATACTAGCTATTAGTACAGCAATAATTAAATAATGATGAATGCTCCAGAGGGATGTGCTCACTAGCGCTGCGACCTTGCTGCTAGGAATTGTCCCCTCCTTTCTGCTCATAACCCTGGTATTGCTCCAATTAACCTTTGAACTACTGAACAGATCCTCATAATCCCAAAGAGATTTCCATGCCAATCTAATGGAGACTTATGGGAAAGAGCAGTGCCTTAAATTGCTTAAAAGCTGGTTGGGATGGGAAAAACTCCCTTCTATTTCCGCATTCTTTGTAGCTTTGAGATACTGAATGTTTGGTCTAAATGTATGTTAGGTGGTGCGTTAGCCTGTGGCGAGGCCTGAACTTTATCCTGAAATACATACGGGGTGAGAGGAACATTATTCATCCCTACATGCCGTACCTGCTCATGTGGGCACACCTTGTTTGGTCAGTGGGTGCTGAAGGCACGTAGCAGTGGGGAAGTTTGGATCCTGGAGGAATGGGTCAACCTCACCTAAAGTGCTGATGGTTTGTGGTACTGTCAGTTAAACGTCAGTCACCTGAAATGCACTCTGTTCCTGGAGTGCTGAGATGCCGAGTGCATTGAGAAGTAAAGCCCTTTTACCATGTCTCGTGATAGGCAGCGAAAGGACTGAAGGTCTCTGGAGGTTTGGGCTTTGTGTCCAAGTGCTCTGTAGTCTACAGGCTGTGGGCTAGGTGATGCGTCTTTAAAAGGCACTAAAATCCTGATCCAAATGTTCTTGTCTCAGACCAGTACAATTCGAGTGGCTATTGCTGGGTTTGGTTTGCTGTGTAAGGGAGCGCAGGATCTGGCCCAGAGGGAAGGCTGAGAAAACCATCTCCACCTGAAGGTGGCAGCCCAGGCAGAGGAGTTAAGCTGGCAGGAGAACCGCCTTGACGGAGGCAGTGAGTCGCACGTAGAGATTTGGAGCAGTTCAGACCCTGCTCTCGTGTGTTTGTGTTTCCCCTCAGTTCCCACGCCTCTGCACTTCCTTGTTTAGCCCAGGCCCGGAAGCAAAACTGCTGAAATGCAAGGAAGAAAGTTATTCTCATGGTGTTTCCAGCCCAAACAGAACCAGGAGGGAGAGAGGAAATCTCATGAGAAAGCTTGACAGATTTCCAGCCCAGTCCCACTCAGGGCCATGGAGCTTCTGGTGCCTCATCTGAGCCTCTGGGCCCGGGGCTCTCACCACATTTCCATGCACCAGGAAGTCCCACAGCACCGGAGTCACAGTGATACTGGTGTCCAGGACCTTCCTGCAGTCCCATGGAGCTCAGCTTTACTCTGCTCCAGCCCAGATTCAGTGAGGAGCAGTGGATTTCCTGCTTGTTCCCACCATGGATGAGGATGGTGAGGCTGTGGGTGACTTCTACAAGCCAGAGATGTTCCTGATGGCTGTAAAGGGAGACGGAGCTCCTCCTTTCTGGCAGCACTGCCTTCACACTTAGGCAGGGTATTCAGGAGATAACCAGAGACTTTGAGTCGGAAAACAAGCTCAAAGTCCAGTGCTCTGCACTGGAGGAAGCATTGGCACCAAACTTCTGGGTATGTCTCCTCAGATATCTCCACATTTCCCCATGTGAGACGTGTGGTCCATCAGGGAAAGCGATTGGATGGTGGGGACTGTCCTGGAGCAGCTCTTCTGAGTGCAGAGTCCTAGAAGTTGGCATCTCTGCAGCTTCTCGTGTCTTGCTGATGCTTCATCAGCTGTGCATCACAGATGAGGCCTCCTGACTGTGTGGGAGCAGAGGGGTAAGATGGATGATGCACCCAGGCACTGTCGAACATTGTGCTAGGACCTGGTAAGAGCAAGAAGCGCCTGCTGGTCCTTGGATGGTGCCTGGTGAGGCCAGGATGGTCAGCTCTGGACATTGCTATGTCACCCAGTGCAACCCTAATCTCTGTTCTTGCTCAGGCCCTCTGGATGTTTGGTCCCGTTTGTCTCGATTCCCTTCCCAGCAGCAGGCTGTGCTGGTTAATTGCAGACTACATTAAAACAAAAATTGTTTCCTCATGTATTTGGCTTTAAATTTATCACCCCTTGCTGCCACTGAATGATGGTGGTAATTAGGAGTTTGCTGCATCCCCAGCTTTTATTCTGCAGCACAGCCAATGCAGCAGCAATTAATCCCCTGGCAAACACAGAGGAGGTGAATAGAGCAGCGCTGGGGACAGAGATAATCTTGGGATAATTTATAATTGCAAAGCCATGCTCGGAGCAGGAGGGACCTCCGGGAGTTGCTTTGCTTTTCGTTTCAGAGGGAAGGCTGGCTGACAGAGGGCTGGCGTTGGCTGGCTTATTTGTCCTGTGGTTTGCATTGGACCACTTCCATTTTCTGGCACTGAGGGACTGGCTTTGGGATGGATTTTATCTCACTTTAGGAGAGCTGCGCAGCCTGAAGCAGGTCTCAGCTGAGCAGGGGGAGAAATGCAAGCTCTGATTCATCCCTGTTGTAACTGTGAGCAACTTGCCCCAAAGCGTTAGAGAAAAAAAAAAAAAACAAACCAACAGAGGGGCTGGGATTCATGCTTGCTATCTTGCAGATCCCTGAAGAAGCTTCAGGAGTGATGTTCTGCCTTCTCTTTGGTTGTATAAGGACCCTAGGGAGCCGGCTTTTAATGTAGGTGCTTCAGTCAGGTGTGTTTGAAATTCCCCCGAGGACACCTTAGCACAGATCTCAGTCGCACCAGAAGGGACAAAGCAGCTTGCACACATAAGCGCTGTGGGTTGCTGCTGGCGGGAGACAGTGGCACCCTCAGCTCATTCTTCATTGCAGTCGGATTTTCTCCCTGCTCCTCAGTGCAGTCTTCGTGGTAATGGTTGCCCTCCCAGGAGGACAGGGGTATGGGCTTGGCCGGGAAGAGCTGAAGAAATCCTGGCTTCCTGTTTCTCCAATGAGACGAATGCAAGTTGTTTCAAACGTGATTAGAGCACTGTAACCTATTCCCACTGCTTTTTTTTCCTCTTGGGAGCTGACCTTGCAAGGAATGATGGAAGTTTCTTTGGGTTAGAAAGGAGACTTCTGGCAGTCCCCGTCCAACTTTCATTAAGCACCGCGAGAACTGCTTTTTCTCCATCACACCTCTGGGTTGGTCAGGTGGTAACCACCGGGACTGGGAGGTCCTGGGAGAGCAGGTAGTGTCCGTTGTAATCAGCTTAGGTTCAGCTTTGTTCCTTATTCTTCTTTAATTTTTCAGTTGTTGGGGAGGGGGATTTCCAAGAGTACGCTAGAAAAGAACAAAGCTGGAGGATGCTTTGCCGTCAGCCATCACAACTCACCACAGCTGGGAGCCCCATGCCTGCCTGGCCAGCAGCACCCGCAGTTGCTGTGGACTGATGGACAGTCCAGAGTGTGAGAACAAGATTCAGCTCACGTGTTTTCCCTTTGAGACTCGGAAGACCTTAGTCGCATGTGAATACATTTCACAGGTGTTCCCTGGAACAGATCACGGAAGCATCACGGGCTATTTTTTAACCCATGGATGAAGACATTTAGGCTCAACAATGTTATGGAGCAGAGCCAAAGCTATACAGGCCTGTAGTGAAGTTGGTGATGCATTACTTGTGTGCTTGAAGTTAAGTGGTGTTTTAGGGTCTGACGGACTTGGATTGGGAATGACATCCCAATGCTCACTGAAGGCAGTGGGAATATTTAGCAGATACGTACAGGATTTTCCGGAGGGAATTTTTTTCTTTTTCCTAGTGAATTGTAACGGGTTGTTTCATGCTGAGGATCAGGGATGATGACGATGAATCTCCTGAAGGTATTGTGGACAGGCACAGTAAAAAGGGGATTACCAGAGCCAGGAGGGGAAATATAGAATCATAGAATGGTCCAGGTTGGAAGGGACCTTAAAGATCATCTAGTTCCAACCCCCCTGCCATGGGCAGGGACACCTCCCACCAGACCAGGCTGCTCAAAGCCCCATCCGACCTGGTCTTGAACACCTCCAGGGATGGGGCAGCCACAGCTTCTCTGGGCAACCTAGATATGGTAGGAAACACCTAGTCCTACAAAGAACAAACAAGGGACAGGCAATCAAATGACCTCTTTACAAACACGTGGTAGGTACCAAGGAGATTGGTAGCAGTCATTAGGGACTGGTCAAGGAGAAACTTTCAGATGAATCGAATTCTCTTTGTGGGTCTTTCTGAAAAGGAGAGATGCAGTAGCTGCCACGTGCCTTGACTCCAGCAAGGCTTTCATCACTCATCTTCTCCTAAAACAGCTAAAGCACATGACTTAGACACTTGTTAACCTGGCCGCTTAGAAGGGAAGGTGATGGGGAGCATGGGTCTGCAGGGTGGATGAATGTATATGGAGAAAGCTTATTCAATCTGCAGGACATGCAGAGTCAGGAAGGATGGGGAATGGCACTGAAGGATGAAACTGGGATGGAGGGTGGCCTCAACACAGTGGAGGAGCTGCCTAGAAAAAGTAGGATGGGATTCAGTCGGGAGGTGCGTGGGGTGGAATAAGGCAGGAACATCCAGCTGCACAAATACAGAATGGGGAACAACCGGTTTGGGCAATGGATTACCAGGGGAATGTGAGTCAGGAAATCCACGCTCTTCTGGAGAGAGCAAAAAGCATACTGGGAGGTGTAAACAAGCATATAACCTAGCCTGAAACTCAAAGTTTAGTACTCAGAAGTGGGACAATACATTTCTGACTCTAAGTCTAGAAGTGTGATAGAAAGACCTGGGAAATATGACCAAGGAGGAAAGATTTAAAGAACTGGGAGTTTTACCTTAAAGAGGAGAAACCCTGTCTCTGTGGGTCATTGTGATGGTCTTTGTGATATAAAAGGCTGCTGTATACCAAAAAGAAATGTTAATACTGTCTGTTGAATTTCTATTAAAAATGTATGCTGAATTCTCCTGAGTTTAAATATAGCTCAGTTAATAGAAGAGGACATAGGACATTCTTCTGGGAACTGGAATTGTATACACTTAATTAATGATAATGAACACTGCAGGATATAAGAGCCTGTGCAAAGATTTTGACTGCAAGGTGTTCCAGCAACACTTAACTCACTATGGACATCTGCGATTTGATAAAGCAGTTGCCAAACAGGGGTGGAGAGAAGTGCTAATTATATAGACTATGGTAACTTCTATTCCTGCCTTTGTTCAATATGATATTCATTGTCAGCTGAAACCTCTTGGGAACTTTGCTCCTTTCTTTTATTGAATCTGGCTGTTAAATGGCTATTCAAACAGAGCTATATTATTTATTCTGAAATAGCATGCCCAGTAGATGAACTTATATTTTTCTTTAGGTCTTAAATTCAATCTGGTATGAATTAATTTGCAGTTCCGAATGGCTTGAGCAATATGAGGCAATGTTTTAGTAGGTGGGTTGTTTTTCTGCCTGTCTGTGCCCCTACAGGTGTGAACAGATAAACTGGGGTGTGGAGTGTCTGTTCTCATTGAACAAGTGGAATGGTGAGGACAGGGAGCAGCCGTACTCAGTATTTCTCCAGTGAATGGTGAGTAGTATTTCTCTTTAGACACTTATGAGTGCATGGTCTTTGCCAAGAATGCAACCAGGGCCACCTGGGGCTGCAAGCATGAGGCCTTGCACTCTGATATAAAGAAGTATTCTTGGCTTCTGTAAGGCTATTGTCCCTAATGAAATTAAGAGGAATATGAAATGCTTACTGCGCCGCGGACTTACTGCCCAAATCCTGCTCATGTGGCATCAGCAGAGGAGAGCCCCATGGTGCTCAGTCTCAAGAGCTCTTTGCCATTCTAGGATAAGTTGTAGGGGTGTCCAACACCTTCTGATCAAGGAGGAGCATCTTCAAGCTGTTGCCCAAGCCTTTGATAGCCTCACTGGACAAGTGGCATCTCAGGACTGGGAGTGGTGGTGATGGCAGAAGATTCCTCAGATGCTTGGGCTGCTCTGCCGCTGGCCCTTCAGACATGCAGGAGAACTGCACAAGATGACAGCCCTTAGATGTGTAAATAGGATGTGTAAAGAGTGTTCATTATCATTAATTAAGTGTATACGATTCCAGTTCCCAGAAGAATGTCCTATGTCCTCTTCTATTAACTGAGCTATATTTAAACTCAGGAGAATTCAGCATACATTTTTCATGGAAATTCAACAGACAGTATTAACATTTCTTTTTGGTATACAGCAGCCTTTTATATCACCCCTCCGCGGGACGGAGGGATGCCGGGATTCCTCTTGCTGGCCCTGGTCATCCCAGGTAGAGATCCTGCCCCACTTGGTGTAGGGCTGAGACAGCACCCAAATGGCACCAGGGGTGGTTCTGAGTGTGGAGCTGCTCAACTGGCTCCATCCCAACAAATTAATGGTGTTTAGAAATCAGCGCAGATCAATTTTAGGACAACTAAGTACCAGCTTTCAGCACTATGAGATGTTGGGTCATATTTGTAAGAGTCTGTCCTCAATTGCCAGGGCACCAGAAGCTCTGGTGTCCACCATGGTGTGCTTTAACAATAGATGTGTACAGAAGAGCAACATGTTTCCCAGGTTCTTTTCTCTCCCTTTGCTGGTGGACTTCACCTGCTGAGCTACTCTGAGATAAAACAGCAAGGGGAGAAGGCTCCAGCCCCTCCTGCTTCTCACGTGGTCCAGCATAACAGCAGCACTGTGCTCTGGCTTTCGTTTGCCGGTGGCGATGGATAGAGGTTGACAGAGCCTTGGCCTCGTCGTCCTGCTCCTCCTCCCGTTCTTCATCCCCAGGAGCTGGGACTTCCTGTGGTTTGGCAGGAGCTCTGTAAACATGTTCCCCAAACTGCCTCCCCCCGCCTGCCACCGCCGCACGCCCTTGCAAGAGAGGAAACACTGCAGCCGGGAATGTGGAAGGGGATTTCCATGGGCTTTAATGAGGTTGGCCTCTTTCACTCATCTGCGGGACAGGGGAATGCTGGGATTCCTCTTGCTGGCCCTGGTCATCCCTGGTAGAGATCCTGCCCCACTTGGTGTAGGGCTGAGACAGCACCCAAATGGCACGAGGGGTGGTTCTGAGTGTGGAACTGCTCAACTGGCTCCGTCCCAGCTTTGCAGCCTGGTGGCTGCCCTCCAAGGGCTTTGCCTTCCGTTTGCAAGGGAGCGGGAAGGCAAAAGCAGCCCTTGGAGGAGAGGTCGTGTGAAGGAGGCCTTCAGCCAGGGGAGCATGGGTGGTGAGGTGCAGAGCACCCTGATCGCCTTACAAAATGGGGTGGTCCAGACACCTCTGTGTCATCTCTGGCTGCTGCCCCTCTGAGGACCCATTCCCTGGCCATGGATGTGAGGCACAGGCCGTCTAAAATCCATAGAGCTGTACGCTCTTCTTGCTGAATTAGGGGTGCATCCCAGTGGGGACCAGTCTCCAAACCCTTCAGTCCCTCCCCAGGGGTGCCCAGGCAAGAGCAGTGGTAGCTGGCATGGATCATGGACTGTGCACAGAGTTAAACAGCTGGGTCTTGGATCATCTCGTGAGTCCTGGCTCTGCTGGGTTATAGCCAAATACCTACCTCTGTCCTGCAAGATCAGGGAGACTGTGGACACACTTCTCCTGTGTCACTTCTCCTGTGTTACCTCTTCCAGGTTGAGGTATTGGGTCCTGGGCTGCAGGCATTTCTCCCAGTGCTGGGAGCATCTCCAGGTGCCTGGATGATGTGACCTCCAGAGATCCCCCCAACTTCAATCACCATCTCTTGGGTGTAGGGGGGGAGTGGGCTGTACATGGCTTTCCCATGTGGGGAGGAGGAGAGGGGGACAGGCAGTAAATGCAGTGCATGGGTGACATCTAATGTCATATTGGGGTAACACAGGCTAGTTTTTCCAAGCTTAATCCTACTAATTGTAGGGGCTTTGGAGTGAGCCAGAGGATCAGGCCCATCTAGCTCTAAAGGGGCACCCTTCTTCCCGGGGGAAAGGATCTTTTTCTTCCAGGCAGCAAGAAACAGCTCACAGCGTTTCACTCTCAGCTTCATGCCAGGGAACTGCGACCCCATCATCCTGCTCTGCACAGACCTGGTCTGCTCTGAACCTCTACCATTCTGGTGCGAACTGCCCCAGATTCTCCTGCCGGGCAGACCGTCACCCTTCCTCGGTGGCATTTGAACACCTCGGTTACGCTGTGGCTGCCTCCTCCTTCCCACCTCTTCTGCATCCCCGTGCCCACCAGCCCTGCCCCACAGCTGTAGCAGTAATTAGCTCATCAGGGCTAATTTTTCACAGGCAGAAGAGAAGAGACCTCACCAACTCATTTTTAAGGGAGGGTGAGTTTGAATGGCTCTCTCATCTCCAAAACATTTTGGGGGGGTGAGAAGGAACTTTGAAGGTTTTACTTAAAATTTGGGGGTTTGATCCAGAAATGACTTTGTACTTTGCAAAGCTCAGTTTGTGTTTTGAAAGAAAAAGGTTTTAAAGTACTGTAAGGGAAATTTCAGGACTGAAGGAAGACATTTTGCTTGATTAGATCCACTTTTCCAACACTAACATTAATATTTGACTTTTTGCCTTGCTTTGTGAGAGGGTATGCGTGTGAATGCATATATACATATATAAGTATTTAATTTAAGAAATTCTTGCAAGACAGGAAAGAGCTGTGAAAGAGGACTCCTTGACGCTATCTCTTCCAGGACTGCGGGAACAGCTCCTCGTCTTTATTGCTACTGTCTTGGAAGATGTCCAGGCCAAGGACTATTCCCATCTCCCTGCTTTATTACGTCTTCAGAAATAGACACTGATCAGCAAGACTATTTCTCTCTGATTGGGGAAAGCAATTAAATTTGAGCTGTGGTTCCCTGCCTGCACTTAGCCTGAGCTTGGCTATTTCTCTTTCAAACCTGAAGAAAGCCTTTTATCGGTCAGCAGGCTCTGGTGGTGGCACGCTGCTGAAGGATGCTGTCTCTGCCGGCCTCTGGTGCATCATCCAGGCAAGACCCTGCAGAGGATGAACCTTTACAGATGGCAAAAACCAGCATGTTCATAGAATCATAGAATCAGAGAGTTGTGTAGGTTGGAAGGGACCTTTAAGATCGAGTCCAACCATCAACCTAACACTGACAAAACCACAACTAAACCATGTCCCTCAGCACTATGTCTACCCATCTCTTAAATACCTTCAGGGGTGCCAATTCCACCATTTCCCTGGGCAGCCTGTTCCAATGCTTGATAATCCTTTCGGTGAAGACATTTTTCCTAATGTCCATCCTAAACCTCCCCTGGCGCAACTTGAGGCTGTTTCCTCTTGTCCTATTGCTTGTACCTTGGGAGAAGAGACTGACCCCCACCTCTCTACACCCTCCTTTCAGGTAGTTGTAGAGAGCGAGAAGGTTCTCCCCTCAGCCTCCTTTTCTCCAGGCTGAACAACCCCAGTTCCCTCAGCTGCTCCTCATAAGACTTGTGCTCCAGACCCCTCACCAGCTTCGTTGCCCTTCTCTGGACTCAGTCCAGAATCTCAATGTCTGTCTTGTAGTGAGGGGCCCAACTCAGCCCGACTGTGATTTCTGATTGAACTCACCCAGATCTGTTGACCCGGCAGCCCCTCCTGATGTAAAAATGGAGGATGACAGAGAACCTGTTACTTTCACAGCTGGATAAATGTTCACCTGGGCATGTTGTAGTGCAGTGAAAGGCCTGTCTGCCACCAGAGTCCCTTCTCCATAGATGAGTTTGGTGATGTCCATACCTCTGGTCCTTCTCCACACCATTCCTGGTTTTTAACCAGGGCCTGATTTTTGGCCAGAAGGTACATGGCACATCTTGGCTCCTGTTCCTTAGCCTAAGCCCTTTCTTCTCCTTCCCTCCCTCCAAACCCAGGTGGTTTCCCCCATCCTGCCTGCACAAGCCTGGACCAGTGATGAACCTGTCCCCAGCTCCTTGGTCCCTGGGTATGGCTCCAGGTGCTGCACCAGAGCCGCCATGATGGCCCTGCTCCTGCTGGTGTCACCACACTGTATTTGTGGCGCAAATCGAAGAGTGGATGGAGATGTACAGCTCAACCCAGGCACTTTATCAGCCCAGAATGATGGGAATAACACTTTTTTTTTGTTTTCTTTCTTTTCCCCAGCGCACCATGCTCATTGGAGGCTGGAGCCGTCACTTTCCCGGAGGCTGTTGGAGAGCTAAATTAATTTGTTAGTGTTTATATTTTCCGAAACTGCTGCGGCGCCTTGGGGAGCCACTTACAGCCCCATCAGTGGCTCATTGATGCGGTGGCTTGTTGAGCCCAGGAAAACAAGCACCATTAGGACCAAAACAAACCCCGACTGTTCCTCTCCTGCATAATGATAGTAATTAGTGCTTGCTGGCACTTTGCAAGCATTAGTTAATTATTCCTTGGAGCTTCCTCTGGGAAGTTGCTATTCTTAGTGTGTTTTACACACAGGGAAACTGAGGCAGAAGATTTAAGGCTGTTGCAGAAGGGGCAGAGATGGGGACAGAGGCCAGGGCTGTGGCTGGAGTCCTGAACTTGCCCACTTCTTCACCGTTTGCCCTAAGTCTGCTGAAGCACGTTCAACTTGCACGATTAAACCACATATTTCCTAGTGCCGGAAGGCTTGTTTGGATTGGAAAGAGCATTTTTTCTTTTTTTTTTTTTTTTTGAAAACGGGGCATTTGCCTTAACCCACCAAACCAAACATTTTTTTTTTTTGCCTTCAAACAGGCCATTTTTGGAAAATGAAAATCAAGGGTATTTTTGGCTTTCCCGTTGCTGCTCTCTTATGCCACCTTTTCTAGGCAAAACTGAAGAAATTGAGAAAAGGATACAACTAAAAATGTCCAAATGCACACACACAGAAAAAGGGGGCTAAAAATGCTTCATGTGCAGAAGGTCATTGGGACCCAACCCCCTCTTCCCTCAAAGCCTGCAGACTGAAATCACCTATAAAGCTGCTGAATTCTTCCCTGATGGTTTTTAAGCAGCTCCAATATTTTGCATGGCAAGTTATTTTTTTAAAGCCAGTCATTTATTGCTCCTTATCTGGGTTTATTCACTGGGGTTTTACTGTCCCATAAAGACCCTTAGTTGCTGGAGAGGACAGATGTTTGGTAGATCTGTCAAGGTAAGTGAAAGAAACATATATGCCAGATTTGTAAAGATGCCAGACACAACACTGTTGTGTAATTTTACTGTTTCACAATATATGAGGTTTTTCTGATACTTCCAGCTCCCGGGACCCTCTAATGCATGATATTCTCAGGTTTCATGATCAAAAAGTAAATGCTCTCTGAACTGCAAGCTGGAAATAGAGCAGAAAGCCAAGGGTAAGACACCAAGGTTGGTGTTGCTGCTGCTGCTGTTATTATTATTCATAAATGTCAAATTCTCTTGTGGGTTTTCAAGCCAGGCATGTGAGTTTTAAGGCTCGACTCAGGATTTTTCAGTGTCTGGAGCTGACTGCAGTGCCCCCGAGTGCCAGTCACCACGGTGGGAGCAGTCAGCACAGCCTAGCACAGGTTCTGGTTTCCATCAGTTCATTTCTTGCTTGGCCCTTAGGCTAATAAATATGACATTGCCGATCATTAATAAAACATATAAATCCTAGGGTTCATATAGTGAGCTGCAAAGTTTCCACTGACCTGGGCTTGTTTACCAAACAAGCAGCCTTAAATAGGGCGGCTACTTATTTCCAAAAGTGTAACAGATTTTCTATAAAATTAGTTTTTCAGTTAATTAACAGGCTATGGCATTCTGCTGAAATTACTATACATGCAACACCCCCCTGCGGCAAATATATTTAGGAATCAGTGTACATATCGGTCTATCTGCCCTCCCCTTTCTGTGGTCTTCATATCTTTGGTGCATAAGTATCTGCCAAAATCCTTGAAGCAAACATCTGCCGCCTCTAGAAAAATCAAGGCCAAGCAGGGAGCCAATAGTGTTATTTTCTTTGCAAATGACCCGTCTCTTTTCAATGTGCTGCAAAAATCCCTTGGACCTGAACGTCTTTGCGGTACATCCCCAAATCACGATCTCAGTCCTGATTCTTCTGCTTTGGCCTCGTGGCGGGTTGTGGGGGTCCTGTTAGCACTGATAAGAGTTTGGGAGAAGACAGGGAAGGTGCAGAGTCCTCCTGCTGGAGACCAGACACATCCCTGGCTTCTCAAGAGATGGTGCTTCTACTGCCCTGAAAACATCCTTTCTCTGCTCCTTTCCCCTCCCTCCCCATTGAAGTTTCTGGCTGGAGCTGGGATTATTTTCCTGGTCCATCCCAGGTGCTTTGGTGTCTGCCCATCCAGAGCTTGCCTTGGAAGAGGTCACAGCTCGTGGCTGTGATGTGAGAGCTCCCATCTGCCTCCTTCCTCAGCCTTCAGTCAAACACCACCACCTTACCTCTCTGGAGCACCTTCAGCTCTTCCCGGACACTTTTCCCAAGGACAAAGTTATGGTCAACGAGATGTCATTTCTGCCAGGAAATCTCCCCTAGAAACTGTTTTAATCTCACAGAAGTTACTTGCAGGTCCATAAGGCAGGAGAAGAGTACCCTCTTTCCAGGTGATTCGGGCTTCTTACCATTTGCTACTTTCCTTAGCTCTGTGACGAGACTGGTGCTGGTTGCACACCTTTGTGGCATGCCATGGGGGATCAGCAAAGGTTCCCACGAGGGACATCACTTGTTCAGGCATATGTGAATATAAAATGCTAAACCCAAGCTCCTGCACCCCTGAATGTTTTAAAAAAAATTTGAGAGGAAACCAGAATCAAAGAAGGCTGGCACTTTTCTAAAACCACAGAAACACTTTCACAAGGAGCATCCCTCACACCGCAGCTGTGCCGGCTTTTCCATTATAAACCATCTTAGACCTTTCCTCAGAGCCCGAGCGATTCCTGCAAGGTGCAGCTGAGAAGGTGAAGAAGTAGAGCATAAAAGGGCAGGAGGAGCTGCTGAGGTGGGAGAGCAGCTCTGAGCAGACCTCTTGCAAAGGGACCATGTTTCCAGATTTGAAGCAAGACCTGGGCAAGATCTGCTGGTAGATGTTGGCAGGAACCCTTCTGCTGGCTTGGAGCAGGAGGTAACTTTTGAAGCTACCCACGGCAGAGATGCAAAGGGTCATTGTTTCTCACAGAGATGTTCAACCACGTGCCAGCTGGTGGCCAGGATTGGTGGAGCTGCGACACAACGCGGCTCAGAAGATACTCTGGCCCATTTCTTGGCCTGTGGTCCTTTGAACAGATCTGGGATTAAACTTCTCATTGAGAAGAGGATTTGAACTGTTATCCAAGGAATGGCAGCTGGTTCTCCACCCCTCTCCAATGCTCAAAGATCCGTTAAAGAAGCTGTGTTGGAGAGCAGAGTGAATTGGTATGGAGCAGTTATCTGCTTATCAGGTTTCTTCAAGCTCGTTTCCTTACAGTCTATAAGTAGAGAGAGACTAAATTGCTATTTGAAATGTTATTTTGCAATGTTATTCTGCAGTTCAGTATTTATTTGTTGTGTGCCCCAATTACATTCCTATTTTGACTACTTCATGTTTATAGATTATTTTAATCATGTTGACTTGCTAGTTTGTGGATTTGAGCTCTTTGTTCTTCTTTTTGGAGAATAAGAACTACAATAACTGCTTTTCTTACTGCAAAAGGAGCCTGCCTATATCTGTATTTAGATGGAATGGCCTTGATTGCTTTTATTTATTTTTTCACACTTATTTTGGTATAGAGATAGTACTCAGACACAATCTGTCCAGTTCTTCCTGCGATATTTCTTAATTTTTATCAGTAGGTTTCTCAGCAGCCACTGAAGGTAAATCAGAATTCCCTGGGGCATTTTTTTAGTATCTCTGAGAAATAAGGGCCAACCCCTTGATATGGAAATCCAGGTACCTTGTTAAAGATAAGGACACCTCTCAAAGGAATCATTCCCTTATTTATTTTAGGTGGAAAATGAGACTAACATAAGTGAAAAAAAAAAAGAATAAAACCAACAACTCCTTTCTCCAGTCTTTCTATTGCAACCTGCACAGCTGGGGTCTGACCTTTTATGCACTTGCGAAGGAGGAGGTAGAAGGATGGAGATATCAAAATGGTGGTGGGCGCAGGGTAGCAAGACAGGTAACGTAGGACAGACAGGGGTTTGGCTGCAGACTGAGGATGCCAGTGCTTAATTTCTAGGCTCATTTATGGATTGCCCCAGTGGTCCTGCAAGCTGCTTTTTGTCTCCATGCCCCGTGTAGCGGTGGGTGTTTTCAGGTTGTTGCTGGAGATCTGCAACAGGCAGACCGAGGCTGTGTTTGTATGTAGGTGAACCCTGGTCCAGGGCTATTCTCGGAGCAGGTTCAGGGATTCAGTGGTTCCAGCTGAGATGTTTTGGAAGGGGGACAGACTTTCACAGGCAGGCTCTGGATCTGTGCCCAGAAACGGGGCCGGGTGGACGTCAGCAGTTTTGGTTCAGGGAGGAAGGTCGTGTGAAACTGCCTCTCGGATCTGCCCGCCCTTGTGCTCGCTGTCGTTTGTGGCTGAACCCAAAGACCTGGAGTGAAGGGCAAAGTTTCACCCACGCGGTGCCCGGGATTTACATCCTCTGCTGGGAGCCTGCTTCTTCAGGAAGACTTCCTGATTGATGGGGTGTATGATCACCTACCTCCACAGAGTACATGTTGTTGTGTTTGTAGGGGATGCCCTTTGATGTCTACCTCTCTGGTGCGTAGGGGCTCTCGGGCTGATCCTTCACAGCCCTCTCCTTCCCTGGGAAGATCTCTGCCTCTCCGGTTTCACAACACTGTGTGTGTGTATGAGTGCCTGCTGGGCTGATTCCTGTTTTCACCTGTTTTCCAGAGCCTGTTGTCTTAACCAGTAGGTTTTGCTGCTGACCCAGCAGCAACAGGCTCCTTTTGCTCCTTTACTGGATGTTGTTGGTTATGGCTCAGAGTGCTGAAGGGATGGAGAAAGGCACAGCAGCTGTGAGATGGGTTTGATGAGTAGCAAACAGGGTTGTTGGACATGTTCAAGAGGAGAGACATGGGAAGTGTGCAGACATAGAATCATAGAATCATGGAATTGTCTAGTTTGGAAGGGACCTTTAAGATCATCGAGTCCAACCATCAACCTAACTCTGACAAAACCACAACTAAACCATGTCCCTCAGCACTATGTCTGCCCATCTTTTAAATACCTCCAGGAATGGTGATTCACCACTTCCCTGGGCAGCCTGTTCCAATAGTTGATAACCCTTTTGGTGAAGAAATTTTTCCTGATGGCCATCCTAAACTTCCCCTGGCACAACTTGAGGCCATTTCCTCTTGTTCTATCGCTTGTTACTTGGGAGAAGAGACATCCACCACCCCTGGGTGAGTTCTGGATACCCAGCAATGCAGAGTCCTGCCTTTCTGTGAGAAGCTGAACAAAAGCATCTCTTTCCACCATGATACTATTTTTCTGTTTTATTAACTCACTACCCCCATCTGTTGCCCAGTAAAAGCAAGCATGCTCTCCTTTTCCTCCTTTAATTAGCCAAATTAGCTTTATTTGACAAATAAACCTTTGAAATGAAAACATAAACTGTCTTTGATATAGATTTCCACCCCTAGTAGTTGATCTATGACCCAATAAAAAATATACAAACCTTTAAACAACATGAAAGGAAAAGACATATGATTTTTCTTTGAATAACTCATGGAGGAATTTTTCCCCTATGCCTCTGCCTAATGTACTAATCATGTTCAGGCAACATATAACAAAGCGAGTATAAAGAAGGCATTCAGTGTTGCTTTTTTTTTTTGCTGTGTAAGGGGAGAAGTTCGGCACATTGTTTTGGAGATGAAAAGAAGGAGACATCCTGATCAACCACACCAAGCGTGAGGTTGATCTGACTCCACAATGCTGGCATCTCCCTCTCTCCACGGGTTGCTTTGCTTGCTGTTGCAGCCAACGGAGCTTGGGCAAGCCTCAGCATTGGGCTGGAAGGATGGAGATATCCATCTGTGGGAGCTGGCTCAGACCCTGGAGATACAGACTGTCCTCCCAGCGCGAAGCAGACAGGTGACCCCCACCCCGCTGCTTGACACCACTCAGCCACAGCCCCAGGGAGCAGAGGCACTATGGGTTGCTCTTCTTGGGGCAGGAGATTTGAGTGAGTGAGGGCTATTGTGCCTTTTTTAGCTTCCCAGATCTCTCCTCAGTCTGAACTTCTTTTAAATGGGCCACCAATCTGCTCAGAGGAGATGATAGGCAGGACATTACTTGTATCTGTGTTTTGTGAACCCTATGATTTCTGGCGTGGCACCAGATGTCCACCAAGACTATGTGGTCCATTAATATTGCAGAGGATAGACTATAGTGATAAGATGCTTCACCTGGACTGCCCCAGTGCACCCTAGAAAACTGTCAGTTTTAGGTGTTCCTCTGCCATACCGTATCTATGCTCTCCTGATCCTGGAGCTGTGCCTCAAAATTGTCTTTGAAGCAGAACTACAGAGCTACCTTTGTAGGGGTTGACCCCATGTGGTGTCATGCAAGAAAAGTAAACTCGGCTGTGCTATAAGGGGGCAGGGGAGGAGTGAGACCATGCAGGTTGGCACTCCTCAGAGACCTTGTGCTGGCCATGAGTCCAGTAAAACTGTGGCTGCGAGGGGATAAGTAGAAAGAAGGGAGACTCTGATAGGTAGCATGGCACATTTTGCTCAAGCTTACTAAAGAAACTTCTCCTTCAAAATTTTCAGAAAGATTAAAATAGCAGCAAGCAAAATAAGGCGTTTCCCAGCACTGATGGAGATGAGGGGACTGATGAAGGAACACCAAAAATTGCCGTTGTGTAGTCAAGCACTGATCTTTCATCAGAGAAGGACACAACTGAAGACGCAGAGGCAGAATTCCATGGTTCATCTATGACGTCCCCACCCCACTCCTACATCTGTGGAAATGGCTGTGGGACAACCATTGCAGCATGGCAGAAACAGAGGCACATGGCGAATGGGAACCCAAAAGCTGCTGTCTGGTCCCACCCGATGGCCATGTTACCCTAACGCCTGAGCCCACACAGAGGAAAATTTGTCTGCAAAGTCTTATCACTTGGTTATACCTACCCAGCTTTCAGAAACCCCTAGCTTGGAAGGGAGGATGTGGAGGGGAGAGGGATGCACTGGCTATGTATGTCCCTATCTCCCCTTCTTCTCCTGTGTCACCTCATTTGGATGACTGACTGATGCACGGTGCAGCAGATCGCATGGCTGTGACTCTCCAGCATTGAGCAGGGAGAGATGAAGCCTGAAGGGATAGGCAGGGGAACCAGAGTCTTTCTTTACTTGTTAAGTCCCCACCCTGGAGTGTAAGGGACACCTTGACCCCTAGGAGCATCCTGGTGGCCAGGGGCAATAAGCAGCCACATAGCTGCAGCAGAAAAGAGCTTTTGGGTGCAGCAAGCCTAGCTCCGCAGGGAAGAAAATACTGTCTTAATGTGGAGTAGGTCCGTATTGACTCATGGGAATGAGTTTGGTGTTCATCCAGGGATCAAAACATGCTGCAGAGCCTCATAACTCCATTGTACCCACCAGGAGTCAGAGGGAATAGCTGGTGACTGTTGTCCTGCCCAGGTCCTGTCTGAGACATGCTGGTATGCTCCAACTGGAGGAGCCTATCAAGCAGGTAATCACTAACCTGCACCCAGCAGTTTTGCTGCTACTCTATTAACTCTTCCCAGCTCTGACTCATCGGTAGCTTCATGATCTCTTTGTGTATTTAATTGCAACTTTTCCCTCCATAATTTGCTGGACCTCCTGTAGCGTAGTCTGTGGCTGTGACTTGTATGACCTGCGGTGCAGAGAGGATGACTTAGATGGGGAGGAAGGCTTTAATATCAAACTATGCTGGATGTGGTTGCGGTTGGATGGAAGTAGCTCCTGCCTCTCCTCGCATTCCAGTGTGCACCAAAGCTCTTTAGATCTTATTTATTATTATTATTTAGCTCCAAAGAGAAGACTCTGGGGAGACCTTATAGCAGCTTTCCAGTATCTGAAGGGGGCCTACGAGAAAGCTGGGGAGGGACTTTTTACGAGGGCATGTAGCGATAGGGTGAGGGAAGAGGGTAGATTTAGAATAGATATCAGGAAGAAATTTTTCACTGTGAGGGTGGTGAGGCACTGGAAGAGTTTGCCTAGAGAAGTCATGGATGCCCCATCCCTGGAGGTGTTCAAGGCCAGGCTGGATGGGGCTTTGAGCAGCCTGGTCTGGTGGGAGGTGTCCCTGCCCATGGCAGGGGGGTGGAACAGGGTGATCTTTAAGGCCCCTTCCAACCCAAACCATTCTGTGATTCTATGATTCTATTTAAGGAGTCTTATTGCATGCATTGTGGTAGGTGAAATTTAAATAACAGACTTTGCTCGCAGGCCTTTGCACACTGGCAAAATTGCTCCAGCATTGAAGCAATGAATTGCCATCTATAAAAGCGCAATCTTCAGAGATGACCTCCACACCCCTGGCACTGGCGCATGTTAATCTACTTAAATGCAGCATTTTCACTTGGCTTTATGGGGTCCTAGTAAGTCGTTCACTGGAGGAGGTGGGGGACCAGAGAGGGGAGAGAGAAGAAAGGGGCATTTAGATTTGCTGAAGAGATGCTTTTTTTTTTTTGAAATTTGAAAGCTCAGATCTCTGGGCTCTTTGCCCTCTTTGAACCATTTTGATGAAAGACTTTTAATTGGTTTTATTCTTTTTGCTTGGAAATTTAGTATATACCATAAGCTTCTGGGGCATAAAGGATGCTCAGGCACTCAGAGAAACTGCCAGGAATGAACTCCTGGAGCTCCAGTTTCTGCTCTTCCGAGCTCCCAGCAGTCCCTTTCTTTGCCTCGATTTCCCTCTGTACATATACAGAGATAATGATTCTTTTCTCGTAATGTTTTATTATTAAAGTGGATTTTGGCATGACCCCAGCCATGGAACTGATTGTTTTTCACTTATGCTATAAGACAAAATGATTTCCAGGGGAAGAGGTTAATTCACGTGCTAGCATGGTAGAAAGATTTCTTGCTGCCAATAAAAGTCTTGTCCTGGGAATGAGATATTCAACAATACTGGGCCTTTGATTTCAAGCTGTGTTTTTTAATGCCCATCAGCCAGCACGCCCTCAAGTTCGCTTTAACCTCCAGCATAACACACAGATGGGTCTGGATATGACCTGGTTTTTAGGTCGCTGGTGGCCGTTTGATGCTGACTCGGCAAAGTACGTGTTCTTACTTGCTGAGATAATAGAGGAACACAGTTTTTATGCTCTGATTTCTCCCCCGCTGTGTTATGAGGCCATGTTCGGTGTCCTGAGCTGCTCTGTGAAGCAAAGAAGTGAGAGCAATTGCTTCAGCCGTATGCTGGAGACCTGCTCACCCTTCTGAATCCCAGAGGTTGTTTGCAAACCCTTCGCCACGAGGGTCCTGACTTTCCATCACTGTCTTGCTCTGCAGTTGTTCCTGCCATGTCAGAGCTCTGAACGCTGCTGAAGGGAGCATTTTAAGCATGTTTTTTGCTGGTGAAAATATAGTAGAGGATTTGCTTTAATTTTTAAATGAAGGTATACTGGTTCTTTGGGTAATAATTTTGCTTGAGTTCTAGAAGCAGGGTTGAAAGAGGAAGTAGTATATCAACTGACAACCCAGTTTATTGCCATTTCTTTCTCTGCTTTGTGAAATAACTTGTTAATATCCACATTTTTCTCTGCAAGAGTCCGATCAGCCTCATCTTCTGTGTGATCAGTTTCTCAAAACCTCCACAAATGTCCCTTTCCAGAGTTCTTGAACAGAGTGAGTAGTGTTTAACGTAGGCTCTAAAATATTTTTCAGCCTACTTGACCCAAACCTGATGGGATTGCAGTATAGAGGTTAAAACCCTGCCTTAGTCCTGCTTACTTCTTCATGCACCTAAGGATTTAGTTAGCCATGAAAAGTTGCTCTGAGCTCAAAATCCTTTGCAGAGACTCTGCTTTCTCAAACAGCTCCCCTGGTATAGGGATGGCCCAAATCCCTGTGACCTTGTCCTCCCTGTAGGAGTAAGTGGAGTTATTTTGGAGAAAAAGTCCAATGTAACAAAAATATGTACTTGGCCTTCCTGAAGATGAGTTGACTGAGAGGGGAGGCAGGAAGGGAGAGGAGCACCCACCGCTCCCTACTACTGGCATGTCCCCAGTTTGTGACACCCAAGTGTAGCTGACTGCTGCACCCGAGGAGCCGTTGATGGTCAAGCAAGAGGAGGGAGGTGTGATGGCACCATAGGGGGTGTGTGACCCAGATATGGCTGCAGCCCTGTGAGCAGCATTGGGAGGCATCTCATGCTGAGCACAGCCAGTTTGGGAGGGGCCTGCTCTTTAGGAAGGTGATGCCAGTCTCCAGAAGACCTCGGCCAATTTGGGAGGGACCTGCGCTTTGGGAAGGTGATGCCAGTCTCCAGAAGAGCTCATCAGTGTGGTTTTTGCTGAGTGAGATCTGCTTTCAGGCTAATGCCACCTCCGCTGGCAGAAAAATCAATGAGTGATGCAGAGTTGCCACAGAGTGTCTGATGTGCAGAAACCGGCATGAACAGCATCACCGTTTTACACTCGAGGGACAATTAATAAGACAACCATTGTAGAAAGGGTTCCCACTCATTGTGCATGAGGTGTGGAGTATAACAGAGCTTAATCGCCTTGCTCCTCATGCGTACTGTGTGATGGTATTGTCACCGAGAGAAGATAATTATGACTCTGGCAAGAAATTCTGTTTAATATTTCTTATAACATTCAGGAGTTTTACAAATGTGTTTTTAGGCAGCTGTAGCAGACACAAGGAGCCTGAGGCCAGACGTGTGCTAAGTCAGGCGCAAATGCAGCACTGGCAATAGGAAATAAGAAGGAAATGACCATGAGGAGGAGGTGAGCAAGGCTGGGCAACGCTAATTTTAAATGATCTAGAAGCCTTCATACCACACATCTTTCCTTCTCGATGAAGGGCAGGGGTCAGGAAGGATGTAAAAGACACTTTCAAAACTTATATTTGACACTCAAATTGTTTTACACAGTGTAAGCAACAAAGAATCCATGGATGGAGATTCCACCTCACTTAGGAGAGGAGAAGAGGCAGAAGCTAGCTGAGATACTGCTACAGCTAAGGAAGATCTTTGTTCCGCAAAACTGTAATAAAATCTAACAGCATAGTTTCCTGTAACTAGCCCAGTGATGCAAGTTTATCTTCAAATAAATAACTATTTCCTGCTTTAACCTTATCAAGTGATCAAACTGGTTCATATTTTATGCCCTATCTAAGGGTGTTGGAGTCCTTTGAACAGGGCTGTTGGTGCCTTATTGATTCTCTGATCAGCGAGAGAGACACCACATTGCTTTGTGGTGTCTAAAGGGTGCCAAGATGCATGTCCACGTGAGCTCGTTTGAAACGTACTGTCAGGGAAAGAAATGCCTTTTGATAAATTGCAGCAGTTAAGCAAACTCCATTTATTCATTGAAGTAGTGAAGCTCATGTCTAACTGTCAATGCTACCAGTCTGTTGAAAGTTTCTAGGTTTATGGGTGCCACTCTCTTTTCCAGATGTCCAGACATTCAGGATGAGGCATGATCTACACTGCACCACATCCCACCAAACATCAGTGTCTTTGGCATCCCTTCAATCCTTTGTAGGTCAGCAGCTTGCTGCCATGATGACCTCTTGGGATTCCTTGGAGAACTCCCCGAGCTTTTGCTCCAGAAGTACAGATCCTCAGTCCACTCTGTGTTAGCACGTGGCTGTGTGAAGGCTATGAGGCATGGTTATGGGGTCCCATTTCTGTCCCGTGAAGGGCAGTGGTGCATGCCTCCATCATTCAATTATGCACATACAACTTTATTCAGAACATGCAGCGCTCTTCAAAATGCAGTGTTAAAGCCCTGCTTAATCATTTCAGGAAGATTCATTTTTGGAGGGTGACACAAACTCTATTTAAATTAGAAATCGCATCTACTTTTCATGCCTGAGGATTCATAATAAGAGCAACGAGAGCTCCCAGGCACAAATAAGGGTGCGAGTGAATTTCTCATCATGAAATTACCACTGAGGTTATTATTGACTAGCTTTTGTTTATCCTGATCATTAATGTTTTTCTCCTTCTCTGGATGGCTTATTGGCAAGGAGCACAGTTAGCATCGTGTGCAGCAAACGCATGCGAGAGGCAATATAAATGTAAAATGAGTTAAGTGAGATACTATTATTTAATGCAGACTTGCAAGCTTAAAATGTCAGGTAGGAATTTTGCTCAGAGAAAAGAACAATAACTGACCCAAAAGGATGGATTTGTTTACCAACTGCATTACACCTCATGAGATCATTTACATTGACACTGGGTATGAATCCTTTTGGAAGCATTTTACGTTATTTTTTTGCTAGTGCAAACGACAGTGCAAAGGTAGGATTAATTTGCCAAACACAGATGCCCAGTGCTATCTGAGATGCTCGATGGCATCCAAAAATCTCTATGGGCCAAGTAGGAATGACACAGGACTTATGAGTTGACCAACCTCTTCCTGGATCGATAGCTCAAAGGCATCTGCGTTAGAGTGAATCATTTCCAGGGCTCAGATATCACCGTTCATCAGTGAAAGGACTTGGTTTTTATGGGCTTCCAGTGCCGTTTGACATAGTCCATGGTACCCAAACAGTTGGTAGAGAGAACAGAGGCCATACAGGAGAGCTGTGCCTGGCTGAAGCTGTAGTTGGAACCAGATAAGATTGTCTAGGATGTCTAAAATGGCACTAGAGACTTTTGTTTAAGCAACTGAGTGCTGCCCATAGTGTCCATTGATTTTAATGGGAGCTCAGACACCAGCCTACAGGCACGTGCCAACACTTACATGTGGATATCCTAAATCTGAGTGCTACCTGTGATGTCAGGTGACTGGGAAGGCTCTAGGTTTTCTGTTATTCAAGGCTGGTTTTGAAAGAGCCTGATCCAAAACCATATGAAATCATCAAGGGCCTGCCCATGTGGCTAGTTCAGCATGGATGTGGGTCCAACCTCGACCACTGCTTGCATCGCTTACGTGAATGTTGAGATACGAATGGTCTGACGTGGGTTGAGAAGAATGTGAGGTCCCTACCCATGCAGTGTGGGCAGATGAAGCATGGGCAAAGTGCAGTCCGCGGGAAGGTATCTGAGCTTGGCTTTCTGCAGTCATGATGTGTCTGCTTTGAGTCTGGGCTGCAGGTGGTCTAACCCCCTCCAATGTAGACTTGGCCAGATCACGTTCATGGTCAGACCTGCTCTTCATCTTGCAGTTTGCATAGACTCCTCTGGATCCTGGTGTCAGGGCTGTAAACAGGCTTAAACTTCTCCCAGTTCCATTATCGGGTAAATCTATAGCAGAACTGGAGTTTGTAAGCGGGACTGGATGGGAGGCTGGAGGGAGAAAGCTTTTTTTCATTAAACTAACAGGTGGAAATTCCAGGCTTTAGCTAGTCATTAGTTAAAGTATTAGGTGATAACTGTAGCTAAAATACATCGCCATTAAGGAAGGTCTCATTAATCATTTATCCTGCCAGTGCTAAGCACGTATGCCATCAATCCATACCAGGACAGACTGGTGTTGCACAGTTTGGCCACCATTCACAGTAATTTGATAAGAATGATAAAGCATATTTATCTCAGCGACAATGAGATGTAAATTAGAGGAATTCTTCTCTTTCACCCCACTCACAGACACTTGAGTGTTTTCCCCCAATTACTGGCAAATAGCAGCTTATTCAATTATGAAGCAGCTCTGGAAATAAACCCCTTCTCCTCTCCTTAATCTTTCTCTTGGTTCCTTCTGTGTGGTATGAGAGATAAGCGAAGACCTTTCTCCTTACAACAGCCTTCTAGGGCAGCAGCACTAACCTCGTTTTATAGAGGCAGATCTGAAGGACACAGAGAAATCAAGCAACTTTCTAAGAGCTGTAGAGGGAACAGGAGGTGGCACAAAGACCCAAACCTGCTCCTCAGAGGGCTGGCGTTGCACGTCAAATCAGCAGGAGGATTTTTGCTTTCTTTATAATTTGCAAAGTGATGATAACGAGCTTCTCTGCATGGATGACTGGAAATTCCTGGAGGTGGCGGTGGCAGAAACTGAGATTTCCCCTGTTTCTTCTTGATTGAAAGGAAAATCAATGTCAGTGGTATAGGCTATGTAGTGATGTTGTGCTGAGCTCTTCCAGTGCTGTCCTACCTACTTAGTGCATACATCAGGGGCAGAGTTTCGCTCTTCATTGAGCATGCAATAGCCAGGAACACAGTGCAAACGATAGCAGCATGCTTGTCTGTCTAACCCTGTCTGACTAACGTAAAAAATGCACATAGTTTGTTTCTTTGATCTACCAGTGCTTTGTAAACCCCTGAGCTGCTCACTGTGCTCTGTGGTTGAAAGAAGTTCCAACCCTGGCACCACTCTGCCCTTGACTGCTGCATGGTGGGCGTCAAAGTCCCCTGAGTACACCTCAGCTCTTCCTGAAAGAGTCACGGATGGAAGGAGACTCCAGACTTTGGGTGCACACCCAAGGTTTCAAGGGTAGAAACCTTCCTGCTCCTACCAGTAGCATACCAGACACTCTGTGTGGCTGTGGGTTGAAGAATCATAGAATCATAGAATCATAAAATGGTTTGGGTTGGAAGGGACCTTAAAGATCATCTAGTTCCAACCCCCCTGCCCTGGGCAGGGACACCTCCCACCAGACCAGGTTGCTCAAAGCCCCATCCAGCCTGGCCTTGAACACCTCCAGGGATGGGGCATCCACAGCTTCTCTGAGCAACCTGTTCCACTGCCTCACCACCCTCACAGTAAAGAAAATGTGGATATTTCACACATATCTGGAGAGTTGGAACTGCTCCAGGGATAGTCCACCACACAACAGAATGACATCAAGGTGGCGTTGGCTGGGTTACACGACAGAGTCCCAGCAGGCATGTGGAGAGGTTGGGTTGTCCGTCCTCTCTGCTTATCTCCTAGAGTGACCAAGGGGGTCAGATACCTGAGGAGGTCCTGGCAGTTTGTCCAGGGACATAACACAGGAGCCAGTCCTGGTCTGCGTTGGGCAGCAGATGAAGCCCAGCCACCATGGGCTGGCTGTGCCTGTTCTAGCAATGCCTGCGCACGGCTATTGTCTGCAAGGGCACACACCACCAGATCCGTTTTTCTATTTGCGGCTCCCTGGGTTCATGCCATGTGTTTGAAAGTCACTTTCCCAGAGTAGGTTGACAAATACGAAAAGCCAAATGCCCTTCTGCTTGCAGAGCAGGAAGAAAAGCGTAACAGCTTCTTCCCTCTTCCTCGACATTCACTGCAAGCACAGATGTGGATATAGTGTATAATTCCAGGGGAATGCAGCTGTAATTTTGTGTGACTTAATACCCACTTATTATCCCGACTACTAGAGGGGAGAAAGGATATTTCTAGATGGTTTTAGTAGATACCTGGCCTCTCTGTTTTAGATTGTTTTCCTGGTAGCAAGATCCCTTACCACTTTCTGTGTGGGCAGTTAAAGATGAAAAGAACATCTAATATTTTTTGGCGTGAGCTGGGTGGATGGATGCAGAAGAGCCATGGCAAGGCAGGATGTTCTTGGAGCTGGAGTTTTTCTTGGACGTCAGCCCAGGATTTTTTGGAACGGGAGCCAGTTTTACTGAAAGGTTCATGAACCCTCGAGGACTGGGCCCAGATTTCCTCTGTCAAAGCTCCATGCAGCTCTACTGGGACAGACTGATGCATAGCACAGCTGTAACCATTCCAGAAGAAATTTTGGCCCTGCAGAATTCAGCTTTGCTGTATTTGTCCATCATTGCTGCAGGTGAGACGGGATGGCAGCACTCTGGGGAAAGGGGCTGCAGTGCTGGACTGTAACTGGGAACTGTGTGCTCTACAGTGGGACTCTGCTGAGTGGGAATAATATGGTCAACGAAGCAGATTTATGAAGTCTGGGATTTCATCACACTATGTCTTGTGTTTTCTCAACTATTTGCTGCCATCCTTTCGCCCGTTTCCCTGTTCCCCTCATTGGTTATGGCCGCTACTTCTCCATGGTGGTCAAGACTTGCCTCCTCCAGAGGCTTTCACACGGTGTTGGGCTCTGCACTGCGGAGGGTGCAAAGCCAGACGGGACCCTGTTTGAACACACTGTAAGGCAGGGAGAGCTGAACCTGGTGAGATCTCACTGACGTTGCTCACTCAGCAAGGGTTTTGGAGTAAAAACTACCCATGGACAACTAGTGGTTATTTTGGAGAGGTTTATTGCAAAATAGCTTGGGATTGAACTGATGTTTACACATCTGGGGAAGATCAGGGACTAAGGCCCTGGAGGTGACAGGAAAGCTAAGTTATATGATGGTAGGGACATATCCAGTGAGACCTGAGTCCAAAGGTCTCTGCATAACACTCTTGGCAGTCGTAAGGCTGACTTGAAAAGACGAAGAGCGGCACTGTGTACAACCCACATCTCATTTCTTCACTTCTCTTCTGGCTGAAAGCACATTGCTTTCACTGAGTATCTCTCTCTGTTATGGTGTCCTCCCCACATTTCCAGCTCTAGTTGCAATTCCCAGTGTACAGCTACATTGCGTGTCACCCTTCAGGTTTAACCTGAAAGCCAACATCCATTGCACGGAGGCACTCAAGCCTCTGGATGGGTTGCATTTGGCTGGGGAAGAAACAAGGACCACCACAGGGATTCTACCTCAAGCTGTTGTTCCATCACCAATATACTTTGAGGTCCTTGTGGAGATGCCCCTGGTGATCAAGGACAGAGGAATTACCAGACATGGTCAGCTAATTGTCTTTGACAGTAGTCCACAGCACATACCTGGAGATGCTACATGTGGTCCTGCTGTCATGGGGCAATCCACCAGTGACAAGGTGTTCCTCCTGACCTCTATTAGTTGGAGGTTGCCACTTGCCCTGAAGCATGAACGTTTCTCAGCCTTGACAAAGCTCTAGAGACTCTGTTTTAAATCATAAATAACAGAAGGCTGGATTTTCTCGTTTCTCATGTAGAATGGGTTTCCAAAAAGGCCTGAGGCACTCCAGCATATTGGCAGATCTGTAGCATGTTCAATTGCAGGAGATTCAGTAACAGACATAGTGGTACAAGCTTTGTGATGCTTGGACATCATAGCCAAAAGTCTTGTAACAATCAGACTCATATTGTCACTTCTCTGGATATATTTATTCTTGAATTTCTAAGGTATTTTTTTCCCATGCTCTGTTAATTGCCAAATGGAGGAAATTAAGTTACACCATTCCGGGGAATAACAACCTCACTGCTTGGTTTCCATCATTTGTAATATACTTTATAATTTAGGCACGTGCTGAAGTTTTTTGCCAAATTATAGCTTTTCTGAGCAGAGAAAGTGCAGTTTTCTGCACTTTTGCTATAATATGCCTCCTTGCAGGTAATACTGCTTTGACAAATGTGCCTTTCTGCTTTCACTGATTTGATTGATTTTACACTCAAGTTCTAACTATGTTGGAAGAAATTACTCATTCTGGTAATAATTTTGATAAGCTTATCAAGGAGTTTTCTTCCAATAGAGTTACATTTTTAGGCAACTCTAAATGATCTATTGTCCTAAGTTGCCTGGACCCCCACCTTACTGGAGGGCAGTGGAATTTAACTCATAATTTATACTGAGTGTGGATGTAGTTGCTGTAGAGCTGGCAGTAAATATTAATCCTGTATCCCAGCCTTCTTTTCCTTCTTGGGAATAAAAAGAATTTTCTTAAGTACATTATACCTTTCCCATGTTAAAACTGTGTTAATCATGTAAGCCATTATATTTTGAACACACGACGCAATGCCTTGCTAGGCTTGTATCTGAATGAAAGAGCCATTTAGCAAAAAAAGGTGCTTTTGGGAGAGATAGCTTTTTCATTTAAATTTGGATTATCCTATTGTTTGGCAGATCCATTAAGACCATCTACTCAACCCAATCAAAGACCTTCATAACAGTGTGAAATGGTAATAATAAGGCAAGGTTCGGTTTTCCTCACTCAGCCAAGGGGATGTAATTAAATGAACATCAAAACTTATTTTAAGAGTGCTGTCTAATAATGTGGCTTATTTTGCTTTTACAGGCTCAGTTGATTCCATTCTCCTGTGGCTCAACATTTCAGTGTAAATGTTAGTATCTGAATTTAAAACAAAACTTTTTTTTGTTGGTAGTTTTCCCACCCATTTATGCATTTTCTGCCTGATGCCAGCTTCTATTTTTTTTTTGTTTTGTGTGTTTTTTTTTTTTTTTTTTTTTTTTTTTTTTAACAGGGAGTTCCTTAGCTGTAGAAACTCCAGCTATTGACGTCATCATAAGGGACTGTGTTCTTGGGGAAGATTTGGAGTAATTTGGTTATTCAGAGAAGTCAGTATTTCCCTGACTGGAGCCTGGTGGCAGGCTCTATAATGTCCTCTCCAGGATACTGACTGCTCCAGCTCACCTGCAGCATGTCCCTGAGCACTGAGTGTGTGGACAACTTGTCCACCATCTCTGTTTTGGATGTATCCCTCTTCCTGCTCTATATTCCTCCACTTATGCTTTGAACAGAACTTTCAGCCAACTCTTACCATGTTTTTATTTTCATGCTGTATTGGCTGGTATCATGCTTTCTCGCTCAATCAGCTCTTCTATCAAAAGCCAATAAGTGTTGCATTAGATGACTTGTCAAGGTTGTCTTCCTTCAGCTTTTTTTCTCCGTGACTTTTTTTACCTTCACATTCATGCCCATCTCCTTGTTTGTGCAGCATCTAGAGTAGCACCCTGGCCTTAGTCTCTCCTCTCTGCATGTGTGGAACAAGCATCACCCAATGGCTCTGTTAGTCAGCTAGTTATTATATTCCGTGTAGGATAGCAACCTTTCCTTGTTTGATCTTCTTAATGGAAGTTGGATGTACACCTTCAGTGCTACCTGTTATGAGTTTAATTGGTCCTTTTTCGGAGCGAAAGATGTAGATGTCTTCATTGACTGTTTAGTCAAGTTAGCCTTTCCAAAATTTTAAACTAGTACTCCTGAAGGAGAATGTTATTTAATAAAATAGTTTAATTCCATCTTTTGCTGTCGGTGGTATTTTGCTTGGCATTTTTACCATGGCTCCATAGAGTTGTGAATCACACAAGGAAATTGTGAATGTAAGTCAGTCACATATTGCAATGCATAAATTTTTTCCAATCTGTTTTCAGGTAGGTAGGGAGAAGAGTTTGGTGTCTAAAACAAGCCGTGGTTTCAGTGTTGTGTACAACAGAAACATCAATCAAGAGCACTGAAGAAAGGGGAGAAGACGACTCAGTTGCCTGCATTCCCCTGTGATGTCCTAACGCCCGATCGCAAGGAATGAGTTGGAGGAAACCATTTGCCTTCCCTTCAGGGACAAAGTGAGCGAATCCAGTAAAACTAGCCCCAATCTCCTCTTACCTCTGATAGTTTTTAACGGCAGGAAATGGCTCCATTCCTGATGCTTTGGCAGCAGCGTAGCACTTCATGCCCTTCATGCTGGGTTTCTATTTCAACCCTAAGGTTTTTGTTCTGCAGCACAGCAGGGTCATTAATCAACAAATCAGTAAAAGCACCATGAAATCACTCCAGTCACATCTGAAATGGAGAGTAAACCCCGCTTTGGTAGGCAATAACACTGCGGAGACAGGTACATTGGCAGGTAGGTGTTTCCTGGGCACAGGGTCTGATTGAAGGGGGTGGCGGTTCTGTCCTTTGCCATTTCAGGTGGTTATGGTCACTGACCTTGCCACTGCTGTTGCCTGGGGAGTGGAGCACATCATCGAAGCCGATTGGGAGCTCCAAAGTGTGACCTCAGGGGCTCTGCCACAGCGGTGGCTGCAATGTGGACAGCGTGTCCCTGTCCTCCTCCCCACCACCACACCATGAGCCCCCACGAATTAAGGGAAAAGAGCAAGATGGGTGAAAAGCGGAGAGAAACATCTTCACTGCCATGAGGACAAACATGGATGTTGGGAAATGCCCCCATCGGTGCTTCAGCTAGAGTCAAGTTGGAGAAGCATTTCATTACGGCTTTTTCTGCAGAGCATTTGCTCTACAAGTTTGTTTTTTTCCCCAGAGCAGGTAGTTGGGAAACGTTAATCCTGGTCTCCACTAATCCCCTGTACCTGTCTGCTGCCTCTGCCGCTTTCCTTCCATCCGGGAGGCTCTGCCTTGGCAAGGCCTGTTGTACATATGAGGGAGCCTATAATCTCCAGGGGGGCTCTGCAGTCCCTGATTTGAAAGGTTGGAGAGGTTTCCTAGCTGAGCAGGAGAGGGCAGCAAAACATAGAGATTGAGAGAGAGAAGGAGATTCCCCTTGCAGAGCTCGCAGGAGTTCATTTAACAGTTTCCGGAAGCGTGCACTGGTGTGGAGTGGGATTTGGGGTTGTCCAGTGCTGCTTGTGGGGATGCTACCACAGACCGGGTAAAGTGGGCTGGGGTGGGCGATTTGCTGTAGCTTACATTCAGAGTGGTCCTGCGGAGAGAGGTGATCCACACCAGGCTGAAGAGGGACCCTCCTTGCTCCTTAGAGGATGGTCAGAGACGTGGCAACCTCGATGACCTGCTGAGAATGATGCACAAGAGTCAGCTGCCTCAGAAAACAGCAATATTTCCAATGAGAAATGAGAATACGGAGTCTTGGAGAAGGAGGTACCACTCTTCTTTCTCGACCCATGACATGCAGCCAAAAGCTTCCAAACAGCTGATAAAGGGGAGAAGATAAGGGCCAAAGTTTCAACAACAACAACAAAAAAAAAGACTAAGATCTTGGCAACAGTGGGAACAAACACAGTCCATATAACAATTGGTGTGGAACAAATAAGGAGTGTTGAGGAATGCAGTTACTGTGGCAACCTGGTAGTAATAGATAACAGCAGTACAGAGGCGGAAATAAAAGTGAGAACAAGGAAAGCATCTAGAAATACGAATATGTTAGTCAAAATCTGGAGTAATAAAAACCTTGTCAGAGCATTAAAACTGAAGCTATGCCACAGCATCGTTATGCTGCTGGTGTTTTATTTGGCAGAAGTACAGCCAGAGACAACTGCTCCTGAATAAAACAGCTGAGTTTTCACCCATGGTGTGTATGAAGAATCTTAAGAGTTAAGCAGGGAGAAGTGGTTATACACCTGAAAGCACATGAAAGATCAAGATGGATACCAGAGCATCCTGAAATTGCACCCCAGAGCATTGGAAAGCAGCAGCTGGGCTACACAGAATAAGAGGGAGGTTTATTGCTCTGGGACAGTGGTAGAAATTAACGGAGGGATTCCCGGATCTGTGTTCAAATGGGCTATAGCATGGGACACAGTGTTATACACAGACCTGGCATTGAGCTTAGTATTTAGTCGTTAGACTTCCAGGTGGAGACTTAGGCTGCCTCTCCTGACTTCCAGGACTCAGGTACCAAAGGCAAACTGTCAGCAAAGATCCCATTCCCACAACACTGAATGTACAGATCTTCTCTAGCTCTAATTCCTGAGATTTGTTTGGGCTAAATGCTAACATGAGGTAGCACTCTGGGGGTAAGATCAGTGGAGATACACTGCCACCACCCACTAACCCCATGAGGAGGCTTTTCAGAACCAGCCTTCTCAACCTTCTGGAGATACTCGTAGATTGCCTGCACGCCCTCGCAAGGATTAATGTGAAAATTAACCTGATTGCTGCTATGGTTTTCCATCACGTTGAATTAGGAGTCAAAAGCTGCCTTCTGTGGACACTGCAGAGAAAAAGTACCTGATTTTCCCAGCAAAGAGTCCAGATGACTTACTCCAATGCACGGGGAAGGTTGTACAATGAGGTCCCGTAGATCAGCAGGAGAAAGGGCAGCCATGGCCAGTCAGTGGGCAAATTAATTGTCCTGGCAGCTGAACGTGATTAGACACTGTTAGTGTAGCACATTCGTTTTGACAGTAAATAAATGTCCCCTTCTGTGGGAAAAGCTGCCATTTTGAAAATTGCTTTTGCGGCAAAATGAAACTTCAGTGAAATGAAAAGAAAAAAAAAAGCCATCAAAATCATCAGTGGTTGTACAAACATTATGTTGTGAAGTAATCAATACTATTCAGAGAAAATATGAAATATACTCATTTTCTTTCATCTCAGCGTTTTTTCAGATGGCCCAAGGAACTGCTACCATAATAGGCAAATATATAAACACAGTATTGAAAGGATCGTAGATCGTGTAGATGTTGTGCTTAGGGGCATGGTTTAGTGGTGGATGTGGCAGTGTTGGGTCAGCAGTTGGACTCGAGGATCTTAAAGGTCTTTTCCAACCTGAACAATTCTATGATTCTATAAAATTAGGGTGAGATAAAACAGAGTAAGAAAGTCAAAACGAAATGTCTCTGCTTTACTGAAACAAAACATTTCAAAATCAGAGTGAAATGAGAAAGTCAAAACAATCCCTGTTTCTCCAGTTTTCCCATCAGATCTTTCACCAAAATCAACATGTTTCAGCACAATGCCTCCGTTTCCACGAAATGTTGTTTACAGGCGGAAAACTGTTGTGTGACAAATGTTCCCAGCTTACTCTAAAGGTGGCACCTTAAGAGTGGCATCTTCATGGCCAAGAGAGTTGGACAACTTTGGGAAGGGGGCCCTGGCATCTTTCCCAGCTCAGCTGCCTGTGCTGCGCATCCTGCCTCCTGGGATCAAGGACCTTCATGAACAACCTTTCCATCACTTAGCAGCAAAGATGAGGAGACAGCAAACGTACTCTCTGATTTATTGGGCCTGGTGGAGTCTCGCCTTGCCTAACTTACATCAGCTCAATTCAACTGCAACCCTGGTCTGAAGTTTCCAACGTGTAATGTTGCCTTTTGTTTTTCTATTTCGGTTTAGGAATCTGCACCACCAGAATTCATTCAAAGAAGAACATGTCTAGTATAGCGGGGAGTTTCTGCTGTGGTTGATATTGTTTTCCTGACACGCTCATTTGAAATTCAGCTAACATACAGCATTTGCAAGCAGGGAGGCAAGTACTGCCATTTCAGCAACAGTAATATGTAAGTGCTATCATTATTAATAACAATCTACATTTCAATACTGCTTGGAGGCCTCAAATAAGATTAGTGGCTCATTATGTTAAGCTATATGTAAATACACTGGCACAGAGTGTTTTGTAAAGTAGCCCTTTTCTGGACCAACAAGACGAAACAAGGGAGAGCAAGAGGAATTTTTATGACTTCGAAATTATAGAAGGAGAAAATTTAGATTAGGTATGATTATGAATAAAACTGTCCAGAAGAGACAACTAAATTTTGGCTCTTTCAGGCCATGGTGATCAGCTGACTTGTGAGATTTTTTTATAGAGTTTTTCAAGAATATTATCTTAGGTTAATGTTAATGTTGTCCCCCCCCAACCTTAACACTGAAAGCAACAATAAATGAGTGCTGTTCATTGAAACATGTTATTCATATGAACTTCCTACTGAAACAGTTTGATGTTGTCTCAGGAGACAATTTCTGGGATACCATTCCCTCTGGATATCTTTAAGGTGCAATCAAAGAAGTGCAATCACAGAAGTCTGCTTACTTTTATGGAATAGCAAAAGAAAAATTTTGCATACAGCAAACAAAGAGGGACCAGCGTTCAGTGTTTTGGGTTTTTTTAACTGTAGCACAAAATTTTCCAGAATAACTTCTGTGTGTCCTCCTCCAACCATAGCCAATATGAACCTAAACCAGCCTGAACTGTTTGAAATTTCTGTAAGGAATAGTTCCATCAGTTAAATTCTTGCAAGTCCAGCCTGTGGCATAGTCAGAGTCTCTGCATGTTTTGTGTGTGCAGCACAAAATACTGCAAAAAACCACACAGAAAACAAAAACAAACCCACTCTCACATTCATAGAATCATAGAATGGTTTGGGTTGGAAGGGCCCTTAAAGATCATCGAGTTCCAACCCCCTGCCCTGGTCAGGGACACCTCCCACCAGACCAGGCTGCTCAAAGCCCCATCCAGCCTGGCCTTGAACACCTCCAGGGATGGGGCAGCCACAGCTTCTCTGGGCAACTTGGGCCAGTGTCTCACCACCCTCACAGTAAAGAATTTATTCTTAATATCTAATCTAAATCTCCCCTCTTTCAGTTTAAAACCATTACCCCTTGTCCTATCACTAAAATCCTTGATAAAGAGTCCCTCCCCATCTCTCCTGTAGCCCCTTTAGGTACTGGAAGGGACTCTAAAGTCTCCCTGGAGCCTTCTCTTCTCCAGGCTGAACAACCCCAACTCTCTCAGCCTGTCTTCGTAGGAGAGGTGCTTTATTTGTGATGGAAAGCACCGGAGAGCTGGACCTGCTGCCCCACCACAGCAGTGAGAGATTGGAATCTGTTCTGGGGAACCACCACAGCCCTGAGCCCTCTCTCAGTGGTAGCAGATACCTCGTTCTCCACAGCAAAAGAGGCAGCAGACCTGTGCAGTGTCACAGGTGGTGTGTGGGGACATACACCCTTGTTTGGCTGTGGTGAAGGAGAGATGGTGGAGAAGAGAAGCAGGAGCTTGGCAGGCAGAGGAGGACAAAGTTGGTACAACCCCTTTCACTCCTCTTTCCTTTGATAAGCTGCTCTCAAAAGCCATGGTTTTGGTGTGTACCCAGGAAATGAAACCAAATTGTTCACATTTTCCAAAGTCGTAGTTTAAAAAATTCAAAACTTTGGAGCTGGCAAGGGGTGAGGGATGCTTACAGGAAAATGGAATCAATCTGTGGCAGGTTAGGTTGTTCATCCTGGAGCGGTGATGAAGGCAAATGTTCTTAAACCATTCGTAAAGCGATATTTTTGCAAAGCAACCAAAAGGCAGGGTGTAGGTAAGTCAGTTGGCTTCCTTCTTTTATTTCTGCAAATGCAAGAAAATCTCTTGCTAAAAAAACCAGCAGAATCCAGCTTCCAGTTCTGATCTTTTTTCTCTAGTAAATGAGTGCTGATATTTTGTTTTCTGCTGGGCTTGGGGGATCAGTGCAGAAAGCAGAGTTCATTTAACTAACTGGGACAAAATAACAAGTTTATTCCTTCAACAAAACAAAATATTCAACTTATGGCTGGTAGCAATGGTTCAAGAGGGCTTGAATCCCCGTATAGTCTCTGGAGACAAAATCTTTCTGAAGAAACAAAAAATAGCAACAGGCAAGAATTTCCTCTCTACAGATTAGAAACACTCAATCAGTTTTAGTAGATAAAATGTTTTCTTAACTGCTATGGCATTTCACAATTGATGAATGTTTCCAAAATAGAGATAGTTAAAATATTATCTCTTTCCCACAAGTCTTTTTGGCTTTTATTCTGGCTTTTTACAGTTGTGACACAGGCAGTTTAAATTTATAATCTCACCTCTCCACCAGCTATGCTGAGATGACTAATTAACGTGGCTGCCATGTGTAATTGCAGTAACACATATCTCGTACCCTCACATTGTGTTTTGATGTATTTTTGCTATCATTTTGAACCAGGGATCCAAAAGATGACAAATGTTGTTGTGTTAGTCAATGTTTCTGTTCAGCTGAATAACACGCATAAATGATTTCAAGGTATCTTAGTTCTGTCTGTTAATTAAAACCATGGGAATGATGCAGGATGCTTTTCTACCAGGCCAACTCTTCAAAATTATTTATGATTCTTAAAGACTAGACGATGGCTGTACAAGTAGGAAGATGGTCAGAAAACAGATGGCCAGAAACCTGCTCTATTGTCCCCTTAACTCATCTTCAAGGAAATGGACAGGAAACCAGGGGTTTCTCTCAATATTTCTCTGAAGTAATAACTCCAAAGTTATTGTACAGAGAAAAGTTACAAAATGCATTTTGGTGTTAAAACTCAGGCGCCGATGCCTGGAGAATCATTTCCACCAAGAACCTTTTTGAGCTGCATCAAACACAGCGGTTTTCCCAAATCCATGGCAACTATAGTCACAAAAAGGAGGAGTCTTCACCGGCAATAGGTTGTTGCAAGAATCCTCTGGCACAAGGACTTCAGCTTAGATTCCCAGCAAGAGATGTTGTGCCTTACCCACCTTATTTCACATATTATACTCCAGGTTATTTCAAATTCTTTTGGAAATTGCAGGGGAAAAAATTCATAGAGATACCGAAAAGAAAAAGGAATACTCCGTATCTAAATGGCAGAGGCTTTTTTTTTTTTTTTTTTTCCTCAAGTAGAAGAGAGGGAAGTTTGGCAGTGGGTTGGGCCTGACTGAGGTGGAGTTAATTTTCCCCGTAGCAGCCCTCATCATGCTGAGTTTTGTATTGGTAGCTGGCCCAAATTGACAAAAGGGATATTCCATACCATATTATGCTTCCTCAGCAATAAAAGCTAGAAGAACAGAGGAGGAATGATGGAGGGCATTCATTATTTACGACATTTGTCTTTTGGAGCAACTGTTACGCATACAGAAGTCCTTCTTCCCGGGAAGCGGCTGGACATTGCCTGCTGATGGGAAGTAGAGAATAAAATCTTTTTGTTTTCCTTTGCTTCTGTGCACAGCCTTCGCTTTTGCTTTACTAAAATGCCTTTCTGTTGACCCAAGAGGTTTTTTTTTTCCCCCATCTTATTTTCTTGTCCCCCTGTCCTGCTGAGGAGAGGAGTGACAGAGCGGCTTGGTGGGCACCTGGTGTCCGGCAGAGGTCAACCCACTACAGACATCAGTCTGAGCGTTGAGTTGCTACTGAGAAAAAATGTGTAGACCAATGATATGCACCCACCTGAAGATAATCTGGCAGCCCAGGGGAAATATGGGTGTTTATCAAGGAAAAGGGGGTAAAATGGAGCATTCAGCCAACTAAATGCTATGAAAGCACTTCATCTGCCAGTCCTGGAGATGGGACATATATTTTAGTAGTATAAGATTCCACCACATTGTCTTGCAAATTTGTGTCCATGCTTTCCAGAGGGGATACCGGATTTATGGTTTTGGACTATGGACTATGGTTTATGGCTATGGACTGTTTTTTCTCAGTGCTGAAGGAAAGACAGCCAGGTCAAGAGGTAAAAGCACGTCTGGTTTTGTGAAAAAAGCGGACATCCGAGGGAAACAAGCTTTTGTGTTGTAAAGCTATTATGCAGTAGCAAGCTCATGTCTGCTGCCATTACTCATGGAGGAAGTCCTTAATGCATAAGCCCTGTTACTTTACACAGTTTTTAATTTATCTTGTCTTGCTGTCATACTGACCATTTGAATTATGTCACCAGTGCTTTCATGGCTGGTCCTCGCCTGAACCCTATCGACTGTACCACTCTGTTACTGGAGACACCCTGCAGAGTGCCTGCCTTACTGCTCCTTCAGTCTCATCTTTTCCATCTTTTCCATGCTGACCACAGCCTCTACAAGCCTGGGTTAGCCACCGGACTCCATAATCCATGTGGGTCCCTTCCAACTTGAGATATTCTGTGGTTCTATAATCTAAGGTGCCTTCCCTTTTCTGGTATGCAGTGTGCTTTCTTACTGTCTTCAAAGACCATGTGTTGTGCTTGCAATTCCCCAACAGTGAAGCTACCAAGGAGAAAAACTTAAAGAATGAAGCTGCATTCTGTTTTCTTTCTATTTTCTCTTCCTCCATGGCTGGCTCTTTGGCTTGTCTTCAAGTAGGCTCTTAGGTGTCGTGGTTTGGACAATGTCCTCAAACCAGGACACTGGGCTTGTCTTCAAGCAGGTGGGGTCAGGATTCAGTGATAGCAACTCACAAGTATCTAAATATGATCATACTGGAGAAGTATAAAGGAAGGGAACTTCTGACATACGAGGACAGGTTGAGAGAGCTGGGACTGTTCAGCCTGGGGAAGAGAAGTCTCAGGGGGATCTTATCCACGTGTATAAATACCTAATGTGATGAGGTAAAGCAGACAAAACCAGATACTTAGCAGTGGTGTCCAGTGTCAGGACAAGACACAACTACCAGAAGCTGAAATACAGGAAATTCCATTTAAACGTAAGAAAGTATGTTTTGATTTGTTTGTTTTTCTTGTGAGGGTGGTCAAACAGTGGAACAGGCTGCCCAGAGAGGTTGTGTGTCTCCCTCCTTGGAGATATCCAAAACTCAGCTAAGCAAACTCCTCTAGCTGACCCTGTTTTGATCAGAGGGTTGGAGTAGGCGATTTCCCTGCTAACCTCAACTTTTCTGTCATCTTCCCACAAAAACATCCCAAATTATTTTAAAGCTGAGACTCTTTATACCTGAAGATAAAAGCAGGTAAATGAAAGGAGGGGGGCTGTTAAAACTAAAGTTTCATCTAATACCCTTTAATTTTGAAAAGCTTTTTTTTAAACCTTCTTCTTGCTTAGTCAGACATTAAATGGGTTAGGACCATAGTTACATTACAATACTTTTGATATTCCCTTGTGTACAGCAAATACATCTTCAGAGATAAATGATCTAAGGGCTTTTCCCTCAATAAATCCCTGGCAGCTTCAACCTTTCAGCCCTTGCAGCGATCTTCTTCTGGAGTCACAGCTGGGTCAGTACCACTGTGTGTAAGCACCAGGCACTGCCTAACAGGCCAGGCTTTAGTTTGGAAGAGACCTGAAAAAGATTTGCAACTTTTTTCCGCAAATGCTGGCATGTCTACAATGATTTCTGGTCAAATTCCAGTAAAGACTCTGTCCAAAACCAAACAAGAAAATAAACAAACAAAAAATCCCACAGCTGGGTGGTGTGTTTATTCTTATCTAAGTGTCTGTGCGTATTCCTCTATAAGTGTCCAAAAAGCTAACACTTCTCTTTATTTGGAGGTGATTGTATTCTACGGAGTGATTTAATTTAAAAATAGGTAAAATTTCAGAACTGCAGACAGGTTTCCTGCTTCTATATCTGTTGTTAATAATCCTTTCATTCATCATCACAGTGTTGTGGCAACGCAGGGAGGATGAAGGACTGTTGTTGACAGTCTGCTCCTCTTCCTTTGCCTTCTTTTGATCTGAATTATTTTATCTGTGATGACAGTGGGTTTTCCGGATAAATTTGGAGTGTAAGTCTCTTTCCATCACTGTTGGTAAATGTACTGCCGTTGCTGGACGTGAATTGCACCATACAACTACTTTCAGGGAATTCTAGAGTCAATAACCATCCATCATCCTGGCAAAGTCTCAGCCCTTACATCTCTGTTAACTACAGCTGTTGCAGCTTTGCAGTAGAAAAATGGTCTTGCTGAGGAGGTCCGATTCATTTTTCTAAGGACTTTAAGGACGATGATGAGAGTCTAAAAGCAGAATCTGGTTTGTGATACCAGGAATGAGCAGAAAGCACTGGTGGGAGATGGTCTTATCAGATTTTTTCAGTGGGAAGGTGGGATGCTATCAGTCCAAATTGGCCAAAGATTCTACTAGAACTTTATGATTAGTATCATGCACAGCTCCTGCAAGCTGCTTTGCTGGGTGGTGGACATGTCACTGTCACAATGCAACCTCACAGTCCTCCAACATCACTTCTTCTCTAATAGGAATCCATCTAAGAATCCCCCCAAAACACAAAGCGATTTGGAAAGTTCACAGTCTCTGGAGCAGTGGCAATGAGCAGTCGGTAAATTGAAATCTCACTCATATGATATTCATCCAGTACCTAGTCTTTGAAGAATTTGAAATATAGCGTGGTGTGTTCAACATTTTATTAAATATTAACCATGCCTAATATGAACTTCAATCATTGGCAGAAATCTTTTCTTAAGAAATTATTTCCCTCTTTAAATTCCAACAGAAATGGAAAGATTTGGAGCTGAGAGAGACATTTCCTTTTATGAAAATGCTGTTACTGGCAATCCTTAAAGGTGGAATCAAAGGATTTAATAAATGTAATTTACTTTTTATTACTGCTCAGAACTGGAGCTGCTTTGGAGTGAAATGGGCATGTGCTGTGGGAAAGTGCTTCCATAAATCTCTCCCCATCAAATGAATCTGCCCCAGAGAGGTATTTTAGAGCAGTGTTTTGAAATGGGAAGGGTAAATCTAGGCAGTGGTTTGTGGGAGCCATGTGTGTCTGTGCCCCTTTGCTTCTTTAACCCAGTCAATCACATCCGATTCTTACATCTTAGAAACAGTTGTCCAGCCAAATTGTCTGGGAACCATTCTCTCTGATGTCTTCCTAGAGAAAATTGATTAATTAACACGTTTATCGAGTGTTGCTCCTACGCTGCAATGGGTCTTTGTTGTGCAGAGGGAAGATAGGCCCTGTTCCAAGTCATTCCTTCAAAGCACCATCTGTAAATTTTAACTGCGTTTGCTAAAGGCTGCAATTCTCACGCGGTCTCAAGTAGCCTTCTCCTGGTTCATTCTCTACTAACAGGTAATTTTTACTGTTTGTAAAACATAAGATCATCCAGAAAAATCACATAGTTACTAAACTGAACACCTGGGGGAAGAGATGTCTCAAAGGAAATTTAGGTTAGCCAAAACCGGTGTCAGGATTTTTCCTGCAACGGGGCAGGATACAGCTTGAAACAGCCCTTCGTCTCACAGGCAGCAACGTGTCTCTGGGAACCAAGAAATAACAGCGCGGCTGAGGAAATATTGAACTTGTAAGGAGAAGCGGTGGAGAAAATGCTGAGAAAGACACACCTGCTACTGGAATTGCTGATCTGTGTAATTTGCAACATCCTGAGGAAGGTTTTGGTGTGTTTGTTTTTTTTTTTTTTTTTTCCATTCAACAAACTGCGCACATGGCATTGCATTGCGCCTTCTTAGATTTTCGCTTAACGTAGGCCAGTAGATGTCCCCTAAAGTCATTGGGTCCAGCAATCGGTCCACCCATGTAGTAGAAAGCCGGTGCAGAAATGGAGTAAGAGTATTCAGTCTAGATCCTTCCAATTCACATTTCCCAACACCTTCTTACAAATTTAATACTTCTAGTGCCAAAACCCTAGGGATTTATGACATTCTACAAGAAGAAAGCAGGAGAGATCAAGGGCATTTCCATTGCCTCAGGTCCTAGCCACAGCCTGGAGTACATGGGCTGTAAATCCCTGTAAGATCGTAGGAGGTGAAGAGTGATTCCATTTGCCTGTGTTGTTCTGAAGATTGCATCTTGGGTAAGTATATCTGAACAGGAAGAGAAAGGAAAGTAATTCTTTGAATGTCAGTGGCAGTTTTACCCCACTTCATAAGGATGATCTAGAAAATCCCTCCAAAGCTTTCTTTGCTTGAAGTGGGACTTCTCCCTTCATCTATCCAGCAAAGAGATTCTTAGGCCATTTCTCCCTGAGAGGCTGAAATGAAGCTCTGGTCTCCTGACAGTGAAGAAAATCCAGAGTGGGAAAAGATCGACAGAAGAGTGAACTGGAGGTGATAACATGACACTGGTAGCATTTGTCCCTTTCTGCGCTGCAGCTTGACTATATCCTGTTGATCTCTGAATTTTTCTGTAGAGGAAAAACACACATCTGCCTGTAGAAGTCTTGTTAAAAGCCTCCAGATTGCCACTGATACCATATAATGAATTTTGTTTTAAGCAAAAGCTTGTGAGGATTCGCTTATTTGTAAAGCTCAGTGTGATGGATTAGTGCTCTGAACGTTAGATCCACCAAAACAATAAAAAGATGCCAAGGCTCAGGTGCAGAGAAAGGTGTCTTAGGTGGATACTCTGCATGGTTTGATAATCTCATTCAGATTGCTGCTTAATGATTTATCACCACTCTTTTTAGAAGGACATCCAACTTTGAATAAGGGACTCAGGCAGTGGAGGTTTTTCCTTCATCCCATCATCATAAACTCCAATAGTTAATTGTCCTCTGTTAGAATAAGCATCTCATTTCCATTTCAAACTTTGTGGACTTCCAGGTTGAAACTAATATTTAGATCTTCGTATGATTAAGAAACTTCCTCCAGCAGAAAGCTTCCGGCAGGGCAAGAGCTTCCAGATCATCATAAAGTCTCTTTTTCTGAAAGAAAAATGAAGCTAAGTCTTGTCACCCACCTTGCTTCAAGTGCCTGCACTAATGGTAGACGGGATTGCAAAGGGTTATAGTGTTGCAGCCGCAAACTGGGAGTTAGCTGGGCAGTGATGGAAAATGAACAGGTTGATGCCAATTTGACTGAGATGAGAATGTGTTCTTTGGGCTTAGTGTCACCAACATGGAGACAAGTAGGTTGGGGAGATGGCTTTCCCCTTTGTGCAGTAAGTTCGGAAAATGAGCAGGTTTTTTGTTTTGTTTTGTTTTATTTTATTTTTTTTTTTTTTTTAAATTTTGATTTTGAGAAATTTTACTTGTATAAGCGCAGAATCCAACACAGCTGGCTCCAGATTTGTCTCTCTTTGTTATGGCATAAAAACAGGGCATACATGCAATGATGTTTAAGAGTGTGCCTTAGGAAACGGGAATCCATCCCTTTCTAAAAAGAGCTAGGGAGAGAACTTTGTGTCGAACGAAGCAACTAATACGCAATGAAATCTCTCTTGCCCTAAACGCTGCTGCAATTCTACAGTTGAGCAATTGGAGAGCTCGTAGGTTGTCAAAAAGGATATTCAGCAGTTTTACCGTCTTTGCGCCTTGTCCCTAATATATTCATTGCTGCCTTTCAGATAACGAGGTGTTCTGATTACCCTTGTCGGCACTGTACCTTGTGGAAGGAGGGGACGGCTGGCACCACCTCAGAGCTAAGCTGCCTGGCTGTGTAGCAATCAGCTCGTGAAAGCTGAATCCAATGAATGGCTTCCTTCAGAGGGCTCAGAATCAGGCAGGAATGTAATTGAACAAGAGTAATAATGTACTTATTGATCCTTTCAGGGTCTCCGATTTCCTTGAAGGCAAAGGAAGTAATGAGCCTCAAGGAGCAATCGTGCATCTGTGGTATTGAAATAATGGAGCTCCCAGTTCTGAAATGTTTGATTCCTGATACCCCTGGAAACCTGCTCCTCACTTTGGCATGGAATAGCAGCGAGAGAGGAAAGCTAGACAGTATATAATCAAAGATTAGCGCTTACAGCCCCTGTGTGCAACAGCATGGGAGTTTATGGTCTAAGGACTTGATGAAGGATGGTAGGTGGGCTTAACAAATTGTGGGCAGGAAGGTCATGAGGTCAGAGCAAGAGAATTACAGCTGTGGGAAAAATCTGGCAACAGCATCCAGGCTGCAAAAGCTATGTGCAAAGTGCTGCAGCTGATTTGAAGTGATTGCACTTTGAAATGAAAACTGATTCTAAACACTTCATTTGTTTCCCGGCTGCTCCTAGTTATAGTTCATTAATACCGCTATCATCATACATTGTGACACTTGGCTCTTATTTAGCACTTTTGGTCAAACAATGCTAGGATATTTCATGAACTGTGAAGAAAGACAGCCGTCCTCCTTCCCTTGCAGATATAATTACAGAAAAAAGCACCTTTGCTTCTCAGCGGTGTGCTTATGACTTCTCAAATGGTTGCTCCTGGATTTGATTTCATGTCACAGATGGTGAGGATAAATGGAGGATTTCTTAAAGACCAGAAAAGGGGCAAGATGAAGTAGAAACGGCACTGACTGACTGCCCCATGGCTTTTAGAAAGCCTCCCGTAAAAAGTGTCATCTAGCACATCACTGTCACCTCTATGTCTAATCCCTGTCACCTTAGCTGGAAAGCTTATTGTGTTGGGGATCATCTTTTTCTCTCGGGTATCTCCAGTGCCCTGCCTCTTGTCTGTACTCAGAGCAATGAGCTTAAGAGAGGTAATTTCCTCTATTCTGCTTCTGCCCAGTAGACATGGTGCTTAGGGGCATGGTTTGATGGTGGGTTTGACAGTGTTAGGTTGATGGTTGGACTAGACATAGTGCTTAGAGATATGGTTTAGTGATGGTTTTTGTCACAGTTAAGTTGATGGTTGGACTAGATGATCTGAAAGGTCCCTTCCAACCTGGGTAATTCTATGATTCTATGATTCTAAGGTCCCTTCCAACCTAGATGATTCTATGATTCTATGATACCATCTGAACATCCTCCATATGACACAAAAGCAGTAGCCAGTACTTTAAGACTGCATGAAATTCTTCTGTATAAGCCTCAAATAAAGACATGTTCTCCACCCTTCCTCTGGGATGAGACTTGGATACCAGCAGGCAGGCTGCAGTGCTACTAAATTGGAGTAATGTCAGTTTCTTTGTTGATCCTGTGATTGACCAGGTCTTAAGTTTGGTTGCTCAGCTACTGATGTGAGGTTGCCGGGTCGGTCAGAGCCCATCATCTGCACACAGGACACCTGTCACCCAGCGAGGTTCTGTGCCATGTGTTGTCATCTCTCCTGGCCATAGAAATCATGAGATTTATCCACTCCTGAACTGTAAGAATGGGAAACTGGGAATGACAAACCAGCTAGAGTCTTCTAAGCCATGAACTGCAGTTCCTTATGCTTTATGGGACTAACTAAACTACTTGAGGTCATAGCATTTTGAAGTGGTAATGCTACCTTGATAAAATAAGGACTCTTCAGGAAACTGAAAAAAGACACATAGTTTTCCCAACAGTGATTAGTTTTTGAGTTTTTAGGGGGGTTTTGATTTTTATTTTTTTTGCCTGATATTGACATTTCAATTTATGCTAATTTATACCACTTGAAAAGCCCAAATAAATCACTCGGGCGGAACTGAAGAGAGGGTGAGTGTAAGGAAATTAAAATTATAAAGTTGATGTCTGTGCTAAGATAGCACTTGAGACACAAAGCATTTGCAATCACTGTAGCATGCATCTAGTCTGTATGATACTTAATTAGTTTTTCAACAAGTGGTATGAATTCCTTTGAAAATTTGTGGACCTTTGTTTACTGCCAACCAGCCTCCTCATGTCCACACAATAAATAATCATAGAGCTGGGGCCATCTGGAAACCTGAAAACAGGATATTTTTCAAGTCTTGATAAAGAAGGATTAAAAAAAACCCTAAAAAACAAGCAAGAAGGTATCAGAACTTTCTCCATTTTCCCCAGTTATTCCAGATAGAGAGAACTGTAGGAAGTGTCTTCAGATGGCTGGTTTGATCCATTGACTTTTCTCTTCCATGCAAAAAAGTTTGCATCAACTGGCAGAAAAGCTGAAGGAAGTGATTTCCAGATTGTTGCTCATGAGGCCACAGCTCTGAAATTGGACCTAAACAAGAAGTGACCACGGGCACAGTCCCTGGAGCCAAAACTCTTGAGAAGAACTAGTTTGAGATATTGATGAGACAAAAAGAAAAGAGATACAGTGCTGGTCAAGTCCAGGCTGTCAGGTTCTCGCCCAAAATTTGTTCCAGAATGTGGTAATCCGATGGTTAGAGAAGACTGTGATGAATATCTATTGCTAAAATTTCCTTGCTGTCAATGCTAATTCAAACACTGAAGCAGGTTGCCAAAAAAGACTGTAGAGTTTCCATCCTTGGAGATATTAAAAAAATTGACAGGACAAGGCCTCGGGTAATCAGATCTAATCTCAAAGCTCTTTTTTGAGCAGGGGATTTGGGCAAGAGGACTTCTTGAGGTCCTTCCTGACTTTAATTTTGTTATGATTCTGGAAACTGTGTGCACACTTGTTAAAGGAGGATGCACTGCAGAAGGTGCAGGGAAGGGCAGTAATGATGACAAAAAATACTGCTTCATAGAAGAAAGCTTTTGTAGGTCTACCATGACCTATTCTTGTCCCAGATTTCTTCAGAAATCATTCCTACACACAAAACTCTTACACCATAATGAGCAATACTCTTATCCCATGTAGTTGCTTGCATCTGGTGTGCTTGTAGAGATACCTGCGTATATAAGGATATATAAAACTTAAGGATGAACAGGAGGTGCACTTCACACTGGAAGGTGCACGTAGTTGTGAAAGATGAAGGAGTTGCCCTTTGCTAAGGCAACAAGTTGTTATTTAGTTAGTCAAGTGCCGGAGATAACACATGCAGAGAGGCATTTGCCTCTCCAAATGCTTGTTTTAATTAAGAGGAATAGCAAGACTGTCACCTGAAGAGGAAACAGAGAAACCAGAGCTGGAGAGGAAAGCTAAATATGTTGAAATGTCTGGGAGAGGATGGATCTGAGGACAGTGGTCTACAAGGATGTAACTTCCACCGTGACGGTTACAGAAAGGAAGAGTCTTTTTCAAGCTGAATAACAGAGAAGTCTACAGTAAATCAGGTGAATAAAGGGACAGAGGGAGAGATCTCAGTGTTTGCACATTAAAAATGATTTTTCTTTCATTTCTTTGCGTAGGCTTTTTATGAACATTTTGAATTTCTTGCCATAGGTCAATGAGAATGCCAGAAGTCTGGGTGGAGTAAAACAGCAGTGGCTAAATTAAAAGGAGGGAAAAAATCCATCAAAAGCCATTAAAAGTAAAGATCAGAGCTCTGCCAGAGGAAGTCCCTAATGCTACAAAATTATTGCTGTGTGCTGGCCCTGAGCCAAATAACTGTTCACAAATTATACTAGGTCTTGCTCAACACTTTTCTTACCCCTTAGGGTTTAATATATGGGTTTAGGGCTGACCTGCCGAGAAAGACATTAGTTATTTCAGACCATTTTCTGGCAGTCACATGGCACCCAGCACAACTCTGGAAAAATCCCCCAGAAAAGCCCAGAGATGGAGGTGATGACAGCACTCTTGTTCCAGCACAAGCAATGAATTTGTGGCAGAAATTGCCAGCTGAGGAGCTATGTTGAGGATGAAACAAGGAGTTTGATTACATGAATATAGTTACTCCCCTTATACATCAATGTATTTGGAATAGGGTACCCCAGTGCCTTGGAGAACCTGCAGACAGAACCTGAACTTTTAATCCCAAAGGAACTGACTGCCTCTCTACTCTGTTCTTGTGAGACCCCACCCGGAATAATGAGTTCAGCTCTGGAGTCCTCAGCAGAAGAAGGACATGGACCTGTTGGAGGGGGTCCAGAGGAGGCCACGAAGGTGATCCAAGGGCTGGAGCCCCTCTGCTGTGAGGACAGGCTGAGAGAGTTGGGGTTATTCAGCCTGGAGAAGAGAAGGCTCTGGGGAGACCTTAGAGCAGCCTTCCAGTCCCTAAAGGGGCCTACAGGAATCATAGAATCAGTGTTGGGTTGGAAGGGACCTTTAAAGGTCATCTAGTCCAAGCCCCCTGCAGTGAGCAGGGACATCTTCAACTAGATCATGTTGCTCAGAGCCTCATCAAGCCTGGTCTTGAATGTCTCCAGGGATGGGGCCTCTGCTTGGAGAGATCCCGTGGGCTAGGGCTATGGAAGGCAAAGGGGCTCAAGAAAGCTGGTTGATATTCAAAGACCACTTCCTCCAAGCTCAAGATCGGTGCATCCCGAAGAGAAAGAAATCGGCCAAGGGACGCAGGAGACCTGCATGGTTAAGCAGGGAGCTTCAGAAAAAGCTCAAGTGGAAGAAGGAAGTTTATAATAAGTGGAAGAAGGGACTGACCCCTTGGGAGGATTACAAGAATGCCACCAGAGCGTGCAGGGATGAAACAAGGAAAGCCAAGGCCGCCTTGGAATTAGACCTGGCTAGGGATGTTAAGTACAACAAAAAGAGCTTCTACAAGTATATTGGAAGCAAAAGGAAGACCAGAGAAGTTGTGGGCCCACTGTTGAATGAGACAGGAGTCATGGTGACGGAGGATGCGGAGAAGGCGGAGTTACTGAATGCCTTCTTTGCTTCGGTCTTTTCTGCTCGGCCCAGCCCTCAGAAGTCCCAGGCATTGAATAAAGTAACAGGGAAAGAAGAAGACTTCCCTTGGGTTGAGGAGGAGCGAGTGAGGGATCAATTAGATCATTTAGATATTCACAAGTCCATGGGCCCCGATGGGATGCACCCGAGAGTGCTGAGGGAGCTGGCAGAAGTCATTGCTGGGCCGCTCTCCATCATCTTTGAAAGGTCCTGGAGAACAGGTGAGGTGCCTGAGGACTGGAGGAAAGCCAATGTCACTCCAGTCTTCAAAAAAGGCAAGAAGGAGGAGCCAGGGAACTACAGGCCGGTCAGCCTCACCTCCATCCCTGGGAAGATGATGGAACAGCTTGTTCTGGGCGTCATCTCAAGGCACGTGGAGGAAAAGAAAGCTATCAGAAGTACTCAGCATGGATTCACCAAGGGGAAATCATGTCTGACTAATCTGATAGCCTTCTACGATGGCATGACTGGATGGATAGATGAGGGGAGGGCGGTAGATGTGGTCTACCTTGACTTAAGCAAAGCGTTTGACATGGTCTCCGACAGCATCCTCATAGGGAAGCTTAGGAAGTGTGGGTTAGATGAACGGACAGTAAGGTGGATAGAAAACTGGTTGAAAGATAGAGCTCAGAGGGTTGTGATTAGGGGCACAGAATCTAGTTGGAGATCAGTGACGAGTGGTGTTCCCCAGGGGTCAGTACTGGGTCCAGTCCTCTTCAATATATTCATCAATGACCTGGATGAGGGGATAGAGTGCACTCTCAGCAAGTTTGCTGATGACACAAAGCTGGGGGGGGCGGCTGACACACCGGAGGGCTGTGCTGCCATACAGAGAGACCTGGACAGGTTGGAGATCTGGGCAGAGAGGAACCTTATGAAATTCAACAAGGGCAAGTGTAGGGTGCTGCACCTGGGGAGGAACAACCCCATGCACCAGTACAGGTTGGGGGCTGACCTGCTGGAGAGCAGCTCTGTGGAAAGAGATCTGGGAGTCCTGGTGGACAACAGGATGACCATGAGCCAGCAATGTGCCCTTGTGGCCAAGAAGGCCAATGGCATCCTGGGGTGCATCAAAAAGAGTGTGGCCAGCAGGTCAAGGGAGGTCATCCTCCCCCTCTACTCTGCATTGGTGAGGCCACACCTGGAGTACTGTGTCCAGTTCTGGGCTCCCCGGTTCCAGAAGGACAGGGAACTGCTGGAAAGGGTGCAGCAGAGGGCTACCAAGATGATTAGGGGACTGGAACACCTCTCTTATGAGGAAAGGCTGAGGGATTTGGGTCTCTTCAGTCTGGAAAAAAGACGGCTGAGGGGGGATCTTATCAACACTTATAAATACTTAAAGGGTGGGTGTCAGGAGGATGGGACCAGGCTCTTTTCAGTAGTGCCCGGGGACAGGACAAGAGGCAATGGGCACAAACTTGAGCACAAGAAATTCCACCTAAACATGAGGAGGAACTTCTTTACCCTGAGGGTGGCAGAGCACTGGAACAGGCTGCCCAGAGAGGTGGTGGAGTCTCCATCTCTGGAGACATTCAAAACCCTCCTGGACGTGTTCCTGTGTAACCTGCTCTAGGTGACCCTGCTCTGGCAGGGGGGTTGGACTAGATGATCTCCAGAGGTCCCTTCCAACCCTATGGTTCTATGATTCTATGATTCTATGGTTCTATGACCTCTCTGGGCAACCTGGGCCAGTGTTTCACCACCCTCATTGTAAAGAACTTCTTCCTAATGTCTAATCTAAACCTACCCTGCTCTAGTTTAAAACCATCGCCCCTCGTCCTATTGCTACATGCCCTTGCAAACAGCCCCTGCAGGAAAGCTGGAAAGGGAATATTTAGAAGGGCATGTAGTAATAGGATGAGGTGTAATGGCTTCAAACTAGAAAAGGGTAGATTTAGATTAGATATCAGGAAGACATTCTTTACTCTGAGGGTGGTGAGGCACTGGCCCAGGTTGCTGAGAGAAGCTGTGGATCTCCTACCTCTGAAGGTGTTCAAGACCAGGCTGGATGGGGCTTTGAGCAACTTGGTCTGGTGGGAGGTGTCCCTGCCCATGGCAGGGGGGTTGGAACTGGGTGATCTTTAAGGTCCCTTCCAGCTCTAACCATTCTATGCTTCTATGAAATCATCTCACTGGCCAAACTGGAGCTGTATAGCAAGACTCCTCTCCTATTGAGTCAGAGGAAGCACTGTGATGCCTGTGATTCAACAATATTTCAACACAAAACCTAACCCCTTTACATGGCTATTAATCTCACATGCCAGATCTGAGCATACTTGAAAGTCTTTAGCCGAGACAACACAGCCACAGAGGTTGCCCGGAGGTCAAAGCCTGCTGCTGTGGAAACGAGATATTTGCATAACCTTTTCTTTCAAGAATTTATGTGATGTGCATTCATTCGGGCTGCTTCCTCAGTGCTTTGCTGAAGCTGCCAGACAAGGGAGAAACAATGCAGTGTATTTCCGGTAAAGAACATGATTATCCGCCCTAAATAAGCATACGGTAGGGCTATGACAGGGAGTACACAGCACGGTTGCCCCAGGGAGAATGTTACTATCTGTAGCCATCCCTCTTCAGGCCTGTGTTCCTGTGATAGGGCACGGGCACATCTTGCGTCGGTCAGACAGTTCGATTGCTTGGTGTTTCTGGACACTGGGTAGCAAAGATGTGTACACCAGTAATGTGCAGCACTTTTTTCTCTCCTTGTGGCTGCAGATGGAGCAGAGTGGTAGTGGGTGCTGCCCACTCATCGTGCATCTTGGAAAATAAATGTACCTCCTGCAAGACAGCTGATGCCCCTGCTCACCAGACAAAAGTCCCACTCAGGAAGTTGCTTTATAATTAAACTCAAGGCTAGGAAGCCTTTGCTTTGGGCTCAGAACTTGGAGCTACTGCATTTTTCCTGAAAATGTATATGAAATCGGCATTACTGGGCTTACTTTTGGCCCCTCTTCATGCAGGACTAACTCCCTGGCAATCTCTCAGCTAACTCCTCCTGAAGAGCATGAATTGTTGACTTTGTTGACTCTGATGCTGGGTTACACCAGCAGATAATGTTGCCCAGGATACACCTGAGCCCTGCTATGACTGTGTCCCAGTGGATTAACATTTTTGCATTGTCCATAGGAAATGTGTGGCTATATGATTTCACTAAAATCCGAAACGTGGACTAGCACCTCTTGGGATTTCTGCCCCTCTGTTCCACTCTGGTGAGACCCCACCTGCAGTGCTGCCTCCAGCTCTGGAGCCCCCAACATAAGAAGGACATGGACCTGTTGGAGTGGGTCCAGAGGAGGCCACGAAGATGATCCGAGGGCTGGAGCCCCTCTGCTGTGAGGACAGGCTGAGGGAGTTGGGGTTGTTCAGCCTGGAGAAGAGAAGGCTCCGGGGAGACCTCATTGCAGCCTTTCAGTTCTTGAAGGGGGCTTATAGGAAAGATGGGGAGGAACTCTTTAGCAGGACCTGTTGCGACAGGGCAAGGGGTAATGGTTTTCAATTAAAAGAGGGGAGATTCAGACTAGATATAGGGAAGAAATTTTTTACAATGAGGGTGGTGAGACACTGGCCCAGGTTGCCCAGAGAGGTGGTGGAGGCCCCATCCCTGGAGACATTCCAGGCCAGGTTGGATGAGGCTCTGAGCAACCTGATCTAGTTGAAGATGTCCCTGCTCATTGCAGGGAGGTTGGACTAGATGACCTTTAAAGTTCCCTTCCAACCAAAACTACTCTATGATTATATGATTCTGTGATTCAGGGTGTTGCCCTGGTATAAGAACGGTTCAAGGAAGAAAGTGCTTGGACTGTTTCTTTCTCAAACAACTTGTTGGACTATGCGGCTGGTATCTGCTTAGCAGCTTCTTCTCACCTTCCTTGCTCTCCTCCCAGGCTGTGACTTCTTTGAATCCCTTCCCCATGGAAATTCCTACCTATCAGGATGAATCATTTTGTACCCTATGGCATGGAATGTCATCTACAAGTAGCATTTACTGGTGTGTGCTAGAGTGACCTCTGAACTTTAGGGCAGCATAAGGTGTATTTTCAAATATGTAGCTAAAGAGATTAGTGCTCAGAGTGATGGGGGAGCAACAAAACTTTGTGGCCCTGGGTGTCATGGGACAAGGAACTGAGTGGGGTTTTCATTTTGCTTTGTGCTTTTCTTTTCCGCAAATGAGAAACCAGCTTGAAAGAACCAAATGAGAGATTTGCAGCCCACCGCTGAGGCTTTTGTGATGGTTATTCCCATTTTAATCTGTCTCCTGGGCATGCATGTTAAAAGTACTGATACACTGAAGGCCTGGATCATGGGTTCAGTGTCTGGCTAACACAGCCGGTGGGGCCAAAGCTTTCACTGGAGGTTGTGCTGAAGCAGGCTAGCTCTTTGGTGAAAGAGTAATGAGAGCCAGAGTTCATCTTTTCTTGTTTTCTGAGATATGTGGTGTTTTGCTGAAGATATCCAAAGAGTTTTCCTCTGACTTGCCCTTTTTTGCATTTTTCCTTTGTTTAGTGTCTCCGGCTTTCCCACCTCAAGGCAGATTTCACATAGTCTGGGATGGAGATCTCATTCAAACCCCATGTATGTCATTCAAATTCCAGTCCTCTTTGGCCTTTTGTGGATATTAAATGTTTTGTGTTTGGGTTTTTTTGTTTGTTTGTTTGTTTATTTATTTATTTATTTATTTAAACCAGACAAATACAATCTGAAATGCAAAAAAGCAGAGGGATTGCACATGGCTGCCACACTACACTTTGTGTGGCTCTCTTCTGGTGTTACTGACCTTCTGAAGAATTTCTGCCACTCAGAAAGACAAATGTTGCTGATGTTCCTTCTCTCAGGCTTCTCAGTTTTTTTTTTTCTTTTAAAATGCCTGGTTTTGTTTTTTTAACCTGTTATCCATAATTGGAAAAAGCTGCCAATCACATCTACCCGGAGAGTGACTATCAGTGGGTACAAGTGTGCATTTATTGTTTCCTTCTTTTTAGAAAACAAACAAAGAAATCAACCAACCTTTTCACTGTATTTAATATGCTTTTATACTCTCAGAAAGAAAATATCGTTCCTTACTGATTTCATCTGACAAAATGCACACTGGTTGGTTTGTATTTATTTATTTTTCCTCCTTCCTGGAATTTTCAAAGCAGCGAAATCACCTCTGTCATATTTACTCTTCTATTTCTGCATGAAAATCAATAGTTACTGTGAGTTCAATGTATCAAAAACATTAATAGGCGTAAGACAATCTTACCCCTGCCTGGTGTTATGTGGAATGAGCAGACCTCCTAAAGAAACATTTTCTATTGAGAATTTGCTTTGAGATGTGCCCTTTATAGAAATTCATTCTTAGAATTAGAAATTTGAGAACACTACAAGGAATCCCACCGTGGGCAAGGAAAAGAAAAATGTTCAACCCTTGGCATGTGCCAAAGTTGTGTGCACAATATTGCTTCAAAAACTACCAGAAACAGTAATTGGCTGTTACTGGATGGTCTCAGAAGATCGGCCTGAGGGTTGAGAGGGAGTTTCTATGCAGGGAATGTGCCTGGAAGCTCAAATTCATGGTTCCCCAGGCAAGTGCCGAGCCAGTCAAGCTACCAAGAGAAAAGGCAGCTAAAATATGAAGCCATGTTGGTTTAATGCCTGATCAACCTGGAAATTAGAGTTGTGTGAGCAGGATCTTGAGCACATGGGATTCAGGTCATATGTTTCTGTTTCACCAGCATTTAAGACTATTATGTCTGGGCCAAAACACTGCATGCTTTGGAAAAAAACCTCCATTTACTTGTTGAGAGAATCTGAGATGTTTTGGAAAAGTTTTTGCTCTGAATTTTCCACATTACGAACTATGGACCTGTTGAAGGCCGCAAGATCACCTTGAAATTATGACCAGAGCAAAGAATGTCTGTGCACATGCAAGCTAAAAAAAATAAATGGATGAGAGCAAAAAAAGTTCAGACAGACAGCATTGGTACAGCATATGCTTTCTTGTTTGACCTTTCTTTGTTGAAGCGGACACTAACGATGGTATTTGCTTAACTTGGTGAATGTCTGTTGCTTTCTACTTTAGGTAGAGGAGACTGAAGGGTCCGCTGGTTGAACCAGTCAGGAAGCTGCAGAGGTGGCTGCTCACACCTCCCAGGACGACACAGCCCATTATAGAATCATAGAATCATTTTGGTTAGAAAAGACCTTTAAGATCATCAAGTCCAACCATCAACGTAATGCTGACAAGTCCACCATTAAACCATGTCCCTCAGCACCATGTCCACCCATCTTTTAAATACCTCCAGGGATGGTGACTCAACCACTGCCCTGGGCAGCCTGTTCCAATGCTTGACAACCTTTTCGGTGAAGAAATTTTTCCTAATATCCAATCTAAACCTCCCCTGGTGCAACTTGAGGCTGTTTCCTCTTGTCTTATCGCTTGTTGGTTGGGAGAAGAGACTGATCCCCACCTCGCTACACCCTCCTTTCAGGCAGTTGTAAAGAACGATACGGTCTCCCCTCAGCCTCCTTTTCTCCAGGCTGAACACCCCACATTCCCTCAGCCTGAAGTTCCACTGCTTCCTCAAGTGCAAGGGAGCAGTGAAGGCCCAAGGAGGAGGCAGGTCCTCAGATGCTGCAAACCAGCAAATTATGCTGGTGAAGGCTCTGCTCACATATACTTTGCGACTGTTGCATGAAGAGCAATGGTCATTCCCAATGTCTGGCAAACTTCAGAGGAGTTCCAAGCATCGGGGTGAATACTGCTGGGCAAACCCAGCTCATTTTAGAGCACATTCAGCTCTACAGCTTTGATATGTAAAGGAGCTGGGAAGAGGTCACCCTGGGCTCCTTCTCCTCCTGCAAGAAAACAAGAAACACCAGAGGATAAAAGAGTAAGGGAAAAAGCCCAAAGCTCCATCTAACAAAGCAGGATTTCACCCAGCTTGTTGGGTTGTCTCTGATGAGCCAGCGAGACACATCTGAATGGATCTTGCAGCTTTTTCCTTTGGAACACAGCTTCATGATTTTCCCTTTTGAAGCTTCTGCATCGCTTCCCATCTGTTTGCTTGCTTACTCATGGAGGGAAAATGTATTCATTATTTACTTCTTTCTCTGAAATCATGTTTGTGGACTTGATTTCATGTCTTCAAAGCTTGCCTTTATGTCCTGTAGAGCTCCAGACTCTTTTATTAACGTACGTTTTTCTTCTCTTTAGGAAACTTGATCAAAAGTTAAACAGCAGTTAGAAATGTATGCTATGTCTAATTTATTACATGAATGTAGCCAACTAAAAACCTAAAATTCCTACTAATGCATATCCCAGTCTTGCAGAAACTTCTGTGTTTCATCCCACTGAAATGTAGTTAGTGCAACTGCTCTCTGCATATTGTTAGGCAGATGCATATGTCTGAATGCATGTGAAGAAGCCAACAAAACACAGAGGTGGCTAAGGAAGAAAGTGCCAATGGCCTTGTTTTACTGCAAACTGCTCGTGTTCCCTAGCTTGAAAATCACTTGGCTGGATAGAAGTGTCCTTCCTGACTCACCAGGCTTCATGATAATTTCTCCTCTATGAGAGAGAACTTGTCTCTCTACCTTTTATGAGAGAGAACTTGTCTCATAAAAATTACAGCAGTAGTGCAAAGCCCATCTTCACACATGAGAAGGCCAGAGCAGGACATTATCGGTTAGTTCAGAAGAAACTTCTGCCTTGACAAAGAAGTCAAGTGTCAGGATTTTTGTCAACAAAGGCAATATTCCCATTCCCTTGGTATTCTTCGTGTACCGCCCTCAGGGACTGCAGTCCTCCAGCAAAGGCTGGAGCCCAGGATTGCCCTTGTCAGAGTCATTAATCCTTTCCCAAGAAGCATTTTTTTGTTGGCATGTTGGAATTCCACGTCCTAAAGCTCTAATTAGTTCATATAAGCGACTGTTCTTGATGAAGAAGATATACTTTGCAAATCCCAGAGCCTTCCACACGAAGAAGTCAATAATTTAATTCCAGCCACTGCAGTGCAGCAGAGGCAGTACTAAAATCTATGTTCCCTCCTGGGCTCAAAACCCTATAGAAGCCATGAGCTCGTCCTGGCTGGAGTTCATTTGGAAAATTAAAATTTCAGTGAAAATATATGCAGAAAGCCAAAAAAGTCAGATTTTGTTTCTCTCTGGAAAGCGGTGATATCTTGCCTTAGCAACTAGCCAAATCCAAAGCCTGTAATTTGCAAACTGCCCTTATCCTAAATTGTTTTCACTCTGCTTGCTTATCCAGCATAAGGTGCATGGAAGGTAAACATGGGATATCTGTGGGAGGAGGTGTTGATCAGGACATGGGCCTGGAGCTACAGCGGAAGCAAGGTTGGGGCACCGAAGCCAAGGCGAGGACATGGCGAAGTGATGGGATGCAGCAGTCTGAAGAGCAAGGCAGGAGCCAGGCCCACGGGTCCATTAAGGATCAGGACAAGGAGCTGAAGGTGCTGAGAGCAGGAGCTAGGAGTGGGGCTGAGCAGCCCAGAAGAAGAAATAAGAATTGGGGTCAATAGCTGTGGTAGTCCAACAAGGAACAAGGTTGAAAGAGTGGGAGGTGGATGCAACGACAATACTTGGATTTAGACGGGGAAAGGGTAGAGGGGCTAAAAGTATAACTCTGGACCAAAGTGTCTGGAATTTTAGTTTTATCCTACCTATGATTTTTTTAGGAATCATTGCTTTGGTCTCCTATTGCCAATAGCACAGACCTTCACACTTTGCTTGAGTGGGTACAATTTCAGAAGGCAGCAGAGGAAGGTGTGGACAGAAAACTACCCAAGGGTGAAAAGTGTGCAGATAGTGAGCTGGTGGGACAGGTAAATTCAATCCAGGTGCTGTACACAGAAAATAACATATATGCCCTAGTTACAAACATGCTGTGGCCATAGTGTCTCTGTGTACGTAGTGAGATGGACACACAGAATTGTAGTCCTGCAATATGTGGTTGAGTCCGAGCATCTTTCTCATGTGGTGGGGTGATGGGAAACCACAGAAATACCCTGGTAAGCTGACACAGTTTGGAGGCATATACATATAATCAATAATCATCACTGGAAGGAACCAAAGCTGCAGTGCTCCAGGCCATCATCCCTGCTGGTTCCTCTTTGACTTTAGTGGTGTAGTCTAAGTCTATGGACAAAGAAGATCTGGGATTTTTTTTGTGCTTTTTTTTTTGGTTTTGTTTTGGGTTTTTTTGTTGATTTTTTTTTTGGGTGTGTTTTAATTTTCTCTGTGAAATACCACTGGGCTATAATAGTCATCCTAAAATAAAAAGTCAACTGTGTCTAGAGTCTAGGTTCTATGGCAATGTTTTATGGGTAACTATGGGTCAAAGTCCATTCTTTTTTCCAAAGGACAGATAGCAAGTTGGCATGTATATAATTAAACGCTTTTGCCTGAAATGGGTGATTCGTTCTGCCCTTTGGGAGCCGTCCTTTTCCTGTGCTACTCCTCAAAAGATATTTAGACATTGTCTGGGAAAGACATACTTGAAAGGGGACACAATTACTTCAAGTTAAGATGCACATGATCCAGCCAGCAGCAAATCAGTGCCCAAATCTGTGTCCTTCTTACCTTTCCAGCATAGACCACTCTGTGTGGCCAAAGAGCTGGATGCAGAACAAGGACGAGTCTGTAGTCAGAGCTTGCCAGAAAGATTTTGAACACATCAAGCTTGTGACAACCTCTGCAACCTCTGTGGCTGATATTTGATCTGCATGTCATGTACTGTCTCTCTTCGCTCTTGTCCTGTTTAATAAATATTCTGAGCATGGACCTGCGTGTGTGATCTTACCACAGCCAGCAGACACCCAGCAGGGTTTCACCTCCCTCTCCCCGCTGCAGGGAAAGCAGCACAGAGCCCTGAAATGTGAGGCAGATTCAAAATAACCATTGTTTCTGCACATAAAAGTGCATCTTTCAGAGCCTTGTGACTTGCCGGTGCCCTGGCCGGATGGCTGCTCTGCTGAGGCACGTCTTGGATTTGAGCTGGAAAAGGCATGTGATGGCTGGGGTCACGCGCACAATTCATCATCATCCTATTAATCAGGGTGGCTGCTTGCCCCTCATCCCCTCCCAACACACACATCCCTGACTGGGTTTCAGGATCTCAGAGACCTAATTAAGGAGCCATTTTTGGAAAAAAAGAAGAGCCATGCCCAGCAATGCTGCATGAAAGGGAGTATTTGCTGCTGTGGTAATGTTTGCCATCACAGCAAACAATTTCTTACAAGCCTGCAGAAACGTGCTGCAATGCCAGGATGCTAATGATCAAATTACCGTGCTTGAGTGGGTAGCTGGGTGGGTATTTCACCTCCCTTCTGGCACAAGAAACGTGTCGATGGCATTTGGTCAATCCTAGCACATATATTGCCTGAAGACATGGTTGTTTGAGGAAGAAGTGGGGGGAAAGGCTGTGGGGAAGTAAAGCTCTAATAGTTTGTAAACTGTTAAATGAGATGCCCTAAGCCAACCTGTAAATGCTGCACTTGTTCCCTGTTACACAAGTGGCCTTAGGCCAACAGCTTCTGAGAGAAACATAGTCCAACTTGTTGGAAGTCATTTTGTATCATAGACCTGTTTTGGACTGAGCTTATGCTGTTTCCTAAGAAAAGACATCTTCTTTTGATAGATTTCTGTCTTTGGTAGGGCTACAAGAGATTTCTTAGGTACTCATTACACCTCACAACAAAAATAGCATTTTACAAAGCAAGCAAAGCTTTAAAAGCATCTTCTTGAGAGCATGCATTGGCACTGGCAACTAGGAAAAAAAAGCATAAGCTAGGAGAAAAAAGCAACCCAGACTTTAAAGTAGCAGAAGATAAGACATCTTGTTGATTTTGTAGATTTATTTATCTTACTTTTCCCTTCCCAGATCATGTCTCCTTGCTTTCACACTTTCCTGCCATCTCCCAGATCTGACTTTGTGAATCTGAGATTCTTGATGTGGGGCCTGAGGCAGAAAGGAATAGGGCATTGCTGGGACTTACTTGGGTCTGGTGTTGTAGCCACTGGAGCCTTTGAGTGATTAAAATGATGCTGGAAGCTGAATACTGGGTTAATATTGCAAAGAGGGGTCTGAGGGTTGGGATCATGTTGGTGGGAAGAGGTGGGACATACTGAAAGACCAAAAGCTGTCTGTTGGAGTGAAAGGTTGTGTGTGCACTGAAAGAAGGGGGGAGGAGGGGATATTGCTTACATGAAAGACGTAGCAGGTCCTAGGTTAACAGAAGGACATCAGAAAGGCTGTACTGGCTGCGTAGCCTAGTGTCCTGTTTCTGACAGTGGTCCGGGGTGACACCAGGTATAAGAACAAGGTAAGCATATATTTCCCTAAATTACTCTTCTGGTATCTGGTGTTCAGAGATTTCCTGAGCTGTGTATTTTGTAAAATCAGTGGCTTTCTTGGCATGAACGTGCCCATGAATACTCACCACTTTTTGGCACCTACAACATCCTGTGGTGAAGACCTCCCCAGCTTCACGATGAATCTCCTTGGGTTTGTTTTGAACTTGCTCCATGGGTTGATTGGAAACCCATGTCCTATTACTCTTTTTCTGTTCCTTATCATCTCCGCTAGAGAATAAAGTGCAACAGTGGGAGAAGTATCTGACGAGACTAAGGAAGGGTGTGTTCCTCCACCAAGTCACAACAGAAGAGCATGTCCAACAAGAGTTGTCATTATTGCTTTCTTCTCTAGTGACCTTGGGGAATCCAGGAGGGATTAAGGGGTAGAAGGATAGAGGAATGAAGGGATGGAGGGACAGAAAGATGAAGGCATGGAAGTATGGATGGATGGAGCACACCTAGTGTCCACTCTGTCCCCACATCTCCCACCTATGTGCTCAAGTCATCATTGAGGCCCACAGATAACAATTTTAAACCAGTTTAAATTTCTGGTTACATATTCAATGGAAACAGCGCAGATGGCAACGCTGCTGATGGTCTTTGTGAAAGGGTCCAGTTCCTGCTGGACACTGATCTGATGACAACCAGCCAATACGACTGTCAGTGTCCTCAGGATTCTTTGGTTAAATAATGAAAGCGTATGCTTTTTGTTTCCCCCCCCCCCCCTTTGTTTTTTTTCCCCGTCATTATTTTATTCTGACCGCATCCCCCTCCAGCTGCACATTAGCATTCTTCCTCTCTCCAAATCCTCCTCCCTCGTTTCCCACCCACGCTGCTCCCTTTCCTCACTCTTCCACCGAGCTGCTTATCATTGCACAGTGAAACAGGAATGACCATGTGGACACTAGTGTGGAGTCATCGCTCATCATTACGCGCAGGAACCAGCAAGACAATGGCAGGAAGAAGGGCAGATTTCTCCTTGCTGTCTCTCTTTGCTGTGTAGCAGAGCCACCATGCTGCCATGGCCATCTCCAACATGATATTGCTTCATTTTCCTTTACCTGGCGGCAGAAGCAGTGGCCAAGGTGTGTTGACTTGGGAAGCTGGTAGCTCTGTAGTGGTGCATCAGAGACAACCCTTTACTGCCATGTGCAATAAAACAGGAATTTCCACCTGTAGTATGGTGCATTCCTCATGGCTCTGGAGCTCTTACAGCCACCCATACATTTACCTGATAGGACACTGCCTATTACTTGATATAAAGACCTCCAAAGAGTATGGTAGGTCACTGGAAAAGAAAAGACTCAAAGCCAACACATTCTCAGCAAGTGACGAGCTGGTCGCTGGTTGTGGAGGTGCTGGTGGTAGAATAAGAGTTTTGGTGAGGATTCATTTTTTCGCAGCCTTCCCCAGCAGATGTGGCTGTAAGATCACACTGAGAGCTGCAACTTGCAGTGCATCCTGGATGCGTTTTAAATTGAGAAATGGGAAGCGATCTGAAGTGAAAGGAAAATCATTTATTTTGCTCCCTTCGTTTGCAGTGCATTTTCCTTCTAAATTACCTGGCATGATATCTCAGTCACTGAGAAAGGAGAAGAAAAAAGAGACCTGGGAAAAATGGAAAATGGAAAAATGGACCTGGGAATCCATTTCACCGTGTTTCATAGAGGGCTGAGTTTCAGCTAATAATGCTTTCATGTGTGGCAAAAGGGAATCTGCTCTGTGAGCAAAAGAGTGCTCAGGCACTTGCATGCAGTGAGCTGAAGAAGTATATCACGCTTTGGATATATGATGCGGGTCCACCCTTCACACATCAATTCTGACCTCTTCTGGGAAGCAGTTAAATGAACCCCAACGCAATGAGAGAATGGGGTTTGTTTGTCAGAGGGTGCTTTTAAGATCAGATGCAAGCAACCTTCTGAGATGCTTATCTCAGTGCCTGCCCGTGAGAAAATTCTGTCACCATCAACCATTTTGAAGTTAATATCTGATCTTAGGGACCTTTTGGTAAAGCCTTACTGTTCAGTAGGAGAGATACCAACCACCTGCTGTGACACAGGACTCAGAGGGTTGTGATTAATGGAGCAGGGTCGAGTTGGAGGCCTGTAACCGGCGGTGTCCCCCAGGGGCCAATACTTGGACCAGTATTGTTTAACGTATTCATCAATGACCTGGACAAGGGGACAGAGTGTATGCTCAGCAAGTTCACTGATGATACCAAACTGTGTGGGGTGGCTGACACCCCAGAGGGCCGTGCTGCCATCCAGTGTGACCTAGACAGGCTGGAGAGCTGGGCAGAGAAGAACCTAATGACGTTCAACAAGGACAAGTGTGGGGTCCTGCACCTGGGGAGGAAGAATGTCAGGCACCAGCTAGGGGTGGACCTGCTGGAAAGCAGCTCTGTAGAAAAGAATCTGGGGGTCTTGGTAGACAGTAAATTATCCATGAGCCAGTGATGTGCCTTTGCTGCTGAGAAGGCCAACAGAATTCTGGGCTGCATAGGGAAGAGCGTGGCCAGCAGGTCAAGGGAGGTCATTCTCCCCCTCTACTCTGCACTGGTGAGGCCACAACTGGAATACTGTGTCCAGTTCTGGGCTCCCCAGTTCAAGAGAGACAGGGAACTACTGGAGAGAGTCCAGCGTAGGGCAACAAAGATGACTGAGGGATTGGAGCATCTCCCTTATGAGGAAAGGCTGAGAGAGCTGGAACTCTTTAGCCTGGAGAAGAGAAGGCTGAAGGGAGACCTTATTAACGTTTACAAGTATCTAAAGGGTGGGTTTAAGGAGGATGGAGCCAGACTCTTTTCAGTGGTTCCCAGTAACAGGATGAGGGGTAATGGGCATGAGCTGGAACATAGGAAGTTCTGAACAAATATGAGAAAAAACCTCTTTAGGGTGAGGGTGACAGAGCACTGGAACAGGCTGCCCAGGGAGGTCATGGAGTCCCCTTCTCTGGAGACTTTCAAGACCCGCCTGGATGCAGTCCTGAGTAATGTGCTCTAGGCAACCCTGCTTTAGCAGGGGAATTGGACTAGATGATCTCTAGAGGTCCCTTCCAACTCTGAAAAAATCTGTGATTCCATGATTAGATGATGAAATTCTACCCATTTGCTGGACCTGATTCACTTGGATGTGTATATGTGGTAGGTATGAGAATAACTAGGCTTTTTTGGCTCTGCGTTGACTGAGAAAGAAAATCCAAAGAAATGCATGAGGACTCCCCTCCCCACTCAGTCAACTCTTTTAAAAACAAAACCCAGACCTGAGCGTTGAGGCCTGAGGCTGGCGTGTCCTTTTAAAATGGAACTCATGAATATTTCTTCTTATGTGCAATCTTTAACAGGACATACTGGTACCTGAAGTTTTATAAATCCATCATGGGACATGTTTCTGCCCAAGAATGGGCTCTGTGGTAGGCACTGCTATTCTGGGATATAGGAAGTTCTTCATGAAGAATAAAAAAAATATAGTTGCGGGAAGTTTTCTGAGACCTGCTTTAGTGATGGCTCTGTAGTTGAGACATTGACTTAGAGACCCCTTCAGTTGTTTGATTGTGTCACTTTTGGACATGCTGTTGACTCTCACTTCCTCATCCATGATATGGGGCTGTTGCACTGAAACTAATATGACATTTTGTGTTAACCAGTTTTATTAACGAGCTTGGACTAGATGATCACTGTAGGTCCCTTCCAAGTGAAATATTCTATTCTATTCTATTCATTTGATTTGATTAGATTTGATTTAATTACTTTCTATATGATTCTTTTCTATTCATATTTATTCTCTCTGATAGCTGCTTCAGGAGGCAAAAAATGTTTTCTCTCTCTCACATACACTTTCTTCCAAAATTTGTTAGCCTCCTAGTTGTTAAGTTCAAGGCACATCCTGGCTACAAGTCTTAGCACAGATATATTAGTAAATGTCACTAACAAAAGCACAGGGGGAATAAATACAGTAAGATTTGGGAAGGACATTCCTGGACGCTTCATCACATCTTGCAATATAGGATGTAGAGTAAAGCACTTCTACATAGTGGTCACAGTGGACAACTCAGAACTGTGAAGCAGCCAAGCCAAGCCACAGGGCATGTAGGGCTCTTCACAAATCAAAATAAATATCTCAGGACTTACAGAAAATCTTCTATTATCATGCTCATTCATGGTTCATGAGCTCTCATTCACAGAGGTGTTGTCCCAATGATTATTCCAGTGGCAAGACTTGGACCAGTAAGACATCCCTGCAGGAAACTTGGCTGGATGGAGTTCTCCTGCAGGCTGCAAACTCTTCCACCCAGTGTAACTCTCCAAGGGCGAGCTGCTGGCTCTTTGTGTTAGTTTAGATCAAGGGAAATTGTGTTGCCCCATTGTGCATAGGGTAGAATTTATATGACTGTGCGTGGCCTTCTTAAATTTTGACATGTAAAAGCATATAACTTAGATGCTTTTTCAGTCAGTGAGACCTAGCTAGTAAAGTAGGAACACAACTGTGTCAACATAAAGTAGTTGTCCATGTTTATCACTTCAACGTCTGTTGCCTTTGCTTAGCTTGCCACTTGGGCTGCCTTGAGGGCAATCTTTAGTAGCTGAATAACGAATACCTCCTGTGATTGTAAATGCTCTGGGATATTTTGGCAAGCCTCAAACTGCTCCCACCTTGCTGGAAGGGTATTGGCATTGCAGAAGTCTTTTATCCTGTCTGCCAGCCCCAGATGGCTCAAGTATCTTGTGGCATGAGATACAGAAGTGTAGGTAAACGAATTTTTCCCAGCAAGATCACTGTAGAGGCAGATATATTTGTATTGATATTGACTGCTATATTTACAAGAGTTAATGCGACACCAAGTCCCTGTGTCTCAGCTAATATGTGACCTTTGTAAGCTCCTTAGAGAAGAATAAGACTGGCCCATTGATTTATTAACCATTTCAATATATCTACATTTTTTAGCAGGTCAGTTGATATCGCAGGGTACAGAGGGTGTTGAAGCTGCCTCCTTGTTCCATGGAAAGGTTAACAAACAGAGCTGTCACCTTATAGGAGTTCATTTAATCAATTTTTGAAAGCTCTTCTAGTGAGGGTTTACACCTTTCCCCGGGTGAGCTTCTCCAGTTCCTGGCTGCTTGGATAAACAGGTTGCAAAAATCTATGCTCTTATTTCCGTGAGCTTACTTCAGACAAGGAACGTCAAGGCTTGATTTACCTGAGGCAATCACCAATGTAAAGCGCAAGGCTGACAATTACCGTTGAAGAAGAAGCAGATGGGAGGACACTTCTGCTACCTGACCTTACTTCCCGCTCAGAGGACAGCTGTCACCTGTGACAGCCGCGGCTCTCTAGCAGTGCCGAGTTTCTTGCCTCTGCTAAATGCACTCTATTTACTCTTCCGTTCATTACAGTGGTTAGCTGGAAAATGTCCAATTTTGTGAGTAACAGCTGTTACTTTAAAAGTGACAGGCTCTATTCATCTAAAACAATCTCTGATCTCAGCGGTACAACCAACCAAACGGACCTATCCCCCAGAAACTCTGCTGCAACAAATATGCGATGCGTTAAGACGCTGAGCAAGGCAGAAAGCATTTGCAGTTTGTCAGGAAAATAAAACGGCTTAGGTGAATAGGGTCTGAAGTAGTAGCAGTATTTAGGCAGGTCGTTTTGCATCAAATTTTTCTGTTGGGTACCAGCATGGTCCTTAAGAGAAGCAAAAAAGTAGGCAGTAGGCTTGGATTATCTGCCTGATACTGTTACCTTTCCTTCTATGACTTTGAGGAAGTCACAATAGGACCAATTTTCATTGTGCCAGTATTTTAAATAATATTCTAAAATTATCATCTTGGAGGCTCCATCAGAAAGTGGAGTTACCACGGCAAAGTGAGTTCACCCTTCATTGGCTCCGTGATTATCGGTCACAATGCCTTCTTTTGTCTTATTGTAAATGAGAGCTGAATTGTGTCAACTTAAACTTCCTTCATTTTTCGTCAGTGAGTGACCCACACCTTGTGGAGCTGCAGTAACTTGAACCTGTGTCTCATCTCTCTGTTTTCCTGGCAGTTTTACATTCAATTATGACAACACTTTGTGTTTCTGTAGTTCCTCATTCCCATGGACTTCATTAAGCTTAAAAACCGAATGAACGTAGCTTTACCCCACTCTTAATTAGACAATTTTTCCCCTTTTTGGGTTTTCAGGGACAAAAAGTCTGGTTTTATGCAAAACATTTGCTTTCCTTTGCAGAATGCCATGGATGAAAGTCATGGGGAGGGTTATTTGTTTCTGCGACAAGGGTTCAGAGGAATCTGGAAGCTGTGAGCCTACAGAGAGCTAACACACAACAGAGCTTGCAAAACAACCATTCCTGCTTAGATTTAGCGGCTTCGAAGACCAGGAAAAGCCTATGACACCTAAAGCGCAGGGGAAAGGCAGGGGAGAGCCCACATTATCAGTCTGAGCCGAGCCACATGCAGACAAGGAGACAAGAAAAGGGACCAGTTGTAATTACAGGTAGGGAAAATCTGCCCTGACTTCTACTTGAGATTTGATGAGGATTGGACGGGGAGATGCCTGGCATACCTCTAGGCCACCAGCTAATTTCTCTCTAAGATACAACCTTGTGCTGATACCTGCGTTGTGCTTTCATGTCCGTAAAGCAGCAGTCCTTCCCGGGCTATGAAGTGCTGGTTGGCAGAGGAAATCACAGAGTAGAAATGACTTGCCACCTCTCCCAGGCTGTTCTCCAGAGGCAAGTCCCAGAGCCAAGTTGGGAGGGTTGACCTGTGCTTGTGTTTGCTGAGATTTTGGATCTCTCACGGCTCCTCTAGGCATTTTAGCCCTCACAAATTCAACAGTTTTTGCATTCCTGGAAGTATGTAAACTAACACTGACAGGTTATTTCAATTGACTTCCAGCTCCTTGGGAACCTGAGAGTCAGAGATTTTGCTCAGCCCTGCCCTTGGCTTTCCTAGGCATTTCCCACAAACAGGCTTACCTGTGTTATTGCTCTGTCCAGAGAAAGGTTATGGGATCTTCTGCTGCCAGGACCTCCTCATGCTGTTTCCGCACTTGTTTACCTTCTCCTGATGCCCCAATACAGCCTGGAATAAAAGTGTTAATCCATGCTTTTGTGCTTGAGTACGTGCGATTATGCATGTACAGAGTAGAACCCCCTCCTCCCCCAAATAAATAATTCAAGGGTCTTTTTTTGTTTACATAGAGATTCATTTAAAGAAAATAACAACATAGAAAAGAGAGGCGAGCACTCAGAAAAATGACCTTTCCACTCCTTTGTCCTTCTTTGCCTCCTCTAGTCCCAATCTCTAGCATCCTACCGGCATTGAAACGACCTTTCCACTCCTTCATCTTTCTTTTTCCCCTCATCTAGTCCCAATCTCTAGCGTCCTACCAGCGTTGCCTTCAACAGTTCTTTACTGCCATACATGCATTCGGTCATTTTACAGCTTCCCTTCCCTTTACGGGGTTTTCTTCTGCTTGCTGCGGTACAGCACTATTCGTCATACTCTGCTTCTCAAGGGATCCATTAGCGTTTTATCCCTCTTCCTGGACCGCTAGCAGCTAGTTGCATGTAAGATGTCTTCACTTTTCTACCTATTAACTCTCAAAGAAACTGCAGGTAGTGATGGTGGTAAAAAGCCTGGACTTCTGACAGCTCTTGAAGACAAAAATAAACAAAAGCAACTCAGTTAATCAATTGGCAGCATTTACAACAAAACTCAGAAAATGTATAGCACACCAAAAGGCAGGCACTTTTAATCCTTAAATTTTGTTGAAAGGCTGCAAAAATATCTGAGAATTGTAAAAGTGTTTTTGGCTTGTGTATAGCCTCTCAAGTCACTGCAATTTCCTGATGATATAATAATAAAATCCAGAAAGACTGCTCAGCCCAGCTTTTCAGATCAAATTGATTGGCAGGAAGACTAATTCCATGGAAACCACAAAATCTGCCCCATTTTCTTCTTCTAAGACCCTCATGCATGAATGAGTCTCATTTACCTCTGCACAATTTAGCATAATTGCATCGCTCTAATTTAAGTAGAACTTTTTTTTTCTGGCAAAGATGGTTAGAAAGATGAGATTGAATGCCTTCTGGAAACTGCACTATAGAAAAATAGTGCAGTTTTTTAGAGTTTTAGTCTCTGCACCATAGAAAAATATAAACTTAATTCTCCCGTTTCCTTCACCGTTTCAATCTCTTTCATTTCCACTTGGGTAGAAAAGGAAGGTAGTTCCTATCTGGTACTGATTTACATTCTCCAAATTCAGCTCCTCCTCAGACACCGGCACTTGATTCAAATCAATATCAGGACTCATGGAGAAAATCAAGAATATTTCTGCCAACAGTACTGATTAAGGAAAGGAGAGGGAAATTTGGGGTCAGGCAAGGGGAGATGTTGATTCTTTAGTAAAGACATGATAAGATGATTTCAGTGACAAGGGTAATTGAAATGCACAGACTCAGCATGCACAATGAGATGTCTCATCTCGGGAAACAGTGAAGTTCCTGTGGCTGTTTTGCTTTGTGAAGTAGGCGCTGACAAAAATCTATATTTTCGCTAATCTGCCTGCTTGGAGTGATATATAAATAATTATGAAAGAAGTCAATGGCAGCTTCCCATCCCAGTCCCCAAAATCTGTGTGCTAACTGCAGGAGAGCACGCACCAGCATGGTGACAGCGGGAAGGAGAAGGCAGAAACTCTATTCCTTCATAGTTCATACTCTATTCCTACTCTCCTTGAGGCCTTGCAATTTTGGGAGAACTACGATTTCTTCTAGAGTCTTGATTGCCACCAGGGTCGAAGGCACTTTGTAGCCCCATGGGCAGAAACTTCAGAGATGTTTGCATTGTGATGGAAGTGGACTGCTTCCCACTTTTGGGGCTTTCTTCCCAGTTGTGTTTCTTTTTCTCTGAAGAAAATGGTGACTGCCAAACAGGTTGGGCCAGTCCTCAGCCCATCAAAGGTTAGTAGAAGACTGGGCTCTGAAGGCCACTCTGGGTTTTGATGACGAGTGAGCGGAGCTCTCAGTTGAGATGCTCATTGCGAACGCTGTTGTGCAGCAAGTTGCCCCTCCGCACACCAGAGCTTTTTCTGTGCCTACTTCTCATTCCCAAGCTTTTGCCGCTGTACTAAATCACTCCTGGAAATTATGAATGCGAACGGCAGTGTGGTGAACAGCAACGCTGCCCAGCAGGAGGGGAGCTCTGGGGCCCTGAATGATGAATTTGCATTGCTGCAGCACCAGGGATTCTCATGAAAGGATCAGGGCTCTGTTTGGTGGGGATCTGTATGAATAAATGATAGCAGAGCTCTCAGCCTTGGGGATAAAGAATGTGCAGCAGCATCTAAAACCAGTAAGCGAGGAGAAGGTGCGAGAGTAAAGGAAGAAAACTGCCTATCAGGGACAAATAAAGCCATTTGTTCTGCTTAGCCTCATCCAAATCCTTGTGCGAGTCTACCAAGGCCTCATAAGCAGGTAAATCACACACAAACAGGCCTTCATAAAAATGAAGACAATTTAATTATATTAATGAACTGTTGTATAAGATGGTTTATTTTCTAAATAAACTATGTTATAGATGAGGTGGGACACACACACCACCACCACTGATGAGAAAAAGGAGCTTGAACACTGTATTGGCTTTTAATTCCAGGACCTGATTAACCACCTGAAATTCATTACACCCCTGGTTTTGAGTGTAAGCCTCTCAGATCAAGATCTAACGCAGTAAACTTGGCCAAAGGGACAACCAAGTCACCTATAAAGCCCCTTCTTAATTACAGCATAGCTTCTGGGGCAGGGAAAAGACAGCAGAAGGGACGCTGCTCGAAGAATATCAGTATGGGAGGCATAAATGAAAGTAATTTATAATATTTAACATTTTTAAAGTTCAGTACCTTCTGGATAACTTTTATCTAAGTCACTCCCTTTCAGAATGCCTCTGTATGCAGAAAATAACACGAAGGACATTATTTGTTCTGTTTAAAAAAGCAAACCAAAATAAATCTGATCTTTATACCTAGACTCATATGCAGAGAGAAGAGCAAAAATCTCACTTTACTGCCTGCATACAACACGTTTCCTTATATAAATGTGACTCTGTGGCACCTTACCCACAAGTTCATGGTTATGGAAGATGAGGTTTGGATGACTGGAGGGCTAAGTTACAGTGCCCTGTCCAGGTTGTCCAGGACAGTCGTTCTGCTCGGAATGGCTTGTTGGATCTGGGCAATGTTCTTCACAGCCAAGGGAGCCACAGAAAACATCCTCTGCTGCCTCCTGCAGTTCTGACATGGAGAAAGTCCTTGCTCTGCTGGAAATCGGGCGTGCAAAATTCTCGTTGTGTGGCTTCAGCTATTTTAATTGACGTAGAGGAGCTGAAGAAGAGAATGCTATAGAAATCCTGGGCTAGAAAAGATTTCTGGTCAAGCCATTTCCTCAAGAGGATATTGACTTGGATTGAAACCATGCCAGTCTAACCTTTCCCTAAGCATCTCTGCTGATGGAAATTTTGCAGCTGCTCTGTTAATGTTTTAATTATTTCTGTAGGTTTCTGTTTTATTTTCCTAATTGCTTTGTAAAGTTAAATGCTTTAACAAGATTGAACTTCTCTCTCAAGAAATCCATTCCCTTTTTTGTCTTCTTGAGATGTTTTCCATTCTCTGTTTTGCCTCTATTGTTGCTTCTTCAAAAAAATCAGTATCTAGCCGTGGCTAGAAGTGGACAACGTGTTTATGCAATGTGGTCTTTTTTAAGAGCTTTGTATATTTACCTAAAGATGGAATCACACTAAAAGACCTTTTTTTTTTTTTTTTTCTCAATAAAGACTTTTGTGCGGTCACTACATAGATGAAAATTCATCTAAGCAGATACTGTCATATGCCTTGAGATTAATGGGGTAAAACAACACCTGTGGGACTTTTAAACATTAGACAACTAATTGCCTGTAAAACTCCTGTTTCAAAATTTGAGGTATCTTGTGCTGCTAATGAACAGTACAAGGCATGTTGCACTTCTTTACTAGTGAGATCTCAGATACCCGTTTGGGAAAGCTACAGACTTGCCGAGTACTTGCATTGTACTCTGATACTCAGTGGGAATTTAAAGCACACAGCAGGAAATACTGATATTTCTTTTTAGTTTTGAATAATCTTTCCTTCATGCTTGATTTCTCTCCTGAGCACAACAAAAGGACAGCCAATAGCCCAGGAGCCCCATTACACAATCCTTAAGGGATGCTGGCATGAAATTCTGGTCTGGTGAATATCCCATGGTGGATATTTGAAAAGTAAGCATTGCTCAGATATTTATGGCTTAATGTTTTGAATCAGCCTTATCTTGCCTTCTCTCGTAGTGTCTGTAATGACTCATGGTACCATTAGATCACACTTCTTGAATAGGTGCATGAAACACAGTACATCAGGTCTCGGATTCTTTTCTTTGCAAATGCGATGTATTTTTTACCTGGCCCTTCCTTCTCGTCAGTGTTAGATGGTGTCCAGATAAACTGCCAATGTAATGTTCAGTGTGAAACCTCCAGGCCAGCAAATGCCCTTGTTTGTTGTCTGAAGTGCCACATTATTTATTTAGGAAGAAGTTCTTTACAATGAGGGTGGTGAGACACTGGAACGGGTTGCACAGGGAAGTTGTGGTTGCCCCATCCCTGGAGACATTCAAGGCCAGGCTGGATGGGGCTCTGAGCAACCTGATCTAGTGAAAGATGTCCCTGCTCACTGCAGGGGGGTTGGACTGGATGACCTTTAAAGGTCCCTTCCAACCCAACACATTCTATGATTCTTTGATATATCTGGTGAATCTTTTCATTATCTAATTCTGGAAGAGGGATGTGGGCAATCACAGTATTCAAAAAAATGCAATGGAACTCATATGGGAAGTGGCTGGCATGAGAAAAGCTGCCTCCCCGCTGTGTCGTTTGGTCTCCTCAAGCCTCTTGGAAATCACTGTAAATGTAGGAGGGTGACAGACATCATCCATTAGCATGTTAATACGCTTTGCACTTGATGCCAAGACTGATGTCAGTGCTGAAAAGCAACCACAGATTTGATATGTGCTGACCCCCAGCATCTCAGAGGGATGTTGCTGCTGAGCAGGGAGGAGAAATCACCGCACACAGGGCTGCCAAAGCAGTCAATTGGTGTCACTTCTTAAACAGCTTCATTATGCTGGAGGACGGGAGACAGCTGGGCTATCTCAACTCTTTTCACATGGCTGAGGTGTTGTCCAGTGCCGAAAAAAGCACTAGCTGGGCTTAGCTTTAAGAAAGGACATACAAAGTTGTTTCCAGAGGGAATTCACACTCAGCTTAGTGCTCTGGACAAGTTTAAATTGGATTTAGTGGTCAACCAGAAAGCCGTTTGTGAAGGCTGGGGGCTCTACATCCAGCACCTGATTTGTGCTCCGACTTCTGCAAATAGTTTCTCTACGCCTTCACAGCTGACGAATACACCCTGCCGTTGCTGACCCTCTGAATGCAGATCATGGACCAGGGTTAATTGAAACAATTTCAGTTGCTAACCCAGTTTAATTGTTTTTTCCAGAAGTTTCTGAGCAAACAGCTATCTGTCCTCTGTCTTGAAAATACTAACTCAGTGATGGACCTGCCACGGGAGTGGTCATTTTTAAAGCAGTGCTCTTTCTTTCTAGAGTTATGTAGGAGTTCTCTTAGACCTTTGGTGTAATAGACTATAATTACCAGTGCCACTGCATTTTTATTTAACATAGCTGTAGCATAAACAGTGTCCAGGAGGATGCAGCTGCCAAGCCTTTATGGGAAATGTCTGGGAGTCACATAGTATGTCCCACATTTTCTATTTTGAAAATGCCTCAATTCCATAAGGCTGAACTCTTCCATATGTGGATAATCCAGTCTCTTCCATTGGTGGGTACTTAGGCTTCATCTTCCAGCTAGCAGCTGGTTTCCAGAAGAGTTCCCTCTAATTTGCATTTTGTTGCCTTCCTGTGGGTGCAATGCTTCCATATCAATGTCACAAGAAAACTTGTTCAAGGTCAAGAGAAGTCCAGGCATCAGCACTCGTGTGGAATTAGTTTGTGAAGTATGTACATCACCCTTGTGCAACATGCTCTCCTTTAAACCTGCAGATGTCTGGAGCAATATTATGTAGTAAAAATACAATATTCTCTTGAGTGCAAAGACCACCGCTCAAGCAATATAAAAGGTGATTTTTCCACTCTTTGATCTTTCAGTGGGAAAACTAGGGGTATTGATACACTTCAAATGAAGTCCAGGTTAGGTTGATGACAATACCATTTTCTGAACAATGAACTGAGAGTTGTAATATAGTGCAGCCAGGAAAACCTCTGCATTGATTTTCACAAACCCAACCGTAACCCACATATCCACTGTCTCATGCTCATTTACGGCTTCGACCTGCTCCTGTTGTGGGTATCTTATCATACAATCTTAGAATAGTTTGGGCTGGAAGGAACCTTAAAGACCATCTAGTTCCAACCCCCCTGCCCTGGGCAGGGACACCTCCCACTAGACCATCTTGCCTCAACTCTGCTGGAGTCTCTGGGCTCTTGGGTGTTTCTCTCTGGACTTCTTTTGGCTCTGAACAAGTTTTGTTATGACATTGATAGGATTGAGGACCCAGAGATATGATTAATTTCACCGACCTTAGATGGTGCCTGCATTTTTAATCATTGTCAGACTCACCCAGCTCACCTTACAGGCACTGCAGAGGAACAGGCGTTATCCATCTGACTGATTTTTACCATCGGAATTATACTCTATGATGGACGATTTTTTTCCATTGACTCTAAAAGCACCTTCAGAGCTAGTTCACATGTAGACATGTACCTTTTAGACCTCTTAATGAAATGAATCCAAATCACACAATCTTTCAACTGAAGAATGTAATTTTATTTGGAAATGTTGTAATTTTAATCTTCTAATCTGCTTTCTCTTTTTTTTCTGCTTTTAATCTGCAATTTTTAATCTGCTTTCTCTGAAGGTGTTCTTTCTTGAAAAATAAAATTTTCCTGTTTTCCTTTTTTTTTTTTCCCCTCTTTTTCTTTGGCTCTTGTTCCTCTTTTTTTTTTCCTTTATTTTTTTTTTTTTTCCTTCAGGTATTACTGTATTACATTCCTCTTTCTTAAAAAGAGTTTTCTAACTTTTTCTTTACTTTCTGTTCAAAATGTAAGAAATTTCAGGAAAACTTAAAAATAGAATTTTCACATACTAATATTTGATAAGGTGTTCAAGAAAGAATTTTTTAAAATTGTTAGGCAAAAGTTTATTTTACATTTTCAACAAAAAGCTAACTTATAATGAAAGAAAAAGTTATTAACTCTAATTATAACAATGAACTCTAATTATAATATTTCATATTTTCATTGAACTCAGACTGACTGCAAATGTAGGCACAATGAAGTCTCTTTTACTGACATACCCAGAAATAGTTTTATCTATAAAATTTCGATGACATGGACTAAAGAACAAGTTGTTCAATTCTTAGAAGAGTTTTTTTTACTTTCTTCTTTCCTTTCTTTGTCTGTAGAAAGGACATACAGTTAAACAAATGAATAAAAATAACAAGAACAGACAATGCGAAGACCTGCAGAATAAATGGTATTCAGCTTGTGGAATTAATCCAAAAGATATATCATCCCATGATTATTTCTATGGCAATATTTCTGATCTGCTTATGATGGTTTCTTGCGCAAATTTTAATATACAAGACGTGAGCAACTTGACAAAGCTGAAAAATAACCCCAAGTGGTGGTTCAGGCAGGATGGGGGGACAATACAGGGAGGATGGTGTGGAGATGCATGGTCCATGCAGCCCTGCTGGGACATGATGAGGAGCAGCGTGTGCTGACATCCCAGTGTCAGAAAGATGCTGCTGCAGTTTAATAAGGCAAAGCACAAGCAATCGAGAAAGTTGGATTTCTCTGATTTCAGAGGGATGCAGGGGAGAGCTGGTGTAGCTAATTGGATGTTCAGCCATTGACGGGGCGTGCATGTTTTCTTTATGAATGCAAATTCCTCCTGGGCACAAACCCCCGAGCAGGAGAATTAACAAAGGTACCTGGTGGTTTCTGCCTAGACTGTAGATGACTTGAACCTGGTGCAGTCTATTTCCATTTTTTGTGCAGCACATAGTATAGGGGGATCATCACTAAGCTCCAATTATTACTATTAGTGAAAGAGCATATAAAAAAATATCCACTTCTCTCTAAGATCTGCAGAGACTTTTTAATTTCAATAGTAGACAGCGAATCTTAAATTGCATCCTTTTAATATAAATGTAGCTAAATCCCTAAAAGCGACTGGGTGCAAATCTGAAAAAAGATTTGATCACAGTGAGCTGCACCAGAATTTCTACTTGGTAAATATGCAAATCACAAAACGCTGCACCGCTCCACCTATTAAAACATGATATATTAACTGAAAACTTACTGTTGGTTACTATGGGAAGGGGATTTAGCTTATGCTAAGTTTTTAATGGTGAATTTGCACATTTTGGGGGGGATATCTGAAATGGGGGTGGGTGGTAAGATTGTGTAATCAGCCAGCTTATCTTTAGCTTCTCATCCAATTTCCATTTTGAAAGTCTTTAATGGGGAAGCAAGGCATGTTTAATTGATTGCCATTAAAATCTTCAAAGGAATTGGCAAGATGAAAGTTGTTTCTAATTACTGCATTATGATGTAAGCTTAACGATACGCCACTTCTCCAAATTGATTTTATTAGAATTTAAGATGAGGAATTAATTGAGTCACTGTATTGATCCATTTTATTTTTCCACCATTTAACATGTCCAGTGCAAAAAAAAGCTATTGAGCTGTGGAATAGTAATGAGGACTTAAGAAAGAAAGTCGAAGTGAAGATGGATTGGCCGATAAAAATAACTTATAAAAACCATAATGTGATGGCAGAATATAGTGGCAGAGACCAATTTATCTCTAGGTTAATTAGGGTAAATTAAGGTTAATTCTTTTGTTATTTAACTTTTATTTCTTTGTCTCGCTTCATCCTACCTGTTTGTTCTAGAATAACTGCTTGTCCTGGAAAAGCAATATTCTGCAAATCTCCTTTCAGTTCTGTGAAATTTGCCTTTGAAGATCTCCCTAGAATTGCCCCATCCATATATTTAAACTTCCTTAAAAATCTTCTTAAGGGTATTTAAGATTGCTTTCTTGGTTTTACTCTCTTAGAACTGATTCCTGGTTTGTTTCTTTTTTTTTTTTTCTTATATGTCGGTGCAAGCCAGGTGCTTTTAGAGCACGGGACACGTGCTCCATGCTTTCTCGTGTGTGTTCTCCTCAGGTATGGGCACTGAAGTTATCGTGGTTTGGGTTCATTTTAATCAGTTACTGATTGCCACCTAAACCATAAGTACCAGGCATGAGTATGCTTTTATTGTATGACAGCTGTACAACTACACATGGACACATCAACTCCAAGAGTATGGTTTAACAGAAGAGGTCTAGTCCTTCAACGAAGTGGGTGAGGCACGCCCATCACATCTGCTGGGGTGAAATAAGCAGAAATTTGGTGATACAAATATAACCCCTTAAATTATTTTAAACAGTTGTTTTCTGTGTTGTACTGGGGTAACTGTTCATAAAGTCACAGAATCACAGAATGGATGAAATAGGAATGGGCCTCTGGAGATCTTCTAGTCCAACCCCCAGCTCAAGCAGGGCCAGCTAGAGCAGATTGAGCAGGCCTGTGTCCAGCTGGGTTTCAAATATCTCCACGGATGGAGACTCCACAACCTCTTGGGAAAACCTCTACGATCACCAGGGCAAAGATCATCTTTGTGTCCTGTGCTTGCAGAGTGCAGCAAACAACAGGGTCTCATTCTGTGTTTAGAGGACGTGGTTCCACCCCGTTCTTCTTCATAAATCCTGCAAACAGAGCATTTCCTCTCACTTCTCTCTTAACTAAAACTTGCCAAATCCAAGTGAAATGTGTTCCGAAGGTAAAATGGTTCTCCAGAAGTTCATTGCTGTAGCTGACATTTGAGGAGCACCGTTTTGGCTTTGCTGCTTGTGTTGGGCAAATTAACTGGTCTATTTGAGATTTCGAAGTTGACCCTGATGCTTTCTCTGTCTTTTCTATTGATTATGCAAACTGGAATATTCTGTGTATACGAAGAGATTGAAATGTAATTAAATACATGATTTATAATCATATTTTAAGCTCTTACCCAATTTAGGAGAAGTTGTGTCTTTTTGAGCCTTGAAGCTGTAAATTTAAGGCTGAATTCTGCTAATATTTAAAGCTGTAACACTGATCAGAAAGAAATGAGAATAGACATACTGGAGATGTTAATTATAACCATGCCTGGTTATCCTTGGCATTTATATCTCTTCATCAACACTGCTATCTTTCCTTTGAAGACAGAAATCCCCAAACCAATGATGTTCTCATTCCCTATGCAGAGACAAGAAAAATTGTAATGAAAGCGTATTTTAATGGTCATCTCAACAAAAAAAAAAAAATATTATCCTGAAGTAACATTCCATTGGAAAGACTCTTTAGCAAAGGGAGAATGATGCCAGCTTTCTAGCCAAGTGGGGCTCTAGGAGACAATTTGTCTCTTTTGTCCCTAAATAATTTACATGTGATGCAGACGCCATATAGCAGATACCTATCAAAGCTCTATCTAAGTAGCTCCTTTGTTAAAAATGGTAGTAGTCTCTTATCCTAAATAACCAGCTCCAGTGGTCATGACATCTCACACGTTTACTAACAAGTGACATTAGGATGGAGTAATTGAGAAAATGATTGCAGAAACTGAGTGCTGCATTCAGGAGGAACTTTAATGAGCTCCTAGAGGATCAAAGACTCTTTTGGAAGCTCAGATACTTCCCATTTCTGAAGTTCAAACACTCGACCGAAGCTACTGGCATTTGGAACATTGTACTACAGGAGAAAGGAGTGTATTCAATAATGATCCAACAAGGGAAATAAAAGTAAGCAGCAAATATGTCAAAATCTGGCTTATTTTTTAAAATTCAGTTTTCAGTTAAGGCACCAGATGTAAAGCCAAATAATTGTGTTGAGTTTTAAATGAAATGTTAATTACAGAAATCCTCAGTGAAGACACAGACCTAAGAAGCAGCCAGAAAATACTCATTAAATAAGGAGTGATGGCTTGGTAGGGTAACTAGGTAAACTTTTAAAAGTTTTCTCAATGGTAAATATCAAATTCCTTTTTCTTTATATGTTGCAGAAATATGGTCTTAGCTCCCAAATGGGCAGATACCTGCCTCACCAAAGAGACACTGAACAGCTGCTGAATGAACACAAGTATCACTTGATTGCTTAAAATTAAAATTAAAATTAAGAGCTATGAATCTTTATAAACAGAAAATGTAGCTGTGTCTCATTTACTCACCCTCTGGCTGAGGAAGGAAATGTGATGGAGCACAAGAGGGCTTGATTAACCCCGTCTAATTTGCAGTGCCAATGAGAAAGGCTACAGCAGAAAAGTTTGAAGGGCTGGTGGAAAAATTTGAGGGTCTTGATTTTATTTTGTCCCTAAGCTCTTTGGAGTGGAATAGGGACACCATGCAATTGTTATGTCCTTTACATTGCCACACACGTTCACATACGCACACACGCATATTTGTATGAGTTGCTCCTAAAAAAACTCTGTGGGCCTGGAAGAGAACTATTTCTCTTTGGAAGTGTAGCTGCTTTCATGGATTGAATAGTCAAAAGGTGGAAATAAAACAGCATTTTATGACTTCTAGAATAAATTGCTGCAATTTATTTCACCACTGAGCATTTCACCAAAGAATGGTGCTAACTGCAAGCTAATTAATTCAGCAGGGAATGAGAACAAAGTAAATATATTTTGTGAAGGACCAATTAGGGGCTGCAGCTTCTTTTTCTTTGACCGTTTTCCTCTCTTTCCCACTCTTTTGTGGCTCTTATCTCTCTGCAGAGCAAATAAGGCTGCATCATGGCTATGGAAACTGGTATGTGCTTGGCTAATGGAGTGGAGCAAGCAGATTATGGACTGGTAGTCTCTATTGCTCTTGCAAAATTTTCCTGGATCCATTGGCACTGATCACATGTCTGTGCAATCCCAGGCATTAATCTATGCCCACTTCACTGAATTCTTCCCATAATTAACTGTGATGTGCCTGTCAAAGCAGAGGTGGGAAGGCCATTGAGTATTTAAGTGGGGTTTGCATGGTGCCATATGCCAGAGATAAAATTCCTCTCATCTACCTTCAGCTTTTAAGCATCAGTTCAAATCTAACTGTCCAGGTTCCCTCAGTAGTGAGTGGAAAAAGCATAGGAGAGTCGAGGGAGGTCATCCTCCCAGTCTGCTCTGCCCTGGTGAGGCCACATCTCCACTACTGTGTCCAGTTCTGGGCCCCCTATTTCTGGGCTCCCCAGTTCAAGAAAGACAGGGAACTACTGGGGAGAGAGTACAGTGGAGGGCTACAAAGATGATCAAGGGACTGGAGCACCTCTCTGATTAGGAAAGGCGGAGACACCTGGGTCTGTTTAGCCTGGAGAAGAGAAGACTGAGAGAGGATCTCCTTGATGTTTGTCAATATCTAAAGGGTGGGTGTCAAGAGGATGGGGCCAGACTCTTCTCAGTGGTGCCTGGGGACAGGACAAGAGGTAATGGGCACAAACTGGAGCACAGGAAATCCCATCTTAACATGAGGAGAAACTTCTTTCCTTTGAGGGTGACAGAGCCCTGGCACAGGCTGCCCAGAGAGGTGGTGGAGTCTCCGTCTCTGGAGACATTCCAAACCCACCTGGACACGTTCTGTCCAACTTGCTCTAGGTGACACTGCTCTGGCAGGGGGGTTGGACTAGATGATCTCCAGAGGTCCCTTCCAATCCCTGAAGGAGCCCAATCAACTGATTTTAATAGATGCCTGAGTATAGGGCGGTAAGTAAGTTGAAATGAATCCCTCTTCAAGTGATGGTGGCTTGGATAGGGTAGAGTACTACAATTAATTGCTTGTGATTTGATGCAACTCACTTGCATTCCAGCAGGAGAAGAAGGCAGGATGTAAGAAAATGTCTTCTTACATTATCTAGTGTCTTCTCTCCTGTCTTGCTTATTCTAGTTCATGCTTGGTCCTTCGTATAAATGGCATCTCTGCCACGGGAAGAATTTCCCAAGTAATTTTTAAATATTTTTGATGACCTCTTTCTGTCAACACCTCTCTAGAGAAAGCAGGAAGTATTGGGAATTCAGCACAGGAACAGCATGATAGCAATTATGGCTTTTCTTCAGGATGCTTGATATTCCTATTATCTCATATGCATACATATTTAAATGCTACATGCTTCCTTTTAGGAATAGACTGCCAGTGGTTTGAAGTACCCATAAAACTGCTGGGAAGTGACAGTGCCAATTAATCTGTTGACAGATTTGTTGTTTAAATATTAACAGAATGTTAAGCAAATGTTGGCTGCTGCACTGAGATCCCTCCAGAGCGCCTTCCTCTGAAGTGCTGAACATTTCCAGACACTGAAAATGTCCCGGACACTGCAGGGTGGGAAGGGTATCATATATTTTCAGTCCCTTTTCCCCACAGCTGATAAACACATCATAAATATCATTTACCCCTGTGAAGATTTATAAAATGTTGTACAAATATTTTACAAATTGTACAATATTGTACAAATTGTACAAAAAAGTTTGTACAAATAAAAGATTTGTAAAAGCCTCATGCAGGTTGTAAACCCCTTACAGCAATAACCGATTGAGTTGTGAGTTTGTGGAGGGTATAGCAGGGAAGGGCTTTGCCTCTGACTACCTCACCTAGGGAGTAGAATGAGAAACTAAGGTGGGGTGCTGAATTTATCAACCTGCTCAGGTGGTGACATGGGAAATACTGGAAAAACCTCTGCAGAGAAAGGTAATTTTGATGGAAGATGAAGATGGGCTTGTGCCATATGACCCAGGAGGGCTGTGCCATAGTGAATTGGGCTTTCTTGGTGTTTGTGGGTGCCGTGTGTTGGAAGAATGAGGTTAGCGGAAGCCAGGGTGGAAGCCAGGTCTGGCTCGGTCTTGTCCATAAACAAAGACATGGGGTACACAAAATGAACATTGACTATTTTGCTTTTGATTTCCCTGGCCAAATATGTGTACCTCAGAGAAGGCCCGGAATGCACAGCGACTTACAGACCATGTGAACTTGAGCATCAAATTGAGAGAGCATCAACACGACAGTCAAGATGCCTCCTCCTCTGCAGTTTCAGTCTGCTGCTTTTCCCATTTCCTTTTTCCGTCAAGCATATTCGTGGTTCTGAACAGTTTCTTGTTGTCATTTTGTCATTTTGCCTCTTTTATTCCAATGGGCTTCATATCTCAGAACCCATCCGTCACGCTGCAATTCAGTCTTGTATTATTGCTGGAAGCTTCCCAATTTAATTTCTATTGTTTTAACACATTACATGATAGTCTGAACATAATTTGTTGACTCTTTCTGGCTGCGTGGTTTTTTTTATTTAATGAAGGTTGTGATAAAGACTTCCTCAAAGATTTTAAAGTATCCTTACTGTAATCTCACTGCCCTTCAGTTATAATAATAACTCCTTATTGACTTCTGCTTTGCTACAGGTTCATTCCTAAATGTTGGTCATTCATTTTAGCTGCACATTGCAGTGCTTTCTATCCGACTTTAACTGAATATAGGAGAGAAAGGGAAAATTATTACTTTTATGCTAATTGGAGATAAAGACTCAGGAAAGCTAGGTTGATAGCAAGAGGTGTGCTCTGGAATTTGAATTTTTCTGACTTTGTAAGGATCTAGGGACAGGGGCTGTGGGCTCTCCCTGTCTGGAATGTTATTTACAAGAATCAACGTGGACAAAAGTTCAGTATTGCTCCACAGTTCATTTCTTGTGCCTGATCGTTTTTCTCTGAGCAATATTTGAGCTGCAGAGAAACGTACCAACTTTTTTTTTTTTTTTTTTTTCAGTAAGAGGCACAGAATAACCATCACTGCAAAAGAAGAGGTGACTACAGCTTGAAGTGAAGGCTGCCTTCACAGATGGCTCATGTCACAGTCAGGAGGGAGCTTTCAGGTCTCTTGGGTCCCTGTTGCTTCCACTGTATAGACATTCCTCTTCATCTAAAAATTCCATTTGTTTCGCTTCCTTTAAAAATAAATTATTTGATCTGGATTTTGATTTGAAATTAAATGACAAGGGACTAGATAGCCAGAGAGAAAAGACTCACTAAAACAAGAAAATGTATAGGTTTCTGTGGAATAAAAGCCAATTTACCTCAAAAAAATTCCATAATAAGATATTGATTACAGTTTTTCTTATGAGATTACTATTGAGTCAGAGACAGCTTCAGTAAAAAATAGCAAAGATCAAAAATTCCCAAGCTTTAATTTCACAGTAAAGGCTGATAATTACAGTCTGGAGTAGTTTAAATAGATTAATAACTTCTCTTAGATAAATATAAACCATGGAGGTGACTTATGTTTTTCCCTAGGCAGACAAGATTTGGATATTAAAAAAAATAATATTAGGTGACATAAAATCTCATCTATTTTCCTTATTTTTTTCATTTCCTCTATGTGTTTACCCATATTTTTATTTTGTTATTTCCATTTGGTTTCCCTGTGCTCTGATTTTCTGCTGCGAAGAGAAGCGTTATAATGGTGACAGTTTTGACAAGCCGTGATCAAACACACTGTGGGTCCTTTGATGTCAAGGTCAGGGTTCCTGATGCCTCTGGTTATTTTGACTCACGTCCTTCCAGTTTGTAGGGGAGCGCACAAACCTGATAAAGTGTCTGTGGGAACAAAATGCAAGGTAAAATCCGAAGCAATATTTTCTCTATTAATGCATATGTGTGGTTAGCAGGGTCCCATTTTTCCATGAAGACTGTGCCTGGTTGAGTGTAAAAAACTTATAAAAACTTAAACATGCTTATAAATACTTAAAGGATGGGCATCAGGAGGATGGGGCCAGGGTCTTTTCAGTGGTGCCCAGTGACAGGACAAGAGGTAACGGGCACAAACCTGAACATAGGAAGTTCCATCTAAACATGAGGAGGAACTTCTTGACTTTGAGGGTGGCAGAGCCCTGGCACAGGCTGCCCAGAGAGGTGGTGGAGTCTCCGTCTCTGGAGACATTCCAAACCTGCCTGGACGCGTTCCTGTGCCACCTGCTCTGGGTGACCCTGCTCTGGCAGGGGATTGGACTAGATGACCTCTGAAGGTCCCTTCCAACCCCTACCATTCTGTGATTCTGTGAAATGATTATTATGTGCTCAATACACAGCTGTCTCATGCCATTTGGGATGTTTTTGAGTACCTCTCTTGGCCACCAGGTGCTTCTGCAGAAGGGTTTGCATCATTAGTAGGTTTTCTGCCATAGCCGCCAGTCCTGTGCAGATGTCTTGCATACCAAAGTGTCTCGGATGGCACTAGCTGCTTACATTTCGGCAATTGAATTGCACACCATGACAAAACCTGCAGATAAGTAAAGGGAAGTTGTACAAGTTAATCACAAAGGGCTTGTGCTGGAGAGAGGACACAGGCGTTTTTTATTGGAGGTCATGCCTAACGCATCTAGGATGCTTCTACTTCAGTAACGTAGTGCAGAGGGAATTTGCAGGCTGCCACAGCTCCAGGTATACCAGATAACCATGTGCTATCTGCATGGTGAATATAGTCATTACAAGATAGGAACCAACTACCGAATGCAAAATAATGATTCATAAAGGGGGATGCTATTTTTAAAGGGAGCTGTGGTCTTTGGACTGCTGGGTGTCAACGTAAAACTGCCTGTTGCTGTGTAAGCAGCAATATACCACAATTCTATTCACCCAAGTAATGAATACACAAATGGCAAGTCTATTACTGAGCTAGTTTTTTGACCCTGGAATGGAGGAGAAGCAAACAATAGGAGGAGAGAAGCAACAGTAGTTGTGTAGGGGAAAAATCCCTGTAGTCCTTGCCACTGCTGTGGAGGAGGACTCAGCTGCCTACCCTGTCATCCCATCTGGGTGAAGATAGCTCTTGTCACCAAGTCCATAGCCACATGCCTTACAAAGCATGCATGTCTTAGGTGGCTCACCTCAAACTTCTGCCCTTAGTAATAAGTGGAATTAGTGGTATTATTGCACAAGTAGCACTGTCAGGGATATATACAGAGATGGGTGATCAAGGTTAATGCACCCGTGTACCAATTTCCATCAGCTTGATACTTTTTCTCTCTGTCAGATGAAAGTATCCATGTTGTCTGGCTTGCTATATGTAACAGAGTTTATAACCATGCAAATATATTGAATGAATGCACTGGAGCTTCCTCTGCAAGAAAGCTCTGGAGCTCTGTCCAAGTCTGCACTTGGTTTGGAGAGTTGGGATTTGAGAATCTTGCTGCGCTTAGCTGACAAGGTACCCCTCATCTTTGGGCCATGGGTGGTGAGTGCAGGACTTGGCAAAATGTGTTAACAAGCATCGAAGGTCTTGTTGTGACCTTACTGAACTGTTTGTTCAAAAAATCATAGAATCAGAGAACATCTTGAGTTGGAAGGAACCAATAAGAATCACCAAGTCCAACTCCTTGCTCCTCACAGGACATTTTTCTACATTTTTTTTTTTTTTTTTTTTTTTTTACTTCTCCACTGAAATCTTTTCCTATGCCACCAATACAGAATTCTCACTATTTGAAGGGGAAACTTGGCCAGCATTTTCTGTACCTTCTGTGGAAAAAGAGTGTTATATTGTATATTAATAGCCTCATCCAGAAGGAATATCTTAAAAAGCAGGGGTATTGTGCCAGAAAAGAAAAAGAAAAATCAGGGTCAGTGTTACTTTCGTGCTTTTTCTTTAAATAATATTCCAAGGCATTGCTCTTGAGGAGAGCCTTCCTCTTTCATTAAGCATGTCTTCCTTCCCCCTTCTTCTGCAGAGATACTAAACCCAGTCACATAAGTATTACTGTGAGTTATGGTTTTGAAATACTGTTTTCTCAGCATGGAAACCTCCCATGTTTGGGTTTTTTTTTTTTTTTCCCGTATGTATTTTTTCTGGTTTTGTAGTTCCAGAGCAGTTAACAAATATGAGTCAAGGATAATGAACCGTATCTTTTGCAAACAGGCAGTTGCGATCTGGGCCTTGGCTTTTGCCAACACGATAGACCTCAACATGCTTTGCACAGTCACTCCTGATAGTGGCACCCTATAGCTGCATAGTATCATGGCTGGAAACCAAAGCCACTGGGAGAAAACAGGCTCTTTAGAACAGAAAGTTTTGGGTTAATTAGAAGTTCTATAATGAGTCAAACAACTAAAACAGGTGAATCTCTATCCAGAGCAAACACCTGAAAAAGCAGTGTGTGATACTACTTGTAGCTAATCACCAAACAATGGCAAATGCAGATGGTGATTTCCCTTCAGGAAAACAGAACAGATGGTGCAAATAGACTTTTAGAACCAAAGCTACAGATAAATGTCAAGTGGGAAGCAGTTAGTTTAAGAAAAGAACTTAGTTAACGTTAGGTCCTGAGAGCATGAAGAAGAAACCCATGATTTTCATTCTCACTTTGTCGTGCAGCAACAGGAACATCTTAAACAAAGTCATCTGTGAGGTTTTGGGAGATCTTCCTTTAAAGGATTTGCAATGTGGGTTCCTTGTGCTGGGCCAGTGAAAGGAGGGTTTGCTGCCTATGCCTGGCCCAGCACAGCAGCGAGATCTGTAAGGCTGCCCCTTATTTTGCATTTTAGGATCTAAGACTGGAACTGCAAATGTTTTGGAGGGATAGAACTTAACTCTTAGTGCTAGGACTTGAGCAAGGGTAGATGTCATGCCCTGGATAAAAATCAGTGATCTAATTTTCAAGTTGGAAAGACAGTAAAATCGGTGTTAAACAGCAGTGCCTGATGAACTTGTTCTGGCTGTTCTTAGTTTGGAGAATATTTCTCCAAACCCATCAGCTGTTCTAGAAATGGAATACACGTAGCAGCCCAGACATTGAGGAGTGAAGAGCTGGACTCTCATCCTAGCCAACACTTGTACCCTTCTAAGTAGCAGAGAAGGTACATCACTTTGCAGAGTCTGAACATGGGATAAAGCATCTTGGTCCTGATTTTGTCTGACATAGAATCACACCAACGGATGTCAAGACGTCCCATCTCATTCTGCCTGAGCTCTAAGCTGACTGGACATGAGCAGTCTGCATTTTTAAAAATGTTGACATATCCTGTCAAATGTACTGCAGTTACGATGCAAATGGGCAGCTTTTGGAAGAGTTCAGACTTTCTTCTGGTCACCTGCCCATGCAGGCACAGTGGCCTGGCTGCCCTTCCTGTTATGGACATTCCTACTGATTGTAAGTGTCTGGAGTACCTGCTGAATGACTTGCAAGGATCGCATCCTCCAAGGTCAATAACTGTCCATTTCCACATGCAGGAAGGCAAGCAAAGGTGGCAGGAGGGCTTCAGTTGGGGAGGAAGAATAAATCCATGGAACGAGCTGAGGGCTGGTTGGCTGGAAAGCAGCTTTGCAAAGAAAGACCTGGAGGTCCCGGTTGACAACAAGTTGCACAGGAGCCAGCAATGTGTCCTTGCTACAAAAAAGGCCAACCTCTTATCAATATGTGTAAATACTCCATGTGGGGGAGTAAAGAAGATAGATCCAGACTGTCCTCAATGGTGTCCAGCAACCAGGACAAGAGGCAATGTACACAAAGAGAAATTTCTATAAATATAAGGAAAAACCCTTATTTACAGGGAGGATGGTCAAACACTGGAGCTTGTTACCCAGAGAGGTTTTGGAGTCTTCACTCTTAAGACATGCGAATGCAATGTCAGGACATGGCCCTGAGCACCCTCCTCTAGCTGACTCTGCTTTGAGCAGGTTGTTGGACCAGACAATCTCCAGAGGATCCTGCTAACCTCATAGCGACTTTGTCATACTGTGAAGCAATATATCTTCCAACATCCGCTCCTCCTCCTCCATCTTTCTAATAAGGATGCTAATCTCCCATCTCCTAGAGGAATGTGATGATGGGGAAGTAAGAGGGCTCTCCAAAGGCTAGATGTATGTAGGGAAGTTGACTACGAACATGACTTTCCTGCACATAAGCAATACACACTGGGCTTGTTTTTGCTCTCACTTTCATGGGTATAATAACACTGGACTCTCTCTGTCAAAGCTAGCTGTCCTGTTCCACTGTGAGCTAAGCCACAGTGACATTTATTAAATTCTTTCTACTTTCAGCCTGCTGCAGTGTGGAGATTCTCAGCTTCATCACCAGAATTATTAGATCCCACCTTAGTAACAACCCCATTTAATGCTTTATATGGTGTTCAAAGAGCCTTATAAGCATGGGATTGTTTATTTAAAATGTGCTTTGATGGCAAAGACTGAGTTTACTGAGCACTGAGTAGCAAAAAAAATAGCATAAACATGGTGATCATCGTAATACTATACATTAGCTCATGGGGATTAATGTTATTATGACACAAACTGGACAAATTAACATGAATTAGAGAGTTGTGATTTGAAATGATTATCTTCATTTTTGGGCTGAGTGAAATCTCTGCACATGATATAAGGTACCTGGCAATAAATATACCAGCTCTGAATAAGTCAACTGCTATGCTATTGAGATTGATCTTGTGTGGGTAGGAGATGAAGTAGATGGTGCTTCTAGTTTTGGGAACATGGACTTCTCTGCTTGCTTCCATTTGTTTTCTCAGATTTTGCAGTCCTAGGCGTGATGCTATAATATGCCATCTGTTTTTGTTAGTTTGTTTTTATTTGCCTGTCTCTGGAGGAAGCATGAACTGTCTTTGTTCAGCAATGTCCAAACATCTCATGCCACTCTTCCTCCCTTCCTTCTTGCAAGTGGGATGGAAGACACAGCAGCACAAAGGCTAACTGATCCTGACCAGTCTGGGGTTTATATCAGTGGCAGATTCACACAGCATACAGCCAGAGGGAAAAATTGAAATTACTTCATTTGGTTTCCCATAGGAGAGAAACCAGTGGTTTTCTTGGAATTCTTTATCGTTTGAACAGTACCTTAAAATTTAAGGAAAGCACTTACCCCTGTCCAATAATGGATAATCCACTGTAACTTTAGTAAGTTTTGATGCTTCGCTACCCTTGCAATTAAAAGTCTTAACTTTATTTCTCTCTGAACTTGCCAATGATAATCTCCTAGCTATTTGGTAGATACTCTTCCCTACCCATCCACTACTGGCAACTACTAGAAAGAGACATAGGAAATCAAATGATCATGTGGCTGCCTGGTACAACCACTTCTAAATTCTTACTCAGTGTTCTGCTAAACTTAAAGCATCTGTCATGCTGTATTTTTTCCCTTCATGGAAATTTAGTCTCTTTTATACTCTTTAACTTTCTTTTTGTTATACTAAAGAGATAAAGCTCTTTCTGTTTTTCATGCAAATGTTCATTTTGCACCATTATATCTTACTGCGGTCTTTGTATGGCTTGCATGGCTCCTTCTTGCACTAGGGACACTGGAACGAAACAAAGGGAAAATAATCTTAACACGTCACCCTAATATGTTCTGATTTCCACAATCAAAGTTCTTATTAGTTTTTACAGCTACAGCATGGCAAAATATATTGCAGAGAATTGCAAGTTAGACTATCACTTTACTCCACAGGAAATTAATGATTCAAGTGGCACTATATGTAGTTTAAGAAAACTTCCTGTAAAACAATGGCAGCATCTTCTGGCTCAATGTTTATGAATTATGGGGAAGGTCTTCAAACAGTTTTAGTGGAAGTCAATACAGTAGGTCAAAATTATGCTGGCTGAAGAAATATTACCTTTGGTTTATGTTTGTATAGGGAAAATTAGTATAAATATGCTTCTGATGATTTTTTGGTTTGTACCCTGGCAGGTGTGATGGGAAGAGATGCTTACCTCTTTTAACAGGAAATTTCACCACATATAGTTTATCTCTCAGCACATCTTTTTGTAACAGATTTATAGTGCTTGGTCAAAGCTCAGACTAGCTCTTGGAGGCCCTTCAATGTGTTTCAATCTCTTTTGGAATGTGAGGTTTCTCAGGAAAATGTTGAAGCTTCTCACTGAACACAAACTGCAGTGAAATCATGGGTGGGCTCATGAGATTGTTGCTGTTGTTGCTTTCCTATTGCAGATGGCTCTGCTTTCCAAAATGTCCTGACAACTGCCATAGATAGCAGGAAGTTTTATTTCTGACTCCTTGCTTATAAAGCTTCAAGTTGTACTGGTGCAGAATTGTTTTATGTGCTCTGGTCTGCTACAGTTCAAGATTTACAGGAAAACCCACAATCCCTTTCACCAGCCTGGAGCATTAATGCTATGCGTGTGCCATTGGGAAGCAAGTGGGTTTAGTCTGATACATTGAAAATATTGAAAAAATACAGGCTGGCCATACTTGCTAATGTCTTCATAACTTCCCTGAGTTTCAGTGTAGCACTCGTGAACAACCAGCTAATTGGATGTGTCCAACACAAACCATTCGAACCAGTTTCCTAGTCTATAAGGCCATCACAAGGTGACAGTGATTTCAGATACATGATCCTGTGAGCAAACCTCAGGCTCTTCTTGAGGGTGTCCATGTCAATCCTTGCATGTCTGGAGACTGGGAGATGGGGAGGACGTCTGGTCCAAAGTCCTTCTTTAAGTGTCCAGCCGACTGCTTGAAGAAGCAAAACAGGTCATTCAGAGGCTGGAAATACTTGATGTTTCAATGATAGAGGGAAGAGCGGCAGAAGAGCTGGTAAGTGAGCCGACCAGGGAAGGCACCCTCCTGGACCTGCTTCTTGTGAACAGGGAAGAACTTGTGGGAGAAGTAAAGGTTGGTGGCAATCTAGGGCACAGTGATCATGAGATGATTGAGTTTTTGATTCTTGGAGAAACAAGGAGAGGGGTTAATAAAAATGCCGCCTTAGACTTCCGGAGGGCAAACTTTGACCTGTTCAGAAGAATGCTTGACAAAATCCCTTGGGAGGCTGCCCTGAAGGATATAGGAGCCCAGGAAGGCTGTACAAACTTCAAGAGAGAACTCTTAAAGGCACAGGAGCAGGATGTCCCCAGGTGCCAAAAAACAAGTAGGTGGGGAAGGAGGACGGCCTGGCTAAATAGGGACCTTTGGCTGAACCTCAAGAACAAAAGGAGAGTCTACGACCTTTGGAAGAGGGGGCAGGTCTCTCATGAAGACTATAAAGATGTAGTGAAGCTATGCACGGAGAAAATTAGGAGAGCCAAAGTGCAGCTAAAGTTCAACCTAGCTATAGCTGTTAAGGATAATAAAAAAATGTTTCTATAAATTGATTAACAACAAAAGGACGATTGGGGAAAATCTCCCTCCCTTATTGGATGCAGAGGGAAACATAGTCACAAAGGATGAGGAAAAGGCTGAGGTGCTCAACGCCTACTTTGCCTCAGTCTTTAGCAGTGGAACTGGCTGTTCCCTCGGCATCCAGCCTCATGAGCTAGGAGACAGGGAGGGGAAGCTGAACGAGGTCATCACAATTAAAGAGGAAGTGATCAGTGACCTGCTACACCGCTTGGATGTGCACAAGTCTATGGGACCGGATGGGTTACATCCAAGAGTGCTGAAAGAGTTGGCAGATGTGCTCGCCAAGCCACTTTTCATTATATACCTGAAGTCATGGCTAACTGGGGAGATCCCAATGGACTGGAGGGTAGCAAATGTAGCACCCATCTACAAGAAAGGCAGAAAGGAGGATCCGGGAAACTCTAGACCTGTCAGTCTGACCTCGGTACCAGGGAAGGTCATGGAGCAGATCATCATGAGTGCCATTGCAAGTCATAAAATGGACAACCAAGGGATCAGGCCTGGTCAGCATGGGTTTATGAAAGGCAGGTCCTGCCTGACAAACCTGATCTCCTTCTATGACAAGATGACCCAATTATTGGATAAGGGAAAGGCTGTGGGTACTGTTTACCTAGAATTTTGAAAAGCATTTGACACTGTCCCCCGTAGAATTTTCATGGGAAAACTGTCTGCTCATGGCCTGGATGAGCATACGATCTGTTGGATCAAACACTGGCTGGATGGACAGTCCCAAAGAATGGTGGTCAATGGAGTTAAATCCAGCTGGCGGCTGGTCACAGGTGGTGTTCCTCAGGGCTCGGTGTTGGGACCATTTCTGTTTAACATCTTTATTGATAACCTTGATAAGGACACAGAGCGTATCATCAGTAAGTTTGCAGATGACACCAAGTTAAGCAGGAGTGTTGATCTGCATGAGGATAGGGAGGCTCTACAGAGAGACTTGGATAGATTGGACCGATGGGCCAACGTTAACGGTATGAGCTTCAACAAGGCCAAGTGCCAGGTCCTGCACTTGGACCACAACAGCACCATGCATCGCTGCAGGCTTGGGGAAGTGTGGCTGGAGAGCTGCCTGGCAGAAAAGGACCTGGGGGTTCTAATTGACAAGTGGCTGAATATGAGCCAGCAGTGTGCCCAGGTGGCCAAGAGAGCCAATGGCATCCTGGCTTGTATTAGAAATAGTGTGACCAGCAGAAGTAGGGAGGTGATTGTCCCCCTGTGCTCAACACTGGTGAGGCCACACCTTGAGTATTGTGTCCAGTTTTGGGCACCTCAATACAAGAGAGATATGTAGGTGCTGGAGCGAGTGCAGAGGAGGGCAACGAAGCTGGTGAAGGACCTGGAGAATAAATCTCATGAGGAGCGATTGAAGGAGCTGGGACTGTTTAGTTTGAGGAAGAGGAGGCTGAGGGGAGACCTCATCACTCTCTACAGCTACTTGAAGGGACATTGTAGAGAGGCTGGCGCTAGTCTCTTCTCACAGACAGTTAGTGATAGAACAAGAGGGAATGGCTTCAAGCTGCAACAGGGTAGGTTTAGACTGGACATTAGGAAAATATTCTTCACAGAAAGAGTGGTCAGACTCTGGAATAGGCTGCCCAGGGAGGTGGTGGAGTCACCATCCCTGAATGTGTTGAAGACTCGTTTAGATGTGGTGTTAGGGGATATGGTGTAGGGGAGAACTTTGTAGAGTGGGGTTGATGGTTGGACTCGATGATCCCAAGGGTCTTTTCCAACCTAAATGATTCTATGATTCTATGATTCTATGCTTGAAGATGGTCTGGGCACTACACACATGCTGATGCTACAGATGAAATGAAAACCATCTGTCCAGCTCATTTGCAGTGGTTACCCCATCTTCCCCGCATGTCTCTTGGGCCCATGTAGACTTTGGGTCATCCTGCTGTTGCACCAGTTGCTGATTTCATGGCTACCTGGCTGAAATTAGCAGCCTCAGTCAACTTCATGGCAGGACAGGAGACTTCTTTGCTCATTGTTATGGTGCAAATACCATGACTGTTAAAACACTCACTTTGCCCAGCTTTGTTGATGTGCTGTGAATCTAAGATTTGAAGGAAAATTCACTCTAGAATATCATCTTCATTCGGCAAAGCAGCGTATCTTCCAGATATTCTGCAACAGCCCAGGGGGTGCAAATGAGGCTTGGATAGCTCACTTTGAGTCAAATAGCAAATTCCCCCCCATACCTGCTAGTTCAGATGAATGCTTTTGGTAAATGGAAGGATGTGAAAGGCTTTTTTTATAACACCAATAAGCACCTATATTTGTAAAAAGTTCAATTTCAGAAAAAGTTGAAGACTTTTTTTAGCATTTTTGAAATAAAACTTATATTCTGTTTTTTTTTTTTTATTTTTTTATTTTTTTTTTAATAACAGCAATTGTTTAAAAGCTGAAAGATTAAATGATTAATGTTCCCCCAAGCCGTGACTGGTTAAAGCTGCAGAATACCTTCCTCATGATAACCCTCCTCAGCAATTTGAAGAGGGTTCATCCCTGCTACGTGTTTCTGGTGCCTAACTGCAGGGTTTCGTTATTCTTTTAATAAACCACTCTTTGTTTTGTTTAAAGAATTCTGCTTTATTCCTGCACATTGGCAGTATCAGGGTGAGATGAGTCTTTCAGTCTCTTCAGTGTCTGTGGTCTGATGATTCTGTGGTTTGTTCTTGTGGTATCCACAATTTCTTGGTGGTGGTAAATCATGGTACCAAATACATGTCTTTATTTTCACAGACAGTTAAAATAAAATACTTGCCACCCGTTGTGACTCATTCTCCTTGATTCTAACAACGTAAGGGGCAATGTGAAATATTTGCGTTACCAGGAGCTTTTGGAGAGAAATTGGCTGAAATTTTTTCATCTCATTAAGACTTTCCAAGAGCAACTGGTAAGTACCACAAATGTGAAGCGATGACAGGATCTGCAAACCAAAACGCAACGCAAACAAAAGACACTAATAGTCTTCACGTGGTGGGACTGCATTTTGCATAGGAGCATTGGCACAGCATCAGGAACTGGCACACAGAGAGCTGTGCAGCCACTGCAGAGCATGTCCCAGTCCCCGGCAGAAACCCACCAGTTCTCCAAGCTGATTTCTGCACATTAGGCTCACTGTTCTCTGTCACAAATGCATGAATAATGCATTGGTTCAGCAACGAAGTTGGCAACCTGAGACTCATCAGGATTGGATTTCTTTCTTTTCGCCTTCCCAGAGATCACAAGCATCAAATGAAGCTTTGTGGGAGATATCAACAGCAGAAATGGTGGGCAGAAATGATTTGCTCTTCACATGCATCCCCCCAGGATGCAGTCTAAAAAATCCCAGGGACATAATAAGCCACCTAAGGAATCGGGGTATCCAGGAGAACATGGTTCCCTGGGTGGGAACCTTTCTAAGAAAGACCTTTAGCTGTTTGCTTCTTAATCAAAACTAGCCACTGTAAAATTAGCATGTTCTGAACACTTATTCATGCCTTTCCCTTCCTATGTCTTCCAGACAATCACAGAAAACAGAGCTGGAAGGGACTGAGAAAATGCACAGAATCAACTATTCTGTACTATTCCATGATGGATATCCGGACTGTTTTTGAGAACATGCAATGTTTTTGGACATGTATGGGCAATGTCCCATCCCTGTGCTATCTATCCCAGACTCTATTTATGCTCCTATTAGAAAGGTGGCTTTTTGGAGGGGTAGGGGTAGGTGGGTGGTTTTTTTGGTTTTCTTTTTGTTTATTTTTTTAGCCAGTGCCAAGCCTAAATTCTCTTATTTCAGTTCAAAACCGTGTTTTTCACCTCAGTCAGAGTGATGTATTCTCTCTCTCCTTCAATTTTCCTTCTCTGGCAAAGAAAGTCAGTTCCTGTTTTCCTCCCATGCCTGCCATGTTTCCTAAAGCACTGATCACTATTGGTAGAGCAGAAATATAAAACCTTTATTTTTCCCTCTCTCTTCCCCCCTGCCCTTTTTTCCCCCAGTAGTCTGATTCTGGTAAATCACCTCGAGCTTATGACCAACAATAAGTTGTAACAAAGTTTGGTAGAACTTCTACCCCATTTATTCATAGAAGCTTAGAATCACAGAATGGTTAGAGCTGGAAGGGACCTTAAAGATCATCCAGTTCCACCCCCCCTGCCATGGACAGGGACACCTCACACTAGACCAGGCTGCTCAAAGCCCCATCCAGCCTGGCCTTGAACACCTCCAGGGATGGGGCATCCACAGCTTCTCTGATCCTCATAGCAGAGGTGCTCCAGACCTCTGAGCATCTCCGTGGCCCTCCTCTGGACTTGCTCCAACAGGTCCATGTCTTTCCTGTGCTGAGGACTCCACAGCTGTATGCAGTACAGCAGGTGGGGTCTCACCTGAGCAGAGTAAAGGGGTAGGTAGAATCCCCTCCCTTGCCCTGCTGGCCATGCTTCTTTGGTTGTGGCCCAAAATGCAGGTGGCTTTCTGGGCTGCGAGTGCACGTTGCTGGCTCATGTTGAGCTTCTCATCCACCAACACCCCCAAGTCCTTCTCCCCAAGGCTGCTCTCAATCCATTCTCCGCCCAGCCTGTATTTGGGCTTGGGATTGCCATGACCCAGGTGCAGGACCTTGCACTTGACCTTGTTGAACTTCATGAGGATTGCATGGTCCTGGCTTGGTTCTGGCTTGCAGAAGTACTTGGTAGGAGTATTCTCTTTGGAGATGTGCCTGAACTTTAAAGCTAATGGTGGTGGTAACTTCAAAGTTAATGTCCCTATGGGACTGGGGGGCTCTGACTGGGGACCCAATATACACTTCTTCTGTTGGTATATTTTGAAAGGTACCGAAGAAAGAGGGAAGCTCTGTTCTAGTTACCTATGTAGTGCACCCCAGCTCCTGATGGATGTGACAAGGGTTTGCACTGTATAGCCCTGGGCTGTTAGCACTGATGTGAAGGCAGCAGAGGTGAGGTGGTCACAAGACGAAATCCAGAGAGGCTTCCCAGTCAGAAGGGAAGGGGCTAATTGGGGTGTCTTGGATGGCAATAAACACTTATGTTTAGGTCGTTGACTCTCATCATGTGCATCCATTTCCAGAAGAACTGAATTGCTTACTTGGCTCCTTTGATGTTTGCCACTGGTGCACGTGTAGTAGACACCACTATGCAGTATCATTTAAGTGCTGAAATACAAAGCTGAATCCCACCCTTGGACAACAAATGTCTTTAAAATTCACATACAGAATATTCTTCTAGATGCATCTTTTGCTGTTAAATGTCAAAGTTTTTTGAAAAGTGATGATTTTGACAAAAATTTTTTTAAAGCATGAAAAATTGAGCATCCTAGAAATAATGCAACAGCTCAGTTTCTTATTTCAGAAAACCTTGGGCATTACTATTTCTGACTTAATTGTCTCAACCAATCCTATATGACTCCTCTTGTTAGTTGGTGGCTTTAATTTAGTAGAGTTCTATTACATGCAACCATTTCCTCAGCAGCTTGAGCCCTACATGGGACTTGGGTTCCTGACCTAAATGTGGTCTCCTGACTGTGTTACATGAACTAGAGTTAATCATTCAAACAGACTGGCCACACAGATTTCTGATAAACAGATATTGCTGGGTTCTGCAATTACCAGTTAGGAAGCTCGGGACAAATGGTCACCGCGAGTTCAGATTGCCAGTGATAACTAGTTTAACTTCTAATTACCAGTACAGTTAGAATGCCAATTGCCTATTTAGAATACCAATGTATGTTCATTTGATTTTACATTTTAATTTAAGAAGCATAACCAAAACCTAATTTTAAAAAGAGTGTTTTTCTATATATATAGGTCAAATTTCAGTAATGAAATGAGCCAGAAATATTCCAATGTATCAAAGCAAAATGGAATGCCTTGATTGAGATGAAACAATTAAGGAATGTTTCACGCAATTAAATTTTGTGAGAAATGTCAAAAATTGGCTTTGTTTCTTTTCAGTATAAAAAATCTACTCTGAAGATGTCATAATTTCCACAGAATGGAAATCTCAAGTTTCTATGAGCTTCACAGTTATTGTTATTGGGTTTTAAACTCCTGTGGAAATGACTTCATATATTTATTCCAATACAGTAACTGTGAAATACATGTATTTCTTTCAACTTGTGATTAGTTTGGCTTGTGTTTGAACTTGTCTGGTGGCTATTTCCCTTCCCCCCCTTTCTTTTTAATTATATTTATTGCCGTTTTTTAAATTAGTCTTTGAGCTCAGAGCATCTGCTCTCCTTGGGTGTGTACAGACAGTTCGTAGGTCCACAGTGATGCCAAATGGGGACTCAAGCAGATATGGCGTTTACACAGCCACCAGCATAGAAAGTGATGTGATTCAGGTGGGGAGGTAGGGCTGTGAAAGCCTTGGAATGCGGGTACTTATCCTCACTTGTCCATCTGTCCCGTCTGGGACAAGACACAGTCCCTTTTAATCACTCCAGGCCTGTGGTTTCCCAGCATCTCTCTGCTCTTTGATTGTAAATCCAAAATAAAAAAGCTTGTTTCTCTTGCAAAAAATCTACAGTTCCTAGCACTATCATTTTTTCAATCTGAGTCTGATACAGAAAATGAACTTCGTTTTGCCTTTAGATTAGGTCCGATGAATTTCAATAATAGGGTATACTATGGAAATCTCATACCTATATTATATTACTGAGTTGGCATTTAATAAACAAAAGCGAAGTGTGAATCTCCTGATTATTGTTAATCCCTTTCTTGTCCTGTGAGTAACAAGTTCTTTATACAAGGACAAAGAAATTCTTATGACTGAGTGTTAGTCATTGAAGTCTGTTAGAAAAAAATCACTGCTGTTTTTTCAATAAACTGCCTCCTGGTTAGGAGCAAAATTAATTTCAGGGTATGCTGGAAAAGAAATTCCCCATGTCCCTTAATGTCAAAGAGAGCAGGGCAGAACCGTCTTCTGCAGAAAACATAATAAGGTTGATGCTTGGATAAATATTCATAGCTATTTCTGAATTAATGGCAAGACTTGAAGGAACTCCTGGTAAAAGCTGTACACAACTATTCTGCAGGAGTAGGATGTTTTGTGGGAAATTTGTTCCAAAGATTGGTAATTGAGGTAAAGAGATATCCTTGAACTGAAACTGATTCTAACATCTTGTTCTCTAGAAATGTATTTAAGCATACGCTTTGCTCCGAGCTTGCAAACATTGCCACTGAAGTCACCGAAAATGTCCCTAAAGCCAAACCGTGCTGAATTGAGTTTCTTCTCTGTTTTAAAAACATGGTTATTAAGCAGTTAACAGTGCTATTGCTGTAGCTTCTCTTTTGCTAAGATAGACTAATAAACATGACATTTTTAATGTATAATTTGCATAATGCTTCTGTTAATTTGTTATTTTCATTACAGCAACAGAATGAAAACGACATATTATGCTCATAAAAAATATACAGCAGTGCTAATCCCTGTAGTCATTATACTGTTAACTGAATTGCATCTTTTGCGTGGTCATTATTATTATTTATAAAGCCCCTTGATAAGGGCTCCGTGCAACGCAATGGGAAAGTTTCCTGATTTATCAAGGAAAGAATAAAATACTAAAATGAAGGAGAAAGTCAAGAGGGAGGGCAACTGGGAACCAAAACACAAACTGAAGAATATGCTTCAATGCAGAACAACAGTAGGCTTGTCTAAGAAGTGAGATCTTTTATAACAGCTGTTTGCTCTCTGGATGAGGCATCTACTAAATTTGTGTCAGGTGCCTCACATATATAAAGTAAAGGATAAACTATTGTCCCATGATATCCCAGTGTAAAAGAATTATGCAGCATGAGCATTACAGGGAGAAATGTGCAATTTTTATGTACAGAGAGATGTGGAAGAAGCTGCCCCAATGCTCATGGTGTTGTCCTACAAGGACCCCCATTCAGTTGTCTGCTCTGTAAGTATTTCTTGCCTGGCCTTAGAAAAGTCATGTTGTATCCCTCCTTGCCAGCTATGGCACGCAGCTCGTGTGTTTCAAAGGGAGAAGATAAAAATGCCTAACAGGCAACTAAGGAATAACCTTCCTGGGTAGAAAATTCATGGTTTCTCTTGGGTTTGTATTATGAAGGTCACTGTGTGTTTTATTTTAGCTGCATTGGTGCATCTACATGTAGATATCTAGCACCATTAGCAGTGCCCTAAATTATTCCATAGCTCTGGATGGGGCTGGTAGAAATGAAACAGGATTAATGGAAGAGTCATATCTTCTGAGTGGCAGCTAGAGGCTGAACATGATAATCCAGGGCATCTCAAAGCTTCCATGTAGGCAGCTGAATCCATCTCCAGGCTCTGCTGAGAGTATTGACTAGATCTGCTGGAGCTATAAGAAGTGCCTGGATGCCTAGTGCACATTGCAACACCAATATACTGACACCTTGGGTGTTATAATCTCACATTGTGGGTGCAATTCAGTTACTTAAATAGAGGAACTGAGTGGCATTTTAGAAACCTCAGTGTTTCTTAGACTTTTGTTCAGGATCAACTGATACGACACACGATGTACAGGATCACCATGATACTTTGGTCCAGGAGCTTACAGATAGAAGGGTTTTGTTAGTGTCTTCTCAAATGGCACTAGGTGCTTGTCTGTGGGCAATCAGACCAGACTGTATGGGTCTACTCTGGAGTTGCTCTCTTATAATCTTGGCTTTGATTGGGTATAAGGAAAGCGAGTTGCATGGCTGAAAGATGTTTTGGGGAAAATCATAGAATCATAGAATGGTTTGGGTTGGAAGGGACCTTAAAGATCATCTAGTTCCAACCCCCCTGCCATGGGCAGGGACACCTCCCACTAGATCAGGTTGCTCAAAGCCCCATCCACCCTGGCCTTGAACACCTCCAGTGATGGGGCATCCACAACTTCTCTGGGCAACATCTTCCAGTGTCTCACCACCCTCAAAGTGAAAAATTTCTTCCTAATATCTAATCTAAATCTCCCCTTTTTCAGTTTAAAACCATTACCCCTTATCCTATTGCTACATGCCCTTGTAAAAAGTCCCTTTCCAACTTCCTTGTAGGCCCCCTTCAGATACTGTAAGGCTGCTGTAAGGTCTCCCTGGAGCCTTCTCTTCTCCAGGCTGAACAACCCCAACTCTCCCAGCCTGTCTTCATAGCATAGGTTCTCCAGCCTTCGGATCATCTTCGTGGCCTCCTCTGGACCTACTCCAACAGGTCCATGTCCTTCTTGTGCTGAGAACTCCAGAGTCGAACACAGTATTACAGGTGGGGTCTCACCAGAGCATAGCCTGTGTTCTGCAGACAGAAACTGAGGCACAAGAAAGTCTAATATTTGGTGTACTCCCAGCTAATAAAAATGGCAGAGACTTTAGTGAGTAGCAGTTAGTATATTCCTCAGGAAGGAGAGAATGACAATATTAAAAGAAAAGCTATGTGAAGGATGGGGTCAGTTACCATGATATTCAGCAAGAGGATTCATGGCCATGATTTAGGGTGAAAACCTGAGAGAAGAGGTATCATCTAGCATAGGAAAAATACAATAACAGTACTACAGTGCAAAAGTTGAAAGAAGGGAGGGAATAATCTGATCTCCGTGTTCCTTGTAAGCAGGTCATGAAATAAGAAGTGTTACTGCAACAAGGGATTTTTGGATTAGGCACTGGGAAACAAAATTCTGACTGTAAGTGTTGGGAAATACTGGAATAAAATGCTGGGGTTAAATGTGGACTCTGTCCCAGAAGGCTTTATAAATGGGATGGGTAAACATCTGGAAAGAATGACCTAGGGACAGGGAATTAGGCTACTACATGATTTCTTGATGTCCTGCCAGCCCTAATTTTTGACAATTCAGTGCTAAATTATCACTAACAATGCCTAGGCAGACAGACAGAGAGGGCTACAAGTGACCCTCTTCTTCCCACCTCCCTCGCTACCCGCTTATGGTTCCTTGTTGCCAAACTTTCATCGTTTTAAATTCTTCTCTTTGCTGTTCCGTAATGCTTCCATGATTTCTAAACGTCTATCCCTTCTCTCAAGTGAAATGGCAGAGTGAGAGATGCGCGTCACTCTTTCTCCCTCTCTCTCTCTTCCTTTATAATTCATCCATCACTGCTGTATCTCTCTAAATGTCCCTCATCTGTAAACATCATGCATGATTACATATCCCTTATAACCTCCTCTCTCTGCTCTCCGCCCTGCACAGGCTCACACAGTGCCTACTGAATAGTACCATTAGTTACTGAATATTCACAGCAGTGCTGCTGTTTGAGGTAACAGACTTATTTTCTCCTGCACAGCGTCGCTAGCTGACTTACAGCCCTTTCTCAGGGGGAAAGCAAAATTGAGCCATTCTCTCATCTTGTTCTCAAATGTAAAATAGTTAAGTATTATAGGAAGCTATTTCTTTACTGCTTTTTTGCTTCTGTCCCTTTAGCCACCTACACAGCTGCCGGATGATATAAGACTGTGACAGAGAAGTTGAGATAAATCTTGCTGCAGTGATGTGAGATGCAGCCACCTGCTGCCAGGGGCTATCACGCTTTCCAGATGGGAGGAGGCAGGGGGATGCAGATATCTGGACTTCGGTCATTGAGCTCACGGCCTGACTTATTTGATTGAATCACACACAAAGGTGTGGTGGCACAATAAACCTGGCCTGGGCTAATGTATCTGGGGCCTGATGGTGCTGCTCAGCTGAGGAGCAGTAGCATGTAGTAGTGAGGAAGGGCAGATAGCTGGGTGTCATCTATGCTTGTAACCTAACAAAGTCGGGGCATAGGCCATTTTCTGATGGCTTCATGACCTTGAAGGTAGTAACGCCATAAATGACTTCAGCAAAAATGTATGAGATATCTCAGAGGCAGGGAGATTTGAGATAATTGTTTGGGGAGGCAGAGATGGCAGGAAGGACTCTTTTAGTGTATTGTGATGGGAAATGTCAGTTTTGTATGGCTGAGTTTGTTATGTTGAAAAGAGGCTGGCAGATGGGCCCTCTGAAAAAAGAAGAGCCTGATTTTTCATTTGGACTGCTACTGAACCCACTCTTGGCAAAAAGCGGTTGAACACGTGGTGCAGCGGGTTAGGAAATCTCAGCATAGAGTTGAAGATCTGCAGACATCCAGACCTCAGAGACACCAAGCATTGACCGGGAGGTTGGGACGGATCTCAGGGAGGACAAGAACTTGCTAAAGGGAAGAGATAGGTGGGTAGGGTTTGATGCTGGTCAGAAATTCACTGAGTTAATTAACGGACGTGCAAGGACACAGTGGGTAAATAAGTGCTGTATGGAAACAATTTAATAGATTTTCTGTCTGACAAAGATATAATGCTTTTTAATAGCATTTGTGTCACTAGCCAGAGTAAAACCCTATTAGCGTGGAGGCAGCTGGGCAATGTGTGGACCTGTGCAAAGAATTGAGTTACCTCAGCTTAACAAGTTATTTCTCATTAGCTGAACACTGTTAATGACTGAATGCAGGAGCCTTACCTGCTGAGAGTGCAGGCTGAAAAGTTTTGACTCAAACACCTACCAAATGTTTTGCTTGACACTTAGAGTTGGGCAAGACAAGCATCTTTTTGTTTGATGGCATAGGCCTAGAAGATCACTTTTATCAAGAAAGCTTTGGGGTTGGCTTACCCTTAAATAGTTCCCATGGCAGCTGCATCAGCGACGCTCCCTGGATCCCACAATCCTGACCTGGACTGTGGGAGTTACAGAGCATGTGACATGAACTGGAGGATGTATGGAGCACTGGATAACGCTGACGGGAAGGGTAGGGCTTGTAGTCCTATTAACCTCTTCCCCTCTGCTTCTTATTAGGTTGAAGGATCTGTAGAGGGGCAGGTTCACTTCCCTTGAACTGCTGGCAATATTCTTTGTAACATAGCCCAGGATGCCATTGACCTTCTTTGCTGCAAGGGCACGTTGCTGTCATGATCATGGTCAACTTGTTGTCCACCAGGATCCCAGATCATTCTCCACAGAACTGCTTTCCAGAGGATGGCCCCCAGCCTATACTGGTGCATGGGATTATTCCTCCCCAGGTGCAAAAAATTCCTTAGGTTTCTGTTGATCCATTCCTCCAGACTGTTGAGGTCCCTCTGAACGGCAGCACACCCATCTGGTATAACAACCACTCTTCCCGATTCTGTAACATCTGCAAACTTGTTGTGGGTCCACTCTGCCCCACCATCTATGTCATTAAGATATTAAAGTGGATTGTCCCCAGTATTGATCCCTGGCATGCAATGTTGCTGACTGGCTTCCAGCTGGATTCCATGCCTTTGTGCTCAACAGTTCAGTTGGTTTTCAGTCCACCTCAGCATCCACTTATCCAGTCCATGCTTCATCCCCTTGTCTATGAAGATTTTACGGGAGACAGTGTAAAAAGCCTTGCTAGTCTATTTACACTCAGTAATTTTTCCTGTCCTAACGTACATTAAAAAAAACCATTTTGATAATTCCCAAATATTGCATCTGCAGAGAAGAGGAACTCGCCTTGCCCACACAGTGCCAATATAGTTACATTTGGATAGGTGCCACGACCACGGTGAATCATGGGACTGGCTGTATCAATCTACAAATGCTAATACATCCACAGCTGCTGTGGTTCTTTTGCTTAGTGAAAGTGACGTCCTGTGTTGACGTGATTAAATGCATCCACTCTTTTTAAACATGTCCACACTGGAAAGTGCCTGAACTAGCCCTAATGAAGCAAATTTAAGTTGCTGAACAAGTCTTTGCATGGCACTACCCAGCCTGGTCTCAGTGAACCCTGGTGAAGCATGATGCTGATGTCTTTTTCTCCTGCCACCAGCACTGGAATTGGACAGCATGACAGCATGTTGGTAAATGCATCAGTAAACCACAGAATCACCCAGGTTGGAAGGGACCTTTCAGATCATCAAGTCCAACCGTCAACCTAACGCTGACAAAAGCCCATCACTAAACCATGTCACTAAGTACCACGTCTGCCCGTCTTTTAAATACCTCCAGGGATGAAGATTCCACCACTTCCCCCAGCAGCCTGTTCCAATGGTTGACAACCCTTTCAGTGTAGAAATTTTTCCTAATATCCATTCTAAACCTCCCCTGGCGCAACAGTAAAACACTGTGCTCCTGTTGATATTCCAGTAAAGCCCTTATGCAAGGAGGAGGCACTCATGTTCATAGTAGAACATCTTCCTCCTCCTCAGGACTGGTTTAGTATAATTACTCTGAGAATAAAAAAAATACTGTTTCCAAATAGTTATTCAAGAGGAGTTGAGGAGGAGGGGACAAGACAGGCTTAGCATGTAACTGGGAAAGTGTAGAAGACATTTGAAGTTGATTAGAAATCAGTTCCAAAGCAATCCTGCAAAGGAAAAATACCAGCTTAACTGTGTCATGTATCCCACAACCACCTCCCCTCTGAGGAGCTCTGTCTATATACTCTCCCTTAATTGGTTTAAGTGGCCTTTGCTCCTTTATTTTCTAAGCTGAGGTTCATGTCTTGCAAGAGCTGGTTGTGTTTCTTTTCCTCATTACATTAACTACTGAGTTGGAAGAATTAATTAGTTGATTACGATAAAGTCTAATTACTGTTTGCAGTTGGATTAATTAACCAAATTCCCAGAGATCCCTTCTACTCCCTAGCTGTTCCAGTGTCAGCAAGAAGATGCATCCTAAGGGGTAACGACTTGGTAAACTACTTAATAAGCAGCATCTGCAATAGACACCTTTCCAAAACTCAAACATTGGAATTCAGCCCTTGGACGTACTTTGAAAGCTTGTCATTGAGTAGGACAAATGGCAGGATGGAAGAAAATATTCACATAGTGAAGCTGCATAACTGATGTGAAAGACTTTGTGATTGAGACCCAGTTTTCATATGTGAAAGAAGACCTTCTCTGAAATAAAAGTTCCTGGGCAACATTGTGCAAAATACCAACGAAAAAGTGAGACAGAAAACAGCGTGGTGTCATTGAAACTGTACACACAAACTGTGTAGGTCTGACATGAACAGAAAGACAGGGTGTAGTTGCCCAGAGCAAGTTTCATCAAAAATGTGTCCACGCCTTCATCAGTCTCCATCAGGCATGTCATTGGCAGTCCACTTTCATTGCTAGTATGTTGGAATGGGAGCCCTGGTGGCTGAGATGGGAACATGTGCTGTTTTCTGATAGCCCACCCTACATGGTGTTCACCTCCAGTAAAACAGTACTACTGGTGCTAGCACAATTTTTATCCTCTTGCTGTATAACCTTGCATGCCCTCTATGGCTCAGTTAATATGTGGTGCAGGTTTAGGTGTGACTCCTGCCTGTTTTCAGATGTTTACAATGTACACTTCTTCAACCAGCTCATCTCTTTTGACTTTGTGAGGACAAACAAGCATGTCTAGATGGAAACTCACCCGAATTAGGTCAGATATCTACCTCAGGATGAGATGAATGGCACTCTGCATGGACTACAAAGGGAGTCCAGACAACAGCCTCGCATAGGGGCATCTCTAATTTAAGCTATCCCACCTGACGACTGATGAGTTTAGTGGGACTGCATAAAAACGTGAAAGGGGAGGCATGTGGCTGTATCCAAGCTAAACCCTAAGAGCGGTAACAGGCCAAGGAAAGAACAACAAGGAACAGGATGCTTGGACATTTCCCTCACCAAGTTCCAGCTTTAGTCATGGGACATAATCTGAAGAGTGATCATATTCTGTAATAGCACAAATTAAGCATAAACATATTTGTAGGGCCAACGATTTTGGTTGTGACAGTACTAATGGCTTATGTGTGTGCACACATGTATTTCCAGTGTGTGAACAAGATATGTAACAAATTGTCTAATGTGTTATAAGAGATATTGGAGTATATAAATTTCTTCCATACCAGTAAATGAACCAGTGCAAGTAAATGTTTTTAGCCTAAGTTTACTTCGGACTGAGGGTTAGGAAGTGGTACACTTGGTTGGTTTTCCAGTTTGTAGCAGCATCTAGAAGAATCGTAGAAGTATGGCCCTTCTAAACTTCTTACAACCGCAAATTGTCTCACCTTAGTGAGCTGGAAATGCTTCTATGATGCTTTGCACCTTGGTTCTTAATGTGGTTGGGCAGCAGATGCAATGTGAAAGTCTAACCGTGATGGCAGTAAACACAGTCTGTTGCCAGGCAGTACGGCCTGAGAGGGGAAGACCTTCTCCAAAAGTGCTAGTGCGTGCATTGGGTGCACCCTGGCACCCAGCAAAGTCACATGCCAGAAGAAGTGTTTTGTGATGTTGCCAAAACTGTTCCATTCAAAGCACTAATTGTACTTGACAAAACCAGTTATACGTCATGACAAAACCAAGTTCTGCTGAGAATGGGGTAGCTGAACGCTTTTTTTCACTGTGAAGCTCTTTTTCCACCGTCAACCTCAATAATTTCAGCTCAGCAGTAGAAAAATTCAAGGCTCTCCCACAGCTGCTGTTCACACGCTACTGTCTGGCAAGCTGGCTTCCTTTCTGATTGATTTTCTTTGTTGTCCAATTGAAACCTGCAAGTAAACCTCCCAGCAGCACACTGTGTAGAGAAGTGTTGGGAATTGCATAATGCTATAGATTATAGGATATGCGGTAAAGTAAATGGGTAGTGGAGACAACATCTGGAAGTAAACATGAAGAATTTTGTTGTGTTAGGTGAAGGCTATGAGTCACCACGCAGCTGCATAGAAAATGCAGGGAAGAGGCAATGGTTTTGTGGGAAGTTGGATGCAAACATATGCCAGAAAACAGGAGAACATGAGAGAAACAACTGTAGAATGGTGCTTTGTGAGGTTAATCTAAATCCCATAGAAATCCAATATAAACGCTTCACTGAAAGGGCCTTTTACAGCTATGGGATCTGAGACTCAGAGAGGTCAGGGGTTAGTCCAAAGTCACATGGTGAGTCAGTAGCTGAACTGAGAGTGTCTAGAAGTGAAAGTATGGTCCCAGTGAAAAAAAATAACAATTTTCTAGACTTCAGTGAAACCAAGATTTTCCCCTGATATCTCTCCTAGCTTCCACTCCTATACCCTGTTTATCAGACCTTTCTTAAATTGCTTCATCTGGAAAATTCCCACAGGGAGTACTGGCATAATTCATCATTCGGATGAAGGTTGCTTAAATGAAGGAGATAGATGGTTAACATTTGAAGTAAGTAGTGTAAGTAAAAGCTTCATGTAAAGAATCATCTCTCCAATTAAGTCCAAAATCCATCAGTAACAACTTGTAGAGTGTCTGCAAAACCAAATTCAAAGCTGAGCCCTGTATCAAGCTTTAAACTTAACCCATGTTGCTCTTCTGATTTGAAAATATTTGTGCATTTTCATGAATTTTTTTTTTATGACATACTTTGGGAGCTAAATATGAAGTTTTTCCAAAGGAAATTGAAAGCACTGTTAATATTTATTATTAATAAATATATGATAGTTCATCAAACTACAGTATGTTTCATGTGTATAGAAAATATAGGATTTAATAAAGATCACTATAATGAAAAATGTCACACAGTAATTTGGAAATAGAAGCCCAGATTCTGACATCAGGTGATTCACACCATCCAAGAAAGGTTGAAGATATTATGCTTTTAACGTGCCTTTCCTTTCACTGTAGCAGGAGTCTTTCTGATTATTTAGGACATCTTAATTCTGGTTTGAAAAAGTTATATGATGTATATCCCACCTACCAGGGCAGGAGGTCACAGTGGCTGTTTCTGGCCTGAAAATACCTTCTGAATACTGAAGATATAAAACCTGCTTTGACTCTATGGGTGATTTTAAATCAACTTCAAATCAGGACCATTGAAATAAATTTGAACAACATCAATGCAGACGGGATTATGCTCTGTATCTCAGTAATTTGCTCTGTTAATTTCTCCCTGTGGTAGAAGATTGCTCTATCATTTCAGAAGCAAACATATTGCAATTCAGGCTGTTCTTAATAGCAGTTGAAAAACCTCCACTGTCATTGTTTTGTTTGATTGGTCATTTATGTGTATTTACAACCAGGGATGCATGATGCTTCACAGATGGATTATATTTCTGGATTAAATCCTGACAAGAATAACTAATATGTAGAATGTTTCTATTTCTTTGCTGCTCAAGATCCTACAAAATAATATTATTCTTCTTAAATTTAAAACCAACATATTTTCAATCATATATGATCCACAAAAACAAAAGAAATCTTTTTTAGTAGAAGAGAACTGTACAACGAGAGTAATGCTCTCGTTGAATTAACAAGATAAAAGCAGAAACAGCATTTATGATGAAGAACCTGATTCTGCAGAACTGCTGAAAAGAAGAAAAGAACCTTTTATAATGAATTTTTATTTTGTTCTTTTATTATAGAAATGAGATTAGAAGGAAGGAATGAAGAACAGATATTTTATATTTTAATTTTGTTAAAGGTTGTCAGTAAAAACAGAACTTCAAAGACTAATTTCTGTCTCTCTGATTTGCTGTGTGGATTTCTGTCTCAATGTTAATTCTTTACAGGTTCCCTCCTTCAGCATGCACACGTTTCTCTGTTCAACAAAGTGCAGGCTTTCACACCTACATTTTTAGTATTTAGTACTTTCTAGTCACATAGAATAAGGACATTTAATTCATATTTGTCTGCAATGTCTAGAGAAATTGTATCTTAAACTGCCCAGTTTAAGATATGTCCACAATGTAATTCTGAGCACAGATCCCAAATTTCTTGTACTCCTTAATGCTGATTACAGCAGCAAAATACAAGTCTAAAGCTTCCTTGTCCTGACATTCCCAGTTTGATTCTTTCCCTCCTCTTTGCAGAAGGCCGGGCCAGGGCTGAACTGGGTTGCTTTGACCATCTCCTGCAAGGTAGGAAAATTCAGGATAGACTGTGCTGTTGGGACTAGGTGCTGGACCATGTCCAGAAAAGGGCAATGAACCTGGTGAAGGGTCCAGAGCACAAGACAGGTGGGGGTCGGTCCCTTCTCCCAAGTAACAAGTGATAGGACAAGAGGAAATGGCCTGAAGTTGCACGAGGGGAGGTTTAGGATGGACATTAGGAAAAATTTCTTCACCAAAAGGTTTATCAAGCATTGGAACAGGCTGCCCAGGGAAGTGGTTGAGTCACCATCCCTGGAGGTATCTAAAATACATGTAGATGTGGTGCTGAGGGACATGGTTTAATGGTGGACTTGGCAGTGCTAGGTTAATGGTTGGACTTGATGTCTTAAAGGTCTTTTCTAACCAAAATGATTCTATGAACTCTATGACTCGGTGCACATCTTTCTTGGAGGGGTTTCTGCTGTGAAGCATTGATCAGTGATGATCGGTGGTTGTCTATGGCTTGGCTCAGTTCAGTGCAATTTTTTTTAGGACAGTATATTTACACTGATGCCCCTGCCAGTGAAATGAATGAGAATTCTTCCAACACCTTACTGGAGGCAGCAACCACTCCAGGCCTGACCTTTCACTCTAGAAGAGTAGTGACCCACCTCTCTCCTAGCTAATCCACTCTGGTGAGACCCCACCTGGAGTACTGTGTTCAGCTTTGAAGCCCTCAGCACAATAAGTACATGGACCTGTTGGAGCGGGTCCAGAAGAGGCCACAAAGATGCTCCAAGGGCTGGAGCACCTCTACTATGAGGCCAGGCTGGGACAGTTGGGGTTATTCAGCCTGGAGAAGAGAATGCTCTGGGGAGACCTTGTAGCAGCTTTCTAGTATCTGAAAGGGGCCTACAAGCAAGCTGGAGAGGGACTTTTTACAAGGGCATGTAGTGATAGGATGAGGGGCAATGGTTTTAAATTGAAAGAGGGTAGATTTAGATTTAGAAATTTTTCACTGTGAGGGTGGTGAGGCACTGGAACAGGTTGCCCAGGGAAGTTATGGATGCCCCATCCCAAAGCCAGGCTGGATGGGGCTTTGAACAGCCTGGTCTGGTGGGAGGTGTCCCTGCCAGGGCAGGGGGGTGGAACTAGGTGATCTTTAAGGTCCCTTCGAACCTAAACCATTCTATGATTCTGTGAATAAATGGGTAATTTTTATCCTAAAAGATTTGATGACCAAAAAAATCAACTTTTCCCAGACTGACTCACAGTGGAACTAAGGAGGTGAATACCACCTGGCCCCATCAGGATCTGCCTCCTATAATCAGGAGGAGCACCCCAGAACAAACAAGTCTCCTACAGATGCTTCCCCAGGGCTGAGAGCATGCCCTTCTTCTTGCCCCTCATTGCAATCCTTTGCTTGAGATCACGGCATTTCGCAAGCGAGAGGCAGATATTGAAACCCAAGCGCTCGCAGGCGGTTGGTATCTCACTGTCATTGGCATTTGGTGCTAATCCAGTGGGAACTGTAGGAGTTGAGGAACTCCCACAGTTCCCCAACAAAACTGCATCTCCCACAATGCACAAAAGAGACTCCATCTCCCACAGTGCCCAAGGGGATTCCATCTCCCTCGTGTCCAATGGGATTCCATCTCACACAATGACCCAATGGGACTCCAACTCCCACAGTGCCCAAGGGGACTCCATGTCTCTTGTGTCCCAGGGGACTTGGTCTGTGATCCTATGGGTGATGACCTCATTTGCATTACGGAGACATGGTGGGATGTCTCCTATGTCTGGAGTGTTGGAATGGAAGGATGGAAGCTCCATGTGGGGAACTGATGCCTCTGCTGGCCTTGATAAAGAATTGCCATGGTGGGTGTGAGAGTTAATCACATCCCAAAGTGCGGCTTGTTGCTTAAACATCCAGAACCCTCCACCACACGCAATATTTAGTGGAGAATTACTGTACCTGACAGATGTACCAAATGAATGGAGTAATCATTTCCTTTTGTAGAAAGATGGTTTAAATGAAGCAGATTTTGTTGCTTTGTCTGAAAAGTACGAAAATACTCTATTAACATACCACTGCTAAAGGAGATGGTTAACAGATGCAGGCCAAAAAGTACCTTTGGGCCTGTATCTCTTTCTTTTTTTATTTAAATAACAATGTTTTCTACCTGTAAATTTTTATCTTTATTTGTTTCTGGAAATCATCATATTCTGAAAAGAGCTAGTGGCACAGGGGGCGGCGTCTGGGAGATTTTCAGTTCGCTTGAATGAAAAATGCAGCTAGGCTGGTAGGGGTGGTTTCCAGGGCAGGGAAATGATTGTGTTGTAGCAGCGGGGGAAAAATACAAGGCATAATTTGTATGGACCTAAGTCTGGTTCCTTCCAAGGCAAAAATATGACAGAATCATGATCAATAATTGCACAGCTTCAAGTCAGTCCTGGCCAGGACAGCTTTTGTGAAGAACCTGCAGGGACCCACAGGATATTAATGTCTTTTCTTCCTCTGTGGCTCTTTTGAAAATAAATGATTTGATGTAAGGGAAGTTCATCTGCATTGCAGGGCTCTTCCCTCTGCCCCCTTTCTGCTTTGCTTTTTTTGCCACTGCCTGCCAGGCACTTTTCTTTAAATCCCTTAATGGCTGTGAAAGGAAACATAGCTGTGTGTGGCTTTGATGCTACCCAAAAACCTGAGTTCATTCTCCATCTGTGACACAGATTCTGGGTGACATTAATCTCCCCCTGAGCATCTGCTGGCCTTTTATCCCCCCTGCATTAAATGCAAGTCTTGGGGGACAGGTACCGTTCCCACAGTATGTGTGCTTGTATGTGTGTAATTGTGAACACAGAGCACCCAGCATAATACATCCCTCGTCTTGGCTGGGGCTTCAAGCTGTTATTGTAGCACAGAAAAAGAAGGAAAAAGATGAATGTTTGGCTAAATAGCCAAATGAATGGAGGTAAAGAAGACCATGACTGAGGAGGATGGGTGGGAATAATGGGATTAGTTCAATTATGAAAGAGAGGACTGAAAGAGGGGACGATTCTCTACACTCTGACTAGGACAAAAAGATTTCATTCAGCCTTTAGGAAAAAAATAACATTCTATTGGGAAAAACAGCAAAAAAAGATGGAGTGCCTGTGGAAGCGATGCTTGGACTGTCCATCACTGCCCAATTTTGTCCCCAGGTTATTAAATACCTTGAGAAACGGTACAGGTGTCAGTAGCGGATTAGGGCTGTGCACCAACTGCCAAGAGTTAACAGCTTATATTTTAATACCTTCTTGCTGGTCGGTGAAATATTGGTTGCTCAGATGAACCTGCCTAAGTGCAGGAGGATAGTTAGTATTCCTTTAATTAGCAGAGAGCGGCTTAGGAGGTATTTCAAGGATTCAGAGGAGTTTGTGAAATGCTGAGAAAGGTAATATTAGGTGAACACTGCTCCATCCTGCAAGGCAAGGCAGTGAGCCAGCAAAGGGCTGGCTACCTAATTGCTGGCAAAACATCACTTTCTCGAAGGAGGGATGTTTTCAGCTACAGCTATTAGTTACAGACGCCTCTCACCCCCTGCTTTAAGGAGCAAAGTTGCTGCTGACATGGGAAAGGACATATCGAGGGAAGGGAAGGTACCAGCAGGAGCAGAGTATCTCTGGAGTTCTCCCCTATGCTTAATTTCTCTAAACTCTATCAGTGAGCTTTGCACACAGAGATCAGAGAAGCCCTGCGTAGTATGGCATGGCTGTACCGAAAAAATCAGCAGAACTGGGGATGGGGAAAAAAAAACCCACCAGCATTATAGCTGATGGCAGGACTAGATAGCGTCCCATCTAAGGGCTCTTCTGGTTATATTCCTTATGCCTCAGGGAAATCTTGTAGGGTAGGTTAGTATTAATTTTCACTGCTCGTTCTCAAACAAACACATTTCAGTAATTTTAATGAGAATTCAATTATCTTAACCAGTTAGAGAAGCTGAATCAAAGGGAGTTCCAATGAATTCTGGGCTCATCCTGCTGCGGATCATGCGAGACACTGCATGGGTTGGGGTGAAGACCATGCCTTTGTGTCAGGCTGCACGTCCTCATGCAGGAGCTGGGATGCTGGTGGGACTGAACCGCTGTCTCCTGCTCCTGGCACACAATGGTTCCAACGGCAGCAGTCTTAGAGGGGAACTCCTGGAAATGACAATGTCCTGATGGAAATTTTTACTTGATTAAAAAAATAGTTTATCAGAGACAGTAGTCCTAGCCAAGCTTGGTGTCCAGTCATTGTAAGATATCAGTCACCCCATTTCTTTATCTTGTTTGCAACGTTAGTTGCATGATGGCAACTGAAGGTTGCAGATAAGAACTCCTGTTTCCTCACCCCACTAGCTCTGGATGAGATTTCAGGTGCAGCACAGACCCTTTGCTGGAGTTCTGCTTCCCAGGTATTATCCTCAAGCCCAACCTTTTGTTGCAGGATGAGGAATGAGCACAAGTCAACTGGGTATATACCCCAGGCCACTGCCCTTCTGAACTGAGTTTCATTTGGTTGCTCAGAAATAAAAAATTCTTCCAATTTTTACAATGAAACACCTCTGAAGTGAAATTCCCCCACCATCTCAGACAGCACAGTTGTTTGGGCCAGGTTCTGATGGATGTGTTCATGTAAAAACATCTAGTGGGTTAAGAGATGTCTTATACCATGTCTGTGGTGCAGTTCTTCTGCCTCCACATTGGTGTTATGGAGAGCAGCGCCCGAATCTTTCCATCTGTTCACCTGTCGTAAATCATGCAAGCATCCAACCCAGATTTCTCTTCTCATTGCTTCTATATCGATCGAACCTCATGCTGGGATTTGATCTGCCAGCACATTATAAAATTATTTGAAATTTATTTAACCTCTGATGCACTATTCTTACCTAAAACTTAATTACACGTGGAACCAACCATTCCTGTCACTTTCCCACTCACACAACACACGTAAGACTGATTTACTGTCACTCCAAATTCATTACATCGCAAATAATTTTACCTTCCTCAGCCTCCATAGAGACCTTCCCTACCAATTAATATTTTACATAAATGTTTTATGAGAACTAAATTAGAAGAGGATGTCAAATCATGTTTCAGGTATTACAAACTACTTCTTAGGAGTTTTTATCCAAAGGAATCAGGTGGGTATGAAGGAAACTTGTAGCTCCCCATTACTGTGAAACGAGACAGATTGCTCCAAAGTGACCCTTTGAAAGTCAGCATGTTTAGTGTAAATTGAAAATCCTCAAATGCACTGGGGTTGCTAATTGTTCATGGCAAGGCTGCTAAATATGTAAATTTCTAATTAAAATATAAATTAATCCTAACAAACGAATACCTGCTATCTGCAGAATGATGAGCAAAAGTTTTCTGCCACTAATTAATGTTATCGCCTATTAGCTTTATTTACATAAGTGCATAATTCGTGTTGCTTTGCTTTTGCTGATATGTAGCAGTTAATTTTTTAAAATTCTTTTTATGGTACCGCTCTGAAATGATTACTGTCCTTTTGAACCTTCCCTGTTTGAACCCAACCTTTTTGGGTTGCCTTTTAACATGTTAGTAAAGTTAATTGAAGATATTTTTTTGTTGTTAATATTATACTTGATGTCATGGGGTAGGAAGAGAAAGAGTCAGGAATTGCTGTGAAACATTCCAAAATAAAAAAAAAGTCAATACTAATTATATTCAGAGTCTTGATGGATTAGATAATTATTTACCGTTCTCAGCTTTGATTTTTTCCTAGGGCAGTTGAATAGAATACAACTGTTTTATTAAAAGATTACAAAGTTCTTTCTGGATTAATAAAACATTATAAATGCACTGGCATTCATCTTGTTGGTATGGATACGTATAATGACATTGTCTGCACCTGAGGCTGGTTTTCTAAGGGAAAATGTGACTTTTTGTCCCATTGAGTACATAATGTTACCATATAATAAATAGTATGTTACCATATAATAAATAGTATGCGATGAATTATCAACAGCAGTGGCAACAGAAAGGAAAGATAAATGTTATTTATGAATGGGACTGCAACAATTTCAATTGAAATTCAACAAGGGATTCTGCTCACTAAAAAGGGGAATTCTCTGCCATCAAATATCATTATTTGGGCAGCTTTCTAGATTATATTTGTTAAGTGCCTTTTCCAATCTGCCCTCTGGATGCAGCTGATGGATTAATTTTCCCTCTTCAGGTATAGCTGCTTGGAGAAAGATATCAGCCACCATAAATTCATAGCAAAGCCGCTCTGCTGACTTGGCTGTGTCTCGTGTTCCTCCCAAGGGCTGGGTCGATGCTTGCACTAGATCCTCTCTCTGCGGGGAGCCGTTTCCCGACAACAGTTGGGGTAAGCAATCATTTGCCTGAGCAAATCAAGAGAGAGCATCCACTTCAGCCTTTCCCGCTGGGATCAATTCCCGCTTTCTGAATGCCACATGCAAAGCAAGTCCTGCCAACCGACTGCAAGCTGCTGCTCCAGCCTGGGATTTGTTCCCCCACCACCATGACTCACGGAGCCCGGCTTGTTCCAGCACCCTGTTTACTGATACCATTAACTTTTACAGTATTACACTGGTAAATGTTTATGGCTGTTCTTTGCTGGATTAATCTTTCATGAGGTTTTCACTAAACACAACTGCATGCTTTCTGACCAGAATCTTGCAGCAACCCATGAGGAATTAAAATGCAAATTCACGCCCGTCCTGGTGTGAAATAACATTCTGAGAACAACAAACACTGTTCAAAATGACAATCGGTTAATTTGGTATCAACTTAGCCCCCACCCCAGAAAGAGTCTACCCAGGATGGGACAAATCGATAACGAATCATTCTATGTTGAAAATTGTTCTCCTTCTTTCAAATTGTGATCATCTATTTAATGGGTAAAGAAATGAAAATGGAACTATTTGAGTTTATTAACAAGTATCCTGCAGGGTGTTATATCACAGTGCCTGCTGAGATCTGCAATTAAAGTAAAAAAGAGGAGTTCATTTCACAACAGGAGTTTGGGGTTTCTTGGTACAGTTTGGTTTGGTGTTTAAGATTGTTTATTACCATCCCTGTGTATGAGCTTCATTCGAGAGTTGCTATTATTTTAAAATTTACTCTTTTATTTAAACTGATCTTTGGGATGTGGAGGAGGCTCCTAGGAGAGTTCTTGAGGAACGGTCAAGGTCAGGATCACTTCTTAGAGAAGAGTCTAGGGTGCAGGTTGTAATAAATGATACTGATCAAGGAACATATTTATTGTATCTTCCTCCAGCCTTATACTGCTTGGAGGTTTACATACCACTGCAATATTAATGCAATGGTTCCAACTGACTTTCCTGTCCCTTATGGGATCCCATGTATATTGGCTGTAAATCTAATTGCTTTGAGTGTTATGCTGAGTTGTATGTTGACAGCTTTTAGGACAAGAGGAAACAGACTCCAGTTGTGCCAGGGGAGGTTTAGACCGAATCTAAGGAAAAATTTTTACACTGAAAGGGTTATTAAGCATTGGAACAGGCTGCCCAGGGAAGTGGTTGAGTCACCGTCCTTGGAGGTATTTAAAAGATGGGTAGATGTGGTGCTTAGAGATACAGTTTAGTGATGGTTTTTGTCAGTCTTAGGTTGATGGTTGGACTAGATGATCTGAAAGGTCCCTTCCAACCTGGGTAATTCAATGATTCTATGATTCTAAATCTGATTCACGTTCCAGGTGCTCTTGTTCTACTCATCACACCCTGCTGTAGTCCTCCTTACCCATCCTAAATAGCCCCTCTGGTTCTAGTGTTACTGTAGGATTTATGCACATGTAGCATACCGTGTCCTTCCTTTTCTCTTTTGGGTGTTGCCTAGACCCTCAGCTGCTAAAAATCACTGTAGTTCAGAGGTGGCACCATGCCAATTACAAATATTTGCAGAATTGGCAAATTTAATTCCTTTAAATCTATTTTAATGGGCTGTGCTATTCCACTCTTATTTTTTAACTTGAGCTTTATGATTAGTTTCTCATAAGGACCAACAATCCTTTAGCCAAGGAATGTAGTGAATACAGTTGTATGGATTTTTAAATACAATTAAAAATGTTGCTAGGCACCATTTGATAATAAACATCCAAATGAATGACAAGAAACTCCTTTCTGTGTTGTACGTGGTTTGTGAGACAAGTACCAGGCTGCATGGGTCATTGGTCTTCCCAGAATGGCAGTTGCTGCTTATATAGGGAAGTTCCCCAAACAATTTAAAAATGTGTAAGTCTCATCCTTCACTAATGTGCAAAAATCTCTTGAGCTGAATGAAGCAGCTGTTTGAAAGTACTCAGAGACAATATATAACACTTCAGAAAGCACAGTAAAAAAAAAAAATCGTCATTCACTAGAAATTTCTAGAGACATAAGTTATCCAGAAGTATCCATACTTGATCAGAATCTCCTCTTTTGTTGGTTAAAAAGCCACCAAGAGAGTTTTTTTTTTTTTTAAATAAAGAATCTTCATTACATTATTCTACAGTAGTTTTATTGCTTATATAGAGCCTTTCACCTGGAGTTCTCAGAATAAAAAGAGATGAAAATTCTACCGCATTTATTATGGATATACTTTTATTGGTCTGAATGTACTGAAGAAGCTAAGCTGGACTATATTACATTTACATAAAAGCAACATTTCTAATTCTAATAGTGCTCAGAGCACAAGATTGGGCTGTGTTTGCAGAGAGGCAAAGGGTTGCTGCTGAAGTTCAAGCAGGGCTGTGCTCCTTCTGGTGTTCGATGATTTGATGTTACTGGGCTGTTCCGTGCTTTGTGGGGAAGATAAGCCTCATGGTTGTTGCCTTACACATTGCCATTCCCCAAAATACCTGTCTACAGCATAGATGTCTTTTAATGGATTTTTTTTTTTTTTTTAATTAAAAGGCAGTATTGTCAATACTTAATTAATGATACATATTCATGAAAAAAATGAAGTTTTAGAATTTTAAAGACAGGTTTTACATTTTTTGCAGTGCATGTGTCTAACGTTGAGCGGGTTGCTTACACTGTCTTTACATGCAGTGGGGGAAAAAATGAGTGCTTCTAGTCAGAGTTCGTCCTATGTGCTTGTGATGGTGTGTTCCACCTGATCTTTATGTCGCATGATGCTGCCCAAGCAATAACCACCTGTGGTGGTCACAATGGGCGCATCTAGTAGTGGTGGCTCCATCTGGCTCAACATGGTTTCGGGGAGACAGATAACAACACAATAGCCAAGGGCTAACTTGAGCAATGCGCCCACCAAACCACAGTACTGTGGCTGATATGCAAATATAAGTCAATCATCTTACCCCCATAAATAGTGAACAGCCCAAGAGCCCTTTGAGCTCTCCTGCACGGCAGCGGGCTGCACGCCAGGACATCCTCTTGAGCACGGACACCTCTGAAGGTTCTCCTTGATACTCAGAAATTCCTTGCTGCAACAGATCCTCGGTAACTGACTAATGGCATGCTAAACTTTGAAATCTTAGCTAAGTCATATAAAGGATTGATTGTGCATATGTAATCCTTTAGACATAAAGCATTGACCAAGTCTGGGACTGGGATTGGATCCAGCTGCACCTAGACTCCTCTCTGAGCAGGAGGTTAGAAAGGAATGGGGTCCTTTCTGAACCTCAACTCAACAGGAGGGTCTCCCTGATAGCTCTGTCCTAATCTGTCCTCCATGCAGTAAATAACCAAGTGTACTTTGCCATTGAATCCTGTTAAAACACATTTGCTATCAAACTTTGTTAAATCATGGAATCACAGAACAGTTAGAGTTGGAAGGAACCTTAAAGATCATCTAGTTCCAACCCCCTGCCCTGGGCAGGGACACCTCCCACCAGACCAGGCTGCTCAAAGCCCCATCCAGCCTGGCCTTGAACACCTCCAGGGATGGGGCATCCATGACTTCTCTGGGCAACCTGGGCCAGTGTCTCACCACTCCCACAGTGAAAAATTTCTTCCTGATATCTAATCTAAATCTACCTTCTTCTAGTTTGAATATCCCTGTTTTATATCAATAAATGTATCGCTGCTTTTCTCTGCAAGTGAAGTGCATCACTCTATCCGCAACAACGTTTTAGAAAATAGCCTTAGAGTGTCTGTCTCCTACACCACAAAAAAAAATGTGAAATTGCCCTGCAGCTTCTCCAGACACTTCAACTCTCCCCTCTACTTTTATGCATAGGTGGAGTCCCATCAGTACCCTCACACTGCTGTCAGAAACGCAGCACGTTTACGCATGGGTATGAATTCAGTGCGAAGATGTAGGAAAACGGGTGGGGGAAGGACGCAACAGACCTTGCTCATTCAATCACAACTGTTTGAAATGACATTTGGAAGGTAACAACAGGCAGCACTTAACATTTACGAGGAACTGCCTCCTTGCACTCCTGGGGCATTAAGTGTTCATTGCTGTCTGTGTAGGAGGGGTAGTGTGTGGAAAGTGCAATTTGCAGCAAGTATTTACTGTTTCTAAAGGTTTGTTGAATGCCAAGAGATTCTTTCTGCTTTGTTCCCAGGGAGGGTTTTTCACTTGCAAAGAGAAAGATTAGCAAAATATATGTAGAATGAAATGTGGAGCTGGAGAATCCTTTATTCAGAATTATGATGCTACTTTAATATGGTTTACTAGAAAAATACATGAACTCCATTGGAGTTTGATGATTTTTTGTTGACACGTTTTGCACTGAAAACTCCCCTGTTTGACAGTTTTCTATAGATAAGACTTTATTTCTTTGTCTTCTATCTGCCACCAAGACTGAAGTCTTATACAGAACTTTGCTGCTCTGCATGAATAAAGACAGCAGAACCTCAGCTTGTATCTTCCATTTCTTTTTGTGATTGTCTTTTTCTTGAAGTGTCCTCTCCCCGTTCCCATCCTGATCTCGGGAACAAATGGAGGAGAGAAAGTTAAACCCTTGGACTCATAGTGTTTCATGACGGGGTGTGACTATGAGCCAGCTTGACCCAGCAGATGTGTAGCCTGCTTAGTATAACACCATGCCTCACGGGATAAATGATGCATTGTTGCTATAAATTTCTACACCCCAGACTTCTACGCCACATCAATTACGACCTCTGCATTAGGCCTTTCTACATTTTCTCTTGGTTGTTGTAAGAGCTGGAGTGCTCGAGAGCCCTGAGAAGCACTGCAAGAATGTGGGTGAGGCTGAAAATCCCCCGTGTTGGCTGCTGTGAGTCTCCTCAAAGCCAACATCCCTGAGGAATTAGGTACAGAAAATTGTCCTTTTGGTGTTTCGTGAACTAGCAAAAAAAAGAGACTTATCTTAGATTTTTCAAGTTGCAGAGGTTGCAGATTAGCACAAAGAAATGCTCTGTCAGTGGCCTCGGTTACCTCAGCCCAGCTCAGGATGTGCAATTCTGAGGAAATGGCAAAGCTGCTCTGAAAAAATAATGCCAAAAGATGCCTTTAAGCTCTTCCTCCAAAGGGACAGCACATTCTGGCCCAGTCCCATACAAGCAACAAAAATCATGATCAGGTGCAGAGTCAGCCAGATGAGGAAAGGAACAACCAAGGCCCCTTTTCGCTGCTACTAAAGCTGCTGTGGATGCAGCCATGGATCCAATTCCCTTCACTGCTGCAGTGGCTCGCTGCCGACTCACACGCAGCTGCTTGTCTCCCAGGACCCTCAGGTCCATGTCAGGAAGGCTTTTCCCCAGAACATTATTTTCTATGTTTTCTTCTAGAAAATTTGCATAAAGTGTCAAAAGTCTGCAGATATATTAGTAAACACATATTTAAAATTTCTGGCCAAAAATAATGATTTTTAAAGTATCTGCCAAGTCTTATTCCCTTTTCAGGTCCGTGTAGTCAGTTGGTACTTGAATGATTCTTCAGCCTTCACGTCTAACCTTCCATTTATAAATGCAAGCAAACAAATAACCCTGTTTCCAGAAAATCTGGGCAGCAACAATTTACTTTATTTCTCTGGAAACTAAAAACCCCACTCAACTTACCAGTGTCACTGAATGTGCAGCCTCAAACAGCTCTTGAACAGATAACACACAACTCCTGACTGAACCTATCGCATTCTTGGGTGTATGATACTGTCTGTGTAACACTTAAGGCTCTTCAGATATAGAGTGCTATAGTAATTCAGAAGAGTTCAGTGAAAAATGGAAACAATTCTGTGGGAGGCGATCACGGAACATTCTCCTACTTTTTGTTGAAGTTTCAAATTTCCTGACAGTCTCTGGTTTACTTTCCAAAGATCCCTGATTTTTCTTTGAGTATATTGCAGAGGAATAGCTGAATTGGTTAATAGAGTATTTCTCGTTTTTAAAGTTTTTAAAACGTGAAATGTGGACAGTCCTGACCTGAACTAAATATCAATAGGTAGAAAAAGACTTTTGGCAGTTCCCTGCAATCTACCTGGCTGTTGTGTGAGAGCACAAACTGTCTGCCCAAAGCCAGACTAGATGTTCCTCATGCCTGAGCCCTTCCTCCTACCCCAGCTGGCTCGTGGATGTTAGCTGTCTCTAATGGTACCTGAAAGATGAAGTCTTTCGTGGATTCCTTATACCTTCTTCGATGATTGACTTGGCAACTTGTGTGCCAGTACATGATCATGGTTTCCATTTCCCATAAGCCTTTCTAATGTTCCAGTAAGGTACGTTTCCTAGACCCTGGCACTCATGAAGATTCATGTTGAAGAAAGTGAATCCCTCTACAGGTGGAGTCATTAGAAGGGCAGGCATCCTTTGTATGTCCCTCCATTACAATGCTCAAGACCTTTCAGGGAAGAAAAATGGTGGTATTTTGCTTGTGTCTGAATGAATGTTTCTATTGTAAACTGGGGAATAATCAACTGTGTGAGCTGTGCTTCAAATTAGAATCCTTATGCTACAGAAGAGGACAGTTATTTTTTTCTCACCCTGTTTGTTTTATCTGTGAAGAGGTTTAACATTTTTTACTCTGCCAAAACAAATTACTTTCTGTGGTGGAATTATTTTTTTCCCTTTACAGCCTGGGCATGTAGAAAAAAATGTAAAAACTATCAATGCCAACTGAAAGACGGATACATCCTCTATTGAGTAAACAAAGCTACTGTGTATTGGCAAAAAGTTCCCTGCATTGGATTCTTCATTGGACTCAAGTTGCCAGCTCCAATAAATCAGTATGCTGGACTTCTACTTAGTCAATGTTTCTAGACCGCAGCTAGAGAGCATCATACATTAAAGTGTAATGAATCGTATCAGTAAGTAATTCTACTCCCAGCCTGTGTTAGAATCTATCAATATAACAAAGTGGCTGTCATCCTGATGTACAGATAGACAAGACACTCACCTGATAGATGGGTGCGTCCTTCTCTCCCCAGTGAAAATACCCGGAGCTGGCTGAAGAGCAAAGTATCCCTCATTTTTTTCCATGTAGCCTGTGTTTGAGGCATGTACACTGAAAGAAGGTGGTTTTCTAGGGAGGAAGAACACAGGATTTGAAAGAAATTTTACCTGTGATCATGAAATAGTTTCACCAACTAAAGATGGTTAAAGGTTTTAACCACGTAAATCTCCGAGGCTTGGAAATTCTCTTCCCACAGGTTCTGTTTTTATCAATTACTATTTCTGATTGTGATTAGGGTCAGAGGAATGCCTGAATAGTCTGGCTGGATTTGACGTTTAGCCTATTCTGCTTTTTTGGGGGTGGAATTTTTAGCTTAATGCATCTAGAATAAATTAGATGAATTACATATGGTGGGGCCTGATGATTAGACAGGGATAACTGCGTAAAGTAGTTGTGTCTCTTGTAGACTACTATATGAAGCAGGATGCACATGCTTAGGCAAGATCAGTCCTCCATGTCCAGAAGACCATCTTTATTTGTACAGACAAAGTAGGCAAGGAGTTGGAGTGGGAAGAGCAGCAAAGAGGAGGTCAGCGGTCAACTTCATTGGTCAACATAAGCTAGAGTCAAGCACAGAACTGCTCACTGACGGACTGGTCCTTTACCTTTTATGCCATGCTACTTCTCCATCAGCATCAGAGAACTGGATGGAGAGTGTCCATCAAATCTTTGTTTCCTCCCTCAAATATTTTAAGTGTGTTAGATGAAGCCGGTGAATGTCATCAGGGCTCAAGTGCTAAAGGGATTATAGAAACCAGTGTGGATAATTTTTGGCATCTGTGTCCTAGAAGCTGGGCATTGGATGGGGAGTAGTATTTCTTTTTGGTTTCACATTCAAAGTGGGTGACTTCTTAGTGTAACTGGCAAAAACCCCACAGTCTGTTATTCTACTGCATAGTCCCTTGAAACTTGTCAATCACAGTGAAGCTCTGCAATTGTTTTGATGTAGGATCAGTTATCTCTTGCTTAATCAAATTGTACTCCTTTTTCCTCAGGCTCTGTGCAGGGAGCAGATGGCACTTTTGTGTTATGCCACAAAAATATTTGGAGGAGACACTTGGCAAGAGACGTGGTAAAGTGCTGCTGCAGATGGCCCAGTTGAGTATTACCACAGGAGATGCTCAAATACAGTTTGCTATGGTCGTTTTCTCAGGACTTTGTTGCCAAAACCAGCAGGTACCATGCTGGCTGTAGGCTGAGGCCCAGAGACATAGCCAGCTTTTCTTGAGAATAACTTCTTCATCAGGAGAAAAATTGGCTCCTTTCGCAAGACACCAATCTTCTTTAAACAGAAAGTGGTGGCCATGCAAGGATGAACCTGGAGGAGAAGATGACTTGGAGAGTGAATAGTACTCCTGTGCATGAAGCAGAACAGGTTGAGGTGCTGATTGTTCTTTTGCTTAAGAAAACTGAAACACAAAACTCTCTGTGTGACTCCTTTCATAACTTCTAGGCTCATACTCAGTTTGGCAAAGCTCATATACCCGCTTGGTCAGGAAATACTATGATAGGGCATAAAACTCTCATAACCTGCACCTTGTTTTAGAAGGGAAGTCATTTTTGAGGACAAAATTTTAAGGGTGCTTCTTAGACAGTGCCAAATGTAATATTAAAGAGTGCTAAATTAATTTCCTTTAGAAGATTGCCCCAAAGCTGATTCTGTTAACTAAGGATGCTTTATGCTCAGACTTCACCTTATGCCAAATGACCCATTTTGCCCCAGAGGATCACAGCTGCTGCTTGAATTCTGCACAGAATTCAATTTCTGGTGTCTCTGGGACATGTGTTATTAAATCATTTGAAAATCAGAACTCAGACCTTGAACTGGCACCAGGAACCAATGAAAAATCAATTGCAAGATACGAGCACAGACTGAGACATGAAGTGTTGCACTGCTGCAGTATGTACCAGATGGAGTCTTTTCATCGTATTCACATTCAACTTCAGATATGGTAAACCTGGGTGTTCCAGACAGAATCTTATAAACACATGGTCCACTATGGCCAGATCTTTGGTTGGTTGGATGGGAAACAATATATGTGAAAGCTAAAAGCAAAAGGCATTTGGGAAGCTAATACTGGAGAACTGTTCTAGCCTTGAGCGGTTGAACAAGACCTTTCAGCTTCTCTGTAGCCTGATAAAGGAGGGCTGGATGCCTCAGAAGAAGGCAAAGATGACATTTTGTCGATTCTTAAAACCTTCTGTCTTTTCTGTCAAATATCACCTTCATTCTGCCTGAAAACACCTCAAGTCAGAGGATCCAGCCCACGAACATCATTCCCTGCTGACATTCAAATATATAGTTGCAGTAGACATCAGTGGACTGCATCAGTTTTTGACTCAGAGAACCGAGTTCCCCAATTATAGGGTTGATAATACCATCCCAACCCCTTGCTCCCGCTTCACAGAAGACTTTTCCCTAAGTGGTCTCAGGGGAACTTTCTTGACACCTACCCTGCTAGATTTGGTGGTTATTCTGCCAAGCTAGTGGTGTGAAAAGTCGTATTCTGTAGGAGAAATGAGATTTGACAGATGCAGGTCTAACTACCATTGGGATGCCTTTTTCACATGATTTCAATGGGTCTGTTGCTCTATGCCACCATGCAGAAAAGTGATTGTGCCAACTTCAAAAGCTGTTTCTTGTTTCTGTCATTTGACACAAAATAAACTGTTTGTTTTGTTTCATGTATTTCATTAATTTTGTCTTTTATTTCTGCTCATAAAGGCACTTCAATTTTTTATTTTTTATTTAAAAAAATCTATATCCCGAAACATTCTATGAATGTTTCATGCTAACAGATTTCATATGCATCTGCTCCTGGATGCTCACTGTAGCTGCATGACTGGTCAACTCAGCCAAATGGAATTTTAAATTCCTTGAATGGACATGTAAAACTGTATTAAAGACATTTAGAGGTGGATCTGAATGAACCACTCGAACTTTTCATTTTGAATTCGTCTGATTGGATAAGGAAACATGTACTTTCTTTTTTGAGGCTCCTTTGTGAAGTCATGGTTAGATTTTGCAATAGGTGGAGCAAAAAAAGACCTATAGCACTCTTGTTCTCAGCACATCTGCTCCTGATGCTGAGCAGAAGAATAAAGCAACAGTAAAGGGAGGAAACCTCACCACCCGGTCATTGGTGTGAGCTGACAAGCATTAGGGAAGAAACAGAACCTAAAAGGGAAAGGAAAGCATGCGAAGGCATACATTCATGAGTGATGTCCTTCTGCTCTTCCCAGAGTCATTTGTCTAAACATGAGCCTTTAGTACCTTTTATTATTTCCTGGGATTCCCTCCAGCTGCTGTTTGAGCAAGGCTCGGTTCGTGCAGCTTCTTTATCACATCAGACTGGCACAGCAACTGCAGGGATCTCGGATACATTAGGGTGTCTGAAATGTCCCTACAAAGCCTCTTTTTAGGCAACCAACTGGAGCCATAAGGGCATGATTCAGCCTAAGTTTGTCACATAAATGTGGCTGTCTCAGCTTCCACCGCAGTTAATGGTGATCTAGTCAATGCAGTCAGTGGAGATCTGGGATGATTTGTCTCACCATGAAGTACCAGTAACTTCTGGAACTGGAAGCATCAAACCCCAGTAGGCCAGTGAGAAGAGGAGGGAGCAGGCATAAGCCTTATGAAACCCAGGGCACCTGTGCTACCTTTTCTTACTGTCTTTTACCCTGGAAGTAGCTAAACTCAATGGGTGGAATTCAGTCACTTAACTTTAGATATCTTCTGTGAAGATGTTTATGTGTGATCTCATCATCTAGACTCCTTTTGTAATACCTCACAAGAAATAAGTGCTCTATGGCCATACCTATCTCATGGATTTCAGATATCTCACTACATTGGAACAGGCTGCCCGGGGAAGTGGTGGAATCACCATCCTTGGAGGAATTTAAAAGACCTGTAGACGTGGTGCTAAGGGACACGGTTTAGTGGTGGAGTTGGCAGTGTTAGGTTAATGGTTGGACTCGATGATCTTAAAGGTTCCTCCAACATAAACAATTCTATGATTCTATATACGAAGCAGATCAGGCCCCAAAAGTGTGTGTGTTATTAATTAATGTATATTTTTGTCCATCTGTAAAATTACACAAAGCTTATAGGATCATCATAACTTCAAAACATTTACATTTCTGTCAAATGTGGTTTAAACTGGTCTTAGGGTTTGCTGCTGCAGAGCTGATGGCAAAAGGAAGGAGCGAGATAGCATAGGCACTGAAAGGTAGAAGGACCCCTAAGCATAATTACCTACAAAACTCCATGACAAATACTGCAAGGGAAGAAACCATAAATACATTAAGGAGACAAAGCCAATACACATTAAAGTTGCATGTAGTGCTGTTCATTTGTGCCCTCCCTTTTGGCTCCGGGTAGGCAGATATACGCATCTAGCACCAGGTAAAGTCCTTTCAGTGGTGGACTCAGACTCATAAATCCCAGGAAACTCTCCATAGCTCAAAAGGACAATTTCTTTCACCCCACCATTTGTTCTTCCATAGAACAGGAGAAGATATATTATAGTCTAAACTTACCCTCTAGCTTATGTAATTTAATGTGGCATTTATTGAGCTCAATTCTTTTTACCAAAGGGGCAAACACCCACTTTTTAAATAAAAGCCATTTCTATGTGGGTTATTTTGGAAATTGACATGCTCATGACCCCAAAATGGCAGACCAATTGGCCTCTCCTCTTGCACCTGGGCAAGAGATACAACAGAAGAGATGAGGCCCTACAATGGGCATGTAGAAAGTCAAAGTCTCCACGCTAGTGACTGTGAAAAGGAAACAAACCAAAAAAAAAATAGCAGTTTAAGAAATGGAGAAGTTTGAAGTCATTATATCATTTCCCAGAAGGCTCTTGGGGTCTTTTTATTAAAATTAGGGGAGGAAGAAGAGGGAAAAAAACCCCCAAACCACCACCTGAGCTATAGAATCATAGAGTCATAGGGTAGTTTGGGTTAGAAGGGACCTTTAAAGGTCATCTAGTCCAATACCCCTGCAATGTATGTTTTGTGATAAGTATCTACTTATTAAAGTGCATTGAGAAAAATTAGTCAAGTAACTAATTGCATGAAGGGCCTCAAGATGAGTTTCTTGTTGTGTATATGAGGAAGTTTTAGGTGTTTTCCAGGTAATCAAAACTTGGAGTTTGCATATTCAAACCCTATTCTGCCTAGACTAATGGACATGTGGGGAAGGAGACATTAATCACTTAATTGAGAGGTCTGCAGGGGATGCACATTTGCCCTATGTTCCTCTGAAAGTCAGTAGAGAGAACGAGGTTCCTGCAGAAGGTGATTTAGATGTTTACCTAATTTCTCCCTTACAGGTCACAAGGAGACAAATGGATGCTTGATTTCATTGCTTAGGCAGGCAAGTTTCTACTGCTAGGTGGGATGAATCTGAACTCTCAACATGGAGCAGGACTGTTTATTAGAAGAAATGCTACATAACACCTATTACATTTTAATTTAAGCTGTATCTTATTTTGCAATAGCTTGTCCATGTAAATGAATCTTTATCCAACTCATTTGGTCGTCTCCCACAGAAATGGCAGTCACTCCCAAAAGAATATACTCATGGCCACCTTGTTGTGTTTTTCTTCCTAAAATCCACTGCATGTTTAGGGTGTGATCTAATGTATAGGCACAACTGCCAATAAAATTAATGTGGGATGCATTTCTCAAAATGAAGAGCAGAACTGGGCCTCTGGGCTGGGGAAAAATTTGCAGTAGAAATAAAACAGGTTAGACAGTAACTGATTCTGAGTGTAGACAAGCTCTTTCAGATGGGCAGGGTTGTTCAGGAAGACCTTCTATAGGAGAAAGAGGGAGTCTGCCTAGCCAGAAATGGCAGAATGAAGATGCTAATGGGATACAGTGCAAATCTGCACATGTTTTTTTCTTCTGAAGTGAATGAAGCCTACCTTTCTAAATCGTTATGTAGTTTCCAACACACAATAGCAGATGATATAATAAAGGAGTTCTCACACCAGCAATTAAGTACACTGAGTCCTTTAATGAATGTCAGATATCAGCAGAACTATGTCATTTTGCTGCTGTTTTCTCTTAGTATCTAAATAACATTTCATTTTCGTCTCTCTTTGGAAAACATGTCGCTTCTGACAACCAGCCCTGTGCTCTGTGTTCAAACTGTTCCCCTCGTTAAGCAAACCAATTGGCATGGAAATGTACTGGTGCATGTGATGTAACACTGTGACTTCAAAAACTGACACATGGGAACAGAAAAAGAGAGAGAAGGTGCTGAGCCTTAACACCTTGCACTCATTGTCCGTATCTCTCATAGTAAAAAGTGATTCTTGAGTAAGTCCTAAAAGCTTAGAGCATATGGTTTCTCCAGAAGCAATGAATCAACATAGTATGGTTTATGCAGGGAAAACACGTTAGGTGCTTGTAAACTAAGATACCTTTGAGAATTTCAGGAATTCAGATGCTTTCAGTTTGGGAAATAGTGTTTCTCATTGACAGGTCTCTCCATCCAATCTTCACACTGAGCATAAACCATAAGTGCCAGTTCTGATGAGATGCCTTTGGATATTCCCACTTTATGGCAATTATGTACTTTTTCTGCTTCCTCAGTTTCCTGCTGCTGCTGGAGTACTTGGAGAAAGGTTCAGTAGAGCAAGGAGAACACCAGGGTATTTGTTCCTTGAACCCAGAGGTGCTGGTGCTTCTAATTTCTTTCCAGCTCTTTTGTTTTTGGCCTCTGCAGAAACAGATGAGCTGTGATTAACAGCGATGAAAGCATTAAGGAGATGATTTCCTCTCCTCCCACCAAAATTATTGACTGGAACACGTCGTTTGAGAAATCCAATTAAAACTATATCATATGGCTGCATTTCCTTCACCATCTATATATAGGGATGAATAAGGGGCATCTGCTATTTCCTATCTCTCCATTATTTAGTTTGTAAAGTAGGTAGGCAAAGCTGTTCTCATCTCAAGTATCAGTTCTGTTGCACTTCACACATTTATCTCATTATTTTTAACAGGTATGGGTAACAGCACTTTCTTCTCTTTAACAACAAGTATCAAGCCTTCAGTTATACTGTGAGCACTCTGGGTGACTTCACTGTTAGCAACACTACGTTACCTGTCAAATTAAGAGATGAAGAGTGGGATTGAAGAGAACTGAGTAGAACTTGTAAATTAAAACATATTTTCCCTAGACCGTCTGGTTGTGACCTTTTCTTTTCTGAAAACTCAACCTCCCGCCCTGTTCTGTGGGTGGGATATATTTTAACATGCAGTGCAGAGTTAAAAAAAAAAAAAAAAAATTCCTCTGGAGTTTGGGTATCCATTTCCAATTGTCCACAACAATAATAATTCAACCTGCAAAGGGCTGTAAACATGGGACTTTCTTGCAACACAGGACATTTCTACAGTACTAAGAATATTTTTTTCTGTTCTTTCTGCACTGAAAGAAGAAAAATGTTTTGCATATAAAGGCATAGCTGCAATTGATGTGGATGGGGCAATCTCTAAAGACCTCAGTATTAAGGAAATGTTCAGCCCTGTATCTTTCATGTCACATGGAATCTTGCTATTGACTTCTGAGGAGTAAGATCAGGCCCACGGACACTTTGTCTCCTCATCCATGGCCCTGCCCACATCAAGTCAATTTGTTCTGAACAGTTTTCTCCCTATCAACACAAATGCTTTAAAATGTTCTTGATCAACTACGTTTGCTATTTCAACTGGTTAAGACAGACTATTTGTAAGGGTAGAAAAGCAATCATTCCATGGGCCTGCCATTGTCTCAGGCCAAAGTTACAGTGGTTTAGCTAAGACTCTTGGGTTCTGATTTTGACTCTCTGGTCTCCTGTTGAGTCTTGCAAGTCTCCAGTTTAGAGGTCACTCGTCCATCAGAAGTTCTGATGGAACTGAGTTCACCTCACTCAGTTGTTTGAAAGCATTGCCAACCTTGGATGCCTTTCTCACCTTTGGATCTTTCTATCCTAATCTTGTCCCATCAGAGGTGGCAGAACAGAGCGTGCATCTATGCTTTGACAGCCCCAATACTGCTTTCAGCTGCTGGCAGTGGTAAGGTTGCATTGTGAACTGGACAGAATTCAACAAAGGTCTGCAATTTGATTTAAATTTGGCATGTTGGATAGATGGGCTGAAGTGATCCAAAAAGCTGTCTATACTATTATACTGGTTTGATGGAGGGAGTGATTAGTAAGCAGAATAATCCCATTCATACTCTCTCCCACTCAGATACTCTTATCCTATTTAAGAATAGCATTACTCATTCTGATTTACTTTTTATTTCTTTCTAAATGGTTTAAATAAAACTGAAAAAAGCTAATCAGGCAGTAATATAAGTAAACCGGTATCATTATACCAGTGGAATAAGAAATATTTTCCTATGCAGGCAGCCTTTCATCCTTTCAAGCTACACTGGGGCTATGATACGGTCAGCACGGTGCCAAGACCGTAAAAATGATGATAGCATACACAGTTTGGGGCACCTTTTTTATTTATTTTGTTCCTCCCAGCCTTAATTGGCATGCCTCATAAGGGATCATCTCCAGTGCCTCTTCCAATGCATATTAATCATCTGGGAATGCAGAAGAAACCACCTCTGCTGTGACAATAGCTTCATTTCTCTCTGAGGGAAAGGGATTGTATCTCAGTCCTCTCTAATGACATTATTTGTTGTTTTCAGGACAGACAGTAGCATCCTAATGGAATTCAAACATAACACAAGAGATAAAAAGAAATAAACAGTTGCCAATGTGCTCCTTATAATTACCCATGCAGTGACATAGAAGGTATTTTGTCACCTGCCAAGAAGTTAAAGACTTCATAACCCTTCACTCAAGATAGGAAAGTCCAGTGAAAAATGGGGTGCCCCTTCATATGTTGTAATAGCTCAGGTAGGACTGATTCTTGGTCCCTTTAAAAAAGTTATTTTATTATTCTGGCATTGTTACTTCCTAGTGACATGGTCAATGCATTGTGTCACGTTGCAGTCTCTGGCGTAGTGCAGAGATGCTCATGCTGGAGTGGGCTTGGGTACCATTCAAAATTATTCAGGTATTCACCTGCTGCTTTTTAAACCATGAGTGAAAAGGCACCGACAGCACTCTGCTTATCACCCTGCAACCCCACTATGTGAGGAGTCATGACCTTAGATGCCCAGCTTCAGAAAAATGTCTGCAGTTGCAAATCTGTCTGGCCACATTGATTGAGCCACCCAAGGTGGTGTCTAGAAAGTCTGGGCTGCCCCCATGGGAGTATGATGGTTCCTGGGCCAACTGGTGAAGACTAACTCATCTCTCCATTGCCTAGGGTCTCGCCTGGCCCTCCTTTGGGCCCTCTGTGGGAACTGGGCTACCATAAGAGACTATTTCTCTTGCTGTATATTGTTGCAGCCAAAGGTGTAGTGTTTTTCTACAAGGATCCCTGAGTGTGTGTCCTCTGGCCATGTTGGTAGAGCATGTAAGCCCATAAAGCCTGATAGAAAAGTGCTGGAGGACTGTCCAAAAAGAATGGATATACTTGATATGATCTCTGTCTGTAGTGGTTGTCCACAGTTGACCCTAGGCCTAATTATCCTGTCTGCTGTGTCTGGGTTTCTTCTTTGGAAGTGGTGGAGGGAACAAATGAGTATGTTCAATGTGTTCAGGAAGGCTGCATCTGTACATTCCCAGTTCCTGGACAAGGGTACTCAGTTGCTGATTAATTGTTAGAATAAGCCCTGTCTTTTATTTTAGCCTGGGTGATGACACCTTTCCCCCAAAATTCCTGTGCACAGTCTGTGAGCTAGACTAAACCAAGCATCATTCCCACTTAAGAGTTGGTATGTGGCTACCTCATCTTGAAAGGATAAGAGTTCAACTGCCAGAGAATTGTCCTGAGCACATTTAATTTACTAATACAGTTGTGCCTTGAGGGTATCAGAGCTCTGCTGTGAACTAGGGAATGAGATGAACCTTCCTCTTGAATTCTGGGAAGAATTTAAGCTGATTTGTGGAATGTGCAGATTGTGTTTCCTCTGCAACTTCCTTCTTGCTTGCTATAGCAAAATGGATGCTAGACACACATAAGACCTCTGAAATCCAAGAACAGACTTGGCAAAGCACACCCAGGTCTTCTGAGGAAAGTAGGTAACTTGTGCCTTTGAGGATCTTTTGAATATTCAGAGCACAGAACCGGAAGGAATGCCAAAATCACCAACACCAGTTCTTGCTTCAGAGTTTCCTAGCAGACTTCTAATAATGGTTTGCTGAGCTCAGAAAATAGTCGTGGGACCAGGATATGCCAGGCCCCATGCTAAGTGGAAAAATGGAGATATTTTTGTGTATGGAGAAAAATGAGAAGAAAAGTATTTTCAATAGGGGTGTATATAGTCTTAAATGAAGGATAAATACCAATTTCTCCCAATAATGAACAGATTGTAAAACAAGCCTGTCAGTGACAGTAAACAAAGGATGTGATGCCTTAATTACCTACCAGGAAAGATTTACTGAGAGTGATTTATAGAAAGGTTTGCATTTCTAGGGGATAAAGATCAGTGAAGCTCCTTGATGGCACAAACTCATGCCTAATTTCGATCCAGGGAGTGTTTGGAGCTATCAGCCTTTGAGGATACTTTGTAGACTGATTTGTTTTCTTTGTTGAAAAGAGCTCCTAGGCTTTGAAATTTTCTTTAAATGATATTTAAGTTCTAAAAAACTTACATGACTGTTTTCAGCACAGTAACAAATGTTGGAGTGATGGTTTATTGTGAAGATAAAGGCGGAAATAATGAAGATGGGGCCAAAGAAGCATGGAGGGAGATGAAGTCGAAAGATTTCCATTTGGAGTGCAGGTACAGCTGTTGTGCTGCACTGGGTTCTCATGTTCTTACTCTGCTTTGTGGGTAAAATGTCCTGCCAGACTACATTTCCCATCACACTTTTCAAAGCAGGGATGATCTCCTACCATCTGTTTAACAAAAGAGCTTTCTGTTGCCAGCTGGAGCATTAAGATACTTGTTGCTACAGAAATAATAATAAACTATAATAACACAGTGTTATCTTTTTGTTCTTTCTTTTTTTTTTTTTCTTTCCTGTTTTTGATAGAAAGTGTTGAAGTAGAAAGAGTGCTGTGGTGCTTTTAGAATCACTTGTCAGTTCCAAACTCATCTCTGGACTTATTTATACCATAATTATCTCTCAATTACATGAATGATGAAGTGAAAATGCAATAAGTCTTCCTGATATTGAATTCTGTTGGCTCAAGCCATCCCCATGAAGCATCGTTGTTTTTTGAAAGAGCTGGGGAGAGAATGATTAATTTCCTTTTCTCAGCATAAAAGACATTACTTTATGTGAATTCTTTAGTGCTTTCACTGAAGATTGGGCAGGTAATTGTGGTAATCTCTGCTTTTTTTCTTCTTCCTGCCTGGATTTTTAGGTGTCAAGTAAATTAGAAGTTTTAATGCTGATTGCATTTGTTGAAAGATGGGGTTTGGTAGACCAAGCTTTTCTAAAGTTCAGAAGTACATATGCAGTACCATATGGGAGTCACACTGCTGGAAACAGGCTTTCTCACCGGGCTTGAACTAGAGAAAGAAACCTCTTTGTCTTCCTTTAACCAAGAAGTCTACATGTCTATATTTCCATGGGGTCAAGGTTGACAAGAGTAATCAAATGTGATAGATATCTAAAGAAACATGATGGATCTTGGGAAGGCAGTTGGAGAAGATGAGCTTGTCTCTGCAGGTCACCGTATTTTTGCATTTCATTCCTTAGTCTGACGTCCACTCAAGCTGGCTTTCTCCATTCGAGCTGGTTTTCTAGTTACTGCACTGGCCAATGTCCTTGGGAAGCGTACAAGAGCAGCGCAAGCATGTATGAATCATATATATGAAGACAGTTCCAGACTGCAGGCATGTTTATAACCAGACAGGCAGCTGAATTATACCAAAATCCTCTCAGAGAAGACTGAAAAGTTATGTGGCATGAAGAAAAATACTGCTGCTATTTCCCAGCTTTTGTTCTACAACAAGAGCAGCCAAGCAGGACAGGGGAAGACGTGGAATCTAAGATGAACCCAATCTGAAGGCGACTGTATTTAGGGAGAAAAACTCTTTCCTAGTGGCTAGGACAATCACCTTTAATTGGAGTCCACGTTTCTACAGGAGCACTTCAAGACAGTCAGTGAAGCCCCCAGCCCCAAAAAAGTTTATTATGAGACTTTACTGGTGAAAACTGGTAGTGGCTATTTAATTCTGTTGGCCTCTGGATGGTTTTGAAGGTCCCAGAAAAGTGATGGTCAAAAGTTATTTATCTATTATATGCATTCTGTCAGGTATTTTGGGATCCCTCAAGATTTAAAAAGAAGAAAAAAAAGCAATATAAAGACCATAGCCTTAAAAGTAAAATGGGAATATCATTGAAGACCAGAAGAGGAGCTGATCCCTTATTTTCTCATGGTTTTGAAGGCTTCTCATTGCATTGCAAGTCAATAAAACAAGGAGCGCAAAGGGTTCACTGGAAAAGAAAAGCAAAATTGCTGTTTTGCTATTCAAACCCTTTTTTTTTTTTTTTTTGTTACAGTTGTTATAGTTTTTTTTTATTTAGGTTGTTGTTCCATGATCCTATGTATAGACCTGACCATTTTCAAATTGTGTATTTTGCTGGCCAGCACCGGAAAGTTCAAGTTTTGATGGGGTTGCTGAATTGAAAAGTTCTTGCAACTTGAAGAATTTCTCAGGGCAGGGATGCTATCCCTCCCTCCCTGCTACAGCCAGCATGGATGGAGTGCAGCAAGTGCGTGCAAGTTATTGCCTCTCTTTATTTATTGCTTTCTCAGAAACAGCTTGGTCACAAGGAGCAGTTGGCCGTGCACGCAGCAGCGGCACAAGAGGAGCAAAAGTTGGCTGGAATCAAGGTTCTAGGGAATCATTATACACCGGGATAAGACCTCTATTTAAGCTCCAGATCTAAATGTAATGAATCCGCTTTTGTTCACAGTGGGTTTATGTCCTCAGGAAAAAAGCCCCAACATAGATGCACACATTATGGACAGCAAGACTGTCTGCTCCTGCCAAGAGTGGATACCCTTATGGATTACTATATGAGAATTAAAATTGATTGTGGCATTTCTAGTTCCATTGCAAAGAAGGGTGACAGTGAGAGAGAAATTCATTAGAGCATGACTGTGTCTGTGCATCATGATGAATGAGCGGTGCCCTCCCCCAACAACCCCTGACACAGGCTAGTCTTAGCCCAAGCTTTTGGTAGCCTGAGTAAGCTGGAAAACAGTTTCACTTCTCTCCGTGCAGCCACACACTCTCTCAACTGATCATTAAGGTAAATTCATCTGTAAGGATGAAGTTTCACATGCGTTTTTTGCTGTGTATTTAAGGATTTTGCTGGAAGACAGTAAATAATCCACGGATCACCCTTTACCAGTAGTATTTGTGACATTGCCTGAGAATAACCAGTACCAGCTGCTTTTGTGGAAAATGCCTCAGTGGGCTTTTATGCAATTATTGATTATTTATTGCATATTACTAGTGGTTTAAAATGGACTTTATTTACTAGTTCACTGCAGCTGCATCGTCCTTCACTGACAGACAAGTTTGTCTGTTTGGGAAAATAAACGTTCAAAGCAGGGTTGAGAGGTGTTAAATAACAAGAAAAAAAGAAAATAATCCTAAAGGGTAACATAGCATGTAGGCAGAAAACACCTCATTTGAGATGACAGTAAATCAGGGCACTGCTGTAGGCATGAGGATGTGCTGAGCATTAGGACAGGGAAGATGTTGCACAGGACAGGAGTTTAGGGCACACCAACGGCCTAACTGGAAAGAGCAGTGGGAAGATAAAGGGGTGACTGTGATCTGCATTACAAAGTAGATCAGGTTGAACGATTGCAATGGCCTCTTCTGGCCTTGAAATTTTGTGTCGGTGTCTGTGGAAGGGTTTCATTTAAATAATTCATAGCAAAGAGAAAATTCTGAACAATTGCAGAAAAATTTTCAGTACAAGCCTGCTAGGGAGTCTGGGATTTGGTCGTCTCCAATATCTGAGCTCTTGAACTTTCCTAACGAAAAAAACCTAATACATTTTTAATTCTAAACTTCAAGCCTCATTGCAGACTATCATCAATGATATATTCAATTGTAAAATTCAGAGAGGGCTTCATAGTTATATAAATCATTAAATTAATGAGAAACTGCATGACATGACTGAATCAACTGAATGGAGGTTGAAAGTGGATTCAGTTTTGCGGTTTTCTCAAAAACTATTGTGTGCAGAGATACTTGTCATTAATTTGAAAACTGAAAAAAAATGTCAGAAAAGTTTATTTTTGCTCATGAACTAAAAAGGGAATATAATAATTACTATGTATCTGTTCAATGAGAATTTTTTCCTTGTTTCTTAAGTATGTTTTGAACCCTCAGGAAGCCAGAATGTGGCTTTCCCCCCCCCCTCCTTGTGTGTTGCTAAGCATTTAGATTTATGAGTTTACAACTGTTTCTAAGCGAAGAATTAGTGGCACGTCTCTCGTTTGAATGATGTTCAGGTGACAAAAACATCAGCATTGCTGTGTCTGTCAGCAAATACACATTTTGCTACCTCTGAGGAGTATGTGTAATCCATACCCCGTCTTACTCTTCTGCCACTCATCTCCAGCCATCCTCATTGCTCTGCTTTTGTGCAGTGGGTAACTGGTGGCATCAGTGGAGCAGCAGGCACACGTAGCAGCTTTCAGAAATTTGGTACCCAATGGTGCCATGAAAGGTTTCCTCTACCTGTTCATGACAGACTTGTTTAGCCACAGGGAATACACACATATGGAATAGTTCTGCCTCTTTAGCTGGTGTTTTGTCTCAGCCTGTACCCATCACACTTGATAGCATGACTTCTACATTCCACCTGGATTATGTTGGAAGGCAGAAGCTGTGGAGCCCATGCTCTCACACCTCAAATTACTTGCAGTGCTTGAATTGCAGCTTGGTAGGGCTGCAAGATGACGAGGGGACTGGAACACCTGTCTCATGAAGAAAGGCTGAGGGATTTGGGTCTTTTTAGTCTGGAAAAAAAGACAACTGAGGGGGCACCTTATCAACGCTTTTAAATACTTAAAGGGTGGATGTCAGGAGGATGGGGCCAGGCTCTTTTCAGTGGTGCCCAGCGACAGGACAAGGGGTAACGGGCACAAACTTGAACATAGGAAGTTCCACCTAAACATGAGGAGGAACTTCTTTCCTTTGAGGGTGGCAGAGCCCTGGCACAGGCTGCCCAGAGAGGTGGTGGAGTCTCCATCTCTGGAGACATTCCAAACCCCCCTGGATGCATTCCTGTGCCACCTGCTCTGGGTAACCCTGCTCTGGCAGGGGGGTTGGACTAGATGATCTCCAGAGGTCCCTTCCAACCCCTACCATTCTGTGATTCTGTGATTCTGTGAAAGGTTAAATATCATTTGTGAGAAGCAAAGAAATAAATATATGGCTATGTAGAGCATGTGAGCAAGATGGATTGCTCAATGTGTTACAGGACCAATGGAAAGATGGAAAGAAATATGGTTGTCACTGTAATGATTGTGCTTCTATAGCCTGAGGCATCAAAAACGTCAGAGTGTTTATGCACGCTAATAAAATCTTAGCAGTAATTCTCTCCACCCTCTCCATGCACAAAACCTTTGCTACAGTCTGTCCTCTGAATCACCTTTAAGAAAAAAAAAAAAAAAAAAAATAGTTCCTTCTCATTCCTCCTCAGGGAGGGATAAAGTTTGTCCTGCTGTGAGACTCCTAATGTTGGTGGATAGCATGTAATGCATGGGTCATCATGCATGGGAGCTCCTGAAGTGCTTAGGAGCTGTCTATTTAGGGGCAAGTGGGAGGGAAAATGGATTGACTCAAAGGCTTCAAATCTAATCAGTACCTGTTTAAAGATGCATCCCTTAATCATTAGCTTAATATTATTTGAAACCAAAGGAAAATGCCTTCCTATAATATTAATCTGAATATGTGGAGACTCGACTTCGATTTGTCTGTTTAAAACAGCCTGACTGGGACTCCTTCCTCATCTGACGGTAGAAGCAAAACATTTCAGCCTCTCTTGTTCTAAACAGAACAGATGTGAAACTGAAGGAAGTGAATAAATACTGAAAAACCTCCTTGGTTCTGTTCTTACTAGTGATTTGGCAGCTAGAAAAAGAAATCTTGAGCTACCATCTGCAGTGAGCCTCTCAAAGCCCGTTGTGACTGGTTTTCAGAGGTAGGTGGGATGGCTGTTTCACATGGGTGCTCTTCTGAGTTTGGAGAGCAACAGTCAGAGCACAATATTTAGTATCTGGGTGGCTTAATCTCAACTTTAGCATTAGGCACTTCTGCATGAGACCGCCTCAGCAGGAGTCCATTCCTCTGGTTTACCAAGTTTGCATCCATCCATCACCAGTGATGTGGACCTGTGATGTGAACAGCTGCAAGCCTAAAACAGTGCTTGTTTGCAGAATCTGAGTCAAACACCAAATTGATTTAATATCTCAAGTATTTGATTTATTTTGGCCTAAGAATATTAACATACCATGTAAAAATGGGGCCAGGAGCATAGATGGTACTGATCAACACTGAACAGGGCTTGACAGTGTGGGTTTTAGGATCTTAAGTGAACTCCTGAGCAGTCAAGAGCCAACTATTATTATTGATGATACCTGAGCATCCAATCCCATCTGAAGTCTGGATGTGAGAAGTGCTCTGCATCCTCAGCTGATCTTGGGGGTGCCACGGTAAAATAAACCAAGAAAAGTGAATATCAAGAAATGATGGAGGCCGCTGGAAAAAGGAGGGGAGGAGAAGATCTGGTTAGAGTTGAGGGGTGGAATAGCCCAGGTTTGACATAAAGGATAGTATTTGGCCTGATATACATATCTAAGTGCTCATAGACCTAGTCACTATAGACAGTGGCACATACGGAGTTGGTCACTTCCGTGGTCTTCATGCATTTTAGCTGTTGACTCCTGGCCTTGGCAAGGCAGCTGTGTAGCTTTGACCGAGGTGGAATAGCACATTTGTGCCTAATATCTCCTAACCTTTCTACCGCAGCTTAACGTGTATGAACATAAATCAATGCACAACATGATATTGTTTTGGCACTTACATAATAAAGCAGGTCAGATCCCATCTCTCACAGCTCTATTTCAGTCCCAGGCCAAGAAAATCTGTATGCGTGCATCCTGTATGAGAGAGAAGAGAAAGCAGCTGGGATATACTCAACTCATGCATGTTCTCGTAGACATGTAATTGGCTGCTCCTTCTGCACTGGGATGGAGCTGTAAATCAAAGCACAGTTATAAAGGTGAATGCTAATGCTGAGTGACACTCACACCCTGGAGGCTGGTAAGCAATAAATAAAGAGCTTTTCTTTCTCCTTAGATGGTGTTGATGTATAGGCTAATCCCAGGTCTGCAATTCTTCTCTCTATCCTGCCTGTGCTTTTCTCTCTGGCTCCAGATGCTGGCATTTTGTTTATGAGGGTCTTGATGGGGTTTGTTCTGCTCCTGGGAGGTCTCATCTGTAATTTACTGCAGCCAGATTTGTGAATATACTTAAGCAAAGTTATTCACACCCAGAACTTCTATTAATCCTAGGAAAAAGGATTTTAATTAGGTGTAATGGGGTTCTGAATGGTCTCATTTGAGACTGGTAGTTTATTTCTTTGTAAGACCACCTGATCAAAAATCAGATCTTACCTTATCAAACATGGACATTTTTACTGCACACAAAGTGTCTTTTTTAAGTTATGTCTTCCCATAAAATCTTTTTTTTTTTTTTCCTGAGGGAGGAGAGGGGGAAAGAGAAGAACAAAACACCGAAACCAAACAACCTGACAACATAAAAAGGGTTTTGTTTAGTAGGTTTTTGTGTTGGTTGGGGTTTTTTTTGTGTTTTGTGGTTGGGGTTTTTTTGGTGGTATGTTTTTTGTTGTTTTTTTTTTGTTGTTGTTTGTTTGTTTTGTTTGGGTTTTTTTTTTTTTTTTAATTTAAAAAAAACCCTCAAAGCATTTTGGCCCAAACCCAAAACACTTTGGCACGAGAAAAAGTCTCAATTGCTGCAATGCACAGTCCATGGCTGTAACTTACAACCCATGTGTGATGTCTTTTCATATCTTCATGGTCTTTTTAAATGATTTCAAATTTGGGTCCTGAAGTTTGGGGTACAGCAAGTAAGTTTTCAGATGAGTACCCACTTCCTGCAATATTATAGTTCCAACAACCTGATGAAAGCAAGGAAAGGTTGATGTAAATGGGTATTTTTTCAGGCATCATGAAATAGGAAACCCCAACCTTTTGGGGGTCATACATTTCCTTTTGACTGTCACTACTTCAAAACATTCAAAAGTCTATTTTCTTTGAGTGATCTGTTTCTTAGAAAGAGTGTATAATTTACCTTACAGATATCCTCTGTCATTTTGCTTGAGATAACATGTGAGTTGTGTGGTCAGCACTTGTCTTGAATATGTTATCCAGCAACATAATACAAATAAGTTTTATATAAATCTTTCATACAATGTATTATAGATTATACAGCCATATATTATCTTTCTTCCCTTTCTCTGTGTCTCATGAATATTTTGCAGGGAGATCTTTCACTAGATCAGATTGCTCAAAGCACCATCCAACCTGACATTGAACAGTTCCAGGGATGGGGCAGCCACATCTGGGCAACTTGTTCCAGCGTCTCCCCACCCTCATCATAAAAAGTTTCTTTCTTATGTCCAATCTAAATCTACCATCTTTTAGTTTAAAACAATTTTCCCTTGTTCTGTCACTGCAGGCTCTGGTAAAAAGGCGCTCTCTGTTTTTATAACCCCCCCTTTATATATTGAAAGGCTTCAACAAGGTGTCCCTGGAGCCTTCTCTTCTCCAGGCTGAACAACCTCAATTCTCTCAGTCTTTCTTCATAGCATAGGTTCTCCAGCCCTTGGATCATCTTTGTGGCCTCCTCTGGACCCACTCCAACAGGTCCATGTCCTTGTGCTGAGGACTTCAGAGCTGGAGGCAGTACTCCAGGTGGGGTCTCACCAGAACAGAGTAGAGGGGTAGAATCACCTCCCTCGACCTGCTGGCCACACTGCTTTTGACAAAGCCCAGGGTATGACTGGCTTTCTGGGCTGCAAACACACGTTGGCTCATGTCCAATTTTTCATCCACCAGCACCCCTAAGCCCTTCTCTTCAGGGCTGCTCTCAATCTACTCATGATATCGGGGATTGCCCCAATCCAGGTTCAGGACCTTGCACTTGGCCTTGTTGAACTTCATGAAGCCTCATGAAGTCCTCAAGCCCCTCAAGGCCCCTCTGGATAGCATTTTTTCCTTGCATGTAGCAACCACGCCACACAGCTTGGTGTTGTTGGCAAACTTGCTGAGGGTGTACTCAATCCCACTGTCTGTGTCATTGAGGAAGATACTAAATAGTATTGGTCCCACTATGGACTCTTGAGGGACACCACTCCTTAGTGGTTTCCACTTGGACATTGAGCCATGTACTATAACTCTTTGGATGTGGCCATCCAGCCAATTCCTTATCCATCTAACAGTCCATGCATCAAATCCATGTCTCTCCAGTGTAGAGGTTGGGGGGACAATATCAAATACCTTACAGATATGCAGGTAGATGACATCAGTAGCTCTTACCTTGTCCACTGATGCAGTCCTTCTGCCTAGGAGCAGCTCTACTGGAGAGTTATACCAGCCCTGAAAATGAACCAGGGAGAAAGCAGACCATAAACCTGTTAAATGTGTGGTACCGCACTGGATTCTGTCCATATGTAATTATGAGAAGTTGGCATTAGCATGGTGGTAAAAAGAATATAAAGCAATACACACTTGTCCTATACCAATAATGTGGTTGATGTGAAACAGAGCAAGGGCTCTGGTTTTAGGCTCTAGCCAATTTGAGAGATGTGAAGCATTATAAAAGACTCAAATGACTACAAATCACTGCTGAGATTCTTACGAGATGTGGGAAGTTGAGTGCCTCAGAGGACTGACTCATAACAGGCATTTAGGTCCTAAAGATTGATTGATATATCATTTTGCCTGAATGCATCAATGCCTGAAAATTATGTCATCATTCACTGGGGAAGTAGTTACAGTGTGACACGTCAACCGTCTTGATTCAACCTGCCATCCAACAAGCTGCGCATCAGGGTTTTTAATTTATTAAAATGGATGTTTTATTTTTCCTTTTAAAAGGATTTTATAAACAGCACATTTGAAGGCTGATATCGAGTGTCTTTTGCTTCATTAGTTTCTTTCACCATATACTATGTCTTAGAGCAAAGCAGGGAATTATAAGGCCATTATAAGGGTCATAACTATTGCTGTCTATAAAACATACAAGGATGAATTCAGAAAATAATTCCCTCTGGATCCAACTGGCAAATAAAGTTGATTTTTTTGCTGACTTTTATGTCTTTCTCTACAGTGGGCATTAGGTTGGGACTACTCTAGACCTAGGTTTCCAAGAAGATAGCATCTTTTTTCACCCAGTCATTTTGTCCTGGCAGGAAAAGGAGAAGTAAGTAATTTCTCTAGGCTTTCTTGCCATCTGGCCACTTGATGAAAGATACAGCTAGGAAACATTTCAGATTATCTAGAAACTGCAAACCAACAATCTGTATTTCCCAATGTGCTGTGACTCTGGTGAGTTCTGGATTTGTTGACTTTTCCACACACATCACTTGCTGGACAAATGCTGGATGCCTCTGCTTCTTATGTGGGGGTCAAAGAAATGCACAGAGAAATGGGAACTTGCATGGGACACCCTGGGTCTGTTCTACTGTGGCATACTGTGGTGTCTTGGGTGTTTGGTCCTCGGTGTTAATGCTCCTAGGGTTGCTCTGGGGAAGTACCATCCTACAATGTATTACAGTAGAGTCAATACCCTGTACCCCTTTACTTAACCTCTGCTACCTGATACCTGCAGTTGTAAGTACACATAGTTCCTCCCAGTCCTGTGTTCCCAGAATTTAGTGGAATAATCGGTGATTCTGACCTTTTCAGAAGGCAATTATTTGAATTTTTTTCATTTGGTAACATCTTTTACTTATTACTTAAGTATTTCTAATGTATCAAATAATGAACTACAGTAGAAAATGAAGTTGGTTTTGGTTTTGTCAAAAAATAGTGAACCTAATCCAGGGGGTATTGATTGCAACATTGCCTCTCTTGAGATTTGCCTCAGAAGGTTTGCCTTCCAGTCCTTTGATCGGCTTGGTGGCCCTCCTTTGAAACCTCCCTGGTGTACCAAACACCGAGTTAAAATCCAGATATCACACTTGTACATTTTATCACTGAGGATGGGAGGGACAAGATCATCTGCTCTTCTGTCAGATCATGTGAGATGACTGTACATGTTCAGAAAGGCAGTTGGCTCTCGATCCCTGCTGTCACTGTGCAGTTCTTGGAAATCTCACTGAGCCTATGGTGGGGCATTGCATTACTCAAACCCACAGAGACTCATCTGCAACATGGAAAACAAATGCCTGGACAACGTGTTGTCAGCAAGAAGAATGTGAGACTAAAAACATGAGAAAAAAAATAAAAAAATGAGAAAGCTTCAAAAAAGTATTGATTTGATGTAGGACTTTCATAACTCAGTTTCAGGAGGTGAAGGTCAGCAATGTTAGGGTAATCATTGGGTGGTTGGATGCTGGATGGTGAGGCTGGATGGCAGCCAGTAACAGAGCCCTTGGATTCATCTATTTTCTTTTATCTTTCTTTTTTTTGAGTGTCACACTTACAAAATTAGATTTTTATCATGAAATGAAAAGCTGATGATAGGGAGAAAAAGAGATGCTGTACAATCTATCTTCTCCTTTCAAAATAAAATCTTTTAAGTGATTTATATAAGTGTGAAAAAACCAGATCAAACTTCTGTATTGTTTTTGTAAAAACAAAGCATGAAACATCAAGGATCCATTCTGGAGTAGTTCTCTTTCCATTCCTTCATCATCACACACCTTCCAAAAATTTTTTGTACATTGGGAGAATAGAGTTCATATCCCTGCTCACCTCAGATTTGTGTCTAAACATTTCAGGAGGAGCTACTGTGTGTTGGAAAGGGTTTGCGTTAGAGCAGTGTTAGAGACAATGCCGACAGTTCTAGGTGATGTGGTGGGCTGGAGACAGCTCTTGTGGAGCAACAGGAATGAAGCTCAATTGGCATTTGCTTTCCTTGTGCCATTAGCTGGAATCCTGCCCTAAGGGACAAAAACCAAAACTTCACTGGTTTTCTAACAGACTTTTCAGGCATGTGATTGGTGAAAAAATGTCCGAACCAAAAAAGACATGAAATATGTTACCTCACTGTATGGCTGCATCAAAAGCAGCATGGCCAGCAGGTGGAGGGATGTGATTCTACCCCTCTACTCCGCTCTGGTGAGACCCCACCTGGAGTACTGCCTCCATCTCTGGAGTCCTCAGCATGAGAAGGACATGGACCTGTTGGAGTGGGTCCAGAGGAGGCCACAAAGATGATCCGAGGGCTGGAGCCCCTCTGCTGTGAGGACAGGCTGAGAGATCTGGCGTTGTTCAGCCTGGAGAAGAGAAGGCTCCGGGGAGACCTTATAGCAGCCTTCCAGTACCCAAAGGGGGCTTACAGGAGAGATGGGGAGGGACACTTTATCAGGGAATGTAGTGATAGGATGAGGGGTAATGGTTTTAAACTGAAAGAGGGGAGATTTAGATGGGATATCAGGAAGAAATTCTTTACTGTGAGGGTGATGAGGCACTGGAACAGGTTGCCCAGGGAAGTTGTGGATGCCTCATCCCTGGAGGTGTTCAAGGCCAGGCTGGATGAGGCTTTTGGCAGCATGGTCTAGTGGGATGCGTCCCTGCCCGTGGCAGGGGGGTTGGAACTAGATGATCTTTGAGGTCCTTTCCAACTCTAACCATTCTGTGATTCTATGATTCTATGAAAACTGAGATAAACCCCAAGTCTGAACACTTCCAGCCAGCAGCGTTGTTGCCCCTGCTCAGCAAATCCTGTTCTAGATTGCTCTCAAGCATTTGAGGTCTCCAGATCTGCTCTGGACCCAGATACAGAGAGGCCGCAATGCTGAACATGGCATGGAGGCAGTTGTGCCTTTCTGTCCTGATGCATGGCACAGTGTCAATGGTCAGGAAGGCAAACGCAAGCAGCAAGACCGGTGTTTGGCCTCCCAAGATTTTCACCAGGGTATTGACCAAATTCACCAAGCATCTCTTCCCCCCACCCCTATTTTGCCTCTGCTTCTATGCAAAGATTCAGTACTAAGACCAAAGCACAAGGTTTGAAAACAAAAAATTCTAAGACCTTAATAGTTTTTCCTCCTCTAAAAAAATCTCCCCAGGAAGTTACAGTCCCCCAAATAGGAAAAATTGCCTTTAAAACTCTCATAGTTCTCCCCCCTTCATGATTTTGGGGACTGCCTCCTAATTTAAGTGTGCTTGGCAGAGGCAAAGCTGATGAATTATCTTTTTTAACTGCACAAGGCTTCAGCGAGACTGATGAACAATGCCAAAGGCAGAATTCATAGGGAGACATTAAATAGTAAAGTTTAATACGTTGAAAATGAGTTTTAAATTGATTAAGGTTTATAAACAACACAAGCTTGGGTTTTCAATTTTTCCAAGTTTGTTTTCACTCATTCCTGATGAAAATTAATCTATTTTCTTACATGTCACTTTTTTTGGTACCTTTTATAGGTTGGCTTGATTGCTGTCAATTCATTTCTTTAATGTAAGCAATTAAACGGTTGATCGTTTTGCTGGCTTTCAATTATCTTCCTGCCTGACAATTGCTCCAGCTGTAACTAATTTTCCTTCTTTATGTTCGTAATCCCAGTCACATCAGTTGTGTCTTGCAGACAATGGGAATGTCAGGTGTTAGCTGAGGTGAAGGAGAGGGAGCCGGAGAAGAGGCAGTGGTTGGAGATTTGGTCTCTTCCTTTGTGTTCCTGATCCTTTTTGCTGGTGCAAACTGAGACATGATCCTTAGGGTGGGATAAGGATGGTGTAGCTGAGACTGTGAGCCAGCTTCCTGGTTCTTAGAGGAGGTGACAGCTTGTTGGCAGTCAGGTGGAGCAGAGCCTCATGCCTTCTTATATGTTTATAGGGAATTTGCCTGGTGTACCCAATGCATAGTGGACTATGGGGCTTGTGATAATTCAGGCTCAGGGCCTGCTGAGGTGTTTTTGGAGAACCTGAACGTACCTAAGAGCTTTGAGGGAAGAGAAAAGGGTGGAAAGAACAAAGAGTTCAAGGACTTAAGCCTGGGGTACAGACTGAATTGACAGTCCCTCTTCGCAGTGTCATAGAATCATAGAATAGTTGGGCTTGGAAGGGACCTTTAAAGGTCATCTAGTCCAACCCCTCTGCAATGAGCAGGGGTCGTAAGGGCCCCATTACCCCAGTGTTCGCTATTTCTGGCTTGATTATTTAGTTCAACTCTATAGGGGGATTAGAGTATAGAAAGTACAGTCAAAATGTGACCTGGCTCACAGCTAGTGAACCCAAATCATTGCGGTAATCCAGTGCCAAACTTGCTGACTCCAGAAACACAGGCATCTGTCCCATCAGGACAAATACTGCAACAAGGCTTATTAATTGCAGGACTAATTAGCCTAAGAAGAGAACTAGTACAGCGTTCTGGGTCTCACCTGACTTTTTTACAGCATGGAGCTCTGCCCAGATTAGTATCAGCACGTTCAGAGCCAACTCAAGGCTCTCTAACGTAGTGCTGCATACTCTGATGGAGATGCATGTTCCACCCACGTTGCTCTCCCTCCATTTCTCACCCAACTGCCACTTGCCTGCTGCAATTACTTGGAAACCTCAACTGTTATTTTCAGGGTAAAGCTTAAAGAGATGGGTCCTCATGGGAAGAAGCTTTCAGTGCTGGAAACACTGTTTGTGTGTTTGTGAAGTTCATGTGTTGGAAACAGCTCGTGTCAAATCTGCTTATATTTTGAAAAAGTTCAAAGGACCCTTCTCTGGGCAGGGTTTCATTATGGACAAGCTTTCCTGTTTCAGTTGTGTCTGTGGTGTTGTAAATAGTTAATATTGAGCATAAGTGTTGCGATAATTGAAGTCAGTAGCACTACACAGGGTCCTACAGGCAAAAGAGTTGGCAAACTGGAGCCTACATTTCTCTGAGCTCAGAGCAACTGAGAATTAGGGCCATCACAACAGATTGGCTTTTCCTACCTGTGCAAGGCACTGATTACCCTTTCAGTGCTTGCTGGAGACACCTGTGCAGCCAATAACTCAGACTCAAGGGCTAAAGGGAGTTATAGATAAACTTGTTCCTGAGAGCAACATGCTGTCAGGGAACCCTACCGTCAATTGTCCCATACAGAAACCCTTTTTCATGAATGTCAGGAGAACAGTTTAACTGTAAAAATGCTTGTGAAGGCTCACCAAAGGATTTTCACAGCTGGACTGAACACCCCCACCTCGCATGCCAAGACTAAAAAAACTGTTAAGCAATGGGAGCAAAAAGTAAGCAATTGGAATTGGACCACAGGGGTTACTGGAGACAATTTGTAATAGTGTTTCACAGCCAGAAGCAGGCCATTAACACGGTCTCTCACTGTAGCATGGGCCATGGGAAAGATCTGTTAGCAGTGAGGGCGGATCTTCCTATAGAATGAAGACAGATCTTTTCTTCACAGTTTTCAGACAAATACGAATGTAATTAATGTAAAATAATACATTAGTTTTGCTACATCAGGCAACCCTGTGAGAATTGCAGTGGAGACAGTCATGTCATTTCCAGTACAATCAGACACATCAGATAGATACTTTACATGATATCTATATAGTGAAGAAAGAAATAAAGAGAGGTAACAGAGCAAAACCAGAAAGCAGTTTTTTCCAAAGAGTTATCTATGTGAGAGACAGAGGTATCTGTCTGAAAACTGATGGAAGGTTTGAATTCCGTCTGTTAATATATTCAATGAAATTCTCTATGGCAGTGGGACTAACTCACCTCTGAGGGGTAGCAGAGGAAAGTCAGCCTCTCTCTTACATTTTGGCAATAGCCGGATAACTTGCTGTGCCAGGAAAGCCTCAAGGAAGGGAATGAGGAAATCTGGATTGTTTTTCTGTTAAGAGGTTTTACGTAATAGAACAAATTTTGTCAGTGCCATTGAGGATGCTACATTTGCTAAAGACTATCCCAAAATTGACATCTCCCTAGATGATAGTTGTAGAATCATAGAATTGTTCAGGTTGCAAAAGACCCTTAAGATCATTGAGTCCAACCATCAACCTAACACTGCCAAGTCCACCACTAAACCATGTCCCTCAGCACCACATCTACATGTCTTTTAAATACCTCCAGGGGTGGTGACTCAACCACTTTCCTGGGCAGCCTGTTCCAATGCTTGATAAACCTTTTGGTGAAGAAATTTTTCCTAATATCCAATCTAAACCTCTCCTAGTGCAACTTTAGGCCATTTGCTCTTGTCCTATCACTTGTTAGCTGGGAGAAGAGATTGACCCCCACCTCATTACACCCTCCTTTCAGTTGTAGAGAGCAATAAGGTCTCCCCTCAGCCTCCTTTTCTCCAGGCTAAACAATACCAGTTCCCTCAGCCGCTCCTCATAAGTCATGTTCTCCAGACCCCTCACCAGCTTCGTTGCCCTTCCCTGGACCCGCTCCAGAATCATAATATCTTTCTTGTACTGAGGGGCCCAAAACTGAACACAGAACTTGAGGTGGGGCCTCACCAGTGCTGAGTACACAGGGATGATCACTGCCCTAGTCCTGCTGGCCACACTATTCCTGACACAGGCCCGGACACTGTTGGCCTTCTTGGCCACCTGGGCACACTGCTGGCTCATGTTCAGCCGGCTGTCGACCAACAGCCCCAGGTCCTTTTCTGCCAGGCAGCTCTGCAGCCACTCTGCCCCACGCCTGTAGCGCTGCATGGGGTTGTTGTGACCCAAGTGCAGGACCCGGCACTTGGCCTGGCTGGACCTCAGACCATTGGCCTCGGCCCATGGATCCAGCCTGTCCAGATCCCGCTGTAGACCCTTTCTACCCTCAAGCAGATCAACGCTCCCACCCAATTTGGTGTTGTCTGGAAACTTGCTGAGGTCACACTCGATCCCCTTGTCCAGATCATTGATAAAGATATTCAACAAAACTGGTATGACAATATTTGTGCAAAACTCTGTGGTTTACATAGTAGCACTTCGGTTGTATTTAAGCCTGACTTTATGTGACAATGATCCCTCTGCTCCTAAAATCTGTGTGTGGAAGAGGTGCAGAGAGCCGGCTGTTAGTGTCCCGCAGAACACTGTGTAAAACCCACAGATGAATAAAGTTCTTGTGCAATTTGTCTGAAGAGGGATCTGTGCAAAGCTGATGCACACAGTTACACCTATTTCAAAGAGACATTTTGGTGTCCTGACAGATATTTATTTGAATGATCTCCTACTGAGGCCTCCATAAGGAGCTTGCAGTTGATGATAAATCTGCTAATAGCACCTAACAGAGATGCCTCTCTTTTCTTGGCCTTTGAAGCAGATGGCTTTATAATGCTGCATAACCAGCAAAACAATCATCCAGGTAGTGCCTGTCAGTTCTTCCTTTCTTTTTTTTTTTTTTTTCTTAAATAATTATGACAACATACATTCTGTCTTGATGCAGATGAAAGTAATCAATCAAACCTGAGGGGCAAACAGCAGCGAGTGGTGAGGTAGCTGGTGAAGACACAACACCTGTCAATCTGCACAGAGGACCCAACAGCATCTGGGCAAGTGCAAGGTGGGTAACAGGATGCTGGGGAATGCTGCTAAATTACTATCAACCTCAGAGATGAATTTCACCCAAAATTTGACTGATGAAAATTCAGAAACGAAGAAAACCAGCTTCGGGATTTTGTCCTTTTCAGCCTTTGAGCAGAGTTTTTCATGGCAGCAAAGTCCTGCATAAAACCTGCCAGTGGGAAAAATTTACACTGAAACGTTAAGTTCACTGAATGGGAGGCATTTGATGGGCTGTGGGGACTGGATCTGGTGGCTTTCTCCCCCTGTTATACAGAAAGCTGGGGATGGTCCAATGGTCAGAGAACCCATGAAGGGCATGGGCTTTGTTCCTGGCTGCAGGTGTGAACTTCAGCTTTTTTTTTTTGCTCCAGGTCTTCATGAAGGGCCAGGGCTCACAGCCTTAAGACATAATATTAGATGTTAGATGTTAAATAAGGGCTGGTAATTAACTGAGTCACCTCCAGCTCTCTCTGATCACTGGAGAGAAGTGAAGATGAAATGAATCAACTCAGTGTCTATAACTCCTTCTTACCTATGGAGGGTAAGAAGCTACTGCTACAGCAACTACCGTTTTAGCTGAACTGCCTCAATTAGATGCCTAAAATTGAGTATGAGGTGTCAGAACCTGAAATCAGTAGGAAGTAGACCCTAAATAACTTTGAAGATCACACACTGTCCAGTTTTTCATATTTAATATGAGTCTGAGACATGTTTTCTTATCTCCAAGAAGTGTGAAGTGTGTTATAGACTGTAATCAGGCACTGGGATACGTGCACTAGCAGGTAGCATAGCTGTTAGTACAAAAAGCATCCTTCTTTTTCTTGTTATGGACCTACTCAATTTAGGTGACAACTCATCCAGCTAGACCTCATCCATCCCTTACCTGACCATTTGTTTTGCCTGATCTCCCTCCTCAGCTATGGGTAATTGTGACTTTCTCCAGTGATCTTACAACAGCAGCTATGGAGACAGATATTCTGGCAGTCTTACAGTCAGATTTCTGTCATCTGAGAAGTATTTTCTCCAAAACAAATGAAAATAAACATGACTTGGGAAAAGAAACAAACAACTTCACTTTGCCTTTTGTTTTAGGATTGCTTCTCAGCTCTACTTCAGAAACAGAGTCTGTCAGGATGCTGATTTGTTTAGTCAGCATCCTGACTAAGTCATAACAAGATGAGTATGGCCGGACAGTCAGAAACTGCAAAGTAAATCACAGGTATGGTGATCACCCTTCAAATCTAATTTTAGACATCTCTTTCCTTAGACTAAGACAAAAAGCCTAACATTAAGCAGATGCATTTTAATGAAACTTGAATTAGTTGAGTTGAGCTAGAAGACATTTAAGCAAGTTGCTGGGTTGTCATTTATGTGTTTCTTTCTTTTTTTCTACCCTATAGCAGCTTCCTTTATGCTATTTATTATAATCCTTGCTAACAATGTTCTTCCCCTAATTTATTCTGTGTTGTAGTCCATCTGGTGCTTTAAACTCCAGTAAAAGTTCTTAAAAAAAATGAGTCTCAGAGCTCATTCAGCAAATTTTGCTGGAAGTATTTCTTGGTTCTCATTGAGCACTTGGAAAAACCTAAACAGTGTGGACCAATTTCTCATTTTGGTCCTAATGATGGATACAAATATATTTTAGTTTTACTGGCGGATATGTATGCAATGCATCTACTGCTCATTCACATCAGTAATATATATACACACACATTACTATTCCGATAATACAACGTATAAGTCATTCCAGGTTATTATAAGTGGACCCAGAAATCCAGTACATCATTTTGGTCCTTTGAGACTTCTGACTACAAATCTCTGAGTTGTTTGACATGAACTTCTGCCATTTATTTCCCCCAGGACAAATTAACTGGGAATATTTTAGCCCAAGCAAGCCTAAAATGCATTCTGTCCATGTTAAAAACCTCTGGAAAAGCTTTGTTGGAGAAGCTCAGATGTCGTTACTGGAAAGGAGATATATATTTTTATCAGGTTTGGTGGAGCTCCTAATGATATTATCTGTGTTTGCATAACAAGAACAAAAATGCACACTGTGTCATTGAAGAAATCTGGGTACTTTCTGTCTCTAAATTCTCTGATGGAAATCATAGAAGAGTCCTTTACCCATCACTGATTTTCCTTCAGCAGCTGTTGCAGAAAGTGTTGGCACTGAGCAGTTAATTTTTTATACACAGTCAACCACCATGTAATAGGAGATGTGTGTCAGCAGGGTTCAGATATACATCACTAGCCTCGTTGTAATCCAGAAATCTTTAAATTGTCACTCTCTAATGGAACAAGAAATAGGTATTCTAAATTCATAAAGATTTATAAACATTCACTGCTGCCATCTGACAGATATATGCATCACCTGCAGTTTTCTCATTCTTCAACTCTCTCCTATGAGCCATGGGAAAATGATGTTCCTGCACCCTTACTGCAGGGGTGAGAAATCTTAAGAAGGTCAAGTTAGAGAGTCTGAGTGAACTGGATGACTAAAAATGAACGACAAAGGAAGAACAAGCCATATAAATTGATAAATCATGAGACAAAAAAAATTGCATAGAGCTTGCATTGTGGATGACTTACTTGCCTTGTGTTTGACAGGGTAGTCACTGGATGCTTTTATTCTAGGGCAGAGGGACTGTTGTGTGGTGTTGGAGTAGCAAACAATATTCTGTTTTTGAATAGCCAGTAGAAGACAAAAGAGTTGTCAGAAAACTCTTTTTCTTTCTCATGTAAGAATCTGACATTTCATTACAGAAAGCAATACCCTCGGCCCACACGCAAGTAGTATGTAAACCTCTTAAAACTGTATTTTTGGGTATTGCCCGCAAAGAAGAAAGTTAGCATTCACTTCTGAAACTGGGAAGCATTTCCAATGAATTTCATTATTACCACGAATCAAGCTCAGCATAATCCACAAATGAAAAGACTATTTTACCATTAGAATTCACCCTGACTCAACTTATCTGTGTTTGACTAAAATGTCATCAAAGTTTGATTTGACAAATGGAGAATCCATCATTTCCTGCGGGGAATTTGCTACAGTCTAATCATCTTTAACCTTGCAAAAAATTATGACTAACTCCTAACAGCAAATGGTGTGGATTTACCTTCCAGCCATTGGTTTTTGATCTGCATTCCTTCTCCAAATTGAAGAGCCTCATTGCATCTAGTATTTCCGCTGCATGAATTTTCTTATTTTCTGTGATCAAACCATTTTTGATTCCTATTTTTTGACAAGCTAAAAGTATTTGGTGCCCTTTATGTGTCTCATGGTGATGTTTTTTCCATCCTTCAGACCTGGCTCTTTCTCTGTACAGAGTGTTAAATTATGCATCTGTCCAGATGTGGAAATGAAATCACCTCCTAATATATATATCTATCTAGGGACTGCAGGGCATTATTCTTCTGAGAGCCCATGCAGATCTGTTGATGCTATGGGTACAGAGCCATGGGTTCACCACACATCAATTCCTTCCTTTCTGGGCATAGAGCTGTGAGCTGTGTTTGGCTGTACTGGAAGATCTGTTGCTTACACAGTTCTGTCTTAGCCAGTGATCCTAATTGCTCTGAGTCCAGCGTTAAATACATCTATCATATGGATGGGGAAGGGGAACAGTGATGTGTCTACTTCCCAGTTGTATTCAGGAAATTGCTCTACATTGGCATTAGTTAGTGGGTCATGGAAGAAATACAATCTCTGCCAGCCTCTCCATTAATCCTGCTCCTGTCTTTTCATAACCTGCCAAGCTTGGTATTGTCTATAAACCATAGCAACAATTACGGGCTTTGGGGTTTATTACACAATAATAGGTTTGGGTATAAAAGCAGGTCTGGCTGAGAGCTGTGCAAGGCTTGCTGTTGGTGCTGAGATCCCTCAGTGTAGTCTGTCTTCAATCTATGTATCTTGCCCAGATATCAGGCTCTGCAGTACTAAATACCTCGTGCAAATCTTATTTTGCCATATCTGTGCAGATGGTTTTGTCAAGGATGAGTAGACCTGAACAAGGACATACACTTGACAGTGTATACTTATTATTACGCTAACAAGTATACATGGTGTCTGGGTAACACCACTGTGAAGCAGGTGAGTGTTCTTACTCCTATAATATAGCTCAGGAAACTGGGACGTTCACAAAAGGAAACACTATCCCCTAGGTGCGGCTGAGCTGATCAAGAACTTTGGGTTTCCTAATTTCCTCATTGACCCTACTCGTAAGTCCAACCACCTCTCCTCTGAAAAACAGATTCAGAAAGGGAGTTTATATAAACCAGCTCCTTGTAGAGGAGCACATCAGCATGTGTCTAACAAGATTCTTGATTTCAGACTAGATTTCTTGGATTTGATAGAGATGAGACCACAAGTGTAATTACCTGCAGAAGAGAAATGGATTTGTAATGCATTTATGGAGACATTCATTAATGATCACCATTTATTTAATCCTACCCCAAACAAAAGAAAATAGATGTGCTGAGGTTTTCTTGGTGTGTGCGTGTCTGTGTGTACGTATCATTCCAAAGTACTTACATTGTGTAAATCAAAAGAAAACACACAGTGGCAATGCGAGGTGGTCGATAAGAGATTATGTTAAGCAAACAACCAGCATCTGTGAAATGCATTTTTGACTGACGATCCTGAGTATAGCTGTAGATAGCTCCAGCAAATTGTGCTCAGTTTTAGCCTGTTGTGATTAAATTGGGTAAGTTACCAGCTACAAGTAATTTGTAATTTTAAATTAGTACAAGACTCATGACATTTCTCTTTTGGGACAGTTCCAGTGAGTGGTTCACTGCCATCATCTATGCATTTAAATAGGTAAATCTGCTTTGGTCAAATTCTATCTATCAGTTACCTGTTCCTACTGTTTCCTTGGAAGCCAAAAATGAGAAAGAAAAGGAGTGCAAAGGCAAACTTTTGTTGACAGGTCTTCACGTTTTCTGAGTTTTTGTTATTTCTGTTTAATTCTGGTTTTCACTAGAGAGATGTAAGAACTAGTGAGTGTTAATATATTATTTACTGACTCCTTTGGACTGGAGAAAGTCATTATTAGATGTACAAAAAGAGAAAGCTGGGTGGAAGTTTTAAGGTGTTTTGTTGTGCTTCTGTCAGCTAGCATCTTCTCTGCTAGCTGCCAGTTTGGTTTTTGACATGTGGAAAGGAAACCAGAAGGAAAGCAAATTGAAAGCAAGAGGAAACTTCATCCAGTGGGGATGACCTCCTGTCCCGTGGCTGTATGCCACCCTTACCCTGCCAACATTTGTTTTGTGAGCAGATTGGAGCAGAACAACTTTTATCTTCTCTGCTTTTGAGGTTTGCTTCTCAACATACCGTGGTAGTTGAAGAGATGAGCAGTGATGGAGTGGGATGAAAGAGAGACAAAGAAATAGGACAGCACGGCCTTTGGCTGTACTCAGAAAGTGTACTCATTACCAAGAGGCAAAGTCCAGTATTATTCTCCCTCAATCCAGATCACATTTTTATATTTTTCTAGAGAGAATTGCAGAAACAGTGGCTGGAGGAGCCTTAGCACAGTTGCTTAGTGGTCATATGATTCTCCTGATTGGTGGGAAATCTGAGTTTGAATCCTTGAGTAAAATCATATGGCAAGTGGATCTGTACACATCTCTTCTCCCTCTGTCCTTCATCAGCACAGTGAAGAGCTTGAGCAGGTCCAGACGGCCATGAAGATGATCCGAGGGCTGGAGCCCCTCTGCTGTGAGGACAGGCTGAGAGTGTGGGGTTGTTCAGCCTGGAGATGAGAAGGCTCCGGGGAGACTTTATAGAGACCTTCCAGTACCTAAAGGGGGCTACAGGAAAGATGGGAGGGACTCTTTATCAGGAAGTGTAGCGATAGGATGAGGAGTAGCAGTTTTGAACTGAAAGAGGGGAGATTTAGATATTAGGAAGAAATTTTTCACTCTGAGGGTGGTGAGGCCCCAGCACATGCTGCCAAGGGAAGCTGTGGCTGCCCCATCCCTGGAGGTGTTCAAGGCCAGGCTGGATGGGGCTTTGAGCAGCCTGGTCTGGTGGGAGGTGTCCCTGCCCAGGGAAGGGGGATGGAACTAGATGGTCTTTAAGGTCCCTTCCAACTCTAACCATTCTATGTTCCTATGAATGTGATTCTTTTTCACTGAAACATCTATGGAACAGGAAATTACCCACAAGAGAAAAAAAATATCGAATTGCCTAGTCTTTATTGCCAATATTTATAAGTATCTTTTCATCATGAACAGGAACAAAGCAGTCAGCTGCCAGGAAACATTATTTAATCAGGTAGTTCAGGAAACTGAGCTCTCAGGTAAGTACATCTCTTGGACATCACCATGCTCCAAAGTGGGCTCAGGTTAGAAGAACTGTTCAGACAGTTCATTCTCCGCCTTGGTAAATACAGTGCCCTATTCCAAAAATCTGTTCTGCTTTTGTGTCTTCATTTTTTAACTAGTTTCAGTCTTTGCACAATTTTCAGTTTTAGCAGCACTGATCAGATGTTTACATCCAGATTGTTGATGAGAATATTAAAAAGTTACTGGGTTAATTGTGATCCTGCCAAAAATTCACTAAAAACTCTTCTGTTTATGGCTGATTAATTAATGCTAACTCATATTTGTCGGCTATGCTTTATTTAGCCCTGGGTTTATTTGATGAGTGATCTAATAGTTTTGCACAGCATGATTTCTTTTTTTTTTTTAAACAGTCTCCCCTCCAGATTAGACCATATTTCCCACTGTAGCAAGTTTAGATTCTGCCTTGTCTCCCTGACACCTTGTACTGGGTGTCCAGGCCCGCGTGTCGGAACTGGGGGCTACCAGGTGGCCTCTGTGAGGAGCAGCGAAGAGGTTTGCGAAAGGGCCGAAGGCGGCCCAGGCAGAGGAGGAGGAAGGCAAGGAGGGAGCAGCAGCAGAGGGAGCCCCGGGGCAGAGGAGGAGGAGGGCAGGAGGTGCTGCAGGCCCGGAGCAGGGATCCCCTGCAGCCCTGGAGAGACCCCGCTGGAGCAGAGACCCCCCCTGCAGCCCAGGGAGGGCCCCAGGCCACAGCGGGGGGATCTTTCCTGCAGGAGCTGCGGCCGTGGAGAGCCCAGGCGGGAGCAGGTTGTCCCTGAAGGACTGCAGCCCGGGGCAGGGCCCGCGCTGGAGCAGGGAGAGGGGTGAGGAGGGAGGAGCGGCCCAGAGGGGCTGGCATGGACGGACCCACACCCCCAGCTCCAGCCCAGCACCCCTCGGGGTGCGGAGAGGGGTTGAGAGGGAAGGGGGACCTGGGCAAAAGTTGGGGATGGGCGGAAGGTGTTTTAGCTTTTTTCTGTTTCTCACTTTCAAAATGCATTTAAATTGGCAACAAATTAAATTATTTTTCCTCAAGCTGAGTCTGTTTTCCCCATGATAGTACTTGGTAAATGATCTCCCTGTCTTTAGGTTGATCCACGGTCTTTCTCGTCCTATATTCTGCCCCGTCCTGTTGAGGAGGGGGAGCGAGAGAGCAGCTGGATGGGTGGATAGCAGCTGAGCAAGGCTAACCCACCACAGTTCCCCATGCCACGGCACTCTCTCGCCCCTGTGATCCTGTTGTACTGCCAAACCAGGAGGGAAGTGAGGGCTCTCCTTGCTTGACGAGAACATGGAGGCAAGAGGTTGACTCCAGCTTAGAGGAAAGAAACTGGGCAAGGTCTGAGAAGGCAAAGTTCCCTCTGGAGCTCATTACCACCAGCACCCCATTTTTTGCTCAGCAAGCTGAGTTCTTGGGGCCTGGAGCAACCCTGTGCGGTGATCCTTCTTCCTTCCACCAGCCTGTCTTGTTGGAGACAAAGCTTGGAGAGAGAGCCTCAGGGCTTGCCTGTGCCCTTCCCTTCTGCCCTGCTTGTGTCTTCTGAGCACAGTAAAAGGGCAGAAGAGAGCCAGCCTTGTGGAAGACATTTCTGTGAGGAATTTGGGGCACTGGGGGCACTGAAAGCAGAACAACCCCACACAGAGAGCCTGTCCTGGCAATGGAAACACAACCATGGTGAGTGGGACACTGCTGCTGGGCAGTTGCCATACCTGAAGGGTGCAGGAACGGCCTTGTATTTGGACAGACCATACGTGACAAGGTGGGTACAGTTGTGTACATTTAACAAATAGAGCATTTCATTTCCTAAGTTACAATTATGTGAATGAATGTTTAATTTTTTACTGCAGTGTGCATATCTTTCAGAAACTCCTGAAAACAGAATGACCATGAAATTGCCCTGTAGCAATGCTGCAGAAACAGTGTAGCTTAACGCAATACCTCACAGGAAGAAAGCTATTTAAAGCACATCTAATTTCAGCCTCTCACACTCACAAGCACTGAGATACTTTTAACCAGCCTGCCCAGCATTCAGGCACTAAGACTCCTGTATCCAGGGGGTCTGTCCAAGATTGCTTGCAATGATGTGGAGGACAAGGAAAACAGTTTTTGAGCCCCTCCCCACACTTCCTGGCTTCTCTTTAGGCGAGTGCTGGTGGTTTTGGATGTGTCTCATCGTGCAGTTCGGGATCTGGCAGCAATTAATCTCTTTATCCTGTCCCACCTCTGTGAGTCATCCAGATTTAGTCACTGCCTCTGTTTCAGAGCTGTCTGCCACGAGATATTGCAGGAAGTTGTGTCCAAAGATCTCAGTGACCGGCTACTGTAGGTGTCAGCAGCATATGCCATTTTGCAGCCCTTCTTCTGGTGTTTTGCACCTGTGCATTCACATTCAGTCTACATTCATATCAGTATAAGCATTTTTTCTGCAATTTATCACAGGCCTAGGAGATTCCTGTGCTTCTGTTTTCTAATACATTATAGGCACGTTGGTATGTGCTAGCAAAAATATGATAGCTATCTCTTATGATTCATAATTTTTTGTCTCACAAATCTCCCAGGCTCCTGGTATTGCCCCTAGTATTTCAGCAATATATTACAGTAAACTTTCCTCCTTCCTGGCCTGGGATTACAAAGGAATATTAGAGTTTACTTCCTTCTATATAATGATTTTGTCTATAAATTCTGATATGATCCAATCTTCATATTCTCTCTGTTTTATTGGGTTCTGATGACCTTTAGGATGTGCCTATACTGCCTTCTCATCCTCCTTTATTAATTTTATATTATCCCTGTTTATCCAAGACAAACCAAAAAAGTTTGGGAGGAAAGGGAAGAGATGCTTGCTGTTGGTAGGACAGACAAAAAGAAATCTTTTGAATAAAGGATAAAAGCATTGTTTTCAATTTAAATAAATTTCTGTGAGTTGTTGGAATAGTCTTTCACTGACTGTGTAGCTGCATATTTATCAAAGGCTACCTTATAGGCTAATCAGAACTTTATTTGTTATATTAGAGATTTCAGCTGACATCAGATAGACATCTTGATCCAAATTCTCTGTGCAGCTTTCATAGTTGGGAGTGGGAGCTGACCCTGTCCTGAGGTTAACAGCATAGTGCTCAATGACAAATAGTTAATATAAAGTCCAGTTCCACAAATACCAGTTATGAGAAAGTCAGGGTGTTCAAAGGAAAAGTGAGCTGTGTAAGAAGGAGGCAGACATTTTTAATAAGTTCATATTAATAAGAAGAAGCATAACTCAAAACACAGTTTCTGATTCACAAGCTTATCGGCTGCTTACTGTGGTCTTTTGGTGAATTCTTTGGTGTCTTTTCCTTATTGTTCCCATGCACGTGTTCCTCTGAAGTTGACATGTTGTTCTGGTTTTCCATTTTGCTGGCAGTGTTGCATCTTGCAGCACTGTGCAGAGCCCAAAGTCTGCATGGTCATCTCATTGGCATGGCTGGATGTCGGGCCTCCTGGTGCGGCTCTCACGGTTGGCCTCTTCTTTTGCACATGGTGGGGGTGACACAGGGCACCTGGGTGGCTTCACTGGACAGGTCTGTAGCTCTTGGACACATTCCATTGTTTTCATGCCCCCCTGACTGACATAATGAACTTCCCCCATCCCAAACACGTTGGGGTTATCCAACCGCCTTGTGAAGTCAGGGACCCCAAATCTGCCTTTTACTGTTGTTACTTTCCATTCCCATTTAATGTTCAATTATTCATTTCTTTATTTCGTGTTAAAGAATGTTTTAGTCAACAGATACACACACTTGTATGGATACATATACTCAATTTATATATATTCATATATGTATACTAACATGCTATATATAACATATATGAATATATGTATGTAAAGAGTATCTATGTATAAATATTCACACATATTTATACTGTCTTTCTATATTCATATATAGAAAGACAAATCTACATTTCTATAAAAATGTATGTATTTATATATAGGAACACTCCCTGGTCCAAAGGAAATGGACAGCCAGTCAGGGGTGCTCTTAGATCCTGTGTGCACCTGTCATACATTGTCCAGGATTACAGCTGTCCTTATATGACTGATACTGAAGAAAAGGAAGGAATATGAAAGGGACTGTTGAGAATATAAGCAGAGGCCTTGAAAGTAAAGCACAGGATGATGCCAGAGGCCTCAAAGTTATGAATACAAATCACAGAACTTCAATTAGAAGGCACTAAAAAATTGTGACCTTGACAGCTATGTAGAAGCAGTTTAGGGTTTACAGGAATTTTTACAGAATTGTGTAATAACTGGTTGCAGATGCTCAGGATGGACAGCACAGGCAAGGACATCTGTACATGGAATATCAGAGTGTAACAAGATTAAGTCATTGAACAGGCACTTCGCTGCAGAATTAGATCTGCAGGATTGGTCTCTCTGGTATCCTTTACTGCTACAAATGTAAGCAGTGCCTTGCTTTATGAAAGGAAAATACACCTGGAGGGAGCAGCGGATGAACACCATTGAAAGCCTGTGGGATACAGGTACAAATTTGGGGGGTCAGATTTGGCCAAAGTATAAATCATTCCACCTTGCGCTACGCACGCTGATTTCCTGCAGATGGAAGCCAGTACGTGGATGTGGATGGGACCACAGAGCAGCACGAGCTCTTACAAACCCCAAAGAGTCACGGTGTCCAGTCATGCCTGGGGATTTTTGGTCGATATCACAAATTTGCAGAATCTTCTCTGGGAAGTGCTATGGGACCTATCATCTGGCCCATAGGAGGTCCCACAAATCCTTGTGGCTCAGTTTTACTTCATAAGGCTCCTGCCTTTCCTAATATCCACTGCCCAATACCTCAAAGACTTTGTGAACATTTATTTCTAAACACAACTTCAGTAGAGCTCAGGAAACATTGGGCATAAACTGGAAATTGTCTACAGGATTTAGCATCTTCCTTTTTTCTGTGTGAAAGTAGTTTTTTTGGCAGGTTAGTAGAAGAAAGCACAGGAATGAGGCCAACAGTAAAGAATGATAAGGGAAATTTTTAAGGAGGGCAAGGCATCCAATTCTAATTTGAATTCTAAACTGTGTGCTGTTACGTGTAACTGCAGTATGGCACTATTTTTAATTCAATTTGTTGGGCTCATCAAGGAAAGCAGACTAAAGCATGCATTAGTCTATTTTTTCACTTGGCATTTCTATATCCATCAAGCGGTTTCAAGTAGCCTGACAGTCATTTCACATTATGACCATCTCTCTTTAAGTTAGGCCAAGTCAAGTGTGGAGAATTAAGATTAATTATTCAGTGAAAACAAAGGCTGAAGTGTGATCAAGTTTGGCTGTTTTGTCTGTTTGTTTGTCTTTCTCCTCTCTAGGCATTTCAGTTCCCCAGGCTTTGTCCTCCTCTTGTGTATGGCATCTTGAAAGGCAATGACAGATTGTAAATTCAACCCAAGGTTGCTGAACCATTCAGTAGAGTCAAGGGAGGCCTGATGAATTTCTTTTACGCATCCTGCTTAAGCGTGTATTATACAGTCGTTAACAATGTGAGTTATAGTCTGAAGTTTGTTGCAGTTGTGGTACGATCAATCATTGTCCCTCTGTTTATATGGAAAATCTCGGTACATCCTGTGAGTTGCTTCGATACCATTGTGCATAATCTAGTATCCCTGAGGTAAAACAAATCCTGGCCGTATGTTTTTGATGTTGACAATAAGTTTCAGCTTCAGCATTGTGTGTGAATATAGGTGTCCAGGACTGCTTGAGATGCTGTAAGGTACCCGAGAGAGGCACGCGTGGAGGTCAGTTGTGACTTTCGCTTGTAATAGATCAATACCATTGGCATGGCAACTTGTTCTTTCATATCGTTATGGAGTGATAGATCATTATTGTCCATAGAAGTCTGGCATTTCCTTAAAACAGTTGGTTTAAAGTACCAGAAACTAGAATAAAAAAAAACTTCAGATAACCTATACAGAGAAGCTGAAGACTGCATGCTTTGTCCAAGTTTTTTCTGAATTCGAGTCCTGCAGTTCTGGTGGAAAGGTATGTTCCTCTCTCTCTTCCTAATGGGATTACACAAAGGCTTTTTGCACAGAAACCTCTAGCCCCCAAGTTTAACACCTGCTTCCATTCAGAAAACTTGTCCTTGTTGCTTTTAGTAGGTTTTCACTGAAAAAGAAAAAAAGAAAAAAAAAAGGGACCTAGGTGAATCTGTTCTCCATATGTTTGATTAGAACAAATAGGGTTTTAGGAAGAAAATTTCTTACTCTGAGCTTGACCAAAAGTCGTGCTTCAATGCTTCAATCTCTTCTCAGAGGACTTAGTAGGTGAACTGGCTGTTCCAGAGGTCAAAGCATACCCTGGAATAACACATAGACATGTCCTTGAATGGCACATAGATATGGTAGCCTTGGTCCCTTGAGCCACAAAGGGCACCAGAATGGGACAGGAGTTATGTCTGTACCAGTAAGTTAAACACTGCCAGGACACATTTGCCCATCCATAACGTAAGTGTTTTATGGGGCAAAGCTACAGCTGTAGCCAAGTCTACAATGTAGCAGGCTGGACAATCAGAAGGCAGTGCTCCAGCCTGTTCCTCCTGAGTTTACAGGTGTACAGGAATCCCGTTTAGTCTATAATATCTCTGCCTCATCACATTGCTGAAGGTTAGGGAAGCCGAGGCACAAAATCAACAGTCCTGGACAGATGACAAAATTATCTTTGTTAGGGTCTTTTGCTACTGGTATTTACAAGGAGACAAAGATGGAAAAGGTTGATTTGGTATCCTGCAGTGGTATGCAGTTTAAATGCCAGCTAAGGCAGAATGCAGTAATGCTGTGCAAATATCTGTAAAGTGTAAACAGTTAAGGCAGAGAAGAAACAAGTCAAGGGACCATCATGAATAAACAATTAGGAGTAAAGCAGAGGACAATGTAGGCTCTATATCCGGAGATTTTCATGGGAAGTGCTGGACTCCTTCTAATGGGAAGATTTAATGACTAGACAGATTGTGGTGTGGAAAATGGCTTTGGACCCTGGGAGACCAATTTATAGATATACATGGCTTAAGGGAGCTATTAAGATTTTCTGGCTTAATTTCTTTCAGTGTTTATCCAGGCCTGGTTAATGTTTAGGTAAGATGGACAGGTATAAAGATCTTCTGCTTAAAAATCTTTATTTCTTCCCTAAGTCTTTTCCTTGTTCACATTAAACTTTGGTTTTAGGGTGGTTATTTTGCCGTTGTATTTCTTTTCTCGTCACCTGGTGGATGTAGAAGGTACTGTAGTTTAATATGAGAGTGGTAGATCTGTTCACCTCCAGTCTTTGAAGGCTGGAGGTGTGACAGACTACACTCAAGTAATTGCTGAAGAAAGACAACTGCTACTTGCCCCAGAAACATGAAGCTTTGATGAATTTTAACATTTAAAGTGGACTTTACAGCAGCTGCTACTGCGTACCCACAGACCACTCAGATTCCTACAAATCCCATCAGCAGCCTGAGACCAACCTGCTGCCTTGGATGACACAAAAAGGCCCAGAGGAAAGGTATTAGGAGAGATGTGCCTGGGACAGACATCTTTCTACTGCTGTTGATGGGGTAAGAGAAATCCTGGCAGCAACAAGGGGCGGTGAGCAGCTCCAGCTCTGGAGTGCAGAACATGGGCATGCCACCTAGGAATGCAAACCCAAGAAGAGTACTGGAAGAAGCACTTCATTGTTAACCAGGAATACCAGCTAGTGGGGGAGATTATTCTTCCAAGTAGGTTTTTCTTTCTTCTTTTTTTTTTACGCATTTTTTTTTATATGTTCATTATTTGCTAAAAGGCAGAATGCTTTTCAAATGATTTGGGCTATCTGAAAACTTCCCACAGAGATTAAACATCTCCTGCATGGAGTTTTCCCTGTGCACACCATCAGAACATCAATCTTCCTTCACCTGGAACCATAGTGTAGTATTTTAACTGGATGTCTTTATCAGATCTCTGCTGACAGCCTGTCAAAGCATTCCTGGGGAATGACTCGTTTGCAAATGGCTTTCCTACTTTTCTCTTCTCCCTTCACTCTCTTTTGCTCTTTTTCTCTCTCTGGCTCCTTGAAGTGCATGCTGTAAATAGCTCTTGAAGAAGGAGAGTTTGAAAAGCAGCGCATTTCATATAAATCAAGGGTAGGATGTTACCAGGGCTGGAATTTCCTGCAGAAAAAAGATGCATACAAGCTGTTTTTTTGCATAGTTCTGAGTATGACTGTCATTGTCCATCAAACCAGTGACCTGTCCTGACTGCTTCTGTGTTTGTGATGCTCACCGGCTATCTCACTGACCTTTTTCCATGCCATTCTGAGGTGGAAAATTTCTTTCCAATCCTGAGTATTTCTTGTTAAGCCAGTTAGATGTTGTAGTACATGAAGACTGATCTCATGAATTTTCATCTTACATATACATAGTGTGGCAATCACACTGTTAATCAGTACTAGGAAAGGTATTTGATGCTGGCTGTTAACAATGCCCTGATATGTCTCCTGAGATCATGAATGGTTGAAAACTAAATTCCCGTGCCAAGGAAAAGTCTCCTAAACTTTCTTTGCATTTCAATGCTTCTGGCTGCATGTTTGAGTCCTGTGAAGAACTGGTAGTTTCTATTGAAATTTCCCCTTTGCTTTGGAGGTCAAGAGCAAGCCAGTCTTTATTAAACACATTTCCATAGGATGCATATTCTGTATCACTGCAGAAGGACTCCTGCAAGGGGTGTCCCCCATTCCTCTCTGACTTCTGTGTTCCTCTCTACTGTTTTGCTCACCTCCTGGCATCTCCTCGGAGGAGGTCTTACAGTAGTTCAAAACTAAGGGAAATTATCTGCCAACACCCTGCTGTCTCAGATCTTTTCTGCTACTAAGTGGTGTAAGATTGGACTAATCTTGTCTCTCTCACACATCCACACTCTGTAAATTGAGTTCAAATGATTTGGAGGAGTATAAACCAGTCTGGCACCACTCTCATGAATATCTAATCAGCCTAAAGACAGTTTGAACCCAAGGTCTTTGCAGATGCAGTTACTTGCTTTCAGTGTTTCTGAATTTGTTATATTGAAGTTAATCATAAAGAACAATGCAAGGAATCAAGTAATAACTGGTATCTGTTATCTCCATACAGTGACAAGCACGCTTCCAGTGACGCAACTCCCAGTGATTTCATACCTCTCCCTGTGCATACAGGCAGTACTGTGCTATACTTACAGTAATAAATTGAAACAGCTAAAGATTAATTAAAAATATATTAGCTTATCTATCTAGTGGCTTTCTTGCTTTATAACCAGTTTTAATTGGCAAAGGTTAGCTTTAGCCTTAGGAGGTGAGTTTTCTGCAATAGCCAGCGGAGGAGGAAAGGGCAATTCAGAACAAAAGGCTGACAGAGGTGCTGATAAATCACCCTGAAGCTGTTTAAAAAGAAAAAGGGGATGAAAGCTGATAAACATAGAGCCAACTCATGGTTTGTCTCCACGAATGGCTTTCTTGTAAAAATGTCATGCATCTAGTGAGAATTTAAGCCTTTAAAGGGAAGTGAGGTTTTTTTCTGTTCTATTTCTGTGCTCAGCATCTAATGCCAGGGCTGTGTCCCAGAAAATGATGAGGTAGCAGAGGTGAAAGGCTACAGGACCACAGGAAGCTGTGCTCCTCCCGGTGCCCAAGTATATTATGTTGAAGCCATGTCTAGTTGTGTTCTGTGATCAAATAATTAACTACAGCAAGTGGAAGTATTTGCATGTGCTAGTTAGCAAGGATGATTTTGTCTTCTTGGCTTCTGGGGTGTAATTCTGTTGCCTAAATATAGATGTCATTGCCCTTGGAGATGGTGTCTGGTAACCCAACAGGCCTCTATCAGCCAGTCCATCAAGATGTAGGTCTTCCACATGTTCTGTGTCATATCTGCCTGATCCTTATGTATGCACTGGGTACGTAAGGCCATCTCAGATGGTACCAGAGACCAATGTTTAGACAATGAGATCGTACCTCAAGCATCTACTGCACTCTGGCCCCTGAACTGTCCAGACTCATTCAGAGTCAGTGAAGATCTTGTCCATGTGATCAGTAGGGTTTACAGAACGATTCACCTGACCAAATGCTGTGAGTCTGCAGTGAGTTTCCAAGACAGAAACTGTACGCTGTAGACCCCCGCATTTTTTAATTCATCCTCTAGTGTTTAATGAAGGCATTTCTAAAAAAGCCCACAAAACCCTTACTTGATGTTATGGTTTGAAGAACCTACAACAATTTATTGTCATTTAGACAAGTATTCTATTGCCTGATGACCCCTCCCCACCTGGGAAGGGGAATCGGGAGAAAACAAGGAAACCCAAGGGTTGTAATATAAAGAAATTTAATAGAATAATGCTAAATAATTAACACTAATAACACTAAAGAACCAATATTAATCCCGATACCAATATAAAATATACAAGGATTATACTCAGCCTCTTCTATTAGTAGGAAGATGTGCACTCTCAGCAATGGACAGCAAACGTTGGACATGCGAGTGCTACAGCTTCAGGAGGAAGGGAAGGGCTCAGGGCTCTAGCACTGGGGTGAGAAGTTCTCAGGATCACAGCCATCATAGAAGAGAGAGAAACTCCTCAGCAAACTTTCTAATTTATATTGAATGTGATGTTCATGGTATGAAATACTTGTGTTGGCCAGCCTGGGTCAAGTGCCCGGATCTTGCTCCTCCTCATCCCCACACCTGGAGAGCTCGAAAACACTGAGACCTTGAAACCCACATCCCATAGCTGGCTATAAAGTAAATATTTTCACAAATTCAGACACTAGAGTCTTCTAAAAATGCACTTTTACCAAGCATTAGAAGAGACCTTACTGAAAAGTAAAATTACTGAAAGAGAAATTAATCCTGTGTCGCTCAAACCAGGACACTTGAAAAGGCACTTTCTGGCTGCAGCTTCTGTCTGGAAACTATCATCTCATGATACAAGCAGAAGAAGCCATTGGTTTGTTGTTTGTTGGGTTTTTTTTTGTTTTCTTTTTTTGTGTGTGTGTGTGTGTTTATGTTTGTGTTTTTTTGTTTTTGTTTTTGTTTTGTTTTTTTTTTTTTTTATCAGAGAAAGCAAATTGAAAATAAATAGTTTATTTTAGAAATCACTGAGACCAAATCTGGAGGCACAAACAACACTAAAAACTTCTTGAGAGCTCCTCTTGAGCAAATCTAGTTACAAATGAAAGAGGTGAGCCAGTGGTGAAAGTGTTAAAAAGAGGCTTTATTTCACTATGTGCTCATTCACCTGTAAATCAAGTTAAATGGGAATGAGATACTGGCGATAGGATCTGACATTGTTTTACAAGTGGTGTGAGGAAAGGATTTTTTTAATATGACTTTTTAAGGGAAAACTCAAGAATAAACACTTCTGTCTGAAGAGACATGAGAATGGTGTTATCTGCAGGTATTTACATTGTAGGCAGGGACTGTAAATAGTCCGATAAATGGCTTATAGTGGTTAGGGGGACATGCTTGATTTAATAAGGAGCTAATTTTTTACAGAGTTTTGCAGGCTGGAGTGCAACTCATTCATTTCTATGGTGTTCCACTTTGTAGGATTCATCCCACGTGATTTTACACATTGTTGAAGAGCCTTTCGAGTGTGTTTGACTTCATCTGTCACCAACAGAGATAAGACAGTGGCACTTGCAGGTTGCATGGACATCATGGGCAGCAGATTTAAGGAAATCCTTTTCTTTTTGCTTTTTTTTGGCAGCATTGTGGCACGGCAAATTATTTGGAACTGATCATGCTTTGCAGCAGAAAAAAGAAAAAAGGCTTTAATTAATGTTAAACAACTCTCTTCAGATATTTCAGAGAAAATAAAAAGTGTTAGACTCTAGATGAAAAACTACTGTGTGGGTCATTGCATGGTATATGCCTCTGTTTCACAGTCCTCCTCTCATCTGGGATTGTGATTTAGCAAATAATAGTCTTCTCTGATGATGAGGATGATTTTGTAGTTGTCAATCTGGATCAGAACTAGGGTCTACCTGGAGCACTATTGTATCTCAAGTAGGTTTAAGTCAACCCAACTGCAGAGGAAGCATAAGAACTGCGTTGGAGGTTCCTGTAAGATTTCTGTAGCCAGGCACAGGTTTATTTCCTCAGTAGTTAGTGGCTAGTTAAAAAATTGAAGCCTGAGGACTTTTATTCTGACTAAAGTTCTTGTTTAGATTTCTCCTTTTCATCTCAAAACTTTGGCTATTTTCCTTATCCATAAAAAATTTCACTAGGGGTTGCATCTGGCTAGCTCTTACTTTAGTGGTGCCTTGTGACAGTCTGTTCCACTGTGGCAAATTGTTCATTGTCTGAGACAGCTTTTATTTTCTATTGCTTCTTTTTATTTTCCCTTTGCTTATACCAGATTTCCTTTTACTTTCTTAATTTTCTTATGAGGAAAGGTGAACAGAAGAAGTCCTTTTCACCATAGCTAGTGAAAGCTAGTGGGTTTTGACTGGGAAAATTTCTGTGCTCAAATGTGGTGGAATAGGCAACTCAGCACCTTCTGCAGCCAAACCTGATCACTCTTTCAAGATAAACTACATATTCTACTTCTTTAAAGTAGTCCTGCTTTCTGCTAATCATGTCTGGTTGCTTCCAGCTGGGATGTAAGCTCAATAATTTTGTTTTCTACAGAGTTACTCCCCCATCTGCTGTATTTGTACCATGCATTTGCTGGTCCCGTGGGGGAAACTTTGGGAAATTCATTACACATTGCATCTTTTCTGCTTTGAATAAGCTACTTTTAAGCCATGTGTTAATATATTTGCAGGTACCCACAGCTTCCTCTCCTTGTCAGCCTGAATTCTCTGCAAATCAAAGCAAAAAGCTGCGCTGTTTTAAACTATTAGCAGATCTTTAACTCACACAGGGTACATCTTTTTCATAGAATCATATGAAAAATCAAAATCATTCTATGATTCTATTAGCAGATAACTCATACAGGATATATCTTTTTAAAATTATATAGCTATACACTTACAGCTACTTCCGAAGTTCCCAGAGATGCACTTCCACATTTTAACCCCAGGGGTGTATGAAGACTGTGAAATCAAGACTAGCAACAAAACTTGATGTCACTTGATCCAAAACTCCCAGAATCATTAAGTTCTTCAGTTGTGAGAGATTTATTTTAGATGTCAAAGCCCAGAAATAAAAGATTTTGTGATCGTGTTTCCTCTGTGTGCTTGTGCAGCTGTCTGTTCACCCAGGTAACTTCTGTGTCTGTTAGATAGGTTCACCACAGTCGGTAGAATGACAGAGGTCTCAAAAATATTAATCTCCTGTAAGTTTCATTAAAATAGGTGGAAGGGCAGAGAGGTTATTCAGCTGTTAGGGTGAGAAGAGAGATTCAATGACTGTCCCTCCTTAAGTGGAGTCTGTAAGGAGAGCCCGGCCCTCGCAGCACATAACAGGACCTGCTTATACGATACTTTGCGGTTCCTCTTTTCACACAACGCATCACGAAACTTCCGTGTTAGAGAACTGCTCCCAAGCAGCCCAAACCTTAAAGATGTAAAAATTTCACACGCGAGATGGCAAACAAGAGGAACGCTCTCACCATTCATTTTAAGTCTCATGATATTTAGCCAAACTTGTGATTTTGTCGGATGACTGGATATTGAATTCTGGGAGTTTGTGACACTGAATCTCTCTAATTTAATACGGAAATACAATGCTGCATTACTGCAGTTGATGGCTAAGGCAATCCAAAAGTAGGATGTGTTGGCAAGAATGGGGAATATGACAAGCATGGAAGCCGTCTGCCATGTAAAGTCACGTCATTTGAAATCTGAAGGCAGAAAAAAACCCTGTAATGCTCCCAGAGCTACGCAGGGGCTCTACAAATTCATCTGACAAATAGTCCTACATAAGGACAAGGTATTATGGCCATACTATGAAACAGAATGTCTCTTACTAGATGTCCACAGTTATACTGTCTTGTCATTCTTGTGATTGTGGAAAGGCAAATATAGCTCTTTTCTGCCATACAACAATTGTTGTAGTAACCTCATCAGGGATAAGATAGGAAGTACAAGCAAAAGATGTTTTCCCCTGGGGGGTCATCTTAGGAAGGAGAAGGGAGGATGAACACAACCCACTAATCTGGGGAAAGCACAGGAGAAAGAAGGTAATGTTAATTAGTTATGAGAACAAGCTGGGATGTGTGTAACTACATATGTCTGTATGTCGAAATGGTAATTATCATGGCCTCCCCAACGACACCCTCAGTCCAGTTGGGCTGAACGGGGGTAATGAACACATCACTTTTGTTTCAAGTATGTCCAATTCACTCAATTCACTGCCTGGTCCTAGCAAAAGGCTCTCCTACGTGCCAGGAAATCAACATATATTCAGCAGTGACTGACATAACGATGTTTGCTTTGGATTTTTTAGGTCGTTTTTCTTCTGCAACAGCACAATTAGAGATTCATTACTTTCTTTTCACTCCTCTAATGAAGCAACCAGTTTGATCTTGTTAGAAAAGGGCAGTCACGTAAGTAGCTAAGTTAGGCGATGTCCAACTCAGACTAACTTCCTAGTTCATTTACTTGGCTTCAGAGCTACCCCATGGGAGATTTACATGCCAGAGTCCATCTCTTGATATGACAGATGCTAGTCCATTCTGGTTTTTATATCCCTAGGATTTTGGTCTGTAAACTTGTGTTTTCAGTGGAAGTAAAACATTTGGAGAGAATGCTACAGGGATTAGATTTTTGCTATTCTTCCACATCTGCCCTTTGGAGCTAGGGAATTTGTGAGGATAACTTCAGTAAATATTGGGAAGCATTCAGATGGTGCAGGGATGGGAAATACATAAATAAACTGTATAGAGAGATGCACAAATTGCATTTAACAGCTGAGCCAATGAATCACCGTTGTTAGAATACATTTGATTTTCTGTGTGCACAGCAATTAAAGGAAATAGCTTGCAGGTGAATATAGAGGGGATAGATTCAGGTCTCTGCACAACAATGAAGGCTGATATAATGAAGATCTAATGAGAACAAAATTGAGATTCAGAGTTACAGATGGCGTTCCTTTCCATCACTATCTGGGACATTATTTTCTTCAAGGATCTGTAGTATCGTTTTCCTGTGGTGCTTTGTAACAGAACCAGCTGTCAGTAGGACTAGATATATAAAATGGCTGGGAAGTGTGTTAGGGGATTATGCCATCTAATTTTAGCTGCCTAAAAGCTAAGAGCCTTGTCTAAGTCAGCTGTCTAGTGTCCCTGTAGATGTGGTGGGAATAAAGACATCTCAAAAAACCTAATTTCATCTACTCTTAGAACCCAACTTAAAAGTATTAGGTCCTGAAAACCCCACAGAATTTCTGCTCAACTTTGGGGTCTTTAAATTCTCAAGCCACCCCAGTAGTGTGTCCTGTCTGTCTCATTTCTGCTGGTGGATACACGGACAAATTCCTCTGAGCACCTAATAAAATTCATTGAGATGAAGAAACTAGGGATTCTTCCATCCTATGACCTGTCCCGTCTGTGGTCATTTATCTCAGAACATACCTAAATAAGACTCATGTGACCACACAGTTTTAATAATTCTTTTCTGACATAGGACAATGTTTGGAGTATTTGCATGAGATGTCAAAGACAAGTTTGAACCCTTTTTTACTGTCTTTAAAACCATGCTTACTACCTTCTATGACAGGTCATAACTTCATAACCGAGACAAAACTTTTGCAAGTGCCTCAGAGGTGTTCTCATGCTACTATATTTGAGATGCGACAGGACTGACCTGGCAGTCACCTTACATCAGAAGGTGAATGAACGTAATCTATGAAATCTGTTTGAGAAGAATCAAACAGGATGAGGGGATTGAGTGTAATTTTTTGTATGACACCAAGCTGGGCAGGAGTGTTGATCTACTTGAGGGTAGGAAGGCTCTACAGAGGGATCTGGACAGGCTGAATCCATGGGCCAAGGTCAATGGTCTGAGGTTCAACAAGGCCAAGTGCCGGGTCCTGCACTTGGGTCACAACAACCCCAAGCAGCACTACAGGCTTGGGGCAGAGTGGCTGGAGAGCTGCCTGGCAGAAAAGGACCTGGGGCTGTTGGTCGACAGCTGGCTGAATATGAGCCAGAAGGCGGCCAACAGCATCCTGGCCTGTATCAGGAATAGAGTGGCCAACAGGACAGGTCCCCTGTACTCGGCACTGGTGAGGGTGCACCTTGAATACTGTGTCCAGTTTTGGGCCCCTCACTACCAGAAAGACATTGAGGTGCTGGAGTGTGTCCAGAGAAGCAACAAAGCTGGTGAGGGGTTTAGAGCACAAATCTTATGAGGAGTGGCTGCGGGAACTGGGGTTGTTTAGCCTAGAGAGAAGGAGGCTGAGGGGAGAACTTATCACTCTCTATAATTCCCTGAAAGGAGCGTGTAATGAGGTGGGGGTCAATATCTTCTCCCGAGTAACAAGCGATAGGACAAGAAGAAATGGTTTCAAGTAACGCCAGGGGTTTTAGATTGGATCTTAGGAAAAATTTCTTCACTGAAAGGGTTGTCAAGCACTGGAACAGGCTGCCCAGGGAAGTGGTTGAATCACCATTCCTAGAGGTATTTAAAAGACGTGTAGACGTAGTGCTGAGGGACATGGTTTAGTGGTGTTTTTGTCACTGTTAGGTTGATGGTTGGATTTGATGGTCTTAAAGGTCCCTTCCAACCTAGACAATTCTATGATTTTGTGATTCTAAATGTCAGGTTTGCTGTAATGGCTTGTGCCTGAGCCTGCTCTGGGATGTGCAACTCATCCCACGTACTGCAGAGGATGTCTTCTGTCACAAAGGTGAAAGTACCTCACAGAGTTAAAACATTGCAATACTGAATTTGTGTCCTCTTCGTATTCAAAATACAGAGGTCCTTCGAGTCTGTGAGAACTTCACATACACGGATGAATTGAAAATGCTCAGACTAGTAGGGATACATTATTGTCCTGTTATAGTTTCCAGAGATCACATAGCTCGTACTGCTCTGAACAGTAGCAGACTAAGAAAAATACACACTTTCCGTGATTACTGGTGTGTTTGCTACTAAGCTAACTTCTTCCCTGGCCGAGTACCTCTTCACTCTTCTTTTTAAGGGAATGTATCCTATGGCCTGGTGTTGAAAAAGAGCCAGCTTTCGTGCTTATGAGCAGCTGCTGCTGTCTAAAAACCTGTGGAGACGCTGAACTCAACAGCTGTTTTGTGGTAGCTGTCTTCACCTTCTTGTGGCTGCTGCTCTCTCTCTGCTTTTATTTGGGTCTGTTGAGCTCTGAGCTCGAGAGCTCTGAGGCAAGCTGCAGAGAGCAGGGTTTTTAGCATTCCTGTCTATTTCAATTACCAGCTGGAGCAGCATTTTGTCTCCTTCTGCCCAACAGGAGGCTGTGGGTCTCAACCATGTGTCGTGTAGTAACTACCATCATCTCAATGGTGTTTATCTCTGTACTGGCTCTTCTTTGCTTAGCTGGTGGGGAGCCTGCATGTTGGATCAGGCTGCTGTTGTTTCCTTTCTGGGACTGCAGGCATGAGTTTTACACATTTTTTGATTCGTTGTAGTGATGTCGTAGGTGATGCCAAACGGAGCATTGCCATATCTGCAGCCTTTTCTGCTTCTCTCCTCATCCGTTTATGTTCTCAGTGTGGGGTTTGTGGTTCCTACCAGCTCTCTGCCTCCCCCTCCACCCCTTTAGAGCTGTGAAAACATTTTTGCAACTCAAGCCACAGCAGCAGATGGTTCTTTACTTTCACCATCATTGTTGCAGTGTAGTCCCTTTCCCAAATTCTGGAACAGCCAATTTCTGGCATCTTGTCCTCAATGTTTGTTAGGATGCAAAACCAGTGGCAGGCCTGGAAACTCCCTATGTCCTACTCAATGAAAACCCTGGTTGAGGACTTCTGCTGAATTTTCATGTATGTCATAACCCCAAAATGCATGACATCCAACCTTCTAATCAACATTGTTTGGGAAACCAATGCAGAATTCTATTGTATTTTCCTTTTTTCATCATTATGCCGTAACACAGGGATACCAGTACATATTTTTTCCTATCTGTTTTTGCTTTCTCCCTTGCCTGTTCAGGCTATGGACTTCTCATTGTGGGACTGTCCTTCCTGATGGGCTAGGCATTGGGCAGGCATGAGGCAATCTCAGCTGCATCCTGCTTACTGTAGGATGATTAATGGCCTGTGAACATGGGCGATGATAGAAAGATTTAACAACCTCTTGAAGGTTGTATAGCTCAGGGGAAGAACCTCAAGGGTCTCAGTTGCCCTAACCTGGCTTTCTTGGGGAGGGGTTTTCACTCTTCCTTGTGCTGTTCAGTGGTCCTTTATTTCTGGTTCTGGGCTCCAAACCATCACACAGGGGGATGGCATCACCTGTGTCTTTCCCTCTGGGAAGGTCTTCCTCTCTGCAGTTCCCTAATACCCATGATAGCTGCAGCAAGACTGATTTAGCTTTCTGTCTTGCTGTTCTACTTCTTTTTTTGGGCAATGAGCATTGTGATCTGTGACAAAAAGCTACTGTATGAAGAAGTGTCATTTATTTAGAGTAAAAATCCTTCAGAGAAAGCAGATGCTTAAAAGCCTCAGTGAAGTGAACTGCGTGCAGAGCTACCTTCCCTGGCAGGATTATCAATCCCTGGTGGTGGGAAAACCCACCTCCATCAGACTATCCCTCAGTGTTTGCATCTTCTTGAAAATATGGGTTTTTTTTGTTTCCTTGCTCACTGCTAGTCTCAGTGTGCTCAGGAGGGGGGCACTACCAGAAACCAATGTTCTCCTACACTTCTTTTTGTGCTTTTTCACGGTGTGCTGTTTCCTTCCCAGTGCTGTAGGGACGATGGTTGTATTCCAGTATTTTCAATTTAAAAGTCATTCCAAAATGTAGACTTTAGAAAATACCCAGGCCAAAAACACACTCAGAGTTTTCTAGAGTATGCACACGCTTTTCCATAGGGGCAAGACTAAACCCGACCATTTCTCTGAGAAAATCCTAGGATGGGATAGAGAGTGCTGCCAGTAAAGGGAAGAAGGCATTTCAGTAAAAATCTTGTTTTAGTGTTTTATGACACTAAAAGTGAACATTTTCTACCTGTCATAAATATCAACTTGTTTCTCACTGCTCTATGTGGAGAGAGAAGTGTTTGCTCTTCTGTCTGCTGTTTTCTGTAGCTGGAGATTATAGTAATATAGTTAGCCTGGAATAAATAGATTTATTCCAGATTTGCTGATTTGCACCAAATTAACAGAGACCAGAATTAAGCTCCAAGTCTCCAGTGCAAGAAAAACAAAAACCCAAAGCTAAAATTCCAGCTTTGTGGGTGAAAATAGGTGTTTAGGCCAAGAAAAAAAAAAAAGCAAGGAGGGGAAATGCTGAACGTGGGGAGCTTCCTGCAGACCATTTCCATCACTGGGAGACCCTCTGAAGGAGGAACAAGCTGCCATGCAATTATTTACTCTGCTATTTATGGAACAAACCACACACATTTCCCTGCCATAGCAACTAGTGCAGCACTTGGTATTTGCAATGCACATACAATTTCTATGAATCATCATTAAAATAATCATCTTTGTGACCAGTGGACTCTAGCAACTGACTCATTAAGAGAACCACTGGAAAATAATTAGCATACAGACTTGTTTATATGCCTGTGTCTCCACAGAGGTCTCGTTCTTGTTGTGGTTTGGTTTAACTCCAAGGGAATTTTGCTTTCAGTGTAAAACACTTGTTTCAATCAAGGTAATTACCTGAGCAGTACAGTTTTGTGTACAGTGTTTCCATTAAACCATCCTATTTATCATGAGAGTAAATGAAACAGTTATAGTCAGTTTTAGAGCAGCTCTTGGCAGTGGTCCAGCCCAGTGGCTTGGCTTTTTTTTCTTGGGCCCCATCTACGTTGATTTCAGCTGGAGCATCTAAAATTGTCTCTCTCTAAAAACCTCATTACAAAATGCTTCAGATGCAGAGACTCCTGCCTCAGGTGCTCAGCAGGTTCTTTGATGTCACAGCCATTTGTGACTTACTGTGGATTTCTTTTTAAAAGTAGTCCCTGTTTTTTTCCTCCCCTACAAGACGTGGGTCTTTCTTCATGTTGTTGGTGTAGCTGAGATATATGGGAATGGATCAAGGTGGTACTTGTTGTGTGTACAAATGCCAGTTTGGCAAATGCTCTTTTTTTTTTCAGTTACGTTTCAAATGTGCTCTTTATCTGGAACAATGGCTGACTTCTGAGCCTGGTGCTTTTCAGCATTTGCTTAAGAAATGTTTATTGTGTTTCTAGCAGTGATTTACTTTGAGGAACTGGAAGACTGTTTGTACCTTCTTTGCAATGAAAAATCAAAGTCAGGAGCAGGATTAAATTTCTTAAACACAAGTGGTCAGTGCTGTTTGGGCTATTCATAGAATCATAGAATCATAGAATCATAGAACCATAGGGTTGGAAGGGACCTCTGGAGATCATCTAGTCCAACCCCCTGCCAGAGCAGGGTCACCTAGAGCAGGTTACACAGGAACACGTCCAGGTGGGTTTTGAATGTCTCCAGGGACAGAGACTCCACCAGCTCTCTGGGCAGCCTGTTCCAGTGCTCTGCCACCCTCAGGGTAAAGAAGTTCCTCCTCATGTTTAGGTGGAACTTCTTATGCTCAAGTTTGTGCCCATTGCCTCTTGTCCTGTCCCCGGGCACTACTACTATTGCAAGGTATTCCCCAGAAAAGTATGTTTCCAATTGGCCAGTGTTTAAACTGCCAGCCCAAAATGCATGTCTTGCCCCTTGTGCATGGGCAACTGGGTCAGCTTCAGATTTCCACTGAGTATAAAGTTCAGATGGCAAGTGTAGGACTCAGTTACTCATGTGGACATCAAGTGCCATTTGGGTTGTCTTGCTATCTCCTTTTTGGCCTCTGGATGCGCCGGGAGGACTTGTATGTCTTGTGTGTCCTGTGAGATTTCTGTCAGCATGATATAGATGTTTCCACTACTTTATTACATCTCAAATGATGCCAGATTTCTGCATTTAGGTGACTGAATCACAGCCATTCATGTACCTTCATTTACATATCTGAGTTTGTTCCTTGCTGTAATACTCTGTTACTTGACTAAGCACTTGATTTGCCATTTCATGGCCATATGCACAATGCAGAGCTCTCAATTTCTTCAAAGAGGAATGTTTTCTACCTTTTGAGGAGCAGTTCCTGCTGGGATGCATGTTTTGAACAGCCCAGCTTCATAGTATTATTGGGGAACAAATTAAGATGCTGTGATTTGCACACAAAATTCCTTTCATTTAAGATAAAAGAGCATGCCTGTTATCTGCAATGAGCTTGCGTGTGCTCAGTAACACCCAGTTGCACTCATTCTGTTTGACATAGGTCAAAGAACTGCTATGAATCCCTGGGAAATGAAAAGTCTAATTATATTATCTTTGCTTCTTGAATAATGGAGAGCTGCCTAACATCATTTATAAACTACTAAATATTAGACTAATGAGGTAGATGCTCTCAGGCTTTTGAAACACTGATAAGACACCTCTGTTTGAAGAGGTTTACTGGCTAGGAAATGTCCAACTCTGCTCTTTAAAGATCTGTCCCATGAACTGACCACATATCTTGCTAATGACTGGAGCTGGGCATATTGATGAAATAATTAATCAGTTGAGAAGTACTGAATGGAGATATGATGTAAGACAATAACCAAAGAAAGAGCAAATAGTCCAAAGGATTGATTTTTCTCAGATTTAAGCACATTTGGATGCCAAACTGTGCTATTCAGGCACCTCTGCACAGTGGTACTGTTCTTACCTACCAAACTGGCTTGAAAGAAACCTCTGCTTGACCAATCTGATTTTCAGTCAAGCCACGCAAGTGGGTAAAAGAGGTCTGTTTTAGTGAAAGACTTAGAGTATATAAAAATATGGAATATATTTTAGAGAATATAAAAATAGAAAAAAACCCCGTTGTTGCCAACAAGAAAGCACGTCCATCCAGGTGTACAAGCAGTGCGCTGAGGTTCTCCTGGTCCTTATGGTGGCCAGTGGAACAGTGTGAAGGGCAGAGCAGGTGACAATTGTCTGGGCAATTTTTTCTTGGGTTTTTTTTTTTTTTTTTTTTCAGTGAGAATGATAAAAAAAAGGTGTTAAGTGGAACATCTGGGTCTACTGGCCTTTTTTTTTTTGTGTTCTTACTCCCTTTAATGCTGTCTTAAATCCTGGAAAAGTCAAATAAGTTGTGTTTACAGACAAAAATTGAAATGTTTTATTTTTTGTCATTTTCCATTTATTACCACTTCTGTAAATTACCTTACAGCTAAACTTTTCACATGAATTTATGATTCTTTTTGGCTATCCTAAAACTCCATTTATTGACAGATAATATTTTCGACCAGAAACATTCCCTCATTCTGATTACAGTACTAAAACTCAAGCAGAAGAGTCATCTCACGAATGGACAGTAAATAGTGGTATCCATCACTCCCAGAAATCAAAGTTTGTGTTCTATGAAATATAGACATATTACAGTGATGCAGGCAATAACCTGAGATATAATAACAGGTGTGATATAAGAACTAGAATAGAACAGGCTGGAAGACTATCTAAAAACATAAACTTTCAGGAGCTGATGTCCTTTCCAAATAGCATCCTGAAGGAGAGACTGGATTTTATGTCTCAGAATATGTCCAGACTGAACAATTCTGTGCAGCAGAGATAAAAAACACAGTTCCCAACACAGGAAAATTATCCCCCAGGAGTTCAAAGCTAACATAAGGGTTAGGCACCCAAGGCATCTGGTTGTTTCTAAGCTGCACCTTACTGTAGAGAATGCAAAAGCATATTTGTAGAGGCACTTTTATTTGGAAAAGATGATAAAATGTATTATTTACTGCAGCTGCAAACTATCATGCTCTTAACCAGCAGCCTGAAATTGAAAAAAAACCCCAAGCTCTATCTGTGGGTTTAGTTTTCAAATGGTCAGCAGATATTGGAATGATGCTGAATGACTCCCCGGGACAAATACATGAGAAGTTGGTGGGCAAATATTATCTGTTTCTCTTAGTTAGCACGAGCTAAATCAAACTAGTAAGCTCAGTATGAGAAAACTGAAATTCAGTAGTGGATTACTCCCTCTGCGAGTGAAAGACTGTGATGACCTTAAAATCAGTCACTTCTTTTAGTTAATCCAACATTAGTTCCAAGTCAAGCATATTTAGTCACAAATATTCTTCCCGCGTACACATAACTTAAACTAATTCATTCTGGGGTCAGGTGTTCCAGTTGCTTTACAGGCAGCCAGGTTCTGTCCCAGGAAAATTATATTATAAAAAAAATAATAAAAAAGAACGAAAAGAAGTTAGAGCTTAAATTCACCTTTTTATTCTGTTTTCTATACTTGTCATTTCTGCTGCATTTACTGTTTAAAGCATCGGCTTAGTGAAAAGCACAACTTTTTTTCAAGCAGCAAAGCAGCAATATTGTGTTTCATAGTGTTTATGCTCTGATTTATGCTGGTGCCATAGTGTTACACTCAGTTGCATATCCAATTCCATTCTTAATGTTGCTTCTACAATTTACAATGTTGGCATTTGAAGATGTAAATGCTGGACTTGTCTGTCCTGTGCTAGATTCTGCTCATGGTGAAGCTTCTGCCTTTTTTTTTTTTTTTTTTTTTTTTTTTTTTTTGATGTGTGAAAAGATTTTAGAGATTTTGGTCAAAGTCTATGAATAAAATGCTGTGAGCTCACCAGATGGAAGGTGCTGATGGAGAACTAAACAGCTATAAGAAAGAAAACACGGCTTTTGGAAAAGCAGAATCATTTATTAGATCACCGTCCTCGTTAGTATTTTGTTCTGTTATTTGAAGAAGCCAGTGTCTCGAGAGGCTGAAACATGAACACCAAACCCATGAGCACCTATACTGGAATTCATATCTACTACAATTTAGCCCTTAAGAAATTATGAGCTTAGGCTAAATTCTATATCTGGGATCTCATTATGCTCAGTAAAAAGAGACGTGACTTCCACAGACTGACCCATCTCACACGCATCAGGTACAATAGGGAAGGATTAATTCTGCAGATTAAATAACTGCAATTTAGGTTTCCCCATGTAGGGGATGACAAATGGACTAAGTATCTAAATTCTCATTATAAACGATGGACATCATGTTAACTCAGTTAATAAAATAGAAAGAGCTATTCAGCTGATCAGGAAATAGCAGTATTATTCAGTTCCCTAAACAGAGACATCTAGTGCCATTCAGGTGCCCTAGGGAGGTGTGTGGGCTGGCAAATACGACACAATCAGATGAGATACACCCTTCTGAAGACTGTGTGGGATACCCTCTAATGCCTAGAACACCAGTAAGTTCCCATGGTTGGGGAACTAAATGTGCCACAGCTCTCTAGAGTGAAATCAGGGTTTTGTAACTCTATGCACAAGAAGACATCTCCATTTAGGCATTTTCCCCTGGAGCTGATTCTCATCCTCGTTTACGATTGCACGAATTGTGCTTTGAAGGTGCTCCATTCCTTGCATCAGCTAAGAGTTAGATTACTATTTTAGATTAGATGCCTAATTTTTATATAGATGAAATTAGGTGACATAAATTTCTCCTTCCCTTTAGGGCTTAAGGGAAAAACTTCACTTTCAATGCTGGAAATACTGTAGAGCTATTACGTTTTATGAGGCACTAAGCGAGGAAATGTGATGTACCCTTAATAGCAATCTATATTTGCGTGCTTAAAAGCCTGAAAAGCCTGGTTGTACTTTCACAACTTTTTGTGCGACCGGTGCAAAACCAGGCAGATGAATGAAATAATATTATGCCATTTTCATGCTCATGGGTGAAGACAGACAGCAGTTCAGTATGTCTTGAAACAAAGAGGTTTCATGAAGCAGTATTTCAAATGTGACATGGGTAAGAATTGTCACGCTCATTTGTAATACACAAAGTCATAGAAAGTTAAGAGATGATCCTCCTGAAATTTCTACTCCAACCCCAGCATTGTGCTGAAGTCCTTCTCTGAATTCATGCTAAAGGCTCAGATCCTTTCTGGATCTGCTTGTTGCTTCACCACACCCACACCCTGCAGTAATAGCTTTACTTTGATTTGGTGATGATGTCCCTAATTCAAAATGCACTGAAGTCAGTAAGAATCTTTCCATCAAATATGTACGATGACTATGGAGTAAGTGCAGGTGCTCAGTTCCAGTGTACATGCTGTTTTGATGCTATTTCCGTGGGGTTTGGCATTTTTTTAACAAGTTAAAATATTCCAAGAATTGCATTAGTAGGTGAAAATGATGGTGGCAGAGACCCTTGAGGTTCTTCAGACACTTTAATTTTGGGTTGGAATAACCATCTGCATCTTGTAGCAGAAAGCACCAAGCTCCATTTAATTTGGGAAGCAATGGAGTTGTCTGTGATTGGGCCATAGAGATTTGCATTAAAATTCTTATGGTGCCTAGTCTGGCTCGCTACCCAACTGCAGCCCTCTGTAAATGTGCTTGTTTGTTCTTTTTATTGCAGCCATCTCCTGCAGACACGTAAATGGCTGTTATCAAACACCCCATTGTATTCTTGCTGGCCAGATGGCTAAAGGGGCATTACTGTTCTCTCACCATAAACTGTATGCTTTGCTGCAGGCATTAACAAGGCAATATATTTTTTAGGAACCATTAAATACTTGAGATTTAGGTAGTAGCAGGTATTGCAGTTGTGGGTTTAAAGATGCTTTTAAAGTCCTTCACTTTGTCCTTAAAAACTCTGCTCAAACGAGGTTGCCTCAGGAGACAAATTAAAATAAAAATAACCCTCTAAATGCAAAGTTTGGTGGTGCTCCTGAGATCTGTGCGTCTGTTAGGAGTGGAATCTTGCAAGTTGTGAAATGCCTTTTAAGTGTTCTTGAGAGACACAGCTCCAGATTTCCATGGGCGCAGTAATGATCTCTTTATTTTTAAATTGTTAGCCGGCTTCCTTTACAGGTGCATCTGTTCCTATCACCTCAGAAAGGAGCACCCTGAGCCCAGAAAATCCAATTAATGAAACAAAGCAAAGCAACCTGTGACCCTGCTATATTTCTTGCGAGAGGCCAGGCTGCCAAATCTTTACTGAACATTTACTCCATCACATACTCTATGCTGGGTAATAACAGACGAGGACTCTTTGCTTGTAAAAGTAAACTGCTCTGTAGTTAGAGAGCCATTTACAGCTGTAGTGTAATGGTCCAGCCATTCTCACTCCTACTGTCAGCTCCAAAGTCTTTCCCCCTTTCCCTCCTCCAGTATTTGCATTTTTCCTTGCAAGTGGCGGTGTGTTTCTCCAGCTGAGGTTCACTTTTGTGAGCTGTAAGGCCACACCACGTGTGAACTGTTCACCCCCAAAGAGCCTGCCTGATTTAACATGCATGGGAGAACAAATCTCTAAGTAAAATGTTGCAGAATGGGGAGATTTCCTAAGCAGAGCTATTTTTCTCCTGGGAGACAGTGAGTGAAGAGCCCAATACTAGTTTCTCTGGCCACCCCACCTTCTTCTGATTACTCCTTTGTTAGTGTCTGGGCTTCCCACTCACAATATCCCTCTAAGGAAAATGTCATTATTCCCGTGGGACCAATGAGACATGGAGCAATTAAATCATTAGCTCTGTGCTACCTAGTGACTTCTTAGCGTGCGTGTGGATGAGCCTTAGCTTTGCTTTCAAAGTGTGAGGGCTGTTCCCAACCCATCAGGTCTCGATGCTACCAGGAAACTTCTGCTTTCCTCCTGTCCATGCTGCTCCTGCTGCCTGTCGTTTAGGTTCTTTGAAGGCAACTTCATATCTTCTCCTAAATATCTTGGCCTTGGCAGGAGATGTCTGTAAAATAACCATGGAGCTACCTTGCTGTTCTTTTTCCTTGTTCAGGACTGGATGAGGCCAGTGGTGCATGAACTTGGCCATGTCACAGATATCAGTTCCTCATCTCCACCTTGCTGCACCCGTCTGCTGTGACTTGTATGTTAAGCTGCTTGAGGAAGACACTTTCTTCTTGGTCTGGGCTTATAGAGCTTATGACACAGAAGGAATAAGGACTGTAGTCAGTGATGGGGCTTAGACACGCAATAGTAATAAAAATGCTAATCATCATGAATATTTAGTGCTGTGACTTCATCATTAGCCCCCCTAGCTCTGTTTGCGTTTGCAGACCGTTGGTACCCTCACACTCGCAGGCTTGGGTGGAGATGATACCCTGTATTTTCCAACTGGAGGAGAATAAAATGCAGTTTAGGGATTTGGACATTGTCCTGTGCCTTGATAGACCTGGACTCAGTTCAGTAACAGACTTCTTGTGCATTCCTTGGCCTCTCCACATCTCCCTGTCGTCTGTTGGATTACTCGCTCTGCCTTGCATTGGGGTAATGAGGAAAAAACAGTAAAGCTTTTGCGATACATTATTCAGAAAGCCAAAGAGAAGCTGCTTGTTCTTACTGTCAGTGTGTGTCACCTCCTTTATGCGGATGAGATGTCAACGCCGTAATCTGCTGTTTTCTGATAACAGTTTTACGACGCTCTTTGCCCAATTTTCAACAGTTTTTGTGCTATTACTTTGCGCATATGAAGGTGCTAGCAGCAAGGAACAAAAAATCCACACTGTTCTTCTTCACAACTTGCTTAGGATTTTCTTTTTCTCCTAGACCTACAGAAAACGTCCAGCAGTCAGACAGCTTGTTGGGATAACTTCTTATCATGTTTGCGACTGCATTTTCACTCTTCCTGTATTTGGAGTAGGCACTAAGGTGTTTTGTTGTTTTTCTGTATTGTGTAGAGCATACCAAACAGAGTGAAGTCTTCATGTGTACTTTCTGACATAATAAATCAATCACAGTAATTAAGATTACATAGATATTATTGATATACCTGCTGTGCCTAGCCCGGTGGATCTCACTTTTTATGAATGTCAATTTAGATGGAAAATATTTGCAAAGTAGCCCTGAAAGCTTCATGGTATCATAAGCATTGTCCCATAATGTATGTTGACCAAATACAGAATGAAATAGGTAAATTTACAAAGTGCAAGACCATTACTAGTTTCTGAGAAGTCTGCCAGAAACTGTTAGTTTGCATCAAATAATTTGAAGTCATGAAGGAATGTAAAAAAATCAAAAGCTGTTAAATGTATAGTTTGCACACATGAACAAGAAGCTAGAACCTGCTAATAAATTACTCAAGAAATAGTTTGCCTGGCCTTTTACCACAATCACAACAATGGGAACAGGAAAATTTGCAAGCAAATTTAATCAATTTCTCTAAGGTATAGTCATTCTATTTCAAGATTATGCAAATCCAAAATTATTTTTCTTTTCAAAAACAAATTACTGCTTGGATTTTGATAGCTTCTATTGTCTTTGCTTTTCAGTGTGCCATTGATGTCACCTTATTTCATTTATATGAATGTTTTCTGTTCATTAGGGCGACTCAATAAAAATTCAGATTTTTGTCCTGGACTTTCTTTGAGCCTGACAACAGCAAGCAGGTCAAGTCAGGGCATCAGGGTATTAGAGAAGAGTCATAATTATTGACTGTAATGCTAAGAGTTCATTTCTATCCAGAGGATCTATTTTCACACTGCCTAATGATTTCTCAGTTCCATTATCTATTTCATCTAGTGTTTGCTGTTACAATGGTAATATTGCTTTTGGCTGATGATGTTTTAATATAATTTTTCTCTCAAACTGTTACTAATTTCCAAACTTATGCATCTCTTTTGTCCAAATCTTAATGAGTCAATATATTCATATTCATATAAATCCCCCTATCTGCCATTAGAAATGTTTCCGTGTGAAGAGCTGACATTGACTGAAGGTGGCTTTTGAGTGTCACACACAATAAGGCATCTTTATGGACTCTGACCCCATGAGCCTTCATCCCTAATGGGAATACTTTCTTCATGGACAAATCTCAAGCTCTTCCTTGGTATCAGTTACTGTGAGTAGTTCCTGCTCAACATGAGGGGTCACTCTAAGGCTTTATCTGCACTGCTGACTTAATTTTGGGCTGCTTCTGTCCACCCTATGTTATCTTTTAAGAAAAAGTGGTTTTCATAATGCAAAATGCTTTTATTTTTTTTTGCCCCACCCCATTTGCAGCTTTTCTAGGGCAGAATGAAAGAGAGAACAGAGAAAAAGAGGGCTCAGGAAAATGAGCCAGCTTAGGCACAGACCTCAGCATCCACCTCTAGGTCCTGGTCCTCCTGAACTAGCTCAGTCATTGCCAACTGTGCCGTGCTGCACTGTATGAGAGAGAAAAACCTCCTTTTCCACCCCTGATCTCTCTCATAGATTTACTTTAGACCTTAAATAACTCAATTCATCACTGTTGGCCGTAGTGCAACTGTATTTGAACTTAAGGCTTTCACCTGAAGACACTGTGCTTAGCCATCAGAGAGAGGAAGGCTAAAGAAGAGTCTGTGGCTGTGCGTTCTTTAGTAGAGTAAAGTAGCAGCTTTTGCTACCCACATCATCTTCTATTGAGCATCCAAATCAGCAGTGTATATAAGGGATGACTCAGAGAGCTAAGGGATTTACCCATCCAGTTCAAGCAGTAATAACTGCTCGTGCATTCAGCAGAAAAAGAGCTCCTGTGTCAAATTTTCCTCAAAGGACTCACACATCCCCACTGGTTTTATTTCATCAAAATATCAGTTATTAGTCAAGCTTTACCCATACCTTTGCACCAAAAGTAACAGTGTAATGCAAGAAGAAATCAGAGAGCAATTCCAAGCAAGGCTGAGAAACTGATGCTCCCTCATTGTCTGTTTTTTCCCAGGATCACAATTTGCTTTTGCAAAGGGGGCAGATCTAGGAGGGCGTAATAAACTATTTCAACAGAGGAAATGAACTCAGTGGCTGCTGCGAACTGACAAGAATATAGCTAATCCTTGAAAACAGGTGTTCCTTTTTAAAATAGATGATTTTTTCCAATTATATAAATTGGGCTTGCTTTTTTTCTCTTCAATGGTAAACAGCAGAGTGCAGACAACAAGCAACAGTAGAAAAGATGTTCATATTTTAGTTTAAGCAATAGTCCCCATATTAATAAATCCTACTGGAATTTACACCTTTCATAATTCCCAGATATTTTAGAAATACATGAAACTGTCTCTTCCAGAGGCACTAGGGGCTATGTCACTAATTTTTGATGTCTTGGGACATATACTGGGGATGTGACTGATCTTCCCTAGCTTGAATGTCTAGAGTGGGGTTTTTTATATCGAACTTAGCTGTCTAGATTGCTCCTGTGGACAACAGAAATCTTGGCAGTGGGGTCAAAGGCATTTATATCTCGGTTCATCTGTCCAAATGCAGGCTTGTCTTTAACAATGTTGACTAGACCTCCTCAAGTTATAAAAGCTCCACACAGACATCTCCTGCTATTTCCCCACCTTGGATGTCTAGGGCATGGCATTGGACCCTATGCTGGTGCAACTGAAGTTAGCCTTGATGTGAGATTTAGTTTGAAATTGAGACTACCTAATTAAGTCCTTCTGCATGGTAAGTGTCTCAGCTCCCATAACAGTCAGGGAAGAGAAGGCTTGCTTGAGCTACCTAAACAGAAGCATCCAGCACAGGCTGAGATGCTGTAAGGCAGCCCACCTGCACCCCAGTTGCTGGTCCAGACCAGCACTGGCCTCTTTTAGGCCCTGCATTGTACCTGACAGCTGTCTGCAGAGGTCTCAAACTGAGCTCCCAGTAAATACAAGAGGAACTAAGGTGCAACTCAGTTCACCGAGAAGAAGACACAGAGGGGATGAATATCTATGAATTAATAGCACAGCCAGCAGGTCAAGGGAGGTCATCCTCCCCCTCTGCTCTGCCCTGGTGGGGCTACATCTGAAGTACTGTGTCCTGTTCTAGGCTCCCCAGTTCAAGAAAGACAAGGAACTGCTGGAGAGAGTCCAGCAGAGGGCTACAAAGACGATCAAGGGAATGGAGCATGTCTCTTGAGGAAAGTCTGAGAGAGCTGGGTCTGTTTAGCCTGCAGAAGAGAAGACAGAGGGGATCTCATCAATGCTGAGCAATATCTAAAGGGCGGGTGTAAAGATGACGGGCCAGACTCTTCTCAGTGGTGCCCAGCAACAGGACAAGGGGCAACAGGCACAAACTGGAACACAGGAAATTCCATCTCAACATAAGGAAAAACTTCTTTGAGGATGACAGAGCACTGGAACAGGCTGCAGAGAGATGTTGTGGAGTTTCCTTCTCTGGAAACCTGCCTGGGTACGTTCCAGTCCAACATGCTCTGGGTGAACCTGCTTTGGCAAGGGGGTTGGACTAGAGGGTCTCTGAAGGTCCCTTCCAACCCCTACCATTCTGGGATTCTGTGGTGTCTTTGTGCTCTTTCAGGGAGGGACTCAGTTGCCAACACAGAGAAATCCAGTTTGAATTTAGGAGCTGTGAGGTAATCATCTGTCTTTCTCAAGCAGCTGAAACCCATCTCACTGACTCTGTTGGCTAGATCTCTGTTGACTATGTCAGGAGCTCAGGCACTTAAGGCTCAACCCTGTTGCACACAGAGGCATCTAGCGTCAATCAAGTTTTCATAGGGTGTCCAAAGCACCCATATGGGGCTGCTTGGTTTGTAAAGAGGACCATGCCCTCCTCCAGCAACGTCTGGAATCCAGAAAGGATAGTCGAGAACATGTCAATGTTTTTATACACCTGCGGGCAGGTTATTAAACTGAGCATCTTGTGTTTATATAGACTTCTACATGTGGATGCATAAATTCAGATTTGTCAGGTTAAATGTGTATGTCTACAGTGAATTGTTTTATAGCACAGGTCAGATGAGAGGGAATGCTTTCATTCCTTATAGTAATCCTGGATTGTATGTATGTTAGAGAAGTATATTTTAAGTAGATTGTAAATACGTTAGAGGATACTCCTCTCTCTGCACCAGCTGAATTATTTTAAAATCAGCCTGACTGAAAGAGCTGTGAGATCCACATTCAAAACACTGTCTGAAGGATAACTCTGTAAAAGGCCAGGCCAATATTATTCTCTCTGCTCCCAGATAAATTTTTAGATGGCTGCTGGTGCAATTACTGAAACTTAATATTCCATATAGATTTTTTAGTGATGGGGAGTCATGATCTACAGTTCAGACTAACAGAAGAAGGCTGCAAATAGGGTCAGGTCAACCCAAACAGGTTAGAAGTATTTAGTTTCAATTTCATGAATAAAAATCTAAGCAAATATTTATATCTGAGAGTGGAGATATATTTTTTTTTAATGAAAAAAATTTAAACAAGCAATTGTGAATAGTAATTATCAGAATCTCCATTGTTAAACAAATATTCCTTCTGTTCTAAGTCCCATGCTGAGGCAAAAAAATATTTCAAAATGTTCAGTGCTGCAGAAATTTCATTTTTGATCTCTGCTGGTTATAAATCCTACTGTCCACAGATAGTCTCATAGTATATAAACATTTTTCTTACTCTTGGATTATGGATTACTTGCCTATCTTCAGTGGGTTATTTACTTACAGTCAAGTTAAGTAACTGTCAGTCTAAAAAAAGCTAGAAAAAATGGGTAAAACCTTCATTTTTTTTCCCACATGGGGTTGCCAACAGCTTTGTCAAAAGACATTTTTTGTTGTGAGGTGCCTAGAACGACACATGAGGAAGTCACCAGTGGTAATTATGATCAGGCATCTGTTTAGTGAACTGTTATTTTTCTAATCTTCCATGGAATCTCCTTCATTCAAGGTCAAATTCCTCCAATGCTTTCATCTTCATGGAGCATGGACAATGCGCCTCCTCTCCCCCCTGGATGTGCAAAAACAATCGGTATTGTCACTTTTCTGAGCGACCTTCTGAAATGCGCGCGTGTGGTGGAAGAAAACAACCACAAAGAAAAGAACTTCTACATTCAGAGGAGAACAACATGTCAAAATTCCTTAAACCATGATAAATGTACCAAAATCATCCAGCTCTTTCCAAACAGCGGTGAGTGAGGGTGATTTATGACTGTGGAGATTTTTCTTAAGCTAGTAGTTTTTGCAGAAGAAAGAAGGGTCACTGTAAGTTAGGGTGTACATAGCTTATCTTGTTCTCTGCAGTCTGCTATTCCCTTTGAACTAGCCTGTACCAGATTAGAGACCTGTGCTAGGGGACTACCATTAGTAATTACCATTATCGTCATAACCAAAAGAAAATAAGGACAGATATACACACACACAAATACATAACAAGCATTGTGTTTGTGAACCTTTTGACACCACCACATAAATAAAGCCAGTAGCTCGTAGATGAGAAAAGCAAATCCTAACGTGAGAAAAAATAGCTAATCCCTAAATTGAGCAACAAAAAACAAATCAAAGAGGCTGAATGGAAAAAAATTCAGCAATTTTCACTCTGTCAAAGAGAGTGGGGAATCATTTATAGGTAACAGCAGTGCAATCCAACAAATGATGATGGAAGCTATTGCATGGGCAGGAAAATGAAAAAAAAAAAATGTTCTCCAACAATTCCTGTCTCTTTGCTGTAGGTAATATCACAGCAAGCCTTGCTTTTCCATTGCTCACCTTAGAGATCGCCTAGCTGCAACAGGCAATGGGATGAAAACACTTGGGTAAGGTCTGAGACCAAGACTTTGGTTTACGAAGATCTCTGGTAGTACACATCACAGAAAGCCTTAAGCATCCTCAGAGTTGCTGGTAGAGAAATTAAATATGTGAGTACCGTCCACACACCATGGGTCTGTCCAGCCCCTTGCTCTGCCTTTGAAGGGACAGTAACCAGAAAAAATAAACAACCAGAAAAACGTGCAGTGAGATTTCCTGAGAAAACTCACTTTCCAGTAATTTGCAACTTCCTAAGCAAAAGGTAATCTCATATGGAGGATTCAATGAGAATTTAGTGCAGTTTCCTTTTCTGACACCCTACTGCCAAATGGAAATAGACTTCTGGCTAAAATTGAGTTAGAAGGTGGTTAGAACTGAGGAGAGACTTAACAGATGTCTTTATGAAGGCTGGGAGGGGTGACTGGTAGAAATCTATAAACCTTTGGCCTGAGTACACAAACCTTGTTAGTTTCGAAGGTAAGTGAATAACCATAGCTTTGAGGTTATTTGGAAATGCTCAACAGTAAGAGGAAATTCACTTTATACAGCAGATAGTACAAGATGCTGATAATAAAACTTAGTTGGGATGTCCTAAACTTAGTTGGGATGTCCTTCTTGCTTTGGGTTTTTTTTTTTGTTTTGGTTTGGGTTTTTTTTGTTTTTTGTTTTGGTTTGGTTTTTTTTGGTTTTTGTTGTTGTTGTTGTTGGTGGTGGTGGTGGTTTTTTTTTTTTTTTTTGACTTGGTTTCTTTAACGAAGTGGATTTCACCCAGTAGAATTAAGATGACATTTTTTGATGCTGATTAAAAATAAGCCGGCTGATCTCAGATGGTAGCAAGAGCAATAAGGCATACAGGAGACACCAGCCAACATCCCACTGATTAACCAACATTGTCTGTTATTATGCCAGGTTAAAACATAGGAGTGTGCTTGGAGCTGAATAGTTGGGCTAGGAAGACCTGGAAACGCAAGAAATTTACAGAGTGATCTAGACAGAAGTGTTGTCAGAACGAAGTGCATTGGAGACAAATAGTGGACACCGTGTCAGAATAGTGCAAAATAAAGGCAGCAATTTATTTTTCTTAATCCCCTGACCCAAAACATGACCAACTCCACGAATATCACCTTCTCAATTATCTAATATTTTCTTTAAAATCCTCACTGGTGGACATTCCACAGCCCCCTCACCTGGTTCCAGTTTCAGCTTGCGCTGGTCTACAGCAGGTCTTACAGAAGATGGAAAGAGTAGGAAGATGCATCCCAGAGAACTGTGAATAAGTTAAGGAAAGAGCAGAATGTGACAAGAGGGTATAAACAATGTCCAATGCTCTGCTTTCAGAAAAATAAATGTCTGGGACAAACTCCTTGGAAGACGAATCACAATGTGAATTTGGATTCATACAAACAAGCAAACATCTAGAAAGAAAACAAAAATACTTTCTAGATTATGAATTAAACCATCTAAAAAAACTTAGTACAGCAACTATTGGCCTAAGATTCTTTACTCTCTTATCGCTCACATACAAACCTCATTAAGATATTACACTCAATGAACCCAAAGTTTACTTCAGGACTTTTGGAATAAATTTAATTTCTTTGCCTATGGATTCGTGTCTCGTGATAGGTTGACTTTGGCTTTAAGCAAGGCTTAAACTATGTCTGAAACTTTTCTTGTGCTTGGGGCACCTGTAAAGGCTGTCTCCCATGTGGATTTTCCTGTGTATGCCAAGATTTATGCTTGTTTATTTTCCTATAGTGTCAGTGTCTGTGAGATCTGCCTTCTGCATTCAACCTCCTATTTGCCTGAAATGTAATTATCTGTGAGGCTTCAGGCTCTTCTATCGTTTTGGTTAATGAGCTCAGAAGTTATTGGCGGTGCACATACAGACATACACAAGGTGACTGAGACCACCTAGGCTTCGTTGCCACGGGAAAGCAGCATAAAAATGGAACAGTTAACCAGAAAACAGATAGGTGGATCGTTGAGAAAAGCAAGGTCAGTTTGAGGAGGCTGGTTTAAAAGGACGTTTTCAAAGAGAAAGAGAGCACTTGAGGGCAGAGTTTGAGGCAAGGTATTTCATACTCTACAGTCAACATGAAGCATGGGATGACACATGAAACACAGAGTGAAAATGGAGGCAAGGGACAGGATATGTGAGGCCTATGGGTGCAGCCGAATGGCCATGGAGCATCTGCCCCAGGAGACACATCTGCCGTGGGGACATATTCGCTTCAACATAATGTGTGCATCGTGAGCTGTGCTGCAGGTGGGCTGTGCCCCCATCACAGCACGATGGCAGCGGCTTTGGATCAGCAGATGGGTGAGCACAAAGCACAGAGGAACCCATCCCATTGTCCACCCTTAAACAGTAGAGCTGACACTTCAATAGCATTTATGTGGAGGACTGAAATAGACAGCACTCAGGAGATTTAATGTTTTTTGGTGTGTGATTTTGGGCTTTCCCATGAAAGTCATAAACGAATAATGCTTGCTTTCTTCTTCTTCCTTTTTTTTCTTTTTTTTTTTTTTTTCCCAAATCTTTGGTTGAAGAAACAAACAAATAAACAAAGAACCACATCTTTATCACCTTCAGTTCCAAAGTAACGGAGAATCCAACATACAGAAGCAACTTTTCCCTATCTTTTCACTGCTATAAACAACTCTCATCAATTCAGACATTCAGAAACATATATGAAGGCATGGAGACCCCTCCAGGCTCATCTGAACTTTGCATATGAGAATCCTGGCAACTCAAGCATAAACAAACTTATAAATGAAGATCTGAACTCCTGATTCTCACCAGGAGAGGGCAATGCTTGACATACAGACATTATCCAGACACAATGATGACTATGACAAAAATTTCCTCACCTCAACAAATACATGTCTGTAATCAGCCTTGTGTAAGGGTAGGATCAAGGCAAGCTCTATCCATGCCCAGAACCATGTTTTGACAGAAAATGGCAGGATAAAGTCGGTGTTATTTCAAAATTGTGATTTTCAGAGCAGTCTGCAGATGGTATGAATGCAGAGGAATCAGTCAGTCTGCATTCCAATAGTTAATTATAGATATTAATGTCTACTTAGCTGCATTAGAAAAATAAATGTAATGGCTTTTCCTGCCAGGAGGGCGCTTCACATAATGGATCACTGCTGATGTGACTAAATACCTTTCTGATATTGATCCACGCAGAGAAGGACAGAAAACCTAAGTACACTCTTCAGGGTGCTATAAAACAGCCAGGGAGGCAGCTCAGGGACGTGGCAATGTAGAACAGAATTTGCGCCTTCAGAACTGACACAAAAAGCACTTCTGATATTGCCAGGTCTTTTCAGGAGGAGCTGACAGACAAACAAAAGGAGATTGTAGGTGTCTATAGCTCCGCATGTCCTTCTGGAACAGGCAGTTGATGCTTGACATGCTGAAATGAAGGAGAGATCAGCTCTAATATTTGGATGTTGGGTACACATGGCAGTTACCCTTCACCTGGACACTCTCGCTGTTAGGTGGTGCTAAGACTCCAGTCTATATTTGCAGAAGGGGAGGCTGTAGCCCTGATGCACCCGCCTTTGCTCACGCACTCCACCGGCACCCCAGGTAAGTCTCCTCTTGGGCCTGTGTGATGATCTGTTGGCAGGTAGGATGCAGGAGCGGGGTTCGTTCAGTTACATTGGTTTCTGCAAGACAGTGGATTTTCATATGTGTCTTGTCTCACTCTAAAATAGATGGGTACATTTTTATGCTCTAAAACTCCTCGACCTTATTAACTTGATCTTAATTAATTCCAAGGAAGTCCAGAGTGACTTACTAAGAAGTTTACCCTGAAGTCATCTAAAGTTAGATAAGGTTATATCTTGTTGCCATAGGCTTCAAATGCCTTTAGTGTTTCAGTACATGTTTATTAGCCTTGGTAACTCACTGGCCAGTGACTAAAAGTACAAAACTGAGTTGCAGAACTGAAGTGGGATACAGTTAGGTACAGTTTCTAGCCCTGTTGTTGGTTTTTTTGGTGGTTTTTATTTTCAGGGGACACGGTTTCTGGTCCTGACTATGCCACTGCTTGAGAACATGGTCTGTTGCTTGTTGCTTTTCGTCTTTATGCCTCAGTCTCCTCTTTCCACCACCTTTTCATTATTTGGACTGTAAACCTGTCAAGCTAAGAACATTTTGTACAGCAAGAGCCTCAGTCAGTAGCTGATACTGTACTAACAAGCTTATCGCATATCTCCTTATGGCTTCATTCTGGTGCATTGCTCTGCAGGTAAAGAGCTTTATGCTCCTTGAGACTAGCTGTGATGCCCTTAAAGCAAATCTTGCTCTGAGTGGTGGAAATAAGGAAGCACTGATTTCTCTGAAGTGCTCAGAGAACAGGGGTGGGAGCTCCTGTTTGCATTCTCAGATGTTTAACATTCAGCTACAAGTTCCGAAGCTTTATGGACATTTATGACATCTTTTTCTTGTATAGATTTCCAAGTCTGGTAGGTGAAGAGCTCAGATTGGAGTTTCCATTAAACTTTTGAGAACTTGATATCTTTGAGATCTCTCCCTCTGTATCAAACTGGATTGATGCTGTCCAAGCAGGGGAAGTACCAGCAGAGACACACACTCACAGAGCATGATAACGTACGATTTGCTGCCTCAAGAAACCATGCAAAAACTGCCAGTCCTTTTCAGAGACACTGCATTCTTGGCTAGTGGCCATCCCAGTTCTTTCCTCTTTTGTACTTTTTACGGTTTAAAGCAGCTTATCCTTATGAAAGGGCACTGAAGAGGTCTGGAAAAATCCACCAACCTGGGCAAAAGAAGTTGATAGTATTTGTAATCCTCTCAGGAACATAATTCCAGTCTTTTAGATGTGTAGTAGAAGGTGCCTTGCCTCTCAGGTGAAGAATACATTAGCTGTTATCATGACTCTGGCTTTAGATCAAGCAGACTGTAAATAAAGCAAATGCGCTATACAGAAAGTAGCAATTCCTTTTTAGAATGTTTTGGCTTCTATTAGGTAAAGCTTTCGGGAGCTGTGGGAATATTTGCCAAGATGTCTCTTGGGAGCCAATTTGCAAATCAGTGGGGACTGGTGACATACTCCTGTATGCGTTTCTTATCCAACAGCTACAGCACAGGTCTGCTCGGCAGAATGTAATTTGAGTGCCATCGGTTTGCAATGCGTCAACAGAATAAAATAGATTGTTATGCACTAATTCTTCAAGTCAAAGTTTTCTGACCCCAGCGCTCTGAAAAAATAGAGAAAAGGCTGAGACAGAGACACACAAAGACACATACAGTGAATACGTAAATATGCAAAAAAGTGTATTTTTATATAATGCCAGAGTATGAAATTAGGTGGTATTAGGGGTGGAATTTGGAAGGTGGGGGCTCTTTTACCATTAAAGGGATGATGATAATGTGTCTTTCATCCACACAATGATTCAGTTAGCTTCCCATCTTCTGAGAACATTGACTTCAGGGTTGAGGTTTTATTTTACTGTACAGAAGATCTAGGGGAAATGCTGGCTAAAAGTTGTGTAGAAATGAAATCCTAAATTCCCCTGTTCTCTGTAAGTAGTAAGGGGATTGTGGCCTTTCAGTACTTAGAAGGGGTTTATAAGAAAGATGGGGACAAATGGTTTTGTAGGGCCTGTTGCGACAGGACAAGGGGTAATGGTTTTAAACTAAAAGAGGATAGATTTAGACTAGATAGAAGGAATAAAATCTTTACAATGAGGGTGGTGAAACATTGGCACGGGTTGCTCAGAGAGGTGATAGATGCCCCATCCCTGAACACATTCTAAGTTAGGTTGGACGGGAACTCTGAGCAATCTGATCTAGTTGAAGATGTCCCTGCCCATGGCAGGGGGGTTGGACTAGATGACCTTTAAAGGTGCCTTCCAGCCAAAACTATTCTGTGATTCTATGATTTGCTGCCCCACCTGTCCTAGTGTCCCTAAATTTTTGTAATACCTGGGAGGACCCACATCCAGTGGGAATAAATGGGAGTGGAGTTTTACTGAGATAGCTGGACAGTGGAGGTGTCACGTGAGATCAGTTTTAATACCATCCTTTTTCACCCAGATTCACTGTCTTGTCCCTCTGAATACCTTTTAAACATGTTGGTGAACTTCAACCAAATTTGACTTAGGTGTAGAGGTTTCAGAGGTAATTAAATTCCTGCAAGATTCATAAAAGCCTGGTAGAGATGAGATATCCAAATTAATGTTTTGCCTGGATGACTGGCAGGACTCGGTTGTGCATCCTGTCCAACAGCAGCCAAGACAGATGATCGGCACAGGTTGACCCACCAGCCTGCCAGCACACATGTAGCTGTAGGCACACTGCTTCCTTCCACTGTGGGCATCACAGCAGGATAGGAGTACATGGGAGGTGATCAAGGGAAAAAAGGACACATCAAAAAGACAGGCATCATTATTTCTGCTTCTCACATAAAGGGTTGCTCATGCTGATGGTAGCGCTGGTCCTTAGTGACATCATTTTGCACTTTTTATGGAGCAGCTAGGAAGGTGCAATTCATTTGGGTAATTACTCTGACTTACTTGAAAAAAATACCTTCATGGAATCCAGATGACCTTCCTATTACCATCATTATTACTACTTATAGTGTTATTTAATATTAGCCTATTTTGGTTTGGGATGCAATTATTCTGGGCAATATTTCAACACACAAAGCAGAGACAGACTCTAACCAAAACTCCTCTTGAATTCAGTGTCTCTGCCCATACGTTTCAAAGCTGATGGGTACCCATTTTAGCATATAACTTCCTTCTAAGATGGTGTTACTAAAACCTTTTGCAAATATAATGGTTGAATGACCATGGTTTGCTTAGGAGGATTAAAGAAAATCATATATACGCCTTAAACCCTCTTCCGACATATCTGCTTATCACCACGCAGAGACCAACCATCCGCAAAGATAATTTTGGAGTGACTGAGAAAAAATTTTGCTTTATAAGGAATAGTTGATTCTTGTTGTTTGCTTTATATTTCTATTGATCATAAAATGTCTGTGGTCAGAGCTTATTAAAAAACTTCAAAAGTCTGCATTCACAGGCACCAAGCCTATTATTCATATTTTGAATTATTTTGCCATGAAATTTAGATACGGCTCTAAGTTTCTTTTGTTCCCATTCAAATACTGGGACAACTGTGGTTCTTGGAGATATTATTTCCTTTTACACTTCCAGATGAATAATCTGCTCTAAATCAATGTGTTTGCTCTAAACCTGGAACAAGGGAGAGGAAGTGTCTTTCTATGAGACAACCCCAGCTGTGTAGTGTGGCAGCCAAATGCCATTAGGCATGCTCTGTCTGCTCTCTCCCATTAATTGCAGACAATGGAATGGGAATTATCTCCTCAACTAATGGCTAAGACCAAAGATTTACCTCCAAGTGACTGTGCTTGAGAGCTTTTGGACACAGATTTTTTTCTCAGCCATGCAGAGGAATGACCTTGGTCACTAGGCTGTGCAAGGAGGTGGTTATGGGTGTACAGACAGGACAGAAATGAACACCCTAAACACAGGATTCTGTTATAATTTGAGGTCCTTTGGAGGATCCGTCCTAGACTTCAACTCTATGCATTAGATACACTAAGTTATTTAAGGCACCTGCGTGGGCCTGTCAGATATTTATCAATATCTTTAGCAATCTGATCTAGTTGAAGATGTCCCTGCTGACTGCAGGGGGGTTGGACTAGATGACCTTTAAAGGTCCCTTCCAACCCAACATATTCTATGATTCTATGACTCTATGATTCTATGATTCTATGATATGCCACAGTACATGTAGGAGACATGCTGTTCTGGAATGGCAAGTGGAAGAAGGAATGAATCCCTTACAGCATCTACAATGACACTGCACTTAAATGTTTAGGCCACTGAATTCCACCCACGAGGTCTGAGCAGGTCACTCTCTCTGGATCTGATTCCAAAGTCAAACTCTTCCAATGCGTGGCAGCTGTTGTTAGCTCAACTTTGCTGCACCTTTTCACCAGCCTGTGGTTTGAAGACCTTGGTAGGTGAAATGCATCTCCCTGTCTTCCATGGGTAGTGATGCTTATATCGCTGTCGCTCACAGCCAGAAAAATCCCACCTGATTCTGGCATAATTTTTTCATTCCCTAAGCTCTCTAAAGATAGCTTTTATTAATTGACAAGATTATGAAGATTTTTTGTTTTCTTTATAGACTGGTTCCTAATGGGTGATACAATGACAATAATATGGACAGGCCTGATTTTATGCAACACAGACCATAACAATATATTGTGGCCCTTTTGCTAGTTAGCAAGAGTCCCACTGGTCAACAGTAGCTGAAATTAAAGAGCACCAATAGAAGCCCATACCATACTTAGAACAACAGATTATGAGGCTAAAGGATTTGCCTACAAAAATGGTTTAGAATGCAAAAGAAATCTTAATATCTCAGGAATTCAGATACCGAGGGGATAAGTGTGGCATAAAAATCAAACAAGAACAGAACAAAGTATGGCTTTGCATGAATCACTGAAGTCTCCCATTACACAAGCAAGCAAAACACATATTAAACTGCATTACAAAACTATCGTTTGCAATAAAAAGTACCTGACAAATTTGGCTGTTAGTTGTTCTAGATGCACTACCATGTACCAATTTCCCTTATTTGTTGAAACTAAAAAAATATTAATTTTTGAATCTCCTGGCATTTTTATTTTGTACCCTGCCATGTGTGTTAACAAATTCTTATTCTGTTCAGTTTTACCCCCCAACACAGAAGCATCAACACACAGCCATTAGGTTCTCAGAGGAGAGTTATATATTATATATATAATATATAAAATTATATATATATATAAAAACAAGGATTTTCCTTGTTTTCCTTCCATGAAGACTGTAGTTATAGCTTAGTCCTTTTATGCTACTGCCAGCACTTCTAATGTGTGTCCCCTGGATTTATGTGGATCTAAATGAACAACTGCACTGAAGCATCTCATAAGCTTCTATATTTTCATTTTAGATTTACTGCTAGTAATTACATACTGTGCATATAACAGAGGATCTAAAATCAATTGTGCACTTTACATTTTACTGGGTACTTATTAATTTCAATATCTATCTCAATTTAATCGACATTCCATGCATAAATAAATGTGGCTTTTTTTTTCAAGATGCAGTGATAATCCATTAGTGACATTTATGAATACTTTTTAAATGGCTGGTGATGTTGTGACCTGAAAGAAATGAGGAAATACGGGATGATTGATGCGGCACTACATCTTCTCCTTGGAGAACTGACCTGTCACCTAAATTTGTTATTTCCACTTTTTTTGCATTACGGGGCCCAGGACAACATGTTCTTGAAATGCACAACTGTTGTTATTTTATCAGCTTTGTGTGCCACGGCTTATAAAGCAATGCTATTGCAGCAAGAATACAGCCTTCCGTGGTGGCTGGTACCCTCCTTTATTTTCCCTTTGCCATGGATGAAGAGATTCCCTTGTGAACGTTGGTGTTACACTGGGATGATGATTGCTGAAGGTCCCTATAAGCCAGGAGGAGGATGATGTGTTTCATCACATGTCCAGATTCTTTCGGTGGCAGTGGGTAAGGGACATCTGAGGAATATCACACTGCCGACCACATGCATTTGGCTTGATTTGCGAAGTGTTCAAAGCTTGGACTGACCTGCCTCTGAATCTGCACAGAGCTTAATATGGTGCTAATATCAGCTACTAGCAGCAGATGGGAACATTTCTCATTTCATTGCTTAGGTGTGTGCCTGCTTGCTACCTCAGGGGGGATGGATGAATAGCTTTGAGCATGGGTTTGGATTCATGTTGTGATCCTTTAAGTCCCAATTCAAAGAGAAGCATGACTTCTTGGGCAGCAGGCACTGCAAATAATGGATACCTGTGGACTCCAAGGAATCCTGGAGGAAAGTTCATGTTCTTTTTTGGGCATGTTTTTCCTAGGAACTCTTCAGCTGTGGCCAAGGATAGGTATGACCCATCTTGCCAAGGTCTTCCCCAAATCCCTCCTCTTTTGTGTAGCTTGCGGCTAGTCTACCACGCTACTGAAACACAGGCAATGTCCAGCCACGTGGTGCGTGGGTGGGTTGTGTCTCATGGGAAACCATGTTGTGCTTGTCACACTGTACGACCAGTTGTCCCTTCCCTTCCAGTGTGTAGATGTAGGAGCAGGGGATTTGGCTCATCTACTTTAACGGGCATAAAACCACATGTATCCTCCAACTCCCTTCCCAATCACTGGTGAGGGAAGCACTCTGTAAGGTATTATTAACCTGGCCCATTTTAGACATCCGCTTCTGATAAAAAGCATTTCACACTGTGCACCCCCATGGGAGTTGGCTACCTGTTCCTTGTCTGAAAAGAGAGTCTGTGCAGGTAAGTCAGGTGTAGATTTCTATATTTAGTTAGATATATCCTAGTCTAAATGATGTAACAAAGGGTGCCGTAAGTCTGTAACGGAGTCAGGAACTGAAACCGTTAGTGCTGGGGAGGCACAGAAATCGCTAATTTGTTTTTTTCCCATGCCGGTAATTAATGGATACATTGAATACGTAAATAATACTGGCATTTCTAGTTAAGCTGTCACAGATGGCCTTAACTCAGCCTTATCTCCACCCACTCAGCTCTCACACAAGGTCAATGACATGATCTTTAACTACTCTTTTCCGAAATCATCATTGCTCAGACTTTCACATGCTGTAACCAGGAGCGAGGAACAGAACCTGCGATTTTTGTGGCGGATGGAAATTCAAGCACTCATATGCTGGAGTGGTTATTCTCAGCCAATTATTTATATTTTAGGGCTCTTATCTCTTGTGTGTTTGTATTTTCATTTTTCAAGCATTTGAACTCAGTTGCTTTAATGGCTGCAGAAAACTTGCCATATGCATTCTGAGGACTGCTATCCCTAAAGAAAATTAAGAAATGGCTGGCAATCCAAGCAAGTTCAGCTGAGGAATTATTAACTCACGTCTCAATTAGTCACTCATTAACAAGCTGTCCTTGCCTCTCACTTAGCAGAATTAACAGAAATCATTAGTTTCTCTCAGCTGTGACCATATTTCCCAACATATGTGGACGATATGCGGTTAGTTAAAAGGGAACTCAGCAATATGGAAGTCAATTTTGGGGATGATCAAGAGAAAGACAGTTTTTCCTGGGACATGTGAAAAGGCAGCATCACACACCAGACTGGTTGCGTTTCCACTCGTAGCAGATAAAAGACTGAGAGAAACATGAAACTTGCAGGTCCCAACTTGCATCTGCAAGCTCCCCCTTCCCCTGTCCTGCTCGACCCCTCTTCCCAGTCAAAGTCCAGTTTGGGAAATCTTCGCTCAGGTGGCCAAGAGGTGGAGAACAATAGCACTTCAAACATCGCAGAAATGTAGCCAAGTGCTTTCTCTGTACAATGTCCATTAGCCCATCAGCCATGTGCTTCAAGTGTGAGACTTGCTCTTTTTTTTTCCTGCTGCAGTGCATCTTCTCTCAGCTGCTGGCATCGTTTCGTGGGGGTACCCCATGCACCAGGGCAACATCTGGGAACCTCAAGGCCAGATACTGTTTCCTGGCATAGGAGAACACCACAGGGAATGGTGCATCCCAAAAATCATCACTGCCTGGGCCACAGGGAACGCACCTGTGATAATCTCAGATACTTAAGCAATTTGTCTGTACAAAGTCCAGGAATCCAACTTGCAGCTCAATATGGGCAATGAAGTCCTGATGTTTAAGGCATTACAGTCCCCTAGACATAACCTCAAATGTTTTTTGGAGCGGAGGATTAAGCTCCCAAATCTAATTGATGCTTTAGACACTTCTCCTTAAAATTGCTTCCCCACAGCTTCTGTCTGTTTGCCTCCCAGGCCTTGATCTTAGCTGAAGCATCTCAGTATTATAGTCACAGAATCCATAATCAAGAATGCTTCACTCTAAGCCAAGATGTCATGGTCTGGTCCTTCTTAGGTAGCCTCCAGATGGTACCAGTGAGCTTCTTGGAGTATGACAAATACCACTGTTACTTCGCTAGTTGAGATCCCATTTATTTCAATTTACTGCCTGGCTCCTGGAGAGTAGATACAGTATGACCCTCTTCACTTTGTTAGACAGCTTCTCTATTTGACATCCTCCAGTGGGACTTGCCATAAGGTTATCCGAAAGGCACTCTCTGAGGCTTTCATTTTCGTCTTAATTCAGACAGAGAGACAGAGAATTGTCTCTGACCCACTTTGCTGACTGAAGAGACCTGGAGGTACCCTTCACTGTGGAGGGAAATACAAAGTGAATATAGGAAAGTAGATAATGCACTACACATATTGCTCTGCTACAGGCCTGAAAAGTGAATGACACTGGTTTAGAGTTATCGCTGTTGGCACTTGGACACTGATCTGAAATTGTTTTCCACTCAGAGGGGGCAGAGTGACTTCTTATTTGAAAACAGACCATCAAAATGAGATCTTTCCCTGTGTATAATGAGTTTTGTCTTTGTAAATCAGCTTGCTGTTTCTGTCCTTGGAAATTCTCCTGGCAGATCTGGAAGCCAACAACATCTTATCTTCCCTTTTGGAGGTCTGATCCATGACACATCAAATAATCCAGACCAAATACATACAGTCAAGGGTCAGAAACCAGAAAACATGATGTCTGCTCCTCAGTGATCTTTGGAAGCACAATAGACACAAACACAACCCAAGTCATTGAGGGGGGGACTTTGGATAATGTGTCAAAGCTTGAGAGGTAGCCCTGGGATGTTTAGACTTTGCAAGTTTCTGGAGCTGTGCAACAGCACGTCATGATTGCCAATGGAGAAAAAGTCACAAGGGGAATGTAGAAATCCCAGAGTGGAAGTTGACCTGGTATGACTTCTGTTAGTGGCCACCACATGCTTGACACTTTAGGACTTGCCATGATTTTTGACCTTTTCTACTTCCCTCTTGGGGTATGGGCCCAAACCTTGGCAGTAACTAAATTCCATTTTGCTTGTGCTGCTGAGAAACTTTGAACTGTATCTGCTGACTTCTGTGAGCAGTTGGGTTTGGGGAGAAACTAAGCTTGGCTAGGGTACCAGCCAGCCAAACCTCAATCAAAGCAAAGTGGCAGGTAGTGATTAAAGCTCACAAGAGCAGGATAGTGAAAGAAAGGTTGTTTAGAAGTGTCTGTGAGTAGGTCAACGCTGCAGGCTTAACAAATCTTTAGGAATATGCTGACTTATAGGCTTGTGATTTTACAATGTCTTTTAGTTGCTCTCATCACTCTCACTTCAAAGAGATTAATGGATTTGTCCTCACAAGCTTCCAGCAAAGGTTGTGGTGTATGCTGCTATCCCTAATTAGCAGTTGCATCAGGAGAGGTATTTTGTGATGGAGAGATTTACCTGAGGTCACAAAATCCATTGAAGCCAAGCCCAGAGATAGAACTTGACCTTTTTGCATCCCTTTGAAATGGCTCCTTACAGCTGTAGCATCCCCGTAGCATCAGTTCTCAAGGCTGTAAGATTCAACATATTTAAGCCTTGCACTGAAATGTTCCTTAAGAACAAGGCAAGAACATTCCTTAAGCATGTTCCTTAAAGAAGAGAATTGTGGCTAATAGCTACAGTGTCTTTTCATCAAGACACGCAGGGCTGAAGACATGGAAGTAATGCAAATGTCAGCTGCCCTGATTTTTTGCAAACATAGGTATTTCTTTAATAAGCACTCCTAAAAATATGTCCTGATCATGGACCTAGGTTTCCAATTTCAGAGTTCAAGTGTTTATTTCTTTTGGGCCAGACTGTAGGAATATTATGGACAAAAATCTTCCTGTTTTCAAGGTGGAGACTGATCCACTTATGAGCAGTATGGAATGACCTGGTGATGGATTCAGAGGGCAAGGGAAGCTTTTCTATTTCTAATGGTTCCTGTTTCTGTGCATGCTTCCTTTTGTTTCCATGCAGAATAATCAAGAGCAGTACTTAGCTATTGGCACTGCAGTTTCTCCAATCTTAAAGCAGAAATGAGAGCGAACTCAGAACCGATTAAAAACATGTTGTGAAAGCTAGATATTTACTACTGTCTAATTTTTCATGCACCAAATTTAGACAGTTGGCTGAAATTTCAGAGAAAACAAATACTTGTGTGTGGGTCGTGTCCTGAAACAAAGTGGGGAATAGTGCACTTACTTATCTATTTAAAAATATATATTTTTTTAAAAATCGCTTCTTAATTTATTTTATATCAGTTTGAAGACGAGAAATGGAGAAGTCTTGCTCTTTCTTCACTTGGGTGGTATAGAAATCCAACTCAGCAAGACTGAGGTCATTTCTAAGCTTTGTGTATCTTTTGACTTTAACACTTCTAGCTATCATTTCCCCATGTATGAAATAATAAAAAAAATTGACAACTCACCCTTTTCCCCTGATAAATTTTATCTGGACAAGCACTTTTTCTTACTGCAGATATGTTCTGTGAGTAGGAAAAGGGTGGAGTTGAACCCCGAAACCAACACTTAAAACCAAGAGATTTACCTTAGAGATTTACCAATTAAATAATCAATTTGGTTATGTAATTCAAATGTAAGTCAATGGCAGCAAAAGTCTGTGGTGGATGAACCAGGCTGTAGCTAAACATTTTTGGATATATATATATAACAGTCTGTCCCAATCTGGTAGCACCATTTTTCTCCCAGTCCAAGATGGCAAGCACGAAATGGGCATAATATTTTGAAAATGAAAAGTAGACAGAGCGAGCCAGCAATAAATGTGGAATTAATATGGAGCAGCCGGGTTATACTCTGAACTGGTTTTAAGATTTCATCTGCTTTTCAATGTTCATGAAGTTAAGCCGCTCTAGTAGCAATCAGAAGTGACAGAGAGAGAATGTGTCATATCTGTCTGGAAAATCAAGGCCAGATTGCACTTTGCGACCACAACAAATTCTTTTCTAATCAGAAAAAAAATGTTTCTCCATAGGGCTTTGGTGCTGACGGGACCCAGTTATTTTCTAGGGATGATGGAGATGCAACATAGAATCATAGAATCATAGAATTGTTAGGGTTGGAAGGGACCTTAAAGATCATCTAGTTCCAACCCCCCTGCCATGGGCAGGGACATCTCCCACTAGATCAGGTTGCTCAGAGCCCCATCCAGCCTGGTCTTAAAAACTTCCAGGGATGGCTCTTCCACCACCTCTCTGGGCAACCTGTTCCAGTGTCTTACCCCCTCATGGTGAAGAACTTCTTCTTAACGTCCAGTCTGAATTGTCTCATCTCTAGTTTTAATCCACTCCCTCTAGTCCTACCATTACCTGACATCCTAAACAGTCCCTCCCCAGCTTTCTTGTAGGCCCCCTTAAGAGACTGGTAGGCCACTATAAGGTCTCCTCGGAGCCTTCTTTTCTCCAGACTGAACAACCCCAACTCTCTCAGTCTGTCCTCATACGAGAGGTGCTCCAGCCCTCTGATCATCCTCGTGGCCCTTCTCTGGACACGTTCCAGCACGTCCATATCTCTCTTGTAGTAGGGGCTCCAGAATTGGATGTAGTACTCCAGGTGGGGTCTCACGAGAGTGGAGTAGAGGAGGAGAATCACCTCCCTTGACCTGCTGGCCACGCTTCTCCTGATGCAGCCCAGGATATGATTGGCTTTCTGGGCTGCTAGTGTACACTGACGGCTCATGTTGAGCCTCTCGTCCACCAGCACCCCCAAGTCCTTTTCTTCAGGGCTGCTCTCAAGCCAGTCACTGCCCAGCCTATATCGGTGCTTGGGGTTGCCTCGACCCAGGTGGAGGACCTTGCACTTGGACTTGTTGAATTTCATGAGGTTGGTATGGGCCCACCTGTCAAGCACCAACCTGTCAAGTTCCCTCTGGATGGCATTCCTTCCCTCCAGCGTGTTGACTGTGCCACACAGCTTGGTGTCACTGGCAAACTTGCTGAGGGTGCACTCAATCCCACTGTCCATGTCGCTGATGAAGATGTTAAACAAGACCGGTCCCAGTACTGATCCTTGAGGGACTCCACTTGTCACTGGCCTCCACTTGGACATGGACCCGTTGACAGCCACTCTTTGGGTGCGGCCGTCAAGCCAGTTCTTTATCCACTGAATTGTCAGTCCATCAAACCCGTATTTTATCAGCTTGGAGACCAGGATGTCATGCGGGACAGTGTCAAAGGCTTTGCTCAGGTCCAGGTAAATGACGTCAATTGCTCTCCCCTTGTCTATTGATGTTGTGACCTTCTCATAGAAGACCACCAGGTTTGTCAGGCATGATTTGCGCTTGGTGAAGCCGTGTTGATTGTACCCAATCACCTCTTTGTTATTCTTCTGCCTTAGCAGTGCCCCCAGGAGGATCTGCTCCATAATTTTACCAGGCACGGAGGTGAGACTGACTGGCCTATAGTTCCCTGGTTCCTCCTTCTTTCCCTTTTTGAAAACGGGGATTATGTTTCCCCTTTTCCAGTCAGTGGGGACTTCACCAGACTGCCATGACTTTTGGAATATAATAGAGAGCAGTTTAGCAATCATCTCATCCGCCAGTGCCTTCAGTACCCGTGGGTGTATCCCATCAGGTCCCATGGACTTGTTCACTTTCAGGTTCATCAGATGGTCACAAACCTGATCCTCACTTACAATGGGCAGTTCACAACAAGAGCTTCTGAGTGCAATGATTTCCTGCTGACACGCCATTTGCCTCTTGCCACACGTGACTTATGCAGGGATTTCCACTCATCAGTCCTGGTTCGTTTCACATCCATCTCTGGACGGAGGAGGGAAGAATCCCTCTGACAGGTTGATTTTGAATTGCTTCCACAGCCTCAGCTGACATCCAGTTTCGGAGGTGATTTATACAGTAGCTTGATGGCAGCTTGTTTATAATGCAATATAGTCTAAAATGATTTTGCTTGCATCTTAAAGTGAGAATTCATCCATCAACGCACTCATAGTCAGTCTCCTGGCCCCTACAAGTTCATCTGGAAGGTGTCTTTGCTGTTAGCTTTCTCTACCTTGTTCACACGCATTTGTTAAAATAATGAATTGGAATTAGAATGCCAGATTTTCAGCTGGTGTAACTCTGAAGTTCATTGCAGTGGCATAGACAAGGACCTAGGTCTCTGAATCCTTCTGGAATTACATATCACTTGCTGGGGAAATCACTCGAATCATGTTTTGTAGAGTGTATCAGAGTATCAAGATGCCTCACCTTGGCACTAATTTCTCAGATGTGCTCACAGTGGGAGACAGGTAGGTATCCAGGCACACAGAGGGATAGTGAGGAAGGACCTGGCTGTCAGAAGTTTTAAAACTTCTGCAAAGTCCACTGAATGTTAAACATTTGAGTCCATATTACATCTGTAGGCATTTTTACAGACTTTGCTTCTTTCTTTCTTCTTTCAAAAAAAGGATAAAGACTGAATCAATACATCTGAGCATCAAGATTGTAGGGTTATTTCAAAATCAACCAATTTAGCATGTGGCTGTTCTACAAAGATTACTGCTTAGTGGAGTTCTTGTTTGCCATTGCTTAAGTCAGCCTTACAAATTCAGAGCTTTCAAGTAATTCACGAGCGTTTTCAAACTAGGAGGGCATTGCCATGACAGAACATCATCCTAGCACAGAAGGACTTATACTTAGAGTTTAAAGAAAATGAGCAAAGGTAATGGATAAAAAAAATATAAATTCTCACTGTAAGAGCATGCTGTTCCTCTTCTTGTAGCTGGCCAACTACAAAGAGCTGCTACTTGGCACAAAACATGAACTGGAAGCTGTGCTTTCCCCATCAAACTACACACAGCGTTTCCATGGGACACCTGCCCTGCAAATGCCCATCTCAGCTGGAACGGGATGTGATGGGCTTTCTCTTACTATCACCAAGATCTGTACGTGGCTCCAAACATAAAATATCACAAAGACCCATAACCCTGATGGGGTATCTCATGGCCTCTGAAGACTGGCTCGACTCTTTTGACTCTGTGGGACCAAAATGTCACTCGACTTGTCAGTAAGCACACTGTAACTCCACATTTTACCTTATTCCTTCAGTTAAAATGCAATGGTCAAAAGGAGAGAGGGTGCTTGGACAGTGGGAGATGAGTAGGGAAAAAAAGTGTAATATCTCAATATACCGAGGATGGGAGGAAATATGAGTTAAAGAGAATTTTTTTCTGACACTTGTAAAATGTTGAAGCCCTGTGGTGAGGCAGGAGTTAATTTGCTGTGCCAGGCTCTAGTCAGGGCAAAATTACATCCTCTAACTGTACAGAGAAGAAAGTCGCTTTTCATGCTCATGCATCAAGGGTTTCAGGCTCCTGTCAGTAGGCATAGGAGCTTTGTCTCTCTCAGAGAGCTCATTTTGCGCACAGAGCTCCGCATCTGGCACACTGTACCTCCCTCCATTTTTACCTCAACAGGAAAAATCAGGGAAATATCCTCGTTTCCCATTTTGCAGAGACGAAGACCTCCATCAGTTTGTAAAAAAGCCCTGCACAGACCCTTTCTGAGGAAGAGAGAAGGTCACTGCTGCTGTTCAGAGCACTGCTATTTCTTTCTGACAGAGGCTGCTGTTTTGAAGATGGGTGGTATTTTATCTTTTTTATCTTTCACATTATTAGCAAGAAGTTGCCCATTCCCACTTATACAAGGTAGTTTAATCAGTTCTTATTGGCTAGGTATATAGTTCTGTCATAGAATCATAGAATCTGTTATGGTTGGAAGAGACCTTTAAGATCATTAAGTCCAACCATTAACCTAAACCTGTCAAGTTACCATTAAACCATGTCCCTCAGCACCACATCTACCCATCTTTTAAATACCTCCAGGGATGGTGACTCAACCACTTCCCTGGGCAGCCTGTTCCAATGCTTGACAACCCTTTCGGTGAAGAAATTTTTCCTAATATCCAATCTAAACCTCCCCTGGTGCAACTTGATGCTGTTTCCTCTCATCCTATCATTTGTTCCTTGGGAGAAGAGACCAACCCCCACCTCGCTACACCCTCCTTTCAGGCAGTTGTAGAGAGCGAGAAGGTCTCCCCTCAGCCTCCTTTTCTCCAGGCTGAACAACCCCAGCTCCCTCAGCTGCTCTTCATAGGACTTGTTCTCCAGACCCCTCACCAGCTCCGTTGCCCTTCTCTGGACCTGCTCCAGCACCTCAATGTCTTTCTTGTAGTGAGGGGCCCAAGACTGGCCACAGTATTCGAGGTGTGGCCTCACCAGTGCTGAGTGCAGGGGTGTGTAGATGTCTTTACTCAAATAAACTCAGGTCTAGTGGAATATGTGGCCCCCCTCATACTTTCTCACTTCAGTGTTTCTGTATATAAGCTTATTAACCACTTCAATTTATCTGTGTTCTCAGAGGGTGTTAACCCCAGGGACCTGTTGTGACTTCCTACAGAGTAAGCACAGAAGTGGAAGAAGAAAAAAAAACAGAAAAAAAGGAAAAGCAGCTTTCCACTGACACACAAAGTCAGCCAGGAAAAGTCAGGAACTCTAATTCAGATGGCTAAAGCTCAGCATCAGGACATGTGTGGGAACACACAAAATACTCCAATTGCCTTGATAAAACACTACCAGAATTGCAGCAAAAATTAAGCCTTTTTCTGCCTTGTGGTTGTCTGAAATGGTCATTTCAGCAGCAGAAATCTTTTCAGGCTCCGTAATGTATCATGTCCCTCGTCCCTCTGTGGACACAGCTGGGAGAAAGCTGTGCTCATTCTAGTCCCAGGGTAGAAAGGGCAGTTGTCACTGGGGAAGATGCCTACAATGAGACTTTCACAATTATCCCTACCTTCATGTCTCTGCTCGTCCATAAATAACTTGCTTGAAAAATCATTTGTAATTATTCTTCTCCTGGCTGCGAGTGCTATAATTGTTAATCAATCTTCATTCTTATGTGGTGATCTGTACTTGCTTCCTGGCTAATATTTTTAAATTGATATTGTGTTGTTTTGTAATTATTAATAACAGTATTGTTATTTGAGCATGATAATTGTGATTAGAGGTAAATGCAATTTCCCAATGGAAAATTATTAAGCTAAAAATACCAGCTTCATCAATTTCTATAATTTATGGCGACATCTTGACAATGAATTCAGAAAGCGATACTTCAAATTAAAATATAAAACTTATATTCCAGCATTTTACCAAGCACAAACCTGCTCTTATTGCATAAAATCTGGAGATATAATTAAGTGAGCTGATTTAAGAACAGTTTATTGGTCATACTTTGGATCACTGTTGCTAACTGAATCATGTTTCTTCTTGAACAAAGTATGTTTCTAAAGGAAGATAACTGCCAATAAAGAGAGTAGAAAATGTGGGTCCACACAGCTTGTGTTCCACCTTCTTTCAATTTGTTTACCATACTCTAGACCACTTCTGCAATACTCTGCATCATGCAGTGACATCTGGTGTCTGGACTACATACTGCAAATAAACATATAATTAAAATCTTTGCCTAGGACATCAGGCAAAGACCAGAAAAATACTCCAGTTTGCATCAAATATGCCATGAAAAAGGAAAAATGCTAATAGCTCAGTGCTCTAAACTAATGTTGGCTCCTAATCTGTAAGACTGTATGGAAAATACCATGGCATATGGCAGAGACTGTTTCAGTCTCTATGACTGATTCAACTCTAATTCTCAGAGATACCAATGCTTCCCTTTCTTTGGGTCAAAGTTTCAGGAGCTTTGGAGAACCCGTACTTGGGTGAGTCTTTAAAAGGCATTTTGAAGATCCCTTCTATGTTGCAGGAGAAAATCTGTCCAAAGAGGGAAAGATAGATGTAATATATGCTTCTCAATACTATTTAAATATTTAGAAACTAGCAAAGACATCTGGCTGTTCTTAATAATATTGAGTAGTTCTACTGCAGTATTAAACAAAGACAATGACCCATTTGGGACCTCTTGCAGAGACAGCTATACAAGCACAGTATGAAGCTTTAGACCTTCTCAAAGGAGTTTGGAAGCAAAATGATAAAACTTAATTGGTAGACAAAGTAAATCAACAGTAGAACGTGGTGCATATAGAATAAATTCTGTATCAGAGCTGCAGCAGGTAAATGGATAGGACAGGCAGATTTATTTTATCAAGAATGTCAGCATTTGTATGAAAAGAGTAAAGTTTACATGATGTATACTGGCAATCACATGTGGAAAGTTCTTAGATCTACCAGACTTATAATGTCTTTCATAATTCCCAGGCTCTGAATTGCTATTTGGGCCCATTCCAGAGATCTGATTCACTTGAAGATCATCTTTCTTCTCCCCTCCTTCTACTTTCACATGTGTGTTTAATATTTTATAACAATTGACTGAGAGCAAGTTTAATATTTCCCTCTGCCACCAGCAGAATATTAAGTTTTCATTAAGTGTGTCAATTAGTCAATTCTTTGCTTCATCAATATGCATTTGTCACCAGAGGCATTCACTAAGCCAGACCAAAACACAATGAGGACACTAACCGTCTAGAGAGAGTCTTTCAGCCTTGCAGTTGTTTGAGGTTTTTCAATTCCCCTGTAGGAAGCTTAGACAACATATTAAAGAAATTGGTTAATTAAAACATAATTCCCAGATACACAGCAATAGATACCCAGGCTTGCTGTGTTACTTCTGCTTGTTGGGTTAATAAATCACCAAAATGATATAATTGTTTTCCTCAGCGTGTGTGGAGGTGAAATGATTTTTGTACTAGATTTGTTGAGAAATATTGCAGCAGAATGCAGCTTGCTTTCTTCAAACGCCAGTAACTTCTGTTTCCAGGCACTGAACCTGACTAAAAGAAATTCTGAATCCCATTTGGTCTCGTGAATGGAGGTACCTGGTTGGCCAGGGGGTTAGGTTTAATTTATTGATCAACTGCATATAACAAATTGTGTGATGCAACTGCTGACACTCACAATTGCCTTTTGTCAGGAGAGGGTGGTCTGGCTTTGTTCACCTACTTCTCATTCAGAAATCTTTCTTAAGAATCCTCAGAATGTACAACTAGCTATTCATACGGCACTTTAGATATTTAAATAACTGTCATGCTCAATATATCATCTCCAAAGCCCCCCAGAACAAATGGGTAAATATCACAAAATATCATGACTGCCAACTGTTTTACAAATGAGAGAAGTGAAGGGTTAGAAGGTAAAGCAAGGACCTTAAAGTTGTCTACCAATTAAGCAGGAGAGAGGAAGCAACTTATTTTTCTTGCTAAAAAGTAAATTTCCCAGAAAATTAACTTTCACAGTGACCATAATGATTAATGATTAGTGAATGGATTGAGTTCAGCAAAGATTGCCACTTTAAAAATGTGCAAGGAGCAAAATGGAAAACACATGTAACTTCTGCAGTTCCTATAAGTAGTTTTTTAGTTTTGGTTTGTTTTGTTGTTTGGTTGTTGGTTTTTTTTTTTTTTTTCCTTTTTTACTTTTAAGGCAAAAAATGATGTTTTCATTTAGGAATTGATTATTTTCTTTTAGGAATAAAGGAAAACAGTTAAAAATAACCTGAAAACAAAATGCCATATCCCAATTTTCATCAAAAAGAACGTTGTGTTCATTCTGGCACAGGAACATGTCATTTCATTTAGATTTTGTTAAGAAACAAAACAGAACAAAATGAAACCTTTCTTATGTCTAAACACCAGTTGGCCCCTGGAAGAAGATTTCATTATTTTTCTGCTTTTAACAACCCTAATTCAATCAGAAAGGTTGCTGAATGACAGGTTCAGTGTTGGCTGCTCACAGTTGAAACAATTGGCAGGTTTCTTTCTATTGGAAATTTCTTCTTGCATCAGATTGATGCTTTCCTGACTTTTGCCATTCTGAAATTCAGATGTGTGTAAATTATTTCCAACTCTGTCCTGTCCAGGTAGCAATTCATAGAGGTGGGTAATTTCAAGTCCTTCCTCTTTGCTTGCTGATCTGATAATTGCAAGCCATGTATTTTCAGTGTGATGCCCTCACTGACACCACCCCTGCCCTGGTATTCAGCAAGGTCTGTAATTTATAGACAAAGGTGTTCAGCTGAAAGTTAATATCTGTGAAGGAGCCACCGGACAGCTATTCATCTTGGCACTGCCCAAGCATGCAGTTGGGCCTGGCTGGTCCAGCAACTTGACACTTTATTTTTATAGATGCTACGTGAATTACCTATCTAGTGCTCTTTCTTCTCGTTCACAAAGCAGTAAAGGCTCGTATTATTTGCATGATCAGAATCCTTAATAGTCTTGAGTGCACCTGCCTGGGTTTTATGTTCTTCCTCTTTTCTCTGTGGGCCTCAGATCAGCTCTTGGGTATTGACATAAAAAAAAAGCATTGCTCCATCTGATTTTCACCCTTTCCACACATCCTTGGTTCTGCAAGAAAGTGACCGCACAGGGGAATCTTCCCTGTATAAGGTTAATAGAAAAGTATTGTATTTCCAACATGCCTATGATAAGAAGTTTCACAGATTAATCACACACCATGTGAAGAACTATGCCTTTTTGTTTTAAATCTGCCTTGTACTATCTTAATGTGATGCTTTGTGGTGCTTGTACTGGAAAAAAAGTGAACAGCTGATTGTTAGTCCCTCTTCCCATGCAATTTCTGATTTTATGGGCCTCTACTTTGTGATCTCTATGCATATAAGTATGTATGAATGATCTGTGCCTTGCAAGCTGAAGAATCCAAGTCCATTTAGTGGCTCCTTATATGAAGAACTCTACCTTTCTCAGTTCTCTGCCTTTCATTTCTATCTATTGGACTGTATGCAAGTTGACTGACTAAGAAACTAGTATTGAGTCTGTGTGTTTGCACAGTGGCATGTAATAGACACTCCATCCCATGGGTGTGCATCTTAAACATCCTTTTAACTATTAGCATAAATAATGAAAAGCCACAGAAACTGCAGCCTGCAGAAGGAATAGCACAAGAGGCACTGTAAATACATTAATTACTGAGCTATTTTACTGATATTATTCTTGACAGTAGGTTTTTGTCTGGGAATTACCAGACGTGTGTGGCTGTGGCAGGGAGCTGTGCTGATTCTTCGCCAACCTTATTAATCTACACTGATTTTGGAGACGTGAGGTTTTTTAATGCATTTGTTTTCACATTCTTTTTTTTCCGTTCGTCAAAATGATAGATGTAGAAATAATCCCATAGACTGATGGATGCTGGAGCAATGGAGTGAGAGTTGCTCATTTTGACAGACTTATTCTCAGCTGCTATTTTTCTGAACTCATACTTCGAACCCATCAATTACAAACTGCTCTACTTAGGGAGCCCAGATGTAGTGCTGTGAGTCCATACACTCAAGCCATGCATAAGAAGTTGAAAGATGGGAAAAATGGTCCACAGATGACCACTGGATTTGCATGGTCAGCAGTTATAACAACCTTTCAGAAGCCAAGCAAAATAGAGCTCCTTCACAAAGGTAAACCATTACAAAAAACTCATGAGAATGCTACAGATTACTGGTGGACAGGAGACCTTTGAGCATTTGCCCAGTCCTACCATATAAAAGATGGATTCTGATTGTCATTTATTCCTTTCTTGCATTTGGAGATCACTTTTCTCTTCCTTATAGGCTCTTCTTATTTGTCTGAAGTGTTAATCAATACAGTTTCAGTACCACTTTGGTTTTATATACCACTTGCCTGCAGTTTGACTAAGAGATAAAACAAGGTCTGTGGTTGGCAATGGTTGTTACAGGCTGAGTGGTGGGAGAATGGCCAATGTGGAGCCTTCATCTTGAGTATGCATGGGTCTAGGAGAGGCACACCTTGCTATACAGAGTTTCAGAAGAACAGCAAGTGTCTTTCTGAAATGAGGCAAATTTAGCAAATAGTTTTGTTGGGGTAAGGTTTATATCCATATTGTATAATTAAACCTTTGTAGTGTTTCAATCTGAAATGTCATTTTTTCATGTGCAAATTGACTGAAAGAAAGGAAAAAAGAAAACTAACTAACTAAAGGGAGAGAAAGAAAGAGAGAATGAAAAGGTCAGATGAGAAGGAGAAAATTTTGAAAGAGGATTGAATGACCTGAAACAGAAAGTTTGGCTATGGATGAATCAAAAAATAAAGAAAAAATCAGGTAGTTAATCTGTCCATTATCACTTATTCTCCATGAGACTCAGTGAATTGCCCTTTCTTCTCTCCTATTTCAGCTGCCATGCCCCCATGTCTGCATTATCCTATGTCCTTCGCCAAGGAGCCAAGGACCATGACATTGTTCCCATTGCAGCACGGTAGTGTGAGGACCCAGAGCAGGACAGAGAAGGCAGTCAGCAGACCAAGCAAGACCCTATGCATGGTTTTGAGCTAGAAACTTCTGGTTCCAGCCCAGCACCAACCTTTCTCCCCATTGTAACTGAGTGAGCTGTTAAAGCATCTGATATCCAATAGCAGCATATGATATGACATTTGGCATCCCACCCACTGGGACTTCAAGAAGCTGAGAGCCATTTCCAACTCTTCCTCATTCTCAAAAAGAAGTCCTGAAATTCTAGTAAGGATATTGCAAGGTCAGGGGAAATAGACCATGAAACAGCTGTGTTTAGGTCTGGAAGTCTGGAGGAGGAGTCATAGCTTAATCCTGAAGACACGACGTGTGGAGCATTTTGGAAGATCCACAAATTCCATCAGCAGAAAAGCACTTAAAATGTTAATATGTTTGTGTTTTCTCCTTGTCAATGTGGCTTTGCTAAAACCAACAGCAAGGGGTGTGGATCTCCATCTGTAGTGTATAATAAGGGGATGTTGTACATTGGACAAACAATATGATTTATATCCAAAAGGAAAGAGATGCTACAGATCCTTGTGCTCTCAGGGACTCTAATTTATTGCCTAATTAAACACTTGTTGCCAAATTGTCCATCCTGTCATTTTTAATTCCTGGTCTAATATTCCAGACAACAGAACACTTAAGGAGGCTACCTTCTACAAGTCAGGCTTAAATGAAGAAAGATGTTAATGTTTGTTTCCTAATCAAAGTCAATAGTCTATCAGGAGCAATTATTCCTTAGCAGGTCTGTTCTTCTGGCACCATGCAATGTGTGTAAATCTGCTTAGGTCTGTTGACACCTTATCCCTTTGCTGTAGAGGCAGAAGGCAAGGCCAGCTACTGAGCAAAACCCTTGGGAAGATGTCCAGGTGACAGGGAAAACCAGAATGTGTTTCTATTTATCCTTAAAAGTAGATTTGTTCCTTTCAATGAGTCTTGTTGGGAATGAATGCCAAGGGGTCCTGAGGAAAGGGAGACCTTTAAGATATAGTGTCTTAGGCTACCAAGTGTTCTCACTGACTTGGATATATTTAACTTTGCCTCATTCCTCTGAGATGGGGACATGGGACCCCATAGCTGGTAAAATAGGGCCTAGTCTTAAGCTTTACAAATTTCCAGTTCTTCTGTGGGTCTGCTCTAGAGGTCTTACAGAAGGCTGCAAAACAGAAATTCAGACTGACTGTCCTCATCAGAGTCACAGCTTTGGTCTGACGCAAGTGAGCTGTTATTTGGCTGGGTTTGCTTTTGCTGGAGTGCCACCCAGGAACACTGTTTAAACGGGAACATCCCAACAAGTTGTCTGCAGATCAGATGAAACATGCAATATTGCATCTCTCTGAGCCTGAATGTTTTGCTGTCATTGCCTTCCATCTCTGTAGATTTGCCACCAGTACACCTTATTTTCTAAGCCAGGAGGGGTGAGGGAAGACAGTGAGAAGAGAACGCTGTGAAACTATAAGAGAAAAACTCTTGAGCAATTCAGGATGGACTGTGCCTGCTGGCTGCTGTCTCTTATCCTTCCACTGTGCACCTCCAAGAAGTCTGGCTCAGTTGTCTCCATAGCCACACTTGACAGAGTTGAAGACATGTTGAGTCCCCTTAGCCTGCTCATCTTCAGACCGGAGAAACTCAGCTCCCTCAGCTTCACATTGTGTGTCTTCTCCTCTAGCACCCAAATATTGTAGTGCTCCCCCTTTGAACTCCCTCCAGTTTATCTGGGGTTTTTTTGTTTTGTTTTGTTTTGTTTTTTTTTTCAGCACTGAGAAGGAGGATCCCCAAGCTGGACACCATTCTCCTAGTGCAGTTCCACAATTGCAGGTAGAGAGGAAAAAAAATCACTTTCTCAACCTGATGGCTACACACTTGCTAATACAACCCGGTATGTGGTGGGCCTGAGGTTGTGCTATACTGGGGCAGGACTTTTTTCAACTATGTAAGGTTCCCATCAGCACGTTTTCCCAGCCTGTCCAGATGCTTCTCAGTAACAGCCCTGACCTCCAGCGTATCACCCACTCCCCACAATCTGGTGTCAAGCACAGACCTGCTGAGGGTTATTATGGTGATAGAGATGTTAAATGGTTTCAACCTCAGCACTGACCCCAGAGGAATGACACACCTAACAAGCTGCCAGATAGGCTTTGAACTGCTGACTGATACCTTGTGAACCTGCTGGTCCAGCCAATTTTTCACGCATCTCATCATCTATCTCGTACCCATTTTGAAGACCTTCTTAATATCCAGGCTAGTAGGATATTATGGGACCACATTCAAAGTCTTAGAGTAAATGGCATCCCCAGTTCTCCCCTCATCCACACATCTGGTCATCACATCACTGAAGATGATCGTGTTGACCAGGCACAAACTGCTCGTGGTAAATCTGTGCTGGTTGTTCCGAGTCATAGCTGAACAGATTCATTACGGCTGTAAGGAATTGCAGGAGGTCTATAGTCCAATGTTCTACTCAAAGTGGGTGGGGGGATCAACACAGAATTCAGATCAGGTTGCTTAGGACTTTGTCCAGTGGGGTATCAAAACCTATGGAGATACCTCAAACTCACCAAACTGCCATTCCAGTGCTTAATTATCCTTGGAATAAATATTTTTTTACTGATATCCAGACAGAAACCCCCCTGTTTCAATTTTTGACTATGGTCTCTCACTTTCCCACCATGCACCACTGTGAAGAACCTCTCTGTGTCCTCTTGATGACCTCCCCATAGAGACTGGCATGCTGCTATTAAACCTCTTCAAAGTCTTCACTTCTCCAGGGTAAACAAACCCAATTCTCTCGCCCTCTCCTCACACAGCATGCAATCACCTTCTTATCCTTCAAGTGCCTGGAAACAGATTATATGAGGCTTTGCTCTGTAATTGCCCCAGGAAATAAGGTGAGGCTGACCATCGTATAGTTCCCTGTATCATCCTTCTTGTCTGTTTTGAAGATGGATGTATCACCTCCTTTCTCCAGGCATCAGCAGGATGATGATCACCAGCATCTTGTCTTGGCTTTCCCTTCGCTGCATATCCCTTTACCCAGTGCCTCTACAGATACTGTATGTCAGCAAATGCATGTTCAATTTCTGTGCCTCTTGAGTTTTGAGGTTGGTTACCCATTGTGAAACCCTCCTTACAGATTCTCCCACCTGAGCAGGAAGGAGTCTGGAACTGTCATGGCCATGGCCTCACTTCTCTTTGGATCCAGCAAATTCCGGTAGCAGGAAAAAAAGGTTTTCAGTGCCTATGAAACTGTCTCCAGGTTCACGGACAGCACAGCTGCAGCTAACTACCCACATACTAGGTTTTTGTGAGGCATCCATCTCCTCTGTGGCTCTTTCCTTATTCATTCATCCTTCCCTATTTAACTTTTGCTATTTTATGCCTCGAATTAGTGAAATGATGGTTCCTGCCTCTGTTTTGTTTGACAAGACAGCATAAAAGCAAGGAATATGTAGCTCTGGTGTATGCTGTTCTAATTAACACCCTCGGATAAACCCAGTATTATCATATGACATAATTTATATCCCTATTATAACCAATCCCTATTCATAGTGCCTCTTAGTAATTGCTGCCTGTTGACTTTTTGTCAAAAAGTTAAGCAAAGGCATATACATTTGTGTCTGTGCGTGAATGTATGTATGGGCACATAAATACACGTTTTTTATCAGGATTTTCTTTCCTGTAACTTCATTTGTCTAATGACATTTCAATAGTATAAAATACATTTTCCCCCACTATTTATATTATTCTTTGTGACTTTCCCAATCAAAAATACCTTTTTTTCATCCTTTCTAAAGCAGCAGCAGAAAAAGCCAATACCACCGTTACCTTACGTACTAATGGCATAGAAGAGTTTTTTGAAACAATGCTTTCTTGTGTTGAAACCTTTGAATATCCCTTTAGGTTGGCAGTCTTGGTGGTCTCTTTCTGGAGTAGAACTCTTCAGAATGTCCCTATCCATCCTTTTATCTGAGCAAATGCAGGCGCCTGCTTAGGGTGGACTAAACGCTGACTGGATCTCAAGTCTATTGCCTAAACAACGGCAATTAGGTTCATTTGAGTTGATGGAGCATGTTGCCCCCCTCCTGCAGCTCTGAGGTCTCCTGCAGGTACTTTGTCCTGTCCATCAGGTCTATGCCGGCTCTTAGATACTTTGAGGTGTGTCATATGACAACAGACACCTACGCATGGTTGGCTAAAGCAGGCCCCATGTCTCCACTCCTATAACGTTTAGACACCTAACACACTGGCAGACCTTTGTGTTTTGACACCTGTTTTATGAGACTCAATGTGAATCCCATTTAGATATTTAGCAGCAAAAAATACTTTTCCCTCAGTTCCTGTGGTACCCTTTTTCACTGATCCTATATCTGTCTTGACTGTATAGGACAAACATTTCAGATTAGGATGTTCTACCCTCTATTCTGAACAGTCCGTATATAGCTATGGCACAACAGAGCCTTGACTTTAGCTGGCCTTACTGTAATAGAGACGGTTCTTCCCAATACAGTCTTTGTTCTACCCTTTGTGTTCTCTGTTTTAGTGCAAGCACCTCCGTTAACAGTAAGAAGCTTATGAAACAAGACTTGACTTGTTTACCTTGGGGACAACAAGGTGCTATTGAATGAAAAATAGATTTTCACAGGGAATTAGTTTTACCTTTTCTCCTTTGCTGTGTCAATAAAAAATAAATAAATAAATAAATAAAAAATTCTTTTTCCCCTCAGCCCTGAGGACCTCATACAACGGGGTATGGAGAGAAACCAACTCTAAGGTCTTGCGGAAGAGTTAACTGCGGAATTGTAGAGGACAAGGTAGGAGAAGAGATGCCATGGGATTGGAGCTGTAATAACCAGAAGAAAGACAGTGTGTGACTTTGCAGGAACCTCTGTCTGCCTTTGGGTCAACTTGCCATTCAGTGCAGGTCCAGTAGCTGAGTACTGTTGTATGGATGGAAGCAACATTTGTTTGAGTCACTGCCTGTGGGTCCAAACCAGTCTTCTTGTAAATGTGTTTCACAAGACATCTGTGAAGTTCAGAGGTTTCCTCCTCACTCCTGCATGGCTGTTGCTCACAGATGCAATGAATAGACACAGTGTTCTAGCCCCACCACTTATGGATGGATGCAAGACTTCTGTGATATTACAACTGAGTAACAGCAAGAAGAATAGAATTATTAGTTTAATTTACCTTTTTTTTTTAAAAAAAAAATTCCATAGGAAATCCTCTTGTGCTAACAGATTATTTTTGTTCAGGACTGCTACAATAATTAATGTAAGTTTTTGAGTATTACAAAGTGATGTTGTGAATAACGTAATCAGAAATATTAATGGGGTCTAGAGACGACAATGTAAAAGCAAGGAGGAAAACCCCAGGACATAACAATATGACATTGGAGAAGTAAAGTAAGTGTATAGAAGTTTGCAGAAAGTATAGAAAAGGAATTTGAAACAGTTGGCTTAAACCTGAACATGTGTAACAATCATATTTTTCAAAAAACATCCATAGTTGATAATTTTTCTAGGCAAACGCTACTTTTCTGAACCATCCAAGAGGCTTTCTCTCCCTCCTTCCAAAGCACATCAAATCTCCCCCACCTCCACCAGAGTTTCTCTTTTATTATTTCCTTTCCATTCAGTTGCTCCCCAACAGTTTGAATCCCTTGGCCTTCAAGACATGTGGAAAAACTTAGTTCCATCCAGCTTTGGGATGAATTTTTATAGATGTTAGAATAAGAGTTTCACATACTTCATGTCTTTGCAATAGGTACAGAGACAGTGTGAGCATAGTACCACTTCCAGGAACTTGGCAAGACTTATTTGCAAGAGTAATTAGCTGATATCCAGGTTAAATAGTTCAGGTGCAGTGGAGTGCTGACACAACTTTGCTACTTCTGGAGTTAATTGACCAGTGTCCTTTGGATCCCCAAGATTAGACATCTTTGCATTGAAAACCATGGCATGGTAAAGATCTCTTCTATCTTTTTTTTTGGTAGGAAATGTCGGAGTGTAAGAAGTACCAAACTGGACTTAAGGCAATGCTGGTTTTGCGCTACGATCTGTCTCTCAGTGAGAACTGAACATTTCCTAGGAAAGTATAAGAATTAGAGATACAGATTTCCTCCTAGTATCTAAACTAGGGACTGACCTCGTGTATGCTTTTGATTCATGAACATTAAGATGATGGTTTTCACTCAGTAATTGGCAGGCTCCTGGAGTACCTCCCAGAGCACTGCAAGGACAACAAAGACACTTATACCTGTTGTTTGTAAATACACATAGAGGAATTTGTCATCTCTACTGATAATGTTTGGAGAGTCTGCACACTGCAAGAGGACTGAAAGGACCTTCTAGCATTCTTCCTCATGACTGAAAAGTGTCACTCTGTGATTCTCCATTCAGTAACTGGCTACCCTCAGAGAGTCTAAAAGAAGGAGAGCAGCCCTTGCCACAATGTGAGCATAGGGTTACAAATGGCTGGGAGAAGACAGCAGAGAGGAGCAAAGGAAGGAAGAGCATCCTCAGAACTTGAAAGATGTTTAAAAGTTGCGTAGACATGGGGCTTAGGGACATGGTTTAGTGGTAGACTTCACAGCATTAGGTTTACGGTTGGACTTGATGATCTTAAGGGTCTTTCCCAACCTAAATGATTCTGTGGTTCTGTGATGCTACAGACAGAAGCAGTTGGGGATTCATCTGCTCAGCAGCTCATCTTCAGCGCACAGGTGCCCTGTCCTCAGTTGGGCATCATTCCCCAATGCCCCTTGGGTGGCTGAAGCTTGTCTCTCCCTCTCTGACTCATGCTCATTCTCCACCTGCGCAACAGCGACAAGGTTGAGCTCGTGTTTTCTCTGCTGGCCTCAGATCCAATACCTAAACTTATTAAGGAAAGAGGGGCCCTGGAGAAATATATGAGTGTCAGTCCAGGGATAGAAATGGGTGTTGCCATAGTAAAACTTTAGAGCATGAGCTAAAGAACCAAAATTTGGTAGCTAGACATTAAAAAATCCCATCTCTAAGATGTAGTTGGGAAAATCCTTTCATGTGCACTTACAAGCGGATGCCCTCTGTAAGCAGGAGCAGAAGAATTGAAGGCTACACAGCTAGACTGAGTTTGGCTCTGGGTTTCTCAGCTTTAGCAAATTGTCAGTGAGATCTCCTTCTACACCATGTGTCTTTGTGGACCACTCGTGAGCGATGTTGAATGAGGGCCCTGGTTCAAGAAAAAGTCTCTTCATCAGTCTGTTATAGAAGGAAAGCAGGTTTTGTCTTAAAATCATGCCATGCCTGAGGTTTCATATGAAATCCTAACTTTACTCGAAAGCCACATTTGGGAAAGCACCAGCTTGTCTCCCAGCAGCACTGACAGGGTGCAAGCAGTCATTTGAACCTAGTCTGACAAGTGGAGGAGAGCAGCTTTTCAGCCCCAAACCCCATTCCTCTGCAATTACTGACATGACAGCTCTGTGGTTATTGAGACGATGGATAAAAAACATAATGCCATGAAAATGCCACTCATTACGCTCTGCCAACTTCAATTTTGTGCCTTGTTCTCGGAGATGGGATGTACCAGGGTGCACCTCTGTTGTGAAGAGCAAACAGTGCCATTACTTCCTGGGTAACAATGAGAAGAAAACGAATAGAGGCTGAAATATGAAGTGCCGTTACAGGAAGTCAGTTCGCTATTAGCCTGTATTTGCTAGTGCAGTTACAGAGCTCAGCTCTGTTTAAAAACAAAACAAAAGCCAAACAAACAAAAAAAAAACCCACATAAAACCAGAAACACAGTTTGTGGCTCAAATTTAGATGCATGCCGGCAGCCTTTGGTACCAGTAATTGTCAGCGGAGTCCCCATGGACCTCCAGCTTTGGACTTCCTTAGAAATAACTTGCCTGATCTGGAGGCAGTGGGTTGACTTTGATTTATGTGACCCTGGTTCAAATCTTAACTTTGTAAAATAAACATTTTGTCTGCGGAGCTGAAAAGAAGCTACCTGTTTTGATCAGAAGTTTTTCTGGGACAAAGAGTGTTTCTCACTGTGTACCTAGCACAATAAGCATTGATCTCAGATGGAGCCCTGCTTTAATACAGTAATTAATGAAACAGTAACGATATTTCCTTTGTGCTAAGATCCGTGAGCAGGTTTCCGTGGCAACAGTCCATGCACAAGCTTCTTGCCTGTAGCAAATGTGAAGTTATTTGAATCATTTAAATTTTTCTAAAGAAAGAAGACTGGTGTAACTCAAATTAACTCAGATTTACTGCAAGACGAAAGTACACACAAGGGCAGTTGCCTCAGGTCTGCTGATGCACAGAAACTTCTTACCCTGCATTAGCTCACTGGTGTATTTGAACCCTCCAAGCTACCATAGGAGCTTTCATCTTAGAAATGTATGTATTTTCACTACATTTACTTTTTTCTCTCTCTAGACATTTTCTGTCAACAGAATCCATGCTTATTTTATACTAGGATTGCAGTGTGCATCACATCTTCATCTTTATACTTCCGAGAGGGAAGAAGAACATATTCTTGCCCAACTTCTTCAGCAGCTATAATGAACGAGCAGACAAACCCCAGGCTGGGTAAGAGGCAGAATAAACAGCAGGAGGAACTCTCTTTGCTTCTCTGGGAACCGAGGTCTCCCCTAGAAATAAAATCATACTGACTCCACGTTGTTGGGGTGGAACATGTCACCTGGGTCCTAGGCTCAAAGCGTGCTGGGTATATGAAGACTCAGGCAATTAAGTAGGTTTGTTTAATTTGACTGTGTGGAGGGAGAAGGAAAATAGCCAAATAATTTGGTATTTACAGGTGACAAATGAGTGGAATAGGAGACCTGCTCGTTTTTGTTGGCCTACTGCAAAGTTGCAGAAGGATGAGGGACATGGAATCCCATGCAGCATGATGCTTTTTGGCTGTTGATTCCCATATGTCTCTTCTGCCGAAAGAGATGTTCCCTGGGAGCAGATGGTGAGGCAGTTCTAAAAGAGAAAGTTTGGGATGGGGAGAATTATTCTAGACCAAAACTTTTTATAATGTATTTGCTGTATCAGTGAGTTCTTTCATAGCCAAGAAAGGCAAAGAAGCAAATGGCTCCTGGAGAAAAAGGAAAAGTATTAATTATAATCCACATCTTATAGGCATGTTCTTTCTAATGCGTGAGAAAGTGCCTCAGCAGATCATGAGACAGACAATATCAATAATCACTTGATTTCCCTTCCAGTGGGAAATTCTGAATACATCACAGTGCATTCATCTTTAAAAGGCTTCACTACTAATTTTTAAGGGAAAAAAAGCCAGCAAATATTTTCTTCCACTAGTTTTTTTCTTGTATTCATCCAGCATCATAGCCTAGAACTGTTGCTTGGCTATGTGTAAAAGGCTTGTATGAATGTGATCCTTTGGGCAAATCTGTACGGCAGGATGTGAAACATGTTGAGCTAATTGGGACATCAACAAAATTCATGATCAGGACCTGGTCTGGGATGGAATATTAGACTTGGATAATTTAATACTATCAGTTGATGTCTAAAATAAAAACATAAGCTTAACGTGGTGTTGGCGACTCGGTGGAAGAAGGTTCTTGGCTTCTACGAAATGTAAGGACACCTTCAGCTAAGTATTGAATTCAAAGCCAGACTTAGTAGAGATCAGAGTGAGGCTTTGGAGAATATCAGTTGATTTCTAATCTGTGAACCATGGATGTCTTACACCACTGTTGTTCCAATATTTTAGTTCAGATCACTCCTAGAGACAAGACATTGGGCCGGAAGGACCATGGAACCAAACTATTACACTCATTCTCCACCCACACAAAGTCTGGAAATGTGTGCCACTAAATTTAAGCCTGGAAAAGGTCCACATGGCAAAGTACCTAAAGAAAAGAGAAAGCTAAGTTATTCAAAAGCTCCTGCATTCTTTGTTTTTCAGGTCTAAAAATACTTTTGTGTGAGAGACTTCAAACCGCTTTTTGTGCTAAACACATGAATGGAAATCTCACTGCACTACATACATTATTTCACTAAAATAAATATTGTTACCTTTAATATTTAAAGAGATTTTTGAAACAGTCACAGAGGATGAAAAATACAAACCAGCAAAAACAGTCCGTGTCTGGGAGCCCTACAGAGGCATATTTCAACTCTCCTGCTTTAATTTCTTTAGCTCTCAAGGAATTCCGAGGTCTCTGAAATGGCATGCTGGGCAGGGAAAACAGAGCTGTTGTCCCCAGGGCTTCTGTGGCTCTTTATTATTCACGATCACAGGATTTTTTGTTCAGTGTAGGCTGAGGAACTGCATCATGTACTCCTCAAAGCTGTTGAACTAGCAAATACGCTAAATCCACTGCATCCCAAACACCAGCAGGCACTATCTAATCCTTAAGGTAGGACAGGGGACGTGGGATTTCCTTCATTCTGTCTGTGCCACCAGAGCAGAGTTCAGCATCTCTTGACGTTAATAGGAACTATGCTACTGGCTTTACTGGGACGAGGAAAATTAGTATGAGTGGAGATTCTTTTCCTTCATAGACTGATTTCAGATGAGTTTCCTTGCTTTAGCCCATCCCAGAGCTGTGTGGCTGATCCTGCTAGACCTGTAACAACTGAGCTTGTCCCTCTGTGATGCTGAGGAGACAGCCAGGGTGCCATGCAGTAAACAACAAACCTGTACTCCAGACACCTCTTCCCTCCAGGTGGCTTCACCGGAACACTCAAATTTTATGTGTGTCATATTATACAGCTGGATGATAAGCTTAGGAAGTTGTAAGGGAAGCACGTGAATGAATTCTCAGGCAGTGGATGGCAGGCCAAATGCAGAGTGATACTGAATAAAACTGGTCACAGTAGCTGGGACCAGAATTGCTAGCAAAAAAGCAAGCAGCCACCAGTTCTCTGTTGGATGTCCTTAATTCCTTTAATGTTGCAAATAGTAAAGGGGGGGAGAGAGAACCCATTGCTGATTTATTCATTGATGACCCTGGTGAAAGGTCTAGAGCACAAATCTTATGAGGAGCGGCTGAGGGAACTGGGGTTTAGTCTGGAGAAAAGGAGGCTGAGGGGAAACCTTATTGCTCTCTACAACTACCTGAAAGGAGGGTGTAGCGAGGTGGGGGTCAGTTTCTTCTCCCAAGGAACAAGTGACAGGCTGAGGGGAAACGGCCTCAAGTTGCACATGGGGAGGTTTAAATCAGGTATTAGTAAAAATTTCTTCACCAAAAGGGTTGTCAAGCATTGGAACAGGCTGCCCAGGGAAGTAGGTGAGTACCATCCCTGGAGGTATTCAAAAGATGTGGCACTTAGAAACATGGTTTAGTGGTGGATTTGTCAGTGTTAGGTTAACAGTGGGACTTGATAATCTTAAAGGTCTTTTCCAACCTAGGTGTTTCTATGATTCTATGATTCCAAATAGGTGAACTATGAGAGCTGCTGCCATCAGAAAAAATATCTATTACTTTGGAGACTGGTTAAACTAGAAGTACCCATATGGCTCAAGTGCATAGATGCATACACGTCTGTACATGTACTTGGCCATTTTTGAATTCTGCATTTCTGGATTAATATTCTGGGATCTGAGTTATTGCAAGGTAACACCGGAGTCATTCATACTGTGATGAATCAGATCCTTTCAATGCACAACATGCACAGTTAAATATAATGCAGGCAGCATAGCCAGTGAACTTAGGGCTGAATTGCAATGTCCATTTAAAGCAGAATTCAAATGCCTCTGCTTCCTCAGTCTGTTTCCCAATTATTGCGTTTCACCGTAACAGTGATTATGTATATTCCCCACATCTGGCACCATAGTCCTTCCCAAGGATCATTTTGTACTGCCCTCACCCATTTAACTGGAAAATTTCCACTCTGTTGAACGATGGAAGGATTGTCAAAAAAGGCTTATTTGGGGACTGTTCTCCTCCTTTATTTTCTATGGAGTTACACTCTCACCAAGTCTTATCTCGCAAGCAGTCAGAGAAAAGAGTATTGAAAGGCTCCTGGCAAGTTTATCGATTCCAGCTGCCTGCCTTAGGGCAGGGTAGACTATGTCCCATTTAACCATTCTTTTATGGAAATTTCTCAGAGAGTTTCATCAGATGGGGCCAACAGAGCCAAGCACATGCTCAAGAAGACATTCCAGTGAGATTTTAACTGAAAAACTCTTCATTTTCCTCAACTGCTTGTAGATGCTTCATGCTACTCAGAGATCACACATACCCAGGACCCTTCTTGGGCACTGAGCTCATCAGGCAGATGGTGGCCTCATCACTGGACTGTCTTTCTGTCCAAAACAGAACAGTTACATCCAAATTGCCTGTCGAGAACAGTCCTTGTCTTGTGCCAGTGCTTCAACTTGTGTGGAAATTGTTCAGGACAGCGTTAGCTAGTCCAGGCTGCAACAGTGCCAGGGACTGTTGTAGTGGTTTAGCAGAACAGATAATTAATTGAGTGTTTAATTCTGTCTGTGACACTGTTTATTGGTAGTATAAGTCCAGCTTTGGAGTTTTCCTTCACTACATGCTGACAGTCTGGTCTTGGTCCGCACATCTTCACTGTACGCAGTGCTGAGCACACCCATGTTAAGTCAGTGTGTGGCTACGAAATACTCAAATTTGGTGACTTCTCAGCTAATTTCATTTGCAAAATGTGAGTTTTCTTTTCAGTTCTGCTCACATTTGATGGATCTGACTTTGCTGTGGAACAAAGGAGAGGTGTTCACCACAGAGCACTGCACGAAAGGAGATTCTGTGGGTTAAAAAAGATGTTATTTCTTGGGACAGAGGACCCCTCATCAGGGTCCGAGCTGATGGCATTGGATATCTGCTGTTGACCCAGGCTCTCTGGGGACAGGGATGTCCAGGCTGTATCCCTTGTGCTGCTGCAGCTGCAGCCAAGCACTAGCATGCAGGGTGCATACTGAAGCATTTCTCAGTGCTTGCCCTATTACTATTTATATAGCAGGCATGCCTCTGTCTCCTTGCCATTCTTTGATCCTGCTGCCATGAAACAATGCCAGAGAGGGACTCAGCTAGTTATTAAGAATCTACTTCCAGCTTTGCTTTCCCAGCCTTCACCTTTTCCTGCTAAGGGGGCCTCTTCTCTTGGTGAAATGATGCAATTAAATCTCCTCAGCCATCTCCTTACTGGCCTCTTGGTGGTAGTCTTAACACAGCATATTCACTGGCTGCCTTTAACTAAAGGCATCCATCTCCACCCTACTCGAGGAGAACTAACATTTTTAAGTGGATACTAAATATGTACAAAGTTTATGGACACAAAGCAAGATTTTTAAAGGATTTGCCAGAAATACAGAAGCTGTGAGTCGGTGATCCATGCTGACTTACTTCAGGGCTTCACCTGTTGTGCAAAGCCCAGCGCCGAGATCTGTCAGATATCCCTGAAGCACAGATGTTTGGATTCAGTCCGTACAGTGAGGCAACAAAGGCAAAACGAATAGGGAGGTTGTCATTTGTATCCTTAGCAGTTTTTTTAGTGCCAGGCAAAAAACTAAAAAGTGTTTTGCCACACTGCCCTCATGAACATTCTCTGGTGAATACAGTGACAGGTTTACCTCAGTGTCTCCTTCCTAATGGAGACCCAAATGTCCAAGGAACAGCCTAACAGTACGGAGGAAATACCATGTGGAGTCTGAGAAATTCAGGGTGCATGAGATTTGTTAGAGCCTTCCTGCAAACATCCATCCTGTGTGCCAAAACAGGGTTGACACCTATGTACGTATTTAGAAAATCTCCAAGAAGCATCAGGGTGAAAGTGAGGAGAGTTTCAACTAGTCGTTAGAGTCAAAGTCTAAGCATGAGATCTAATCTTGTGTTAAGAACAACTTAAAACAACTGCCCCAAGCTCAGCTCTCGATCACCAAAAAGCCATTGGCAGATAAAACTGACCTCAAAGTTTGGGACACATGATTGGAATAAGCAGAATCATACCTTGCAAGTTAAGTTACTCAAACCGACTTAATCTTCCCACTGTTGACCAGTCATAACCTGAAAAATATTTTTTTTTTTGCTAAACTTTTGTTGATGGGTTTAAAGCCTGATTCATACCATGGATCTGCTCACAGTTCTATTTGGTGGCTGCCTTGGCCACTCAAACTACTAAATATTCTGCTCTACAATGAGTTGAATGAAGGCTTCTTCTAAAGCAGAAAGTAGTTACTAAGGAGATAATACATAACCAATATATATAAAGATATTTGCTAAACAGATGCTATATGCTGAAGATATTTTGTGTGGCTGCATTTAGGTTGGGGGAATTACTGCCCCTTTCAAGTCTGCCTGAGCAGGTATGAAGCTGGAAGGCCTTTAGTGCATAATTGCACTGGTAGTTGATATGTTCCTGTGGCAGCAGCTCTTTTGGCAGATCTTCTGTCCCTCCCCACATTCCATCAAGTTGCTTTTTACAGGTAAGGTGGAGTCTGAGGAATTCAGGGTGCATGAGATCTGTTAGAGCCTTCCTGCAAACGTCCATCCTGTGTGCTGAAATAGGGTTAAGACCTATGTATGTATTTAGAAAATCTGGTAAGGTAACACCAGATGAGGGTCAACGGCTTTTATACTGATATCAGGTATTCTAAGCTGTCAGATTCCCCAAGATTTCCCAAAGACGCAACTCAGTTTTCCCATTTTGAGGTCTTGGGGAATAATTTCACATGAGGTAGCTTTTCCCATTTACCCTGTGAAGCAGAATAAAAAGGCAAGGTGGACATAATAGAGAAAGGGAGAATGTCAGACATGACTATCATCAGATAAAGATATCACAACTATAGAATTAGAAGCAAATGGCATTACAAATCTACTACAGAGTTATGTCCAGCCCCTTCTCTTCTCCTACTAACCCCATCAGGTAACTGTTTAAATGAAGATATGTGGTCCTTATATCCTTTGCCATTCTCTGAGACCACTAAAATAAGAAGCTTCCAACACCTGCTGCAAGCATATTAATAATCAGATGAAAAATTAATGCCTACAAATCCTCAGAGTTAACTCTCCCCTTCAGCCGTTCTCAATTAGTAAGAAAAAAGAATGCCTGCAGGAAGGAAACAGGCCCTAAATATCTGCCTTAGGAGGTCCCTTTAGAGATCATAATTGCAGGCAGGGTAATGATTAAGACATGGGGATTTTGCTGACTCTGTAATGAAACACGGAATGCTGTGTGTGTAAACACTACCCCTGTCACTGCTAGAGCTATGAGGTGTGCAAAGGGGCTGCAAAGTCCCCTTCTTCCTTGTACGTTGCAGGATAGGCCACCTTATTGGCCCAAACATCACGTATGGGAGCCAGGAGACCTGGTCTCAGTCCTTGTTTTGTCACTGTCTGGGTAAAGGTGGCCAGTTGTCACAGAATAGTATGGGTTGGAAGGGACCTCTGGAAATCATCTAGTCCAACCCCCTGCCAGAGCAGGGTCACCCAGAGCAGGTTGCACAGGAACGTGCCCAGGTGGGTTTGAAATATCTCCAGAGGAGACTCCACCACCTCTCTGGGCAGCCTGTGCCAATGCTCTGGCATCTTCAAACTAAAGAGTTTTTCCTTATGTTGAGATGGAATTTCCTGTTGTCCGGTTTGTGCCTGTTGTCCCTTGTCCTGTTGCCAGGCAGCACTGAAAAGAGTCTGGCCCCATTCTCTTGACCCGCCTTTCAGATATTGATAAGCATTGGCAAGTTGTCATCCCATTGATCGTTGATCAGTTGTCATCTCATGTTTGTGTCTCAATTTCCCTTTCTGTAAATGTCTTAAGCAGGACATCATTTTCTGTAAATGTCTTGAGTAGAACAGATTAAAACTGCTCTCTCTGTCTGAGGTTTCACTTCCTTTATTCATCATAATCTTAAAAAAATCAACATTTTTGCCCGTCTCCTGTTATTCCTTCAATTCCTCACCCTTTTTGAGCTCAGCCTTTAAACCTGCAGCATTTTGGCTTGATACCTGCCCTCAAAGTGGCTGCACTGCCTCCAGGGAGGCTCAGGCACTGTCCCCCAGGTCTGTGTTGCTGTGGCCTCCTTGGACGCAGTGTAACCCCAAATGCCAACTCCACCCTCAGGATCCTCTTTCCTTCCTCCTCCACTGTTGCTGGCTGCATGCATCTCCCCTTGGAGATATGAAGAACCATAGTGAAGGCAGGAACAAAGCCACCAGGTTTAGCACAATCTCTCACAGGGACCTTTCCTTATCTGCTGCTTGCAGTCTGCCTCTGTCACCTTGGCACACCTCTGGCTGCCCAAATATGAGCAATGTCAGCAAGACCCCATTGGAGCCAACAAGTAATTTTTACTCCATTTCTCTGGGGAAAAGCTCTTATTCCTTTCCACACCTCTGAGCAGAACTTGAAATCAAAACCTCCATGCTGCCTCTCAAACACTCCTGGCTTTACCCTTGCAAGGAAACAAGGCAACAACTCTCTAGGGCCTCACTGGGAGTGGAGAAAGGCCTTTTTCAAAATTGGATTGAGAGCAGTGTGGGGACAGGATGAAACCCAGCGACTTTGTGCATGCCCAGCTGAGTTGTTGTGGAAATTAAAAGTTGATCGCACTTTTTTCTGTGCTCTCTCGCTCTTTGCTTTCTTCTGCCGGAACCTTGGAGCTCAAGCAAATGGGTGTTATTATGTGCTCCAGGTGATTTACAGCGGCAGAAATGAAGCGAACTGCCCATTAAGGGTTACAATTGCTAGAATAAGAGAACCAAAATATTATCTTGCTCAAGTACCTGCTATCCCTCACTTTGTGGCAGCGGCAATGTGAATAAGTCCCCGCAGACTACCACATCAGGCAGCCTTCCTTCTGCAGGGGTTGCGGAGGTTGTGGCAGAGGGGAGCTGACAGGGAGGTCCTGGGCTGCCTTGCAATGCTGCTGACAGTTGGTTAAGGATGTGCTGTGGTTAAGGAGTTTTTATCTATTTGTTTGCTCTGTATTAACCTTTTGGCTTCAATTGTAGGAATTTCACATGAAGCCCCATTCTGAGAGGAGTGTTATCTCTCATTTAGCTCATCTTGGCTGGGAAAGATAGTCTTGGAAGGGTCTGTCTGCGCTGGACACTCTTCAAGTATTGGACGTTTGGATGAATGAAAAGCTTGCTGAAGGTAAGTACAGCTCTGCCAGCAAGGTAGGGCACATAAACATTGCCACACGATTTCATTTTGTTATTCCCGTTGCTCCATTTTTCATGTGAGCTTGGCTTTCTATAGATTTCTGTCTCGAGGGCTAAGTATTGTGTAGACTCTCTAATATATACTAAGAGTTGAGCTCACAGTTTACCGTTTTCTACAATGCAGGAGTTAATAAGGACTTGAAACTTGTTAAGATAATACACAGGCTCCTTCCCTGTGCCAAAATTGGTTTAGATTCATCAACATATTTAAAGAAAAGGCAGACATATGTATGCACAGGGGTGGAGGGTTCGTGTGTTCAAATCCTGATGTATATAAAGGGAAAGAAATCCTCCTTTTGCCAGATTACAAAAGAGGGAGGAAGGGGAAATGTCCTTTTTAGGGAAAAGAAATTTGGTCTGCAGCACAGCGCTTGAGGAAAATGGAGCCAAAGTCCTGTCCCAATTCACAAAGCCATGCTTCCTGATATAGCTGCTGTGCTGTCTGAGCGTCAGGAAGATGCCCTGTTTGCTGGGAGAGGCAGCCAAGTAGAACAGAACAGGAAGGCTTAAAATGAAGTTGACTTATCTCCTCCTGTGGTCACGTGGGCATCTCCTTGGTGGCACTGAGAACTTCTCGAACATCTGTTTTTTAAGTTTTTTTCTACCCAACTTAATCCGGCAAGGACAGAGATCTGTCCCTAAGATATTCTTAGAGTGCAAATTTGCTTTTCCAGTTGGACTTCCATCCCAAATTGGGTGAACAGCTCATTTAAGTGTTGGCTTAACAAAATGTGTCTCCAAATCTTAAAGAAGAGAGACTTAGAATAATTTGATTAGGTACCACTGAGGCAGCTGGTGGAGAAATGTCTGATGATACAGCTACTGTGATGGAAGATATGGTTTCAGCTCATAACATTGCTTGCTTTTACAGTAACAAACTCAACATAGTTATTTGTTTTCTGGATATGCCAAATTGAGCTCCCAGGAATTTATGAAACTTTTTTGGTTTGATAAGGAAACAAGGGTTTTTTGATTTTTTTTTGTTTGTGTTTTTTTTTTTTTTTTTTTTCTTGTAGAACCATTTTTTGGTGAATATTTTGCACTACCATAGCTGATGTGATAAGCCAGATATCACCTGATCATACTCTATGGCAGGCCATGGCGTGCTGTGTCTGGATGCTCAGTCTATGTCCATATCTGATTGTGCAACTGCTCCACCAAAACACCTGGTAATCTTATAATTTGGTAAATATGAGTCTAATTTTGTTGGTCTTCCTTCCTAAATAAAATACTTAGTAATGATTGCTGATAAAATATAATCCTTGCAGACAAAAGCGTTACTCAGATTCAGCTATGACCCTCACCATCATTAATTTTCTTCTACTTCTTACTATGGAGCAACTTGATAAGAAAGGTGTAATCCAGTTATGAATTTTTCCTCCATTTTGCGTCTAATAATACAATGCCTTTTTGTGAGCAGTTTGATAAAGTTAATAAAGGCATGGTTGTGGACATCTGTAGCTTTTACAAACCCACATGTTCTGAAACTTGCACTAAAGCCTTTAGGGAGCAGACCAGTGTAAGTGAAATTCCTGAGCATGAATGAGTGTGTCAGAGCAGTGGGGCCACTGGGCAACCAAGGCTCTGCTGTGTGATTCTCTGTAACCACAAAGTAAGGCAACGTCTGTTCCTTGAAGTGTCTGTTCATGGGCAGATGAGGGAGAGTTATGCAAAGAAATGAGGCTGATGAGGACCAGCTGAATGACCCTATGACAAACAACAAGATTCGGGGACTGAATGGTGACCTTTGGAGCCCTTGGTTAATCCCCAGCCCTGCTTGCTTTCATAGTTCTTTTGTATTTGCACAAATGGATATCTACAGGTACTGTTATCAACATTCTCACAATTAAAAGTTCCTTTTCCAATCTCTACCAAAACAAACAGAGGTCTAAGAGAAAACTCTTGTAATACCTGATAGGGATGGAGCTGACTGAACTTTGCATTATTCTAGACTCGTTCATTATTTCAAAGACAATACCTACCTTCCGTAGGGTTTTCTTTTCTAAAAAAAAAAAAAAAAAAAAAAAATTGTAAGATTTCAAAAAGAATATTATTACATGTCAAGATCTTTTTCAAGGATTCTTTAGAGAAAACATTCACAGAATTGTTATCATTTTCTATTAAAACCTTCTATTAAACTATTTTTTTCTAGCCTGGATTGTAAGGAAGCATGTATATGTGCACTGCAAGCTGTATTGCGGTTCCTATTGAAAGTATTTATGAATAGCACTAACTAAATCCTACCTAGATCAATGGAACACACTTGTGTGAGCTTGTACACATGGCACACACTTGTAGACGTTGTGTATATGTGTGAACATGCATTAAGTAAGCTCAGCAGCTTCTAAAATTTGCATTTCATGACCTTGGTTATGAGCTGCCCCTTTGAAAAGCTGAAGAGAAATGTTCTTAACCATGAAAATAATGAAATAAAATGAAATTGAAATGAAATTGAAATAAAATAAAATAAAATAAAATAAAATAAAATAAAATAAAATAAAATAATATAAACAAAATGAAACAGGACAAAACAAAACAAAGTATTAAACATTATCCCTGTTTGGTGATCAGCAAAGAAATCTTAGTAAGGATAAATCTTCCTTTTATGTTTGGTCTACTGCACTTGTATATACATATATACCTATTACCATCTAATTGTAATCCATTAATTGAATTAAATCACCTTCTCTGCTATTTCCCATTCAGGGAAGTAAACCAGTTAATCTGCAAATGTTGAGAATACCAATCATCAATTGCATGGAAGACGTTCCCTGACTTAAAAGATGGAAGGATCGTCACACTTCTGGGATTCACTGTCTTCTCTATCACATTAGTTCCCCCATTAATGTGTCTCTAGAAGGAAGAGGGCGAGTCCTTCCAAGCCCCTGGGAAGGAAAATATCAAAAGAGGTTGTGGCTGCCCCATCCCTGGAGGTGTTCAAGGCCAGGCTGGATGGGGCTTTGAGCAGCCTGGTCTGGTGGGAGGTGTCCCTGCCCAGGGCAGGGGGTTTGGAACTGGGTGATCTTTAAGGTCCCTTCCAACCCAAACCATTCTGTGATTCAATGATTCTAAGGGAGACTTTATGGATATTTATGCTTTTCAGGTGAAAGGAGCCCAGGCTCAGCTGCTTGGCTGGTGTTGACCAGCCCAGCTCCAGCAGCAGTGCTGTCAGTAGAATCATGCTGGCTGATGTTGTCCCAAAAAATAAGGGTTCCTCACCCAGTGCAGAAAAGCCAATCAATACACCGAGTCGAAATATTTGGGTTTATTTCAATTCTGCAGAATAGGGTGCTAGGCATCTAACACACCCAGCACACCCTTTAGCAAAAACTTAGGGTCCTTTTATACAAATTAATAACAAAGAAGAAATCACATAGAAATAGCTGATTGGTTACTTATACCTTACATCACAAAAAATTATTTGCGCATGTCCTAAATTTTGTCTATCTTACTATACTAGGGAAGTCCTACATTTACATATAAAATCTCCTCCTAGAGGTGTGTGGTTTTTAGTATTATAATTAGCTAAGGTAACGAGCGGTTATACTTCCATCGTATTGGCTACCTCTAGGTTACTTTTTAAATTTTATATCCTGTTGCGGTTCCTGGTTAGTCTCGAGGTAGGTAGCTGCAGACATTAGTCTTAGAGACTTTCCATTCTCATTGTCACAGTCTCATAATGGACTGTCATGGTTGCTCAATTTTGTAGATCCTTCACTCCTTTCAACTTTGCATATTTTTTAACTCCTTCTGACATCAATGTCAGCTAAGGGCAGGAGGCAAAAGCAACATCCTTTGCTTGTCTGGCATTTCAAGAGTAACACCATCAAATATTGTTCAAATTTATGATGTTTTACCCACAGTGGGGAGCAGCCAGCCTTTCTTTTCCCATGCATGTTCCGGTGACATTAAGACCTTTTGCTTTTGCAGACAGCCCCTGATGCCCACCCAAACGTACCCAACACATGATAGATCTCAACAGTTCCTGGCACGCTCTGTGACATTTCTTCCATCTTGACTTTGGCTGCAGTCAGGACTTCTCTTAGATGAAGGGCTCCTAGATGAGCCAGAAAACCGTTTTACTTTTCATTACCACCATTGTGGGCTGCTGCTGTCTCACAGCACAATGAAGGGTCTCCAACTCTTGTGATCTCTTCTGGCTCAGCTCTTTTTCTATGTACTCCCATGGTTCTAGAGTCATGTGTGGAGGAACCAGGATAAGAGTTTCCCTGCAGGGTTGATGACCAGTGAAGAAGTCATCAGTGACACAATATCTGCTGTCTGCATAGGCAGTGGAAAATTCAGAGCAGGAGGCAATTGGCATTCAATTTGAGTGTCCTACCTCCTATACGAGACTTCTAACCCCAAGAAACTGAGGTCACCTGCCTAGACCAATGCTAAAGAAGATTATAAAGTGGCCCAAGTCCAGCATGGAAGGCTGAATGCAACTTGCCCCAGAAAACTTGGCAATGCATTTCCCTGTGAATTGTTTCTTAGGATATGTCAGGGCTCCAGATAGATGATGAGCTTTAGGCTCATCCCTTATCCTGCTTACCTGACGGATACTACCTGTTTTAAGTGATGAGGGCTGCTGGGACATCAGTTCCAGGTATTTATCTATATAACCATCCCTTGGCTGTGAACAGCTCCCGATTTGTGCCAGGACACGGGAAAGGAAGGGAAATTCTTCACTTGTGAGGGCTGCTTGGGCACCAGCTCGGTGATGTTGGACACAGCAGGAGGTCTGTGGAGAACCAGACACTCTTGTTGACACTTAATATCTTTCTACAGTTCATGGGAAAGAAAAAGAAAAAAGAAAAAGAAAAAGGATGTCTTCACTCAAAGACTGATAGAGATTTTAGGATGAAATAAACTTCCCTCTGGAGACATCCATTTGTCTCACTGACCATGGCAGGAGCTGAGAGTAACTTTTCAGAGTCTGGTGCCAGGTGACAGTGTTAGATATGTACTAAAAACCAGTTTTTAAAGGCTAATGGCCCCTAATTGTTGGGGGCTGGCACTAAGGGTGATGTTTAGATGGTGTCCTCTGAAGATCATCTCTAGTCCTTCAGCTCCCTTCTTCAGGGTTTAGATAGTACTGCTTTGTTCCCTCTGCCAATATTTAGATTTTCTCTTGAGTGAAGAGTCGTCTTCTACTAAGAGGAGCTGAGGCAGTGTCTCTGCAGTGCCCACGGTTGCAGAGCAGACACAGCCGTATTAGGGGGAAAGAAAAAAAAAAAAAAGCAGCAAAATCCTTACTCTTGGCAAAGCTACAAAACCTGCAAGGACAGGATTAGATCTGTGCTAAATAATTCAGGCCTGGGTCCAGGTGTCTCTCATGCATGTTGCTTTAGCAGAGTGGCTGTTCTTGGCTAGTCCTGACACATTGCTTTTAGGTTGCGTGCTGATTATGATAAAGGTTTATACTGTCAGCAATAAGCAAAGCTCCTATTAATTTTTGCTGCTTGGGTTTGAGGCATTACCAACCTGCTCATTAGCATATGTTATTGTCTTCCGCTTTTTTTTGGTGGGGAAACATTTCTTCCCCCATTGATGAATGTCTCTTTTTATAGTAGATACCAGTGATTTCTGTGATGCATGTGCTTCCTATTTTCCACTTTGCAGAACACCAGACAGTCATGAAAAATGGTTACAATAAGTTGTCCATGTAACCCATATGCAGAAAAACTGGCCTGCCTTTCAGGACAGGCAGGGAAAGATGGTGTAATTTAAAGGAAAGTCTGAAGTTACCAGTAAACTGCAATAGATGCAATTATCATCTGCTAAAAGTTCATGTGTTGCTTGTGCCAGGGAATTGTCAGTCACCAGGGACTAGTGGTGGGGTCACATGTAAGAGTGCTGTTTATGTGCTATTTTCTTTTTATAGCTTCAATCAATAAGCAGATTGAGCTGAGCTGGATCGATCCTTCTGAGTTTTATTTACAATTATACTTTAATGGTTAATACAGCAGTGCTCTATAACTGAACATGCTACAGCAATTGTTTCTGAGGCAATGTATCTTTAGCTCAGCCTGAATCCTGCTGAACTCAGTGTGTTTAGAGCAGCAGAGCCGTGCTTAAGCCCTTTGCTAAGTGGGGAGCTACGCAAGGCTTTGCGAGATGATGAAGGATGGTGGCAAAGGCTAGTTACTCAAAGGAAGACAGACACACAATGTTCCCTCATTAGTGGATGAAGAAAGAGCCTCCTGCAGAGGGCAAGGCAGTGCAAGGGTAATTTTCTGAAGGGATTTCCATTTGTTATTGGGTGAACCTATGAAAAATCTGCCGCGCTTAAGCTTAGTCTTTTGCGAAGACTTTTCTTAGAGGGTAGCATCTCCTTAACGAACAACCTCACCTCTTGTTCCATGAACGCCTCCCCTATTTGCCCGAAGCCACCCACGCCTGCAGTCCCGCGCTGATGTGCCAGCAGTTAGGGATGAGAACTGCTTGTGAGAAAAGGAGAGCAAAAACTGCAAGTGTGGAGCATCTGGTCTTTCCAAAGGTCTCCACTGCTCTTGCCACCACAGAAGAAGCTGTTCAGGATGTTTCTGGGAAAGGGTTGTTAATCTTGCCATCAAAGATCTCTCTTTTTAAAACGGTCCTCGTGCAACCTTTATTAATTAAAATGCTAGGCGAGCAATATTCCAAAAATACAAAATTAGATTCTGATCTCCATTCTGTGCACATAAATCTGTGTTACGTACACAGGTCTCAGTTCCATAAATGTATGCTACTGAAGATGCAACATGTTCTCTATGTTCTCTAGATATGCAAGGAAGATGATAGCCTGAAGAAGTTAATTAATATACACCTGCTACTGAGAAGCCCCAAGCTTCTCAGTAAGTTTAAACCGGTTTATTCACACAAACTAGAAACGCAAGAGGTGCAACAACGTCAAGTTGTCATGAATCAGAACCAGAAGGTTCCCATTTCATGGAGAATGAAAATTCAGTCTAATGAAAATCAAAGACAAACCTCCTCATGCTTCCAGCTGGACTCATGTTCTCTCTTCTGGAGACTTTAAGCACCTTGCCAAGCACAACTTGTAAACTAACAACAGCCAAGAATAGGCTCAGAAGGCCTAAACACTGTTTCTGTTCTTTTCCCACTAAATCTGCTGTCTCTCGGTAAAGGTGAAACCGTTCTTTTTTTTCATAGACTGGCAAGAGGTATGAGACTAAAATACAGTTAAATCAAAAGAAGAGCAACACTCAGTGGACAAATCCTTGGTAAAGCCCATTCAAGTCAACAGAGGGGGTGTCCCACAGTGGCTAATATCTCTCGTCAAGTGTAACACCAATACCAATCACCCTTCATGCCTTTGTATAGGAAAGGACTAAAAGATAATCAACCTTGGTCATACTCCTCACGAATTCAGTGAGGGGAAAAAAAAAAAATCCCACAAAGGACCAGTTTCCCTTCAATATCTAGAAAACCAAGAAACCTTCATAGGAACATCTCAGTTGTATTAAATTTGTCAGGATATTAGTAAAATACTACAATAAAATAGCAATATTTCATTTTGACTTCATCATACCCAATAATAATTGAAACTACAAAATCAGGGCTAGAAAAAAGCAATTCCTTTCTTTTTTAAATAGTTGAAGCTTTACAGTTTGTTTTCATTTTGCATATGAACAGATGGCAACTTTTGCTGTTACAATTTTTCATCACAAAAGACTGATTGATTCTCTAGTTGTTAGGGCATTTATCTCTTATGGGGAAAACTTAAGTTGAAATTCCTGCTTTGAATCAAATAAGGCAGGTTTTTCAACCTGTGTCTCTTTCTGTGCTAACCTCTAAGCTATCATTTTTTAAAATACTATTGATTTCTTTTTTCCTGAGCTGGCATACCTCCCTATTTAAATTCTGTCCTGTATGCGAGAAACCTTTCTTGAGAAAAATTTAACTGAATGTTGTCACATACAACTTAACATTCCAATGCTGGCTTTTTCTGATTAGAAGATTCTGTTTGGATAAATGGGCATGATCATGGAGAACTCTGCCTCTGTTTAATAATAAAAAAAAAAAAAAAAAAAAAGAAAAAAGAGAGAGAGAAAACCTGGCCAACTCTCCCTCTTTTCTTCTTCCAATGGCTACAAAATTACTGCTTTCAGTAAAAATGAATATAAACATGAGAATTATTTAGGAGGATTTCTGGACAACAAGTAAGTTCCAATCTGTAATTTGGTCCAGTTTCTAAACCAATGTCTGAAACTCAGTAAACCCACTAATTCAGGAGCTGAAACAAAAAGGGAAATGGAAAGTGCATAAGCAGGAAAATCTACGTGTGATTTTTTCATTTCACTTGCTACAGCAGTTTCTTTACTGCCATTTTGTTTTTGTCAAATTAAATATTTGATATTTAAGAGTTAGTATTACAGGAACTCTTATCTCATGTTATCACAAATATTATCTGTCCTGCTGATGTTATTGCAGGATCCATCTACTTTTTTTTCTAGTTTTTCCTCAGTAACTACAAAATTTTCAGTTATTATTGGGTAGGCGTGCGCATGTAGTGACACTTTCATAGCTAAATACCAGAAATTTACCTCATCTCTTCCTTCCCAATATACCAGGAAACTATTAAAATCATTTCCTCGTTCTGTCTGCTACCTATTTAAGCAATTATTTTAGCTTTTTTTCTAGAACTAGAAATAGGTTTTTCTTATTTTTAAAAGACAACTGAGATTCTTTTAGGGTAATTTGGTTCATGGGAACTGGACATTTATGAAAATAGTAAAGCCAAAGCCAGATAAAAATTCACCAACAATCGTAAGTCTCTCTACTAAGTTGTGATAGCTGCTAAAGCTGCATGAATCTTTTCTTAACTACAAGGAATTCCCTGATGTGCCCAAGATGTCCCCTTTCTAAGAGGAACCACATATTGTCTCCCTGATTGGTCTTTTCCAAAGTGAACCCGTAGCTGAAGTTTCCTCCTTGTCCCCTTCTTCTTCATTATTTGTATTCAGTCTTTGATTTGGGTCTTTTCAGGTCTAGTTCCATATCTGATCTGTTTCTACAATCATGATACGTCATCCTTGAGGAACTCCTGATGGCATTAAATGTTTCTTTGATCTCTTTGGGGCCAAGACTTTACCGTACATACCGTGTTACTGATAAAGCATGTGAGCTCTTTTATCTACTCAACTCTTTTCACTGCTATGTGTATGTCACCAAGTTCTGAGTTTAAATGAAGTTGAAATAAAAAAGTTACCTCTCTCTTTTCTTTTCTTTCTTCTTTTCTTTTCTTTTCTTTTCTTTTCTTTTCTTTTCTTTTCTTTTCTTTTCTTTTCTTTTCTTTTCTTTTCTTTTCTTTTCTTTTCTTTTCTTTTCTTTTCTTTTCTTTTCTTTTCTTTTCTTTTCTTTTCTTTTCTTTTCTTTTCTTTTCTTTTCTTTTCTTTTCTTTTCTTTTCTTTTCTTTTCTTTTCTTTTCTTTTCTTTTCTTTTCTTTCCTTTTCTTTTCTTTCCTTTCCTTTTCTTTCCTTTCCTTTCCTTTCCTTTCCTTTCCTTTCCTTTCCTTTCCTTTCCTTTCCTTTCCTTTCCTTTCCTTTCCTTTCCTTTCCTTTCCTTTCCTTTCCTTTCCTTTCCTTTCCTTTCCTTTCCTTTCCTTTCCTTTCCTTTCCTTTCCTTTCCTTTCCTTTCCTTTCCTTTCCTTTCCTTTCCTTTCCTTTCCTTTCCTTTCCTTTCCTTTCCTTTCCTTTCCTTTCCTTTCCTTTCCTCTTTCCTTTCCTCTTTCCTTTCCTTTCCTTTCCTTTCCTTTCCTTTCCTTTCCTTTCCTTTCCTTTCCTTTCCTTTCCTTTCCTTTCCTTTCCTTTCCTTTCCTTTCCTTTCCTTTCCTTTCCTTTCCTTTCCTTTCCTTTCCTTTCCTTTCCTTTCCTTTCCTTTCCTTTCCTTTCCTTTTTCTCTTCTGTTCTCTTTTCTTTATTTTAAATTCTGTGATCTCTAAAGAAGATTTTGCACTTTCATTCATTTACTTATCCTGTGGCAGATGCATCATCTTTCCCCCTTGGCCTTTCTTCTTCTTTGAGTTTTTCTATGCAGACCCATGAAGTGCTATGTGCCATGTGCAGAATCATCAAGTATCACGTATTTAGCATAAAGCGTCATAATTCTCACATAACTTGCTTGCTAACTTTATGAATACAGATGGCTAAGTATAAAAAAGAGGAACCCTGCTAGTGCTTCCCAAAGAAAACTGCAAGGTGAATTCAATATGCATAAACCAGCCCAGAATCAGCACAAGCGATGTTCTGAACCCATATGCTCATTTTATGGGACATGAGAAAAATGTAACCACAGGACAGACATTTCTTTGTGAATCTCTTCCAATGAACCTTCTAGTTTGATTAAATATCTAAGGTTTTGTTTTCCCCCCAGCCCCAATATTGCTTGGTCTTGAACAATGTAGCAGTATTGGTGTTGCAAAGTCTTTTACTTAGACCATAGGAACATAGAATAATAGAATGATAGAATGGTTAGAGTTGGAAGGGACTTTAAAGGTCATCTAGTTTCAAACCCCCTGCCATGGGCAGGGACACCTCCCACCAGACCAGGCTGCTCAAAGCCCCATCCAACCTGGCCTTGAACATTTCCAGGGAACATTCTTCTCTGGCCCCAGTTGCACCAGCAGAAGAAGCTAATGTCTTCATCTGCGCCTTCTCAGAGTTTTCCGTCTCCTCTTTTCTGCCAGAGATGCTGTTTCAGCATAATTTCCAATCTGGGCCTGTTAGCTGCGTGCTTTAAAACAGTCTAGCTTTTTTTTGACCTAAATTTGTGGAGGTACAGTCAAGTGCACCACTCAGCAAGAGGTGGCTGAAACATAGTGTCCTGCTGTCTTCATGACACCACAAACTAATCAAGAGACAAAAATATGAAATACATTTCAATATAACAAGTTTGTGATTTAGACTGAGCTCATGGAGAGTTTATGAATGAATGTGCTCTGATATTGTGCTGAATATCACTGTTGATTCCCAGTTCTTTCTGTTTCACTGCTACAACCGACTACAATAAAAAAGTGGAGGGTTTGGACAGTGATAGTCTGGGCTGGAAACCAGGACAAGTTGGGGTGCAGGAGAGACAAGTAAGGTCTTCCTCTCTTATCAAATCCAGGCTCTTACCCTACGCTGTTCTTAGAGCATCAGCAACAAGAATTTTGGGCCCCTCTGCTCTGCTCTGGTGAGACCGCACCTGGAATACTGCATCCAGCTCTGGAGTCCTCAACACAAGAAGGACATGGACCTGTTGGACCGGTCCAGCAGAGGGCCACAAAGATGACCTGAGGGCTGGAGCACTTCTGCTATGAGGACAGGCTGAGAGAGTTGGGGTTGTTCAGCCTGGTGAAGAAAAGGCTCTGGGGAGACTTTATAGAGACCTTCCAGTACCTAAAGGGGACCTACAGGAAGGATGTTGAGGGACTCTTTATCAGGGAGTATAATAATAGGATGAGAGGTAATGGTTTCAAATTGAAAAAGGGGAGATTTAGATTGGATATCAGGAAGAAATTCTTGACTCTAAGGGTAGTGAGGCACTGCAACACGCTGCCCAGGGAAGTTGTCAATGCCGCATCTCTGGAAGTGTTCAAGGCCAGGCTGGATGAAGCTTTAAGCAGCCTAGTCCAGTGGAAGGTGTCCCTGCCCACAGCAGGGGGGTTGGAACTAGATGATCTTTAGGGGTTGGATGGGACCTCTGGAGATCATCTAGTCCAACCCCCCTGCCAGAGCAGGTTCACCCAGAGCAGGTTGCACAAGAATGCGTCCAGACGTGTTTTGAATGTCTCCAGAGACAGAGACTATACCACAGCTTCTGCAGCTGTGATAACTTGATAACTGTTTTGTACATTGGCCCTCGCTGGAAAGCACTAGGTGTATTTTAAATCTATGGGAAGAAATTTTTCCGAGCATTAAAATGGTGAAAAAATTAAATATTTATAATGTACTCATCCTCTTTTTTGAGCCCTTCAGGACATGGCCTGCTTTTCATGCCTGTGATGGTACCTTAGACTTTGGACGTTGAAATAAAGACTGTATGTTGGATGCTGGCATAGTCAGCTTGAAAGACTGATCAAGCTTATTTGCCTCCTGCTTAGAAACCTATCAAAAAATGCCAAGAATTAAACTATGGGATTAGGAAGCCTGCCATTTCTAAAATTTGTGGCACTAGCAATTGACTTAATGCCTTGGCGGGGAACAGGCTATGCAAGGATTCACTCATGTGGCCTCTCTAATTGTTTGTCGGGGAAAGGATTGCCTCAAATCCTTGTGAAAACTGGATAGAGTGTCCAACGGACCTCAGCATTAGCTTAAATCTGTGCCAAGCTCAGGAATACTTTACCACCAGTCACTGATTATTGGATGCTTCTCATGCCTATGGTATTGTGCAAAGATCAATTTACTAGTCCTCATACTACATTCATGACATGTTTGACTGCAATTTTTGGGAACCCATTTCCAGAGGCAGCAGAGGAGAGAGGTCCAGGGTAAGGAAATGGTAGGCTTGGGACTATACTGACTTTCTTGCCAGGCCTTGTTAACAAAAGATACTCCCTATCACATTTTCATGGCAGCACTACAGAGTTCCTTTGGTCAACGTGGCTAGGAGGGTGTTGGCTAGGTGGAGCTTGACACATTCATATACACAAGTTGGGTCATGCAATAGATGAGCAGTGTCATTAATAAAATAGAAGGGAGGAGATACCCTGAACACCTATCTACCTCTCTTCTGTCTTCTGCTTTCTTCTACTCAACTCGTGCTCCCCATGGATATCTCAGGACAGCCTTATGTTACCTTAGATTTAACCAGGGCTTATTAGTTGCCTACAGTTCCTCAGAGAAACTTTTGTGCAGAGCTGACAAAGACACCATGTGTTTGATGGCACTTAGGGAATCTGCTGAAAAAGTGGGAGGTAGTTAATTAAGAATTTATTCTGCCCTGTCAAACAGCTCTATTAAGACCACATTAACATTAACCTACCACTCATAACGAGGATGGTGTTCGTTTTTTCTATGAGACTATCTTACAAGGAAATAATTTTTGGTTTCCTTGGTTTGGCCTCCTGAGTTTGATTCTACAGCAGAACCTCAGCAGATAAAAGCTACTGTGGTCCTACTGGAATGTTGCTGTAAACCCTTTGTGCGTGTCCTCAGGGAGATATTTCTCCAAGGACGATAATGTTCCCTACCCTCAAGGTTACTGTGAGGTGGAAATCTCTGATTATAAAATCCCTTGATGCTGTGTGGTAGAATAGACAATGCCTGATTATATACTATTTACTGTACCTTACATCCATTCTGTCTTGACCTGACAATTTTTACTTTTTCTAGTGAAAGGAAAAGCTGAAGAATGGGCTGAAGAGTGGGCTTGAGGGAGGTGGGGCAATAAATCAGATCAAAGTGAAGCAGAAGTGGACTTTAATAAATGATTTCAGTAAAAACCACAGTAGGAAAGTTTGTTTTGTGATATATGTGCCCACTGTAGCCAGACCTCCCTGTACGTAACAGTAGATACAACAATCAATTTCCATTAATTTAATCTCTTTCTTGCAGAAAATTGAACAACAGCAGCAATAAGAGTCAAAATGAAACAAACTACAAAGGAGGCCAGAACAAATGTCTCCTAAACTGAGTGCCACTGAGAGTTTTTTCTTTCCTCTTGGCTACACTGTGTGTTATTTTTCTCCACATTTTCTGCTCCGATTAAGAACACTTTCATCTTCTGTGATGCTAGTAGTGCGTGGGCCTGTACAGAAGCATGCACACAAATGAAGACTAAAGCTTCATCTCTGCTCAGCAGCGCTGGCAATTTACCATCAATCTTGTCTCTGTATCACATAGAGAAAGGGACAAGAAGGGATGTACCTTCTCAGCAATTCAAGGCAAATGCTTTCAACGCTCAAGTTAAAAGAAAGGCAAAGAGGTGAAAAATCTGGATTCAAAAAAAAAAAAAAAAAAAAAAGAAGACAAGTAGAATTTCAATCAAAAATTTGGGCATTAAATACTCTCGCTAAACTACAGCATCATTGCAGAGTTTCCTGTCATCATGCGACAATGCCTAAAGCTACATAAGCCCTTGAAATTTTAATGTATGGGCACACACTAAAACACTGCAGTATTGACTCTACTGTGTGCCTCATCCATCTGCTCATACTCATGACAAGTGGGATCTGAAGAACAAGTGGTTTGCACTTTCATCATGTGGGGGGCTTACCCCGTTCTTGGGAGCCACTGAATAAACTATGAAAAGGAACCAGGCTTGTCTGGAAAGCTCTCTTAAATTTCTGCTTTTAGAGTGCTTACCCGTGAAGTGGAAAACCAGCTTCCACCCTCGCTCCAGCCTCCCAGGGGAGTACCTTCCCAACGTTGTAATTTGATTACTTGCCTCTTAGACACAGCTGATTAGGAAGATACTAGGTTGTTTAGACTAAAATTCCCAAGTTGCATGGAGCTTCTTGTGCGCATCCCTTACAGAAGACTAACATTTATGATAGCTAAAGGCACAGTTTTACGTCTAGGGACGAAGAGCACAACCTGACAGTGCAGGAAAAAGCACTGGAAAACACCTACACAGGACAGTAGATGAGCCACTCATTCCCAGGGCTGCAGCTGTAATGGGAAAACAGTGCTAACGAGATATTGGGTGCACAAATAAGAGTCTTGTGACTAGAAGCTGATGTTATTTCCCAGTCCATAGCCGGTTTGTGGCAATGAGGACACCAGCTCTGGAAGAGACCCACAGACAGGATTTGCAGTCTGGATACAACATCGACTCATGACCAACTTAAAGAACTCAATCTTTTCACTCTATTAAAAAAAAAAAAAAAAAAAAAAAAGATAAAAAAGAAAAGACTAGAAAGGGTTTTGATCACAGTTTATAAAATACTTTTGCAAAGAGAAAATACTGGGGAGTAAAGGACTCTTTAACCTAGGAGGGAAACACACTGCAAGAAGGAGCAGCAGGCAGTGACAGCCAGGCAAACACTGATAACTGGCATGCTTTTAACAGTGGAGGCTATTAGTCACTGCAACAAACAAGCAAGGGAAGCTGCATGCTCCCTATCTTTCGGTATTGTCAAATCAAGTCGGAACATTTTTGTGGAAACCATGCTTTTGTCACGCAGAAACACAAACTAGCTCAAGCTTGAAAAAAAAGATAGCAGAGCTAAAAAAAGATGCAGGGAAGGAGAATTCACACTGCTGATGGAAAGAAGAAGCTGCCTTATGGAGAGAGAATATAAAGTTGGGGTCGCTTCAGTTTGGAGAGGAGAAAATTGAGGGGGACACACTCAAGGTTATTGAAGTAACAGTGGTAGTGGATGAAATCAATTTAATCCACTGACTAGGGAAAATTCCCTGAAATTATAGGAGGCTGATTTAAAACTGAAAAAAATGAAAGTAAATATATATATGTATTTAAACAGAGTAGCAATGAAATGTTGGAGTTTTGCTGCCACAGGAATTGTGAAGACTGAAGATGTAAAAATATGGCCAAAATCATGTAAGGGAACACAGTGAGTAGGCAGGGGTTGTATTCTTTACCATCCCTAACGCAAAAACTGTGGAGACTGTGAGACTAAAAGAGGAAAGGACTGCAGACAGTGGCCAGGTTGAGTGTACTCCTTAAACAGCATCTCCTCTTGATGCAGATTATTGGTCTAGCCAGACCCAACCTAGTAGGGTATGGTTTATGTTCACAAATTCTTATGTTCTTTACTCCAGCACAAGGTAATAAGTGGGGACTGACCTATTTCTGCATGTGGTCTGATGACATCAAGCCTCTTGAGGTGTTGGCTGTTGGCCAATTCAGCAGGATGAGACGGAAGCAGCCTACTTGCTTCCTCAGGTTGTGCCTTTGCATTTTGTGCTGGGAGA